>CM035158.1:44649685-45849685 GCA_020205615.1 Panax quinquefolius
ATTAGTGCATGTGAATGTATGTTGTGTGGTTCCTCCACCAGGAGTCTATCCTGTCGGTGTTTGATTACTGGACTCATAGGGAGACTAATTCTAACGAGGCTCAGGAAAGGCACCACCCATATTCGCTCTAGTTGAAAGACTGGATTAACTTCCCGTTGAGTAAATTGCGATGATCTGGGAACCTTCATTCCAAAAAGCCGCAAGAGTAAACCTAAGATAGGTCAACCTATGATAAACCAAACACGGAGGAAAGTCTCTTCATACTTTCCATTTTAAATTACTTGTAACATTTAAAATTACTTCTAATTTCATTCCATATCAATCTCAATGTAATGGGAAATATGAATAAATATGTGTACATGCATATTTAAAACTTAACATGCTATCCTGTATTACAAACAACTAACATCCGTTTCGTAGGATAATACTCCTAAAACGAATACATCACATAACATGTAAACATTTATACATTCCTTAAGACTAAACTATGCAAGTCTTTTATAGGGAAGCAATTGGGTCTGTTACCCGCTCAAAATCCAAAAAGGCCACGAGCCTTCAGTTAATTATGTCTTCATCTGTGTGACGCCCCCAAATCTGGGTATCTTCCAACCCGACAGATGGTGCTACACGGTACACATAACTGTACATTCATTCTATTGAATCGACATCAAAATGTGTGTATCAACGACATTCTTATTACATTAATAATATTACAACCAGTTCCCAGGTTCTAAAACCATTACAATCTTTATTCATCATACTGTGATATATATACAACTTACTAGTTTATTACAAGGTAAACTAATCGTTCAGCTTCGTCTTGCCTCAATCCTTGTCAAATCCCTCGGTTCGTTCAGTCCTAGCTTCATTCATATGGTTCAAGCAAGAGTGAGCATAACAAGCTCAGCAAGTACAACAATTTCTTTTAAGCAACATGCTTGAAACATAGGAATCGTATATCTTCAATAACTGGATAATAGTTATGAAGTACTATCAATAATTCAAAATAGCATTTCTTTTCCTTCAAAATATTTTACAATAACAATATTCAGTAAAACATCAATTCTGGCTCAAGACCATGAGCATTTCATATTTTCTTTGAAAAGGACAACTCGTCACTAAGTCAACTCATTTTGTGTGAAGATATATTTCATACTCCTAGAGTCCGTGTATATCTCACACTTCTCACCGTATAAATACTATCTTCCGATTTTTAATTCTAAAACTACAGCTGTCAATTATAGATCATAAGTAGGATAGGCCTCCTCATAATTTCTTAACTGGCGTGATGCATACCTAATGACTTTGCCATGTTACATAAGCACGCAATCTCGCCATCTATGCGAAACATCGATATACACTACAAAATTCCCCATATCATCTAATAGAGACAATACATGTATCTCACTTAACTTCCCTTTTTAGTTCCTGAAAACTATTTTTCTCACTTCCCATTTCGACAATACCAACTTGTGACGCTAATGGTACTTTTAATCATAGCACCTCATAAGGGTACCTATCAATTTACCCCCCCGACTTGCTTTCGGTTAGCTTCTTCTGAAAATCTAGCTTCCGTACATTAGTCCACCCAATTAACATAACCAAAAACTTGTCATAACTATAACGAGTTCTGAATGTCATCTTAGGTACCTCCTCCTTCTTTCTTACTTTCAACCGACTATACCCCGTACCCAAATCTATCTTAGAAAAATTCTTTGCCCTCTTCAACTGATCAAATAGATCATCAATCCTGGGCCATGGGTATTCATTCTTAACTGCTAACTTACTCCTATTACGATAGTCGATACGCAACCATAATGACTCATTCTCTTCCTTAACATCCTCCTAACTTGCTTCATCGCTAGATACAAGAGCGTCGCGGTATTTTATTACCATAAAATACTACCTTGGGTTACTTAGAAAACCAAAGATTCAAACTTTTATTCTAACAATTCATTAAAGTTCTATGATTAATAAACCCATTCATACCGAGAATTACTTCAAATTCTCTCAACATTATCGGTACTTATCTATCAACACTTGCTTACCAATATTATCCATGAAACCATTTCCACGAATATAATTAACAAAAGTTATTTCCCCATTCTCTACCGTAATGTTTAAAGATACTTATAATCCCTTTCAGACAGACTCCTAGATGAGTCTTTCCACATGTCTTACACACTTCGATCTTACACTTAGGATCCCCTTGTCCCACTCTAGTATTTTCGGAGTTAAAATTCTCTCTTTTTGGCATATTGCCACTGGCATTCTCTACCTTGGTTCCTCCCTCTCCCTTTCTCTTATTCGTTCTCTCTTTGTGGTATTGAGTCAACGCCTCATTACCACCCTCGGCTATAATCACCTTTTCCAAAATGGTCCCACAGGAAACACTCTGGAACACATAAATCCTACTATAGAGCCAGGGTTTTAGGCCCTGCTCAAACCTATGAGCCTTCCTCTCCTCAGTGTCCACTTGGTGTGGAGAAAACCTTGCCAATTCATTGAATCTGGCCGCGTATTGGGGAACCATCATATCCCCTAGTTTAAGTTCTAAGAACGTAATCTCCATCCTCCCTTACATGTTTGTAGGAAAATAATTCTCGAAGAAAACCTTCTTGAACTATTCCCACGTTACCCATCTATTCTAGCCCCACCCTGGTAAGCCTCCCACCAAAATTTGGCTTCCACTTTCATCATGTAAATCGCAAACGAAATCTGTTGCGCTTCACCTACGTTTTGTAATAACAAACGCCTTCTCTATTTCTATTACCCATGTCTGGACTTCTAATGGGTCCGTCGTTCCTTTGAACTCTGGCAGACCTATGCCTTTAAATTCTTTAAAGATAGTCATTCTGGCTACCCTAGGTTCCGCAGGTACTCTACCCCTGGTTTAGTTAAATGTAGCCGTTAATGAATTAACGAACTCTTGCATAGGGTTGTTTTGACCCCCTTGATTTTCATTACGTGATTTCGCTTCCTGATTTACGTTATCTTCTCCTTGGCAGCATTTTCTGATTAAATAAATAAAATTTCATTATTATCTATTTACTTGCTTGGTTATCCTTCCATACTAATACCTCATACCACATCAAAGCACATTAAATAAAAACTTCATTATATTAATATGCTTCTTCATAGTCTGATACTATTTACACTTTACTTCCATAGCCAACGGCTAGTACATTTCTATCCCGCAATTGACTTTCTCAAAAGTTGGGATTTACAAAAAGACTACCCTTTTATACAAAAGAGGGTTTTACGTTACTACACACATATTTATAACTCTAGATTTCTAATAATGCATAATAGCGTCCTCGTGTTTCTCATTCACAATCTTCGTTACAATATCTCGACTAATAGTATGTCGAGTCTGCCCCGACTCTATGGAATAACAAATAATTTTAAGCTTGAAATCCTTATGAGCACTCTCATGGATGTAAGACATCCGTGCTATCTTCCGGTCTCTCTTAATCAGTTTCTTACGAAGCTTATCGGCCCCTTCTTTATAGTCCCTAGCCTGCTCTGTCATAAGCACCTGTCTATCATGTTCTAACTCAAAATCTGCTTCTGCAGACACCTTAGCTTCATGGAGATAATTAATCTCTTCACTCTGATTCTGCACAACTGTACCCAATTGCACATTCTTGTCAAGCACTGCCAGATATAATGCTCTCATTGCATCTGGAGGTATTGACTCTAGTGTAGGTACCACTGTATTAACCGATGTTACCTCCATTTCCTCCTCCTCATAGACCATCATATTAAGATATGACGCTATATCCATATCTCCCTCGGAGTAGTCCTCCTCAAAAAAGTACACCACTGTCTCCGACTCCTCTAGAATCACTAATGGTACCTCATTCGGCGGCATAGGTACGAGCTCTACTGTTTCACAACTTCTTCGCCATCTTTAGCGTGTATATCTCTATACATCAAGCTATCGATCGACATCCTACAATAACACATAACATGTTGATTAGTACATAACACACCATAGTATAAGCACAAATCACATTTAATTTATTTACGGTTACTTTCCATCTTTTAAATCTTTCGGTATTGAATTTCCTCAATACCTTATTGACTCATTCGACTGAAGTAAAGCTTGAGTTTACTTCCTTTGGACTTTTCTTCCTTAACGAGGTTATTAGCCTAAGGTTCTTCCCCCCTTAAGTTTTATAACCTAATGCTTTGATACCAACCTGTGACGCCCCCAAATTCGGTTATCTTCCAACCCGGTAGATGGTGCTACACGGTACTCATAACTGTACATTCATTCTATTGAATCGACATCAAAATGTGCGTATCAACGACATTCTTATTACATTAATAATATTACATCCCGTTCCCAGGTTCTAAAACCATTACATTCTTTGTTCATCATACTATGATATATATACAACTTACTAGCTTATTACAAGGTAAACTAATTGTTCAACTTCGTCTTGCCTCTATCCTTGTCAGATCCCTCGGTTCATTCAGTCCTAGCTGCATTCATATGGTTCAAGCAAGAGTGAGCATAACAAGCTCAACAAGTACAACAATTTCTTTTAAGCAACATGCTTGAAACATAGGAATCGTATATCTTCAATAACTAGATAATAGTTATGAAGTACTATCAATAATTCAAAATAGCATTTCTTTTCCTTCAAAATGTTTTACAATAACAATATTCAGTAAAACATCAATTCTGGCTCAAGACCATGAGCATTTCATATTTTCTTTGAAAAGGACAACCCGACACTAAGTCCATAAGTCCGGCATATCTTACGAGCACTTCTGGGTGATCAGCCCATAGTACTCTATGTTGATCAACACTACATCCTGTTAAACGTATGTACGTTTAAGTTTTGGCAACCTCGCGTGCCCATCGAATAATCAATGAAAAATACATTTGTTTATTCATACTCAGGCTTACCTTGAATCCGTACCAAACAATTGGCGTAGGATAGCGTTAACAATTCTATATTGAAAGACTTATAAATAAATCAATCAACTCTTCAAGATTAGTCTAGCCGAGATAAAACTGGCATCGACCCTTTAGTAAAACACTTCATACTTCTCATAACATGAATCACAGAAAACTTGGCTAACACGAAGGTTAGACAAGCGTTTAAGAAAAACTTGCCTTGATACGCTTTCGCTATATAATAACTTTTCCTTTCAGTCTTTACGGTCTCTACAACACATAACCACATAACATACCACATTAGGTCATGAATGAACATACATGGTTCCTAATAAATCTTACCCTTCTTCTCAATCTAATCATATATTAGATTTGTTACTATTGGTTCCGGCTTGCCATTATCTTTGCATCATTCTTACCAACTTCTTTCTCTTATATGTCTTATGTAGATTTACTTCATTAATAGAACTCGTTTCGAGTTAATCATCCTTCCTCACGGCTTACTAACATCCTTACATCATCAATCGAAAACTCAATCGTCATTTGTTAAGTACACTTTATTGCATACCGTTTATGTTTACAACTTTTAGTTGTAACTCTTAACGTTAAAGGCCTTATCATTATTGAATACAGTTCACGTTCATTATACTTTCCATTCTTCGTTTAACTACAACATTAAATTCCTAAAGTCATCACTATAACAGTGATTTCAGAAAGGTCTTATCATGTTCATTAAGTAATTACATAACCCGTACTGGTATTGCAAACCATTGGATTCAGAATCAACTTGGTCAACAAATTTTTACAGCCAGTTTAGTACATTACGTTGTTCTCATTATGTTCATCTTCAATTGATTATTAACCTTTAATCATCATACATTAAGTGTCTAACAATGCCTTAACAATGTTATATTAACACCTTAGTTCATTACTAAAGAGTTATCTTTCATTCTATACTTGTAAACATTCTTGTGCTCATCAAAAACTACGGGATCTGGCGTGGTGGCTATCACACTTAACTCTCTGCATCTCGGCGCGCTGATGGCGAGTTAGTTGTAGTATGCCTTGACACTATTACGGTGTTACGACGCCACCATTTGGCCTTGGGTTGGCGCTGCGGCGCCAACTCTGTGCCTTAGAAAAATTTTGCAGATTTTAAATTTTGTGAACTTCCTGGACGCATAACTTCTTCGTTATAAGTCCGAATTGGCTCGTTCAAAACCCTATGGTTCACAAATTACATACTCTACATGTTCATGCAAGAATTTTATCTATTTGACTTTTTTTGCTAAAAATTCACCTATTCGTTCATTTTTAACAAAAATGATAAACGTTCGTGAACATTCAACACTCGTTTCTTCGTTCTAAGTCAGAATCCGGTCATTTTCGAGTCCGCAACTCTATAATGCCAAATATGCCTTGTCTCCATTGAAAACCAATGTTTCCAAGCTCAATATCAAAATTCGACTTCCATTCCGAGAATTTTACGAATTCGACGATTATCGTCCAAACTCATGAATTCCGCCTTAACTTCATTTCTTATAATTTGTTCATCATTTCAAATGGATTCAATCCATCATATTAGTATCTTGGCATACATACCTCATTAACTTATTTACATGATAAGTTCTTACTTGTTCTTCATTAGTCTATAACTTATAAAAGCATAACTACTTATGATTTTATTTCACATGACTTAACATGGTCTAAATCCATTTAACCATCATTCTTGCTTCTTAGTATCAAACAACATTATTATTTCAACATAAACAAGTTCCTACAAGTTCTTCCTTGTTTCATAACTTATATGATTACGAATAGCTTATTCATGACTTATACGGCTTATTAAGACTTAAGCTCTTTGATTACTCATTCCTATCATTCCTTAGCATACATGTTCCACCACTACCCATCTCCCTACCAATGGAAGAGAAAGAGATTCATGGTTTAAGTTCTTACCCTTGAATATCACTTGACTAAGCTTTAATCTCCTTCTTGCTTCTTGAAAATCTCATAATGGAAGTTTGACTTATAAGTGCTTATTCTCTCTAACCAATAAGTTGCTTAACTTGAGAGGAGTTGGGAGAAATTTATCAACCAACAAATGAAGTGAGGCTTCTCTATTTATAGGCAATCCTAAGTTAGGGCATTATGGACATTTAGGCCATCCCACCTCCTTAATCACCTCCTTACTATTCATTACCTAGCTATTAAGCAAACATGGCCATTAAGTCTACTTGATCATTACACTTACTTAGCCATTAAGTAAACTTGCTAGTCACCTAGCTTATCCATTACTTGCTCATCACAACTTTTACTTGTTCACCATACATAAGCACTTTACTTGTTTATCACACATAAGCACTTTACTTGATATTACTTAACTTATTCTTTGCTTAGCCACCAAGTACTTTACTTGGTCATCACTTTGGGTCATCCATGGGTTGCCCCATGAGTTTTAATCATCCAATAATCCATGGTTCTTACCTTGGGCTTTTAGCTTAACTTATACTTGGGCTTGCATTAAACAAACATTAGGCTTATTCATTAAATCACTTTAGACCTTAACCTTTAATTCCCATTGGACTTAACATTACAAATATTTGGGCTTTAACATTAATTCATATTGGGCTTTATTATTATCCAAATTAGTCATTACAATTTCCTACACAATTCAATAAATCCATAACATATGGCTTAAAGCCTTATAACGTATAATTTACGTATTAATCTCGTATTCCCCTTCGTATACTTATTCATGTACGTCATACCATCATTCATGCATATTCGTATAATACCTCGTATCATACTCGTATTCATTACTTCGTACAATACATATGTATTATACGAACATTACTTTAATTTATCATACACATTTCATTTCCTTCTCGGAAATCACTTTTTCTAATCGCTAGGTTTTATGTTCGCAGGCGAAAAACTATGTTTGCCATAACTAAAATATTATTGGATATTCCATCTCCCCTCGATATTCTATCATTACGTATTTCTCGGAAGTTCAAAAATAATTCCCGAGCAGAAATGCATGAATAATGTTTTTCAAAAAATTTCTCAGAAAGTTTTTATTTTTGTCTTGGAAATTCAAACACTTTAATTCTATCACGTAGCCAAAATACTACGACGTTGTGACATATCTAGGTCATAGAACGACCCTCAATTAGCTTACTCCATAAATAATCAATTAAATTTTCATTTAATCCACATAATAAAAATAAAAATTTAATTCTTAAAAATCCAAAATTTCTGGGGTGTTACACTCTTCGCCCCTTATAAGGATTCTGTCCCCAGAATCACGCTAATAATACATACACCATTGAGGAATTTTTTTTTCCATCATTTTAAATTTCAAATTCCTACAATGCTTCTACAACATTGAGGTTCTTTCATTTCACCTTCACCGAAGGTATTATCTTATTCTTCATGACTTGTCACTTCCTATCAATAATTTGAGTTGGAAGTTAAATACTTATTGACACATTACATTATCTTCCTTTTATTAGTCCTTCTTTTAATACCAAATTATATGAAACTCAAATTCCTCCTTCAAAATAAGATTATACTTGATCTTCTCTTCATCCTACATCCTCTTCTTAATTTGCGTACATTCCTCATTACCTAGTTGTAGTTACTTAACTCGTTCAAGTATCATGGATTGAGTCTACGCTGTGAAGAACATTTCAACCACTAAATTCCACAATTTAACCTCTAACTCCATTTTTGCAATTTCCGTTATTAACTCATTCTGAGTTGTTAACATCAATAGCTTTTCCCTACCCTTCCTACTTAATGCGTCGGCTTCTACGTTAACTTTCCCGGATTGATATAACATATCAACGTCGAAATCTCTTATCCATTCTAATTACCTTCTCTACCTCATATTCAACTCTTTTTGTGTGAAGATATATTTCAGACTCCTAGAGTCCGTGTATATCTCACACTTCTCACCGTATAAATACTATCTTCCGATTTTTAATTCTAAAACTACAGCTGTCAATTATAGATCATAAGTAGGATAGGCCTCCTCATAATCCCTTAACTGGCGTGATGCATACCTAATGACAATGGGAAAATTATTATACAGAGGATATAACCGGGAAGGTACAATCCGAAAAGAAAGCAAGTTATTCTCATCTCTTCGAACTACCAGGTTCGTAAATTTTGAGGGCAAAATTTCATAAGGAGGGGAGATTGTGAGACCCCGAATTTTATGAAATGAAAGTATTCAATTTTTTTATAATTATTCTATTTAGTAAATGGTTAAATTGATAAAGGTTAAAGTTAAGGGTGATATGTGAAAATTTTGCAAACTAAGCAAGTTGTTATAAAATAATTGGTGGTAAAATATACGTGGTTGCATAGTAGCACATGGTATCAATTATTGATGATTATTTGAGAAGTCACTCAGTTATACTCAATTATTGTTACTGTAATTGCTGCATCATATCTCTCATATTATTGATTCGATTATTACCACAGTATCATCTGCATTATATGATATATTATTAAATCAATAATTGAGACGACAAAGTTATTCATATTATTAAATTGTAATATTTACAATGTCTAGAAGTTCTGCCAAGGAGAGGTTTGGTCACCTAATTACGCGCCAATAAGGAGAAATCCTTATCGGAAAGCCCCTCTTTCACGAGGAGCGACACGGTTGTTAAATATTATGAGTTATAATATTAATGATGAATAAGTTCGTGTTGATTAAAGATGAATTTGATAGTTCCATTGTGTTGGGATTATTGGTGTTAGTGGAAATTGACATTTATTCTGATGATAATTGATGTCTAGGGGTTATATTGATAAATCGGGTAATTTATCGAGTAAATGGGCAATTGATTGCTACTAATTCACATGCTTATATAACTATTTGTTCACATGTATATACTATTAAGTCACATTCACTTACTATTAGGGGAGTTGGTGCAAGATTGATAATACTTTCATGACTAAGTTAAAAATGGAGGTATAGATGGAGGTACTATACTGTAATTCATATTTTTCACATGATTATACTATTGAGTCACATGAATGAAATATTGATTCATATTATTTACTATTAGGGGAGGTGGTGCAAGTTTGATAATACTTGTAGGACTAAATTAAAAATGAAAGAAAAAGTTGGAGGTATTGTACTGTAATTTTTCTAGCCCCAAAACGTGCAATTATCGAAACTATGTTTTCCTATAAATAGAAGCTCGTTCTTCCTTCATTTCTTACCAATTCACTAAAGCTTTAGAGCCATTATTATAGAGAGAAATTATAGAGAGAAAGAAGAAGAGAAGTCTGTTACCTCACTATTCCAGTATTCAGTCTTCTTTTGAGGTAAGGGATATTATTCTTTCGTATTTATGAAGAGAATTATTTCTTTCAATACTCGTAAGAGTTGTTATTCCATTCTTTATTATTATGTTGGAATAACTTTGTTTATCTAATACCGCATACATGGTGAAATTCTTCTATTATTCCATTCTTTGTTATTCTATTGGAATAACTTTTTATTATCTTAATCTATCGCATACATGGTGAAATTCTTCTATTATTCCGTTTTATTATTACGTTTTAATATCACATACTGCATGCGTTCTACGTTTGACTTGGTTCCATTATTTATTATTCTGTTGGGAATAATCATGCATGCGCGATCTATCGCATCGCATGGTGAATTCTTACATTATTCCATTCTTTATTATTCATTGGAATAACTTTATACATGTGGATTACCACATGCATGGTGAATGATCCTTTGTATTCATTCCTTATTAAATTATGGAAATGATCTATTTACGTTGATTATGATGAGAGTCATAATAAAAGCATTGGACTGATGAAAACCATGGGTATATGTAGTATTAGTAAGTGTTATGATGAGTTATTTTAGTTATTATGTGAAAACATGAAAGTTTCTTAGAAATCACAAAGAGTTGAAAATCAGATTTTGGTGAAAATGGAACATGAAACTCAATTGACCATATCTCCTATTATATTTCAAATTTTTGAGTGTGGTCAAGTCCTAGAGTTAGATCTATGAGTTTCCTAACTTATCCAAGTGGAATCACTTAAAAAGGATTTACAGATTTTCGTGTGGAATGATTTTAGTAAAGGATGAAAAATCTAAAAAAACTTAAAAAGCTACTGTCCAGAATTTTAAAAGGGCATTTTTGGCTACTTAATTTTTGACAAAAATTCCGGCCTTTTGGGACATGAAATTATATGGTATAAAGTACCTTTTGTCCAAAAACGAGCTCATTCCGACTTAAAATGAGTAAGTTATGATCATTTCAATATTTAGGTTTTTCTGACAAAAAATGCTATAACCGGAGTTCTATAACTCCGATGACCATGAAATTTAAATTGGAAGATCACGTTAACGTGTATAAGATCCTGCCAAGATTTGGAAATTTTTGGAGTTAAACTTGAGGTAGCTAATTTCTTAAGGAATTAATTAGAAATTTATTTTTGAAAAATAGTAAATGAATTTTAAAAATTCTGAGAAAAATATATATTCAATATGGGACTATATTCTGCTAAATCCCATAAAAGAAATATTTTTGGGACTGATTTGGTATTTTTCATAAAAATGATCTAGTTATGAGTAAATGAGTTAAATATATTATATGAAGTAACAAAGTTGGAAAATAGGATTTTATGGCTTGGGAATCCTATATAGGGTATATGTAGATTTTTTATGAGGGATTTAATCATTGGTGATGAAAGCTTATGAGTATGTCATTTTTTAATGATTAAATGCATTATGTGGTAAAGTGTAAACAATTGAAATAAATTGTTTATAAGTTTAAGAAGTGATTAAAATATTGTTATAATATTAATAATATTAGATTATGAGTTTATTAAGTGATTGATAATATTTGGATAAATTTAAAGTCTTTAATATTTATCCTTGTTTTCGTTTGATTAATGCTTATATCATTGTCATCATTCTCATACTTGTGTTGTGTTGAAAGTCATCTGTGGCCTGTAGTGCATAGATGGACTTGGTATGATTATGACCAGGGATTATTCGGTATAATCATGATCGTAATGTTATAAATGATGTGGTAAAAGTCATCTTTGGCTCGTAGTGCATATATGGACTTGGTATGATTATGACCAGGGATTAATCGGTATAATCATGACCATAATGGAAAACACGAATATCCTTGGCCCGTAGTGCATGGATAATTCGTGGTCGTGATACTATTAAGCTGAGTCTCAGCATTATTGGTTTTACAGTTGTATATCTTTCGCCTGTAGTGCAAAGATGAACTGTTGATTATTGGTTATACAGTTGTATATCTTTGGCCATAGTGCAAAGATGAATTTATTAATATGATTATGAGCAGGAATTGTGATTTGGTATAACCATGATTTTGATGTTTCAGGTGAAGATAGGTGATGTAAATTATCTTCGTCTTAGGTGCGAAAAGGAATTCAGAATCACAATTATGATTATGAGTTATTCATATGATTGTGGACAGGAATTGTTGATTGATGTTACAGGGATAAAACATTAATGGTGGACTTTTAACATGGAGGAGATAATAGACCTGATGGTCTATTTGACTCTTCTAATGGATTATTCGTTCTGCTACAACTATGGTTGAAAAGTTTTATCATCTACCCTATGTTCTAAATCTTTGATTTATTACTGATGAAGGCTATTGATAATTTAATTATCTTTAGTCATGATATTCTTTACTAGACTAGTTGTCCTCACCCTTTTGCTTCACAATTCCTTTCAGGTAATAATAAGAGTGTAAATTTGGGTGAGCCGGGGATAACGAAATAGTGAGATGGTTCGAGAGGCTGTTGAAGTTTCTCAATACATTATAAAAGCGGCATGACATGCGATATATAATTGCATTGAGGACCTAAGATGTGCGTGTCGTATTTCACTTAATAATTGATTTTGGTGAACAACAATAGGATGATGAGAACCCAACTTTGGAAGGGTATTTTGCCACTATCATACAAGATGTCTAATGACATAAAATCTCGTGTTATCATAACACAGGGTTGTGCACATCCATTTACTGAGTATATCTACGAGCACTACCTATATGATCTTGGGTATATTTGAAATATAATTCTCACTTGGAGACAACTAAGATAATTATATGTCGAGAAAGACTCATCATTGGAAGGAATATGATAGTAATCTTCTTGTTTTTTTTTTAGGTCTATTGGATCAACCAAGGATAATTCTCTTGGGCGTATGATATCTATCATAACTTAGATTCATGGCCTCCCATATCTGACGAAGGTTTCCTGAAGACTTCCAAAAGATTTTAATTTCTAAAACAATTATTATTTGTATTTTTATGTAACGTCTGGTATTGTAAGGTTGTGGTCGAAGGCACCATGAGAGTTACATATAATTGTATTGAAACTCATGAACTTATCTCATTGTCGTCTTTCTGCATTTATATAGTTCAACAGTTGTATAAATGAAGTTGTATTTGATTTTTATAGAGTGATATCTGGCGACTCAGAATGGGTCGGGTGGACCTATTTTTGAGGGCGTTACATTTGTTTTAGGAAATGAACTGTTCAATTGATATAGTTTTTGAAAACATCAAATTCTGTAGAGTAAAATGCCTCGTCTTTTGAGATACATTAGATTTAATATCTCTTTTACACTTGACCTCGTCAAAATTTCCTTGGTATCTAAGCATAAAATGGATACTTAATTTATCAATTCATTTTACTATTTATATCAGTGATATAGTTTATCATAACCAATATGCTACTGGTTTAGAGTTCAGCTTTGTCAGAATTGTCCGTGTTGTTGGGGTTACTTTTTACTAAGGCGAACTCGGTTCAAATATATCATTTTTACAGGTAGTTATTACACAGATGAATGGACGGAATTATTCGTCTCATTCTGCTCACTTGTTTCATGTTGGCAAGATGAGGATGAAGCTTTGTAGGGGATGGATAACAAAGGCCAGAGACTCATATTCCACGTCTATGCAGGTACGTGTCTCTAATCTTATATACAGTGAAGATTATTGACCAGAATGTCAAATTTGTATGATGTCTATGGTTGGAAGTATACACTTTATGTTGTCTCGAAACAAAATATTTTACATTGCATAGCATAATCCATATAAAATGTTAAAAACCTGGACCTTGACTTGGGTTATAAGATTTCCTTCGTTGCAAATAATCACACGCATTTTTGTTGGCGTGTTCTTCTCCTTTAGAACTCCCCATTTTAAGTTCAAAAAGTAACTAAATTTCCTGCCAACAGCTGTGTGGATTTAGATGCGGGGGAAATTCTGCAGCTAAGTCATTGTTTTGGCAAGCAAGGAAAGGGAAATCCTTTGTGTTAGTATCTGAATCAGAGCGAGATAGGAATGCAGCCATTGTGCTGGCGAGGAGATATGCTCTTGATTGCAATGTAAATAGTTGTTTGCTTCTGTTTTCCATCTTCAACTGCTAAAAGAACATTTCTATTCTAGCTTATTTAGTATGTATGTATATCACTTGTCAATTTCGAAAATGGAATGACAATGATTTTTTCTTGTGGAAATTACATTACAGGTGGTGCTCACTGGGCCAGAGGATCTTGTTTCGTTGTATATCTAGCTAATTGATTTCTAGTTTTTCATCTAATTCTAAGAGTATAACCATAACCATATGCAGGTGTTCAAGTGTGAGTAGTAGGTTTTCATTGATTGTTTGTTTGTTTATAGGGATGGAAATTAAATGTATTTGATTTGTGATTTGTAATTGGGGTTGGTCTTCACTAATTAATATGGTTACATCCTTTCTAGGAATAGTTATCCAACTATTATATTGTAATGTTGTAATGTGAATGATTTTAAATGATGTATATAATATTTTTATGGTTTATTTTATATTGTACTTGTGTTTGTTGAATAAATGTGCATTATTAATTAATTTTTTTTTGAAATCTAAAACGTCTATAGCGACGGTCGCCGACCGTCGCTATAGAGTTTACTGACGACTTCTATGGCGACGGTCGGCAACCGTCGCTAAAGCCTATAGCGACAGTCTTTATGCCTATAGCGACGGTCGGCGACGGTCGCTATAGGTCAATTTTCTAGTAGTGTATCCAGAGGAGAAACTACTCCCCTTTTGAAGCACAATCTTCAAACCCTCCATTGCCTAGAAATGGAGAAGTGCGACACACTCGAGTGTTCACACCCTTAGGGGACTCACTCGAGAATATTCTCAATCTTCTGACCACTCAGAAGAAAATTACATATCTTCTTCCACCAGCCAACCTGAGTGGGGAGGGTTTTAATGCTACTCAAAAGTGTGCTTATCATGTCGGGGCACCGGGACATGATACTCAGGACTGCTGGGCTTAGAAACACAAGATCCAGGATTTAATTGATAGCGGGGAGATTATGGTGACTAAACCCGACCAACCCCATATACAAGACAACCCTTTTCCTCAACACAAAGAAGAAGAAGTCAATATGATTAATTGGAGCAGTGGACAAAGTTCCAATTACATTTTTGAATCTTCCCAAACTAGCAAAGACGGTGCTGACAAATGGGATTATGCACAGTTCCAGTTTATGATGGAACGAAAGATGAAAGCTCTTTGCAAGCAGGTTGAGCAATTAAGCGAATCGGTGATCCATCAAAGACATTCAAGTCACACGCCAATTAGTCAGTCAGGAGCATGCTAGTCTCCTTCCTTTTGTTATGAATACTCCATCATCACCGTCAGAAAGTGAAACATTGGAGGATAAGGTTGCCAAAAGAGCAAGTGCCAAAGCCCATCGGGATTTTGCCAATAGAAGGGAATTTACATACCTTGGTCAACCTATGGAGGAGATATTTTAGATGCTGATCAATGAAGGAAGAATTACATCCCTTCTGCCTCCGATCAATCCCCGCTCAAGACGGTTCACTCCCATTCTCGCGGTCACAACACATAAGAATGTTGGGCACTCCGGAACCTCATTCAGAACTTAATTGACTATGGTGTCCTGCAGATGGCAAACATCGACACTTTGTTACTGTTCGGTAAAATCTAATTATGCATAACACGCAAGTATACGTGGTCAACAAGTAATAAAGTGAAAGTAGAGTATCGTTCCCACGAGGAATTGTTTAATAAAAATCACAAAGTACTAACCCGTAACCAACTCAATCTTATTTAAACGAATGGATTTCAAATTATATAATTAAATTACTATTAAATTCCACTAGTTAAATTAAGATTACGGAGATTTAAAATCACAACTTCACTTATTGCTTCATTTAAGTTAACACATTTTTCAACAATTATTCTCTATTCTGAATTGTTAATCAAGAACACTAAAGCAGATAAAACCACCTCTCGATGCATAATACACATACTCACTTAAATCCATAGATGATAGAATTAGGCAAGACACCCTAATTAACTAATCCACTTTATCTCTATGTGAATTACAATTAAAAAGGATTTAAAGCACAAGTTCTCTATAAGATTACATATGGTGTAAAGACATATCTCTATCCTAAACACGAATCATAAATTCCATCTATGCAGAAATCACAAACACATGTTATCATGATCAGATCTAAATCAAAACTTCATCTCTCGAGTTCATATAGATTATCACGGTAATTGATGGCCAATCAATTAAACAATTAAGTCCAAATCACAATAGACAATCCTCGCGTTAAAACATAATAATTGATAGGAAAGCATATTAAAATAAACTACACAATAAGATACATTGAAATCTCAAACAAAGAATTAATTCATTGAATTAAAACTAAGAATCCACAATTGAATACATATTAAAAGATAAGAATAAGATTAAGGAAAAGAAGTGAATCTGTTGTCGGCAAATTTGTCCTCCGTCTCTCTCTTGATCTGGATCTCCAATGGGCTTCCAAGTGTTTCAATCTCCAACTCTCATAAGAACTAGTATTTTCTCCTACTATACTCTAATCAAATCTAATGGAATCCTCTCTCTCTCCCCTAATCCTTGTGATTCTCCTCCTTTTATATGTGTCTTTATATGTCTTTAAGTCCTTTTGGAAGTCCTTGAGTCAATCAGATCGAACCAATCCTTCTCGAACAAAAATTCAGACAAAAAAAATAACTTTTCTACGCGTACCCAGCCCTTAGGGAGGTATAAGGTTTAAAGGGCCGCCATTACTAGCATACCCACCTTGTTTTACGACTTGTACCCCAAATTTCTACGGGATTTTTATAGTAAAAGCCCCTTTGGTGGGCAACCTTTTTCTGCTGCAGTGTCCTCTGGTAAAACGGCCATAACATTTGATCCGGGAAGAGTTATGAGGCCCGCCACCTATCAAATCAAAGATATCGAGGAGCACTACAACTTTTATTATTTAAGAATTGAGAAATAACGGACGGATGAAGGTTCAAATTGGGCTGGAAGTGACTGCTATACAAATGGTCACCCAAAACAGTGAAGTTCAACGTCCGTTGGTACAAAGATCATAACTCTTGCATCCGAACTCCGATTGGAATGATTCAAGATGTTCTGGAAAGCTAAGAAGAAGCTCTACAATATAATCTAAGTTCCAAGCTAAGAACATGAAATAAACATGAAATTCCAAATGATGTCCAGATTTCTTTTCTTTGCAATTTCATACCAATTCTTTGCGATTTCATACCAATAGTTGCTCACACAGCTCCCAAGCGTATAATCTACAAAATGAACACAAAATACATGAAAAGTAACTAAGAAACATAAGTTCAAGTAACTAATTCAAGTAACAGATACCAGATAAGTAGGTATAAAAACTACTTATCAAATACCCCCAAACTTAAACATTTGCTTGTCCTCAAGCAAAAACACAAAACAACAATGTTATGCAATGCAACTAATCTACATGCCTACGAATCCAACAGTAATGACAGAAACAAGTATATTCAACCGGCCTTAGAGAAATCAAGTAAACATGATAATACATCATATCAAAACAAATCTTTAACTTCCCAATCAATTATCAAATGTTAGACTATTATCACTAATATAGTGCGTGTGTGCTCCACAATAGTGTTAACTGATATAAAATCAAATTTAACACATAACAAGTCTCTTTGAAGGCATCATACAATGTAAACTTAAGAAATCCAAAAACAAGCTAGATCTAACTAAAATCAAATAATTACCAATATCGAGGATCAACATGGGATACTTATGTTTCATTTTTCATCTACGGGGGCTTTTTGCTCCTATTTCCCATTTTATTCATTTTTTTTGGTTTATATACACATAGATATGCAATGTCTTATTCCCTTAGGCTTTTCAATGCTACCTTAACGAGCTTTCGACCAACGACTCCCAGACCATTAAGACCTTAGGGTGCTAGGTGTAAAGGCAATCCCCTCGGGCTTACTTACTCAAGTAACAAAGGTCACAAAACTAGACAAGCACACCACGGTGTTTATTCATACTATTCTTTTCTTTTCTTTTCTTTTTATATAGTTTATATACCCCAAATATTCCCCTAAACTTAGGTTCTTGTCTAACTTTAGCCATAACTACTTATTCTTGTCATTCTTTCATTCAAACTAGCATTATCCTTTAGAGTCCCATTATGTATCAATTTAAACTCAATCAATCAACAAGTTGTTTTTATTGTTCTATCCTTATTATACCAATTTCAAACAGAAAAAAACTCGATTCATAACAAGAAATCACATCAAAGCTCTAATAGTCAGTACTATACTTGTTTACCCAATTCCAATCTCATCATCACAAAACAAATCAGAATATCAAACAAATTTGGACTCATACAAGATGTACTAAATGTTATATAAACATAGTAAACTAACTACTATTTTTGAAAATTTTCATTTTTTATTTTTTTATTTTTTATTTTTTTATTTTAAACAAAAAACTGAATGCAAAAATTAAATGTAAATAATCCGTAAACATAACGAACTGCAATGTAAATAACTAACTATATGAAATACGACACTAAAATGCCCCCAAACTTAAACTAGACATTGTCCTCAATGGCTGAAATAGAAAAAAGTAAAGTAGATGACTTCCCTGAAAATATAGCAATCCTCCTCCTTGTCCGCTAAGTTTGGAGAATAGGTTAGGCACATGGAACAAATTGGGCATCACACTTGAATTTGACTTACATAACCTTTCCATAATCTTTTGCATGTCCATTGAACATCCTATACCTGCAATGAAGAGAGACACCATGGATTAGAATAACACTTTGGATTGGTAAGAGAACTTAATAAGCAAATTAATTCCTATCTACTAAATAAACTAGTAAAGCATATAAATATAAAAATTTTTGGGTTGCCTCCCAGTTAGCGCTTGAATTACAGCCTTTCAGCCTGACTTTGTCTGGTCAACGCTATCCAATTCCTCTTAGATGATTAAGGAACCCTCCATCCATCGAAAATAATATAACTTTTGGTAGGTTCCCATTTGTGATGGCTATCGAATTAAAGTCACCTAGCATGCTTTGTTTAAATAAGTGCCCAATTGAGAATGTTGAATAACTAGGTGCTTTTTCGTCTGTTGAGCCTATGATTTGATTGGGACTTTGTGTGAGACCCCAAATTTTATGAATAAAAATTAAATTTTCTCGAAATATTTTTTTTATGTTATGGTGTGGATTTGAGATAATTTTATAGTTATGGGTAATATTTATAAATTTTGAAAAGTAAGCAAGTGGTTATAAAATATTCGATTGGTCGGGGAATATTCTTTTTCTTGGGGAATATCTGTACGACGACATAATCATTGGTGGACCCCACAACAGAATTATTATCGGAATGAGAAAATGACAGAATTATATTTTTATGAAAATAACGGCGAAAGTTTTACCGTTAACTGTTGAACTACCCGGTAGTAAAAGTACAGTAATACACGTGGTTGCATAGTAGCACACGGTATTAATTATTGGTGCTTACGTGAGAAGTCACTCAGTTTTACTCAATAATTGTTATAGTAATTACTATTCAATATTTTATTTTATTGATTCAATAATTGTTGCGGTGATATTTTATATTATTGTTGTTTCAATAATTGTCACTGCACAATATTTTCCATTATCAAATAAATAATTCATAGTATTTGAATAATATTATTAGATAGCATTATTGGCAATGTCTAGAAAGTTCTGTCAAGGAGAGGTTTGGTCACCTAATTGCGCGCCAGTAAGGAAAAATCCTTATCGGAAAGCCCCCTCTTTCCTGGGAACGGTCTGGTTGTCATTATTGTGATTCTGTAATATTATTTGTGAATAATTAATTATTAATTTATATGATAAGGAAATATTTATTTTATGTGGACATAAATGATAGATAGGAAAATATTTATTTTATGTGGTTATAATTGAAGGAATTAATGTTGAGGTGTTTTATCAGTATTTTGTCGAATTTGAGGTATTAAAAAAATCAAATCGGTGTTCTTAAAGCTTTATTGCGTGAGTTATAATTTTAATCCAACCGTTGGATCGTTGTGATTTTTGGATATGTTATATATATATATATATATATATATATATATATATATATATAAGTTTAGTATATGTCCACAAATTTTGAACCGTTAAAAATTAACGCATGATTTGTTATGAATTTTAAAAGATGTTAAAAATCATCCGTTTGTGGATTTCGGATATTTTCTGTCAGGAATTTAGAAAAACTTAAAGCTACAAATTTGTAGAGAATTCGATTTCGTGTGGAATGGACATAAAATTTATATTTTTCTGATAAAAAGGCTATTTATTATGAATTGTTGAAGTTTTGGAAATTAATTTTTTTTATTAAAATTAGGGGTGGGACCCACTTTTGTCTTTTGTTGATAAATGTGCTGAATTGGTTTTTCAATTGTGGTGGGCTGAAAGTTTGTCAAATTGGCATGCAGAGAAAATTTTAAAAATATTATTATTTTATTATTTAGTCTCCTATGGCGTTCTAGCATTTTCCTATAAATAGGCGCTTAGGTTAGAATTGAAAATCATACCAGAAATAAGTTTTCTTTCTCTCTATATTATCGAGCATATTTTAGTGAGTATTTAGATACTTTGAGAGTTTCTATTCAGTGCAAGTTTCCTTCGGCTTTACATCCGATATTCCGATCAGAACTACTATTATTTTGAGGTAAGGGATGTTATTTTCTTCGTAAATGATATTATTTTCTTCAATATCATTATGCCGAAATATTGATATGCATTTTATTGTTGAATTTCTACCTTTTTGTGTCAGTTACTATTCACGTATACGACACTATTCACGAATACGGCACTATTCACAAATACGGCACTATTCACCAAAAAATGAAATTTTCTCTTTTTCGTCCCAGATGTCTATTATGGTTACTATCATCGATTGTATCCATGTTTTGATCTTCATTCTATACTCATTTGGTTAAAGTTTTGGCTTCTATATTCCATGATATTAGTAGAATATCCTTGATATTTGTGCTTCATCCAGTATCTTTTCATAGAAATATTATTCTGAGCATTCCTGATAAAGTTTAACTTATTCATGACGGAGTACTATTCACGGGTTACTATTCATAAAGTACTATTCATGGGGTACTATTCACTCAAGTATTATTCACCTGGGGTACTATTTATGATAAAAATTGATTCGTTTTCTGTCCAAATCATTTTTGGTACAATATTATTTTTGAATTTTACTCCACAAAGCAGTATCATGTTGACAATTTGAACGTTATTGAATTTTGGATAAATTAAATTATAAATCTTTAAAATTTATCCTTGAACTTGTTTTATTGAATTATTATGTCATTGTCATCATCCTCATGTTTATATTGTTATGAAAGTCATCTTTGGCCCGTAGTGCATAGATGGACTTGATATGATTATGACCAGGGATTATTCGGTATAATCATGACCGTAATGTTACAAATGATGTGATAAAAGTCCTCATTGGCCCGTAGTGCATTGATGGAAAGTTTTTGGTATGATTATGGTCATGGATTCTCTTCGGCCAAGGGTGCAAAGATGAATTATTTTATGGCATGATTATGACCATTGATGAAAACACGATTATCTTTGGCCCGTAGTGCAAGGATAATTCGTGGTCGTGATATTAAAAAATATCCTTGACCCGTAGTGCAGGGATGATTCGATGATGTGGATTATTTATTAAGCTGAGTCTCAGCGATAAAATTGATGATAAATCTTTTAAAACATAAAAGATAGTAGATTTTACGCTCTACTTGACTCTTCTAATGGATTGCTTATTCCGCTACAGTTGTTGATCTAAAATTTGTTGCCTATTATATTCTATCATTTGTTATACTGTTGAAGGCTAAGGATATTTTATTCTGCATTATCCTAGTCATAATATTTCTTATTGGGCTAGTTGAGCTCACCCTTTTGTTTTCATTGTTCTCTTCAGGAAATGAGAACGTAGCCGGGACTAGTCGGGGAATGGAGTGACGGTCCAGATGATAGCATTAGTAGTCCTCACTATTCTATGAAATAGTGTGATAATAAATGTATTGAGGACTCCATTTGAGTTGAATAATGTCTAGAAGACAATATTCGTTTTAAAACTCTCAGTTTATGTTTTGTCGTATTTTACACGACAGCTGTATTATTAACTTGTATTTGAATTTTGTACCATGTATTTGGCAAATCAAGATGGGTGATGTATACCTATTTTGGGGGCGTCACAGTTGGTATCAAAACTTAGGGATATGATCCCTGGCTGAGATGTGAGACAAGAACTAGAAGGGGAGAGACGGGAAATTCCTTCGCTAGTATGACCTACCTAAGTTTATTTGGTATTTAATTGGTCAGTCAGAGTATAGGGATAATATGTGACATGTCAATTAACCCTTGTTTTGTGACAATATTTGAAAATGACATCTGAGAATGTTGAGAATAGCAATGGAGCATAGAAGACCGTTGAGTCACCACAGATCAATACCTAGGATAATATGCAACAGGAAGACAATAATCCTCAGGTAAACAACAACACCGATCAAATGATGAACGATGGAATGTTCAGAGGCTTTGTGTAGTTCATATAACACCAAACGAGAGAGACTCCTATTCATAATGCAGGTGGAAACAATGGTAACCCACGGTTGGTCACCGCTAAGTAGTTCAAGGAGCTGGGACCACCAAAGTTTTTGAGAAAGCCAGAACCACTTAAGGCAGAGACGTGGATAAAGTAGATCACCAAGATATTTGATGTCTTGGAATGCTCAGAGGAGCAAAAGGTTCCATTCGCCACCTTTATGTTGCGTGAAGAAGCAGATCATTGGTGGGAATCTGTAAAATGTACCCAGCCTGACGCACTAAAGATGTCTTGGGAGAAGTTCTAAGAACTGTTCAACAAGTACTTTCCCGAAAGTATTCGTCACATGAAGGAGGTGGAGTTCATCAAGCTGGAACAAAATAATATGGCTATGGCGCAGTACGAGGCTAAGTTTGCCGAGTTGTCCCGGTTTACATCCCATTTGGTCAATAATGAGGAGAGAATGACGTGAATATTTTTGCGAGGTTTGAAACCCGAAATACGTCAATACCTCATTTCTCACAAACTTTGTTTATATTCAGATGTTGTGAATAGGGCTCAGTTTGTGGAGCGCGATAATGAGTCAGCACAACCAAAAGGCAACGACCAACAGCACGATAATAATCATACCGGTGGCAACGGCCATCGGAACAACGATAACCATCGTGGGAGAAATTATCATGCCAAAAAAGGTAACTACTTCGGTGGTAATCATGGCCAAGATAATAGAAGTGGAAATTTCAAGAAGAGAAGGTTCAATAATGATGGAAAGACAGCAACACCAGCACCTGTTTCTAAAGAAAAAGAACGACCACCGATCGTATGTTTCAAATGCAGACAGGAGGGACACATCCGTCTAAACTGTACGCAGCAACCCAAAGCGTATTTATGTAACTCCCCCAAATCCAGGTACTTGAAACCCGAATTCAGTGCTTTACGATACCATTTCTATGAGCAGAAATATTACCAATAATAATAACAATGATATAAATTTCAAACTTATCTTACATTTATCAGAGTCTAATCCCAAGTACGCAACCTTTACTACATTCTTTACATGATATATAATACATATCATTAACTTAATACAGTCTATCTATTACAAATGATACCAATAACATATTCTGTTTGCTTTCCTTTTCACGTGTTCTTGGCTTGACTTTCTAGTTGGTCATGCTTAGCTGAAAACATTTAAATTAAGCAAGGATGAGCATTTGAGTGCCCAGCAAGTATTATATATATATATATATATATATATATATATATATAAGCTGAAAGAATTTAAATGTTTTCTTTATAATACCCTTCTACAACAAGTCAATAGTTGTGAAGTAATCTGTACTCAATAATAATAACATAACAACCTCGCTCAAATTTTTGAAACTATGTATTGACTATATATATAGGGTAGTCGATGATTATGAACATTATTTTCATTTTCGAATAGGTTAGATGTAAATTCATCCGCAAAACCGTCATAACTTACGAACTCGAGGGTATACGATCCATGGACCTCAGATTGATCAATACTATATCATAGAAACGATATTATCGTTCATCCTTTATCTGCCAGTAAGCGCATAAATATTTTCCCATGTTCGGATGTTCATACTTGTCGGGGTTCCAAACAAAAGGTTTTATCTTATCCAACAATAATCTATAATTCAACATATATGTATATCAAAGGTGTATCAACATGTGATTAAATATAATGATTATCCAAGTGGAGACACTTCAGATAATCATTTATAGAAATTAACGAAATGTAATAAATATCTCAATTACCATATACTAACATGTTGATAATCAATGGGCGATATAATATAGGTTTAACAAACCGTATAAAGAATAGTATAATTAAAAACATTCTTACACTTATCCATCAGATAAAGAAAATACAAAGGTAGGATACTTGCACGGTCTGCCCGCTACAATCACGACTTAGTTTTATCTTTTATATAGCAACCTATCAAGAATAAAAGCATTTTACTTGATTAGAATAACATATCATAACACATAACGTACCGTTATTGCAAAATTCAGCATAACCTAATCACATTGTCAAACATATTCAATGATCGTAAAATCACAAACAAACATTTATACAAATAAATATCTAAGTTCGGATCAATTTACGAAACATGCTTGCCATCGAATGGCTTTATCGAGTAATTATCGAGTCTAAGACTCTATCTCAGATATCAATATCTACAAGTATCACCAAATTATTTTTAATCGACTTATAATAATTTTAAACATTTATTATAATTTATCACGAATTTTCAAACACCGGAATCATTATTAAATGATTTAAATAGTACATGATTCTATTATCATTAATATTTAATTAATATTAAACTATTAATGAACTCATTGCTAAAAATATTAAAGTTATTTATAATAACTCGTAATATTTTAAAGTACTTTATATTACCCTTAAATGATTTTTAGAACAATTAAAATCATTATTAAATAATTACCATTAATATTAAAATATTAATGAACTATTTATCCAAATATTAAAAGTCATTAATTATAACTTAAAATATCTTTAATTCATTTATATCCTTTTTAAATAATTTTTAAATAAATAAAATCATTTTTAAACTATTTATTTAATATAATCATTAAATAAAACTAATATAATTAATATTAATTTATTAATGAGAATTCTCAAAAATATAGAAAATATATTTTATAAGTCAAAACATTTTCTAACACTTTATTCTCATTTAAAATAATTAAAATCATTTTCTCTAATTTATTTAATACACTAACTAAATAAATTAAATATCATTAATATTCAAATAATTATAAATATTAATGAAAAATATCACAAATAATTAAAAGTTATTTTTCATAATTTAAAATAATTTTAAAATCATTCTTAGTAATTTTATAATTTATTTTTATTTTTAATTATTTTTTTGAAAAAATGTAAATTAAAATTAATTAAGTCTGTCAAGCTAAAAGCTTATGGCTTACGTAAAAACGTCGCCTTTAGGTGTTTCTTTGAGCCCAAGAACACCGATGTCGATGTTTCGAGTTGCCTCCTTTGACCCCGTGTAATTTTCAATCTAAAACGCTTCTAAACTAACTTGAACTTTGATTATGTAGACAAACCGTAATACTACAATGATCATTCATCATCTCAAATTTATAACACACATATCAAAACGATCCGGGCTCGCTAAAGAATCATTGACATTTTCGGGTTTCTTCGTAAACCCGTAACATCAACTCGTCACTTTCAAAGACAAATTTATCTAGGTTTTAGTTGTTTTTTGGTGGTTCTATGATTCATACATGTAGTATTAATGACAAGGTATAACAACATATCGAGATTACACTTCAAAACATTTAAATCACTATCTACAAATTTCTCGGTCAAAGGGTGTCGAAATCGTGTTCATCATTTTTCCGAAATTCGAGAAATGTAAAAACAAGGTGAAAGTGGACTACTTTGACCACTTGCTTTATATTCGATATGTTCATTGTTTGTGGGGTTTTAAGACATGAATCTACATTCCACATTACCAGCCTACAACTTGACTACCAAAACATAAACAAATAATCATCAAGGATGTCGATCGTAGGCCATTAAAATACCGTCGAATTTAATTTTTAAACTTTCTTCGGGTCACCTAAATTATCCTCGGTACGGCTCAATTCGGCGACCTTTTGATCGATTATAACTTCAAATCAGAATAGATCTAACTTTAATTCCTTTTGCATATTAAAGAAAAATATGACAGGCTATAGATTAACACTTTTAAACAACAAAAATAATAAACACACAACAATCTATAGCCTCCGACATTTGATGTCGATCACAAAAAACTTTTTCCCGATTTTGAAAATCTTTGATTTGAGCACTTTGATGTTATGGACTCATAAGATACCAACCCGAACATTAATTTACACATCATACAACATATCTAAACATTCTAACATCTAATCCAACATAGCATAAAGATCAAATTTTCTAAGTTAGGTCTTATACCTCTATGAACCAAATTTTGATCTTCTCGCTCCCTAACTGATCTTGATGTTCGGGGACTCACTAAAGAACCTGAAATGCTAACTGCTGTGGGTTTAGAGAGAAAGAAGCTTGGTGGTGTATGTGTGAGAAATTGGGACAAAGTTATGAACTTTCCTCTCTCTCAATCTATATATAACTTGATGAAATGGTTAGGGTTGATCATGCTTATTGATTAAAGGCTCTTACTAGACCACATGGCTATGTTGAGTTGGTTTACCAACTAAAGTTATGGCAACCTATACAAGTTATCTATTTAAATAATGTTAGAAGGGCAATTTGGTCATTTGACTTATAAAGTGCATGGTACTTTGGTAACTTCTCACACTATTAGGTTTTAACCCTTGTGGTTTGACCTGTGGTTTCATAAGCTCTAAATCTAGAATTGTGTGTTAAGGGCAAAATAGGAAATCTTAGTTTTCTAAAATGTTGATTAGGGTTTCTTAATGAAATTAAGTTTCCTAATCACTTAGGACTTATAAATTAGGCTTTATAATCTACTAATTACTATTAAGCTTGCTAAATTAATAACTAGGGTTTGTAATTTAGCAATTAGGGTTTTATTCCAATAATTAGGGTTTTTAGATACTAATTAGGGTTTACCTAATTAACATTAATCATAATAATAATCATTAATTACATAACACATAACTTAACAACCATTATAGTCATATTTGACTTTATACTATAGTTTATCAGTAATGCTAGGAATTTTGTACTGTCCTACTATAACTGTTCCACACAATAACCTTACACACATAGCATACATAATTATAATACTGACAAATAATAATATAATATTATTATTCTCATTCCTTGATCAAAACCCAGAATTAGGGTTTGGATTCCATATCTGATTTATCTGCCATATACAACATTAATAATTAAGTTAAAATAATTAACTTAACTATTCTAAAGTAATTTCATATAATAAAATAATTATTATAATAATTCTGTATTCATTTCATATATTATTTAAATAGTATATAAACATATTTTCATGGAAAATAATTAATAAAAATATGTTTCTTCAGAAAATTAATTATTATAAGAATATAATTTATAGAGATCAATAATTCTAAAATAAAATTATTTGTAATCATTCATGTAATAAATATATTTTATATTCATCACATAAATACATACATAATACCTTGCACACATTCTGACTATTAAAATAAATAATTTATAATAAAAAAAATTATACGCAAAATTTCTGATTTAATTATATAGAAAATATCGGGTTATTACAGTTTCAATTGCGGAAGAGAAGGTCACCTAGCTCGACTTTGTCGTGTAATGAAGTCAAGTCTAGCTGGGATAGTGACGCCAAAAGATGTCCCAAACAAGTCAAAGCCGGTAGTTTAAGTGAGAGCGTTTGTCGAGGAACCCAAACGAAGTTATTACGGGTAAGTTAATCAAACTCTTGCATAGTCTATACCTTATTCGATACCGGTTCTACCAACTCTTTTATTTCTCCTATTTGCGCTCAACGTTTAAATTTAACTCCGGAGAAATTAAACTTTGACTTATCTGTTGAAACTCCATTAGGAGAAATCTTCATTTCATGTGTTATCCAAGTCTTGGATGAGAGTCACAGTTTTTAAATGATATTTCTAGTGTTAATAAATTTCCTGACGTATTCCCTGAAGACTTCTTGACCTACCCCAGAGCGTGAAAGTAAATTTTGTATTGACCCCAGTAAAAAACCCATTTCTAAAACCCTCAAATATTTCTTCACCCAAAAAGAACGTAACATGCGCTGAAGACGTTGGCTCGAGCTATTGAAGATTATGATTATACCATTCAATACTATCGTAGGATAAGCTAACGTGTTAGACGACGTGTTGAGTAGAAGATTGTATGTGTCTACGAGTGCAAATATACAAACCTACGTGAAAATAGCGAATATACGATTAGAACCGACTTTAAACGATAATGTTAAAGCTACGCATCTTGAAATGATGAATACAAAGAAGAAGGTTCAAGAAGGCGTTATTCTGAAGCAAAGAGTCGATGAAGACTACCCATTTGAAATCCTCAATCGAGTAGGAACTGTGGCTATATGACTACTTTAATGCCAAGTATGTCGCGTTTTTTTCACGTATTGATGTTACGTAAATATGTGGACGACCCGAACCACATTATTGATTTAGAACCGGACGAGATAGCGGAAGATTTAACGTATGAAGAGGTACCTGTTAAAATCTTGGATAAGAAGGAATATATTATTCGCTCAAAAGTTATACCTCAAGAGTTAGAATTTGACGAAGTGTCCTCATCTATTAGGCATACCAGGTACGTACATAAATTACGAGGGCAAAATTTAATAAGGAGGGGAGATTGTGAGACCCCAAATTTTATGAATAAATATTTAATTTTCTCGAAATATTTTTTTTTATGTTATGGTATGGATTTGAGATAATGTTATAGTTGTGGGTAATATTTATAAATTTTGAAAAGTAAGCAAGTGGTTATAAAATATTCGATTGGTCGGGGAATATTCTTTTTGTCGGGGAATATCCGTACGACGACATAATCATTGGTGGACCCCACAATGGAATTATTGTCGGAATGAGAAAACGATAGAAATATCTTTTTATGAAAATAACGGCGGAAGTTTTACCGTTAACTATTGAACTACCTGGTAGTAAAAGTACAGTAATACGTGTGGTTGCATAGTAGCACACGGTATTGATTATTGGTGCTTACGTGAGAAGTCACTCAGTTTTACTCAATAATTGTTATAGTAATTATTGTTCAATATTTTATTTTATGATTCAATAATTGATGCGTTGATATTTTATATTATTGTTGTTTCAATAATTGTCACTGCACAGTATTTCCCTTTATCAAATCAATAATTCATATTATTTCAATAATATTATTAGATAGCATTATTGACAATGTCTAGAAATTTCTGTCAATGAGAGGTTTGGTCACCTAATTGCGCGCTAGTAAGGAGAAATCCTTATCGAAAAGCCCCCTCTTTCCTGGAAACGGCCTGGTTGTCATTATTGTGATTCTGTAATATTATTTGTGAATAATTAATTATTAATTTATATGATAAGGAAATATTTATTTTATGTGGACATAAATGATAGATAGGAAAATATTTATTTTATGTGGTTATAATTTAAAGAATTAATGTTAAGGTGTTTTATCAGTATTTTGTCGGATTGGAGGTATTAAAAAAATCAAATCGGTGTTCTTAAAGCTCTATTGCGTGAGTTATAATTTTTATCCGACCATTGGATCGTTGTGATTTTTGGATATGTTATACATATATAAGTTTAGTATATGTCCACAAATTTTGAACCGTTAAAAATTAATGCATAATTTGTTATGAATTTTAAAAGATGTTAAAAATCATCCGTTTATGGATTTTAGATATTTTCTGTCTGGAATTTGGAAAAACTTAAACCTACAAAGTTGTATAGAATTCAATTTCGTGTGGAATGGACATAAAATTTGTATTTTTCTGATAAAAGGCTATTTATTATGAATTGTTGAAGTTTCAAAAATTAAAATGTTTTTATTAAAATTAGGGGTGGGACCCACTTTTGTCTTTTGTTGATAAATGTGCTGAATTGGTTTTTCAATTATGGTGGGCTGAAAGTTTGTCAAATTGGCATGCGGAGAAAAAATTTGAAATAGTATTATTTTATTATTTAGTCTCCTATGACGTTCTATCATTTTCCTATAAATAGGCGCTTAGGTTAGAATTGGAAATCACACCAGAAACAAGTTTTCTTTCTCTCTATATTATCAAGCGTATTTTTGTGAGTATTTAGATACTTTGAGAGTTGTTATTCAGTGCAAGTTTCCTTCGGCTTTACATCCGATATTCCGATCAGAACTATTATTATTTTGAGGTAAGGGATGTTATTTTCTTCGTAAATGATATTATTTTCTTCAATATCATTATGCCGAAATATTGATATAAATTTTATTGTAGAATTTCTACCTTTTTGTGTTAGAGTTACTATTCACGTATATAGCACTATTCACGAATACGACACTATTCACAAATACGACACTATTTACCAAAAAATGAAATTTTCTCTTTTTCGTCCCAAATGTCTATTATGGTTACTATCATTGATTATATCCATGTTTTGATCTCCATTCTATACTCATTTGGTTAATGTTTTGGCTTCTATATTCCATGAAATTAGTAGAATATCCTTGATATTTGCACTTCATCCAGTATCTTTTCATGAAAATATTATTCTGAGCATTCTTGATAAAGTTTAACTTATTCATGCAGGAGTACTATTCATAGGTTACTATTCACAAAGTACTATTCACTCGAGTACTATTCACCTAGGGTATTATTCATGATAAAAATTGATTCATTTTCGGTCCAAATCATTTTTGGTACAATATTATTCTTGAATTTTACTCCACAAAGCAGTATCATGTTGACAATTTGAACGTTATTAATTCTGGATAAATTAAATTATAAATCTTTAAAATTTATCCTTGAACTTGTTTTATTGAATTATTATGTCATTGTCATCGTCCTCATGCTTATATTGTTATGAAAGTCATCTTTGGCCCGTAGTGCATAGATGGACTTGGTATGATTATGACCAGGGATTATTCGGTATAATCATGACCGTAATGTTATAAATGATGTGATAAAAGTCCTCATTGGCCTGTAGTGCATTGATGGACAACTTTTGGTATGATTATGGTCATGGATTCTCTTCGGCCAAGGGTGCAAAGATGAATTTTTTTATGGCATGATTATGACCGTTGATGAAAACATGATTATCTTTGGCCCGTAGTGCAAGGATAATTCGTGGTCGTGATACTAAAAAATATCCTTGGCCCGCAGTGCAAGGATGATTCGATGATGTGGATTATTTATTAAGATGAGTCTAAGTGATAAAATTGATGATAAATCTTTTAAATCATAGAAGATAGTAGATTTTATACTCTACTTGACTCTTCTAATGTATTGCTTATTTTGCTGCAGTTGTTGATCTAAAACTTGTTGTCTATTATATTCTATCAGTTGTTATACTGTTGAAGGCTAAGGATAATTTATTCTGCATTATCTTAGTCAAAATATTTCTTACTGGGCTAGTTGAGCTCACCCTTTTGCTTTCATTGTTCTCTTTAGGAAATGAGAACGTAGCCGGAACTAGTCGTAGAACGAAGTGACGGTCCAGATGATAGCATTAGTAGTCCTCACTATTGTATGTAATTGTGTGATAATAAATGTATTGAGGACTCCATTTAGGTTGAATACTGTTTAGAAGACAATATTCATTTTAAAACTCTCAGTTTATGCTTTATCCTATTTTACACGACAGTTGTATTATTAAGTTGTATTTGAATTTTGTACCATGTATTTGGTGACTCAAGATGAGTGATGAATAACTATTTTGGGGGCGTCACACTTTGAGGCTTGGCAAGAACAACGGGCTCTTCTTCTATCTTTTCCTCCTCATCCCACCATGGCTTTACATTTGTACTAGTTCTCATGTTATAAAGAGCCTTGCCGATGACATGACTACTAAGCGGGCACAGTTTTGCAAATCTAACTGGACCCTTGATCTTTGGCGGAGAAGGAACTTGGGGCACTAATAACATCGGCTCATCCTCGTTGGTACTCATAGTTAGTTCTTCACCGACCTTATTTTCGTTATCCCAACTTGTCTCCTCTTTTTCAACATCTCGTGTCTCATCAAGTTGTAGATTTGGTTCGGGCACTTCGTCAATTTCGGAATCCAAGTCATAACACCAATTATATTGCGGACAGTTGTTCAAGGCTTTGAACATTTGATCTATCTTATTCTGAAGATTCTGAATTGACCTCTCTTGATTAATCATTCTCTCCTCATTTGATGCTACGAATTTGGACAACAATTCCACTACCCCTAAATTATCTGTATCAGTATTGGAATCCATGTATTGAGGACCATAGGTTGAAGTGGTGATGAGTTGTTCCATCTGGTGCTGAAAATTATGGCTCGATATTTCTTGACTCATCATCCTCTCCTCTTCGTTTGCTATGATCTTTGACATGAATTCCTCCAAGCTTGACTTTTCTTCTTGCAATGGAAGTTGACATGAGAATTTCGAAGTGTAGGTTGGATTTGGAGCAGAGTATTGATCTTCATAACTGAAACTCCATGAAGAATCTGGGTGATACCCCCAATCTTGATGATAGTTGTTGGGATAGACATAATTGTTGGGGTAGTAATCACCACCACACTGTACCGGCTCAAAACTGATGGCGCATTGATGACTCAGATGATTTCCAACACAATAATCATAAGTACCCGCCACACTTTGACGATGTTGTGCTGCAAAATTGTCCAACTTCCTCGAAAGTGTCTCAATCTATGCTGACAATGCAAAAAATACATTAAGTCCATCAATTCCTATGTCCCTTGGTGGAGTCATATTTGTGTATGGCCATTGATAATTGCTGTGATGCCCCCAAAATAGGTATACATCACCTATTCTGAGTCGCCAAATACATGATACAGAATATAAATACAATCTTTAATATACATCAAGAGAGCTGTGAGTTTTAATACAAACATTGTCTTCTAGACAATATCCACTCTTAGAATAAGTCCTCATTACATTTATTAACACACTATTTAACAGAATAGTGAGGACTACTAATACTATCATCCGACCGGCACTCCGCTCCCCGACTAGTCCCGCCACGCTTCTCATTTCCTCAAGAGAACAAAGGAAAGAAAGGGTGAGCTCAACTAGCCCAAAGAAGAAATATTATGACTAAGATAATGCAAAATAAATTATCATTAGTCTTCAACAGTGTTAAACTGATAAAATACAATAGACATCAAGTTTAACTGCAGCGGAACATGCAATTCATTAAAAGAGTCAAGTAGAGAATAAAATCTACTATCTTTTATGATTTAAAAGGTTTTTTATCACTTTTATCGCTGGGACTCAAATTTAATAAATAATCCACATCATCCTCCGCATCTACGGGCTGTGGATATTCATTAAGATCATAACCATAAATTATCCATGCACTACGGGCCAAGGATATTTGTGTATTCATCAATGGTCATGGTCATGCCAACGATCATCCATCAATGCACTACGGCCAACGAGGACTTTTACCACATCATTTGTAACATTACTATGGCCATGATTACAATCAATAATCCTCGTCATAATCATACCAAGTCCATCTATGCACTATCGGCCACGTATGACTTTCAACATAATATAAACATGAGGATGATGACAATGATATAAGAATTCAATAAAATAATTTCAAGAATTAATTTATCCAAGAATCAATAACGTCCAAATTGTCAACATGATACTTCTTTGTAGAGTAAAATTTAAGAATGCTCAAAAGAATATTTCCATGAAAAGATACTGGATGAAGCACAAATATAAAGGATATTCCACTAATTTCACAGAGTATAGAAGTCAAAACTTTAACCAACTGAGTATAATAAAGAATGGAATAACAAAAGAAATCACCATGCATGCGGTACTTCGCATAGACAAAGTTAATATAATGTAATAATAAATAATGTAACCGGATCAAAGCGTAATATTCACCGACGGGATATTCCAATGTAATAAATAAATAATGGAATAACAACAAAAATCACCATGCATGCGGTACTTTGAGAGATATAGGTTATTCCAATGTAATAATAAATAATGTAACCAAGGCCGACGTAAAACGCATGCATGTGATATTCCAATAGAATAATAAAGATTTTAACCAGTCCAACAGAAAAACGCATGCATGTGATATATTCCAATAGAATAATAAAGAATGGAATACCAATGTAATTTCACCATGTATGCGGTATTTGTGATGTATGTGTTATTCCATCGTAATAATAAATAATGGAATAATGTAAGAATTTCACCAAGTATAGGGTAGATCATGATACAAAAGTTATTCCAAAAGAATAATAAAGAATGGAATAATGTAAGTTCTCTTCATGAATATGAAAAAATAATAATTTCCTTACCTTATAAAGAAGAGTACTCCTATGTAGGGGCGGGGATATACTTGAAGAAACTTGCACTATGCTCAAAGCTTTCTTAAACGCTAAAGAAATACGCCAAGATAGAAGAATAATTCTCTACGCTTTCTCTAGAGTTTCAAAGAATTCGTATGAAATAATGAAGGAATGAGCTTCTATTTATAGAAGAATGGACCAATAGTAATCGATTTACTTTAAAAGCGGATGGTCCAGATTGGTTTATAATAAAATATAATATATTCTATTTATAATCTAATAAAACGAATAACTTTTAAAAAGATTTTACTATATGAAACACTACGCAGCACTATGCAAAACACTATGCATAATAAAATATAATATATTCTAATTATTGTCTAATAAAATAAATAACTTTATAAAAGTATTTTGTTTTATATAAAAAGATTTTACTATTAGCCTAATAAAACGAATAACTTTATAAAAGTATTCTGTTTTATATAAAAAGCTTTTCTGTTTTATTACATTAATAATACTAATAAAACAAAACTTCATCATCATTATTATTATTCACACTATTAATCGACCAGGTCATTTCCAGAAAAGAGGGGGCTTTCCAATAAGAATTTCTCTCTATTAGCGCGCAATTAGGTGACCAAACCTCTCCTTGGTAGAACTTCTAGACATTGTTAATATTGCAAATAATAATATTAATAACTTTGTCATCTCAATTATAAAATATCAACAATAATTGAATCAATTAACGTGAGATACTATGCAACAATTACTAAGCAATAATTGACAAAACTGAGTGACTTCTCACGTAAGCATCAATAATCAATACCGTGTGCTACTATGCAACCATGCGTATTCCTGTACTTTAACACCGGGTGTTTCAACAGCTTAACTGTAAACTTCCGCCGTTATTTTCATAAAAATATTTTTGTCGCTTTCAATCCGATAATAATTCCGTCCAGGGGTCCCACCAATAATTGTGCCATCGTATGAATATTCCCCACCAATTGAATATTATAAACAACTTCACATTACATTGCAAAATTTCTAAATATTACCCACAACTATAACATTATATCAAATTCATTCCATAATATTTAAAAATGATAATTATAGAAAATTCATCTTTATTCATAAAAGTTGGGGTCTTAAATCTCCCCTTCTTATGAAATTTCACCCTCGAAATTAGGGTACGACTGCATGGATAATAGGTATGATTTCTTGATTTCATTTCAGATTCTAACTCCCAGGTTATTTCCTCAACATCGTGGTTCCTCCATAAAACTTTGACTTGAGGTATAACCTTGGAGCGTAGAATATGTTCCTTCTTATCCAAGATTTGAACAGAAACCTCTTCATACATTAAATCTTCCGCTATTTCATCCGGTTCTAACTCAATTATGTGGTTCGGGTCTTTCACATATTTACGTAACATGGATATATGAAAAACGTTATGAACACAAGACATACTTGGCAGTAAAGCGAGTCTATAGGCTACAATCCCTACTCGATCGAGGATTAAAAATGGGCCAATGAATCGAGGATTGAGCTTTTCTCTCTTTCCAAATCTCGTAACTCCTTTCCATGGAGCAACACGTAACAACACATGATCTCCAATATCGAATTCCATGTCCTTTCGATGAAGATCAGCATAACTCTTTTGTCGATCTTGGGAGGTTTTTATACGTTGTCGGATCATTTGTATCTTTTCCGTAGTCATACGTACTAACTTCGGTCCCGTAGTCATACATACTAGAGAACAACACTTTCTTCTATACAACGCTTCGAATGGAGCCATGCCAATGCTTGCTTGATAACTGTTGTTGTAGGAAAACTCCACCAATGGTAAGAACTTGTCCCAACTTCCCTTGAAGTCAAGGACACAGAGTCTTAATAAATCTTTAAGAGTTTGAATAGTCCTCTCTGATTGTCCGTCCGTCTGAGGATGATATGCCAAACTAAATCATAAATCTGTGCCCATAGCTTTTTATAAACTAACCCAAAATCATGAAGTGAATCTTGGGTCTCGATCAGAAACTATGGATACTGGAATACCATGCAATCTTACAATCTCGTTTATGTACATACGAGCAAGACTTTCAAGTGTATATGTTTCTCTTATAGGTAAGAAATGAGCAGACTTGGTCAATCTATCAACAATGACCCAAATTGCATCTATGCCTTGAGAAACCTTGGGAAGACCAGTAACGAAATCCATGGTAATGTGCTCCCACTTTCATTCTGGAATTTCAAGTGGTTGTAATGGACCTTTTGGTACTTAATGCTCCGCCTTGACTCGTTGACAAGTTAAACACCTTGAGATAAACAGCGCTATCTCCCTCTTCATATTGTCCCATCAAAATGTATGTCGAAGATCATGATACATTTTGGTACTCCTGTGATGGATTGCAAATGGTGTTTTGTGCGCCTCCATCATGATTTTATACTTTAAATCGTGGTCGTTAGAACACAAAGTCCGAGTCGACTCAAAGTATTCCTTCTTCATCGATTCTTGCTTCCGGCATAGCACCCTCTTTCACTTTCTTCCTCATACGCATCAGCTCCAGGTCTGTAATTTGAGTAGCTTTAACTATCAATTAAAGTCAGTTCTACTTGTATATTCGCCATCATCACGTGGGTCCCTGAAGTCTTTATCTCTATCTTCATCCTTTGCAAGTCATACAAAATGGGCCTTTGTGTTGACAATATCGCATTCGTACCCGCATATGATCTTCTAATCAATGCGTCAGCTACCACGTTTGCTTTTCCAGGATGGTATTGGATGGTATGATCATAATCTTTTAATAGTTCAAGCCAACGTCGCTGTCGCATGTTGAGTTCCTTTTGAGTGAAGAAATATTTGAGGCTTTTATGATCTTTAAAGATCTCCACCTTCTCCCCATACAAGTAATGCCTCTAAATTTGAAGTGCAAAGACAACAACTGCCAACTCTAGATCATGAGTAGGATAATTCCTCTCATATTCTTTGAGTTATCGAGAGGCATAGGCTATGACTTTCCCATGTTGCATGAGAACACATCCTAACCCTTTGCCTAAAGCATCACTATAGTTGACAAATCCCTCCGAGCCAGATGGTATTGTCAGCACAGGTGTTGAAATGAGTCTTCTCTTGAGTTCTTGAAAACTCTTCTCACATTCTTCACTCCAATGAATTTTGTATCTTCCAAGTCACCGAAGTTAATGGAGTAAGCGATTCGAGAAAACCCTTCTACGAATCTCCGATAATAACCAAATAAGTTTTAGAAAGCTACATACTTTGGTCACTGATTTAGGTTGTTCCCAGCTTTAAATGGCTTCAATCTTTGCCGGGTCAACAGATATTCCATGACTTGATACCACGTGACTAAGGAATGCTACTTCCTCAAGCCAAAACTCGCATTTGTTTAACTTGGCATAAATCTTATATTCACGAAGCTTTTGGAGCATCAGCCTCAAGTGTTGCTCATGATCTTCACGACTTTTGGAATAAATAAGGATGTCATCAATAAAGACGACCACAAAATGATCCAAATATTCCTTGAATACTCAGTTCATCATATCCATGAAGGCAGCAGAAGCATTAGTCAATCCAAAAGACATGACTAGGAATTCATAATGCCCGTATCGAGTTCTGAAAGCCATCTTTGGAATGTCATCGGTTCTAATCTTTAATTGGTGATATCCAGAACGAAGATCAATTTTTGAAAAGAATTTGGCGCCTTGCAACTGGTCAAACAGGTAATCAATACATGGCAATGGGTACCTATTTTTGATGCTGACATGATTCAACTCCCAATAATCAATACAAAATCGCATACTCCCATCTTTCTTCTTTATGAATAGAATAGGAGCACCCCAAGGAGAAGTACTAGGACGAATAAAGCCAATGTCTAACAATTCCTCGCAGCTTGGGTCTTTAACTCCTCGAAGTTCAATAGAGCCATTCGATATGGGGCTTTAGAAATGGGTTTTGTCTCGGGTTCAAGGTCGATACAAAATTTAATTTCACGCCTCGGGGTAGGCCAGAAGTTCTTCGTGAATACGTCAGAAATTCATTAACAATAGAAATATCATTCAAAACTGACGTATTTTTGTTTAGATCCGTGACATGAGCTAAGAAAGCTTGACATCCATTTTTCAATAAACGAATAGCTTTATGGCTTGAGATGACAAAGATTGATTTTAATGGTTTGGTTGTCAAATTCGCATAATAGGTTGATTAGGAATATGAAAGCTAACAACCTTACGAAAACAATCAATTTTTGCATGATGAGTAGTTAACCAATCAATCCCTAGAATTATGTCAAATGCAACTATTTTCATTGAAATAAGAACGACAGGTAATGTGAGGGTACCAATTTGAACCAAACAAGACTTATAAATAGTGGATGTAATGAAGGTTTCTCCCAATGGAGTTTCAACAGATAAGTCAAAGTCTAATTTCTCCGTAGTCAAATTTAAACGTTGAGCACAAGTAGGAGAAATAAAAGAATGGGTAGAACCGGTATCAAATAAGGTATAAACTTCGCTAGAGTTTATGATAAGCTTACCCGTGATGACCTCATTCGGGTTCCTTGCTTTCGGGAGGTCACGACAAACGCCTCCTCAGACCATCGGGCTTTGACTTTTCTCGACGTCCTTTGATGCCTCCATCCTAGCTGAACTTGTCTTCGGTGAACGACAAAATCGAGCTAGGTTGTAAGACCCCAAATTTTTTTTAAATAAAATGGAATTTCCTTTATTTATTATTTTGAAATAGTAAGGGTTTATTTGATTAATGTGGTTAGTTATGGGTAAAATGCGTAAATATTTTAAATAAGCAAGTGGTTATAAAATATTCATTATTGTCGGGGAATATTCATTTGGTCGTAGAATATTCTTACTGTCGGGGAATATTCGTACGACGCCGCAGCTTTGTGTGGGCCCCATAACGAAAAGCGATTGGATGAAGAAAACGACAAGTATAAGTTATTTATAAATAACGGCGTAGTTGTTATCGTTAAAACTGTTGGAATACTCGGTGGTTAAAACACAGTAGCACACGATATTGCACCAATTATTAATTCTTACGTAAGAAGACACTACTCAATAATTGTTACAGTAAATACTGTTCAATATTTTATTTTATTGATTCAATAATTTCTACGTTGATATTTTATATTATTTTTGTTTCAATAATTGTCACTACACAATATTTTTCATTATCAGATCAATAATTCATATTATTTGAATAATATTATTAGATAACATTATTGGCAATGTCTAGAAAGTTCTGCCAAGGAGAGGTTTGGTCACCTAATCATGCTACTAGTAAGTGAGAGAAATCCTTATTGAAAGCCCCTCTTCCCGGAACACTGGTTGTCGATTGTGATTCTCGTAATATTATTTGTAGATAATTAATTATTGATTTATATGATAAGGAAAATATTTATTTTATATGGATATAGATGGAGAAAATTTTTAATGTGACAATTGTTGAAAATTGATATTTTATCTTTTTCTGATAAAATAATTCATTTAAATATATTATTATATTTTAATAATATAATAATGGTGATATTTTTACAATGAAAGTGTAATATATGAATCAATGAGGAGGAAGAATATTTTTGTTACAATAAATATTAAAAATATGTTTTTCATGTTTGTGGACCCCATTTCTTGACTGAAATTTGATTATAGCCTTTAAAATCACCCGTTTGTGGATTTCGGTCAATTTTTGTTTGAAATTTAGAAAAACATTCTTCTGCAAAGTTGTAGAGAATGGAATTTCCTATGGAATGAACATAAGGTTTGAATTTTTCTGATAAAAGGGCTATTTATTATGAATTATTGAAGTTTCGAAGTTCTAGAATAATTAATTATTAAAATTTTAATTATTTTTTGTAAGAAAAACATTTTTTTCATTATTGGTGGTCCCCACATGTGTGGTAAATGAGCTGAATTCAGATTCTTTGGTGGTGGGCTTGAAAATTTAGTAAATAAAATTATTTTAATAAATTTTCTGCTTTGGTGTTCTAAGCAATTTCCTATAAATAGGGTGCTTAGGTTAGAATTGAAAATCACACCAAAAACAGAAGTTTTCTCTCTCTATATTATCGAGCGTATTCTTGTGAGTATTTTGATATCTTGAGTGTTGCTATACTGGCAAGTTTCCTTCAATAATATATCCGATATTCCAAATTGTGTAAGTATCGCTTTTTCGAGGTAAGCGATGTTATTTTTTTTAGAAATGATATTATTTCTTTCAATATCATTATGCCGAAATATTGGTAAGATTTTTCTTGTAAAATTCTGATCTTTTCATGTCGGAGTTACTATTCACGAGTTACTATTCATGAGTTACTATTCACGAGTTACTATTCACGAAGCATGATGATTTTTCTTGTGAAATTTCTACCTTTTAGTATCGGAGTTACTATTCATATATACATTACTATTAACGTATACGGCACTATTTACGAATACGACACTATTCACAGAAAAATTAAATTTTCTTTTCTGTGTCCAAGATTGTCTATTATGGTTCCTATCTTTTATTGGATCGATATTTTGATCTTCATTTTTGAATTCTGCTCCACAATAGTTTATTATGGAGTATTTTTAAACTTGAATTGTCTAAAGTACGAATCCTTAATATTTGTTCTTTTGTTTCACTGGATTCGTTTTCTTTAAAATATTTTTCATCATCCTCAGTCCTAAATGATGATTTAATCAATATCTTTGGCCCAGTAGTGCAAAGATGAATGATTTCTTGATGAATATCTTTGGCCCGTAGTGCAAAGATGAATAGGTGTTGAGATGAACATGACCGACTGATTAATATCTTTGGCCTGTAGTGCAAAGATGACTATTTGATTCAAGATGTATATTGATTGATGTTATAGGGATAAAATATTGATGATGAACTTTTAAATTCATAGATGTTAGTAGATTTCATTCTCTACATAACTCTTCTATGAATTATTATTTCCGCTGCGAATATTGATCTGAAACTTGTTGTCTATTATATTCTATCAGATTTTTCCCTATTGAAGACTAAGGATAATTTGTTGTACATTATCTTAGTCATAATATTCTTTACTGGGATAGTTGAGCTCGCCCTTTTCCTTTTTGTTCCATTTTTTTTCTCAGGAGGCGAGAATATAGCGGGAACTAGTCAGGGTGTGGAGTGATGGTTCAAGATAGTTGTTTTAGTAGTCCTCACTATTCTGTAAAATAGTGTATCAATAATTGTAATAAGGACTTCATTTGAGTGTTGATATTGTCTAGAAGACAATATTTGTATTTAAACTCACAGTATGTGTTGTCGTATTTTGCACGACAATTATAATAATGAAGTTGTAGTTGTTTCTGTACCATGTATTTGGCGACTCAGAATGGGTTGGATGGAATGGACCTAATTTGGGGGCGTCACATAGGTGACCTTCTCTTCCACAATTATAACATGCTTTGACTAAGATCGCGCAGCTTGGGATGATGTGTCCCTCCCCCCATTTTGAAGCATATGATAGGTGGTCGCTCTCCTTCCTTAACAACAAAAAAGTGGTCGACGTCTTTCCATCATTGTTGAATCTCCTCTTCTTGAAATGTCCATTCTTATTGCTTTGGCCATGATTACCACCGAAGTGGTTACCATTTCTGGCATGTTGATTCCCTCCACGCTTATTTTCACCGCTCACGATGGTAGTATCACCGGTATTATCATTTTGCCACCGCTTCTTTCGTCATTTGGTTGCGTTGACTCATTATCGCACTCCAAAACTGAGCCCTATTAACAACATCTAAATACAAACACAGTTTATGAGAGATAAGATATTGACGTATCTCGGGTTTCAAACCTCTTAGAAACATTCGCGTCATTCTCTCCTCATTATTAACCAAATGGGACGCAAACCGGGACAACTCGGCAAACTTGGCTTCGTACTGTGACACGGTCATGTTGTTTTGTTCCAGTTTAATGAACTCGACCTCTTTCATGTGATGAATACTTTCGGGAAAGTACATGTCGTTGAACAGTTCTTGGAACTTCTCCCAAGACATCTTCAAGCAGCGAGTTGAGTATGCTTTTGATTCCCACCAAAGAATCCGCCTCGCAAGAATACGAAGGTGGCAAAGGAACCTTTTTCTCCTCGAAGCATCCCAAGACATCAAATATCTTGTTGATCTGCTTTATCCACGTCTCCGCCTTAAGTTGTTTTGGCTCTCCAAAAAACTCTGGTGGTCCTAGTTCCTTGAACTGCTTAGCGGTGACCGTCCGATAGTTGCCAGTGTTTCCACCTACATTTTAGACAGGAGCCGCTCTTGCCTGATGTTACATTAATTGCATAAAGCCTCTAAACATTCCATCGTTCATCATCTGGTCAGTGTTGTTATTTGCCTGAGGATTATCACCTTCCTCATGCACATTATCCTGATTATTGATCTGTGGAGACACAACGGTCTCCTGTGCTCCATTGATGTTCTCAACATTCTTGGATGCCATTTTCATACACTGTCACAAAACAAGGGTTAATTAACATATCACATATTATCCCCATATTCTGACCGACCAATTAAATATCAAATAAACTTAGGTAGGTCATACTAGAGAAGGAATTCCCTGTCTCTCCCCTCCTAATTCTTGTCTCACATCTCAGCTAGGGATCATATCCCTAAGCTTTGATACCAATTGTGACGCCCCCAAAATAGGTATACATCACCTATTCTGAGTCGCCAAATACATGGTACAGAATACAAATACAATCTTTAATATACAACAAGAGAGCTGTGAGTTTTAATACAAACATTGTCTTCTAGACAATATCCACTCTTAGAATAAATCCTCATTACATTTATTAACACACTATTTAACAGAATAGTGAGGACTACTAATACTATCATCTGACCGCCACTCCGCTTCCCGACTAGTCCCTTACTAAGTTCTCTCATTTTCAAGAGAACAAAGGAAAAAAGGGTGAGCTCAACTAGCCCAAAGAAGAAATATTATGACTAAGATAATGCAGAATAAATTATTATTAGTCTTCAACAGTGTTAAACTGATAAAATACAATAGACATCAAGTTTAACTACAGCAGAACATGCAATTCATTAAAAGAGTCAAGTAGAGAATAAAATCTACTATCTTTTATGATTTAAAAGGTTTTTTCATCACTTTTATCGCTGGGACTCAACTTAATAAATAATCCACATCATCCCTGCACTACGGCCAAGGATATTCATTAGTATCACAACCACAAATTATCCATGCACTACGGGCCAAGGATATTTGTGTATTCATCAATGGTCATGATCATGCTAACCACTGTCCATCAATGCACTATGGGCCAATGAGGACTTTTACCACATCATTTGTAACATTATGGTCATGATTACACCGAATAATCCCTGGTCATAATCATACCAAGTCCATCTATGCACTATCGGCCACAGATGACTTTCAACATAATATAAACATGAGAATGATGACAATGATATAAGAATTAAATAAAACAAGTTCAAGAATTAATTTATCCAGGAACCAATAACGTCCAAATTGTCAACATGATACTTCTTTGTAGAGTAAAATTTAAGACTGCTCAGAAGAATATTTCCATGAAAAGATACTGGATGAAGCACAAATATCAAGGATATTCCACTAATTTCATGGAGTATAGAAGTCAAAATTTAACCAACTGAGTATAATAAAGAATGGAATAACAAAAGAAATCACCATGAATGCGGTACTTCTCATAGACAGGTTATTCCAACAGAATAATAAATAACGGAACCAGGTCAGGCATAACACGCACCGACAGGATATTCCAACAGAATAATAAAGAATAGAATAACAACAGAAATCACCATGCATGCGGTACTTCGCATAGATAGGTTATTCCAACAGAATAATAAATAACGGAACCCGGCTCCAAACAGAAACGCATGCATCGGATATTCCAATAAAATAATAAAGACGGAACCAGTCCCACAGAAAATGCATGTGATGAGGATATTCCAATAGAATAATAAAGAATGGAATACCAATGAATTTCACCATGTATGCGGTATTGATGAGATAAAGTTATTCCAAAGCAGAATAATAAATAATGGAATAACAGAAGAATTTCCCCAAGTATAAGGTAGACTGCGTATACAGGTTATTCCAAAAGAATAATAAAGAATGGAATAACAGAAGTTCTCTTCTTGAATATGAAAAAAAATAATACCCCTTACCTTATAAAGAAGAGTATCTCACCAGGTAGGGCGGATATATATATTGAAGAAACTTGCACTACGCTCAAAGCTTTCTTAAACGCTAAAGAAATATGCTCAAGATAGAAGAATAATTCTCTCTCTATAGTTTCAGTGAATTTGTAAGAAATAATGAAGAAATGAGCTCCTATTTATAGAAGAATGGACTGAATAGTAACCAATCCATGAAACGGTCCAGATCGATTTACTTTAAATGGATTATTCCCGTATTGGTTTACAATAAAATATAATATATTCTATTTATAATCTAATAAAACGAATAACTTTTAAAAAGATTTTACTATGCAAACACTACGCAGTAACTATGCAAACACTATGCATAATAAAATATAATATATTCTAATTATTGTCTAATAAAACGAATAAACTTTATAAAAGTATTCATTTTTATATAAAAGATTTTACTATTAGCCTAATAAAACGAATAACTTTATAAAAGTATTCTGCTTTATATAAAAAGTTTTTCTGTTTTATTACATTAATAATACTAATAAAATAAAACTTCATCATCATTATTATTATTCACACTATTAATCGACCAGGTCGTTCTCAGGAAAGAGGGGGCTTTCTAATAAGGATTTCTCCCTATTTACGCGCAATTAGGTGACCAAACCTCTCCTTGGCAGAACTTCTAGACATCGTTAATATTGCAAATAATAATATTAATAACTTCGTCATCTCAATTATAAAATATCAAAAATAATTGAATCAATTAACGTGAGATACTATGCAACAATTACTGAAGCAATAATTGACAAAACTGAGTGACTTCTCACTTAAGCATCAATAATCAATATCGTGTGCTACTATGCAACCACGCATATTCCTGTACTTTTAACACCGGGTGTTTCAACAGTTAACGGTAAACTTCCGCCGTTATTTTCATAAAAAATATTTTTCTCGTTTTCTCAATCCGACAATAATTTCATTGTGGGGTCCACCAATAATTGTGTCGTCGTACGAATATTACCCGACCTATCGAATATTATAAACAACTTACATACATTGCAAAATTTCTAAATATTACCCACAACTATAACATTATATCAAATTCATTCCATAATATTTAAAAATGATAATTATAGAAAATTCATCTTTATTCATAAAAGTTGGGTCTTACAATTGCATTCATCCATGATACCTGAAAAGAAAGAAAAATAGGGAGAGAATTAAATAAAAAGAAAAAAAATGTTTAAATTAAGACTAATTTGATTGAAGCTAATATTGGCAATAAAATATTAAACTAATTCCTCAGCAACGGCGCCAAAAACTTATTTGGTAAAATCTAATTATGCACAACACGCAAGTATACGTGGTCAACAAGTAATAAAGTGAAAGTAGAGTATCGTTCCCACGAGGAATTGTTTTCATAAAAATCACAAAGTACTAACCCGTAACCAACTCAATCTTATTTAAACGAATGGATTTCAAATTATATAATTAAACTACTATTAAATTCCACTAGTTAAACTAAGATTACGGAGATTTAAAATCACAACTTCACTTATTGCTTCATTTAAGTTAACACACTTCTCATCAATTATTCTCTATTCTGAATTGTTAATCAAGAACACTAAAACAGATAAAATCACCTCTCGATGCATAATACCCATACTCACTTAAATCCACAGATGATAGAATTAAGCAAAACACCCTAATTAACTAATCCACTATATCTCTATATGAATTACAATTAAAAAGGATTTAAAGCACAAGTTCTCTATAAGATTACATATGGCGTAAATGCATATCGCTATCCTAAACACGAATCATGAATTCCATCTATGCAGAAATCACAAACACATGCTATCATGATCAGATCTAAATCTAAACTTCATCTCTCAAGTTCATATAGATTATCACGGTAATTGATGGCCAATCAACTAAACAATTAAGTCTAAATCACAATAGACAATCCTCACGATAGAACATAATAATTGATAGCGAAGCATATTAAAATAAATTACACAATAAGATCCATTGTAATCTCAAACAAAGAATTAGTTCATTGAATTAAAACTAAGAATCCACACTTGAATACACATTAAAATATAAGAATAATATTAAGGAAAAGAAATGAATCTGTTGTCGGCAAATTCGTCCTCCGTCTCGCTCTTGATTTGGATCTACAATGGCTTCCAAGTGCTTCAATCTCTAAATCTCATAAGAACTAGTATTTTCTCCTATTCTACTCTAATCAAATCTAATGGAATCCTCTCTCTCCCCTAATCCTTGTGATTCTCCTCCTTTTATATGTCTCTTTATATGTCTTTAAGTCCTCTTGGAAGTCCTTGAGTCAGTCGGATCGAACCAATCCTTCTCGAACTCAAATTAGGATAAAAAATAACTTTTTTATACGCATTTTACTTCCTACGGGGGGTATAAACAAAAGGGCCAGCCCAATTACCGGCATACCCACTATTTTGCAACTTATACCGCCACCCCGGCGGGGGTTTTGTATAGGAAAAGCCCTCCCCGACGGATAAAACAGCCATAACTTTTGATCCGAGAAGAGTTACGAGACCCGCCACCTAACAAATCGAAGATATCGACTAGCTCTACAACTTTCATTCTTTAAGAATTGAGAAATAATGGACGAATGAAGGTCGAAATTTGTTTGGAAGTGACTGCTATACAAATGGCCACCCAAAATAGTGACGTTCAACGTCTGTTGGTACAAAGATCATAACTCTTGCATCCGAACTCCGATTGGAATGATTCAAGATGTTCCAGAAAGCTAAGAAGAAGATCTACAATATAATCCAAGTTCCAAGCCAAGAACATGAAATAAACATAAAAGCCCAAACGATGTCCGGATTGCTTTTCTTTGCAATTTCATACTAATTCTTTGTGATTTCATACCAATAGTCGCTCACACAGCTTCCAAGAGTATAATCTACAAAATGAACACAAAATGCATGAAAAGTAACTAAGAAACATAAGTTCAAGAAACTAATTCAAGTAACAGATACCGGATAAGTAGGTATAAAAACTACTTATCAGTTACTCGAGAGTGGGAACACATGTCCTATAAAATGGAAGGACGTTGTAACAGTTATATCCGCTGAGGCTGATGAGGCTGCCAGTCCACTCACAATACAAGCAATTTAACTCAAAGGTATTGATAATCCTTTGAAAGTGGTTGTGCCAAAGCCAGTCCTTCTTCCATACAGACCACAATATCCTATTGTCAGCCTACACAAAGTTCCATGGAATTATGGAGAAGCTGAAGGATCTACATCACATACAACTGCTGCAGTGTTGAAGGATAATCCACTGCATCTTCCCTAAAGGGTGATGAAGTCTGCCATCAAATCCAAAGGGAAATTTCCCATTGAGAGTATTGAAGAATTCCTCCGTACTATGGGTCATAATAAAGCCAAGGTGGTTTTATGCTTGAAAGAAGCTCCAACAGCAAATTTCCATACTAGACTTGGTTTTCTCTTCCGAAGATCACCGAAAGGTTCTGCTAAAAGTTTTGCAAGAAGCCCACCTGCCAAAATTAGTGGATGTTAAAAAATTCCAGCATCTAGTTGATCACATTTTTAACAACAATGTGATATCTTTCACTGATGACGACATGCCTGCTGAAGGGACTGGTCATTGCAAGTCGTTGCACATAGCGATTTTATCTTCCAGATACATGGTGGGAGGAGTTTTGATAGATTGAGGTTCTTCTCTAAATATCTGTCCCTATGCAACCTTGGAGAAAATGAATATCAATCTCAAGAGGATCAAAAGCATCCATACGGTTATCAAAGCTTTTGATGGATCCCGACGGAACACTGTCGGGGAAATTAAACTGCCAGTAGAGATTGGTCCACATACATTCAGTGTATCCTTCTATGTGCTCAAAATAGCTATAGGATACAACCTGCTTTTGGGAAGATCGTGGATCCATATGGCCGGAGCCGTCCCTTCCACCCTTCACCAGCAACTTAAGTACATTATCAACAATAGCCTAATCACTGTCAATGTTGAGCCGGAATGTCCTGAACAAGGTGACATACCAATCATCAACTTCAATTCAGAAGTTGAACCGGTCAGTTTTCATGCCCCGGAGGTGAAGTTGAGCCAGTCAGTTTTCATGCCCTAGAAGTGAGCAACACTCATTACCACCCCATTGGGGCGCCACCACTTACACCCAAGATTTCTTCCTAAGTAATGTTGGCCACTCAAGAGATGATGTCATTAGGTCATCAACCTGGACAAGGGTTGGGCAAATATTATCAGGGCATTAAGCGCCCGATTCAAGTTTCCAGTTAAACAAGAACAGCTGGATTAGGCTATTCTGATAGCTCCAGTCATAGGAATCCTCATAAGCACAAATAGATTCCTTCGTCTTTAGCCACACGGCGATTATCTGATCAACGTACAGATCTTGAGCCTATACAGTCTCTGGTAAAGGTTCCTACTCATGTGATGACTATGTTATTTCCTAAACCTATACCGGTTAAAGGAAATGAGGTCCTGATTCTTGATCCCAAAGTGGAAGAAGAGGAATAAAGGATTAAATAAGACATCGTCAGGAGATTGTCTAACATACGCATCATTGTTCATGATGAACATATAAACAGATATACTCTAGACGATGACTATCCAGACATAATAGTCATCATTCAGGAGAAGGAGGACGATAACAACCCCGTCATTACTGCCATCCACCAGGATTTCACCCTTGACAATTGGAGCAACACTCCATGCATTGGTCGACAATGGTAAAACGGGCAGAAATTCCCTCTGCCCTGTAGATATCAATAACTGCTTACTTTTCTGTATGTATTAGCAGTTGTTTTGTCAGTACATGCTAACACTTTGTATGATTGAACAGTTTCATATATTAAGTGAAAGCATATTTTGTTTCAGGACTCTGAATTTATATGTGATTGTACTTGCTGATGAGGTACCTTTTCTCCACAAGAACTGTAACTTTGATGAAAAGTTGGCTCAGACTTGATGGGAATATAAGAGGACATTGAGATACCTCAGGAGATCAAAGAATGGGTCAAAGACAAACCTAAACCCCACCTTGATCAAACCACTTCTTTCAATCTCGGAACCTTAGAAAACCCTAAGCTAATCCAGATTAGTTCAGACCTCACTTCAAACCAAAGGAATGATATGGTTACATTATTAACCCAATTCCAGGATATGTTTGCATGGTCTCACGAAGATATGGTGGGCTTGTCCACTAACATCGTCATCCACCGCCTTCCCATTAAAGAAGGATTCAAGCCAGTCAGGCAGAAGCTCAGGCGATTAAAATCTGAGTGGAGTTTAAAGGTTAAAGAAGAAATTGTGAAACAATTTCGAGCAGGCATCATCATGGTGTCCACATACCCTGAATGGATATCAAACATAGTCCCCTTTCCTAAACCGGGAGGAAAGGTGCGAGTTTGTGTGGACCCCAAAATAGGTATACATCACCCATCTCTGAAGTCATCCAAATACATGGTACAAAAAAAATCAAATACAACTTAATTATACAACAATGTGTAAAATACGACAAAACATAATCTAAGAGTTTTAATAAGAATATTGTCATCTCTAAGATAATATCCACACTCAATGGAGTCCTCATTACATTTATTGTCACACTATTTAATGTAATAGTGAGGACTACTAATGCTATCATCCGACCATCACCCGCTCCCCGACTAGTCCCGCCACGCTCTCATTTCCTCAAGAGAACAAAGAAAAAAAGGGTGAGCTCAACTAGCCCAAGAAGAAATATTACGACTAAGATAATGCGTAATAAATTATCATTAGTCTTCAACAATGTTAAACCGATAAAATACAATAGACATCAAGTTTAATCAAGCTGAATAAGCAATCCATTAGAAGAGTCAAGTAGAGCATGATATCTACTATCTTCTATGATTTAAAATGTTTTCATCAATTTTATCACCGAGACTCAACTTTTAATAAATAAAACCACATCATCGAATCATCCCTGCACTACGGGCCAAGGATATTCATTAAATCATCAATGGTCATGACTATACCGAATAATCCCTGGTCATAATCATACCAAAAACTGTCCATCAATGCACTACAAACCACTGAGGACTTTTACCACATCATTTATAACATTACAGGTCATGATTATACCGAATAATCCTTGGTCATAATCATACCAAGTCCATCTATGCACGTAAGCCAAAGATGACTTTCATCACAATATAAGCATGAGGATGATGACAATGACATAATAATTCAATAAAACAAGTTCAAGAATAAATTTTAAAGATTTATAAGTTAATTTATCCTGAAATCAATTACGTCCAAATTGTCAACATGATACTGCTTTGTGGAGTAAAATTCAAGAATGCTCAGAAGAATATTTCCATGAAAAGATACTGGATGAAGCGCAAATATCCATGATATTCTACTAATTTCATGGAGTATAGAAGCCAAAACTTTAACCAACTGAGTATAATAGAATATATGAAACTACAAATGGATTTTCACCCGCCATGCGGTAATCCACGTAGACAGATCATTTCCACAATTTAATAAGGAATGAATACAAAGGATCATTCACCATGCATGGAATCCAATGTATGTCCACATAATAAAAGTTATTCCAAATGTATGCATAATAAAATGAAATAAAGAATAATGTAAGAATTCACCATGCATGCGATATCGCATGCATGTGTTATTCCAATGTAATAATAAAGAATGGAACCAGTCACGCAGAATCGCATGCATGCATGTGATATTCCAAATGTAATAATAAAGAATGGAACTGTGTCACGCCAGAAGTAATAATGATGAATGTGATATTCCAAATGTAATAATAAAGAATGGAACCAGTCATAAAGAATGAATCCGCATGCATGTGATATATTCCAAATGTAATAATAAAGAATGGAATAACAACAAGAATTCACCATGCATGCGATGCATATCAAGATGCATGTGTTATTCCAATGTAATAATAAAGAATGGAATAATGTAAGAATTTCACCATGTATGCGGATTTCATTGATGACATGACAAAGTATTCCAACATAATAATAAAGAATGGAATAACAACTACGCTCTATTCAAAGAAAATAACTCTCTTCATGAATAATAAAAGAATAATACCCTTACCTTAAAGAAAACCTGGATATCGAATAGTGAGGTAGCGTATTTCTCTTCTTCTTTCTCTATAATTTCTCTCTATAATAATTGCTTCTATAGCTTTAGTGAATTGGTGAGAAATGAAGGAAGAATGAGCTTCTATTTATAGAAAAATATAGTTTCGATAATCGCACGCTTTTGGGGCTCAAAATATTACAAAGATAATACCTTCAACTTTTCTTTTCATTTTTAATTTAGTCCTCGCAAGTATTATCAAACTTGCACCACCTCCCCTAATAGTAAATAATGTGAATCAATAGTTCAATCATGTGAATCAATAGTTATAATCATGTGAAAATACGAATTACAAAGATAAGACTCTCCATCTATACCTCCATTTTTAACTTAGTCATGCAAGTATTATCAATCTTGCACCAACTCCCCTAATAGTACAAGAATGTGAATCAATAGTACACACATGTGAACAAATAGTTATAATCATGTGAATTAATAGCAATTAATTGCTCATTTATCCGATTAATTACCCGATTTATCAATATAACTTCCAGACATCAATTATCATCGAATAAATGTCGATTTCCACTAACACTAATAATTCCAACACAATGGAACTATCAATTTCATCTTTAATCAACACGAACTTATTCATCATTAATATTATAACTCACAATATTTAACAACCAAATCGCTCCTGTGAAAGAGGGGGCTTCCGATAAGGATTTCTCCTTATCAAGCGCCGCAATTAGATGACCAAACCTCTCCTCGATGTAACTTCTGCATATTGTAAATATTGCAATTTAATAATATAAATAACTTTGTCGCCTCAATTATTGATTTAATAATATAACATATTATGCGTATGATACTACGACAATAATCAATCAATAATACGAGAGATATGATGCAAAGAATTATCGTAGCAATAATTGAGTATAACCGAGTGACTTCTCACGTAAGCATCAATAATCAATACCGTGCTACTACGCAACCACGCCAGACATCGCATTTTTTTACTACCGGTAGTTCAACAGCTTTAATTCTGTAAAACTTCCGCCGTTATTTTTATAAAAAGATAATTACGCCATTTTCTAACTACGACAATAATACTTCCGCTGTGGGGGTCCACTAATGATTGTGCCATCGCATTTAATATTCCCCGTTAAAACGAATATTCCCCACCAATCGAATATTATATAACCACTTGCTTACTTTGCAAAATTTGTAAATATTACCCACAACTATAACATTATATCAAATCCACACCATAATATTCAAAAAATATATTTCGAGAAAATTATTCTTTATTCATAAAAGTCAGGGGTCTTACAACCTCCCCTTCTTATGAAATTTCATCCTCAAAAATTAGGGTACGACTGTATATCAAAGAGGTGAGGATATTCGATTTCATCTCGCATTCTAACTCCTGTGTCATTTCTTCCACATCGTGGTTTCTCCACAAAACTTTCGATTGAGGTATAACTTTAGAGCGTAGAATATGATCCTTCTTATCCAAGATTTTAACAGTAACTCTTCATATACGTTAAATCTTCCTCTATCTCGTCGGTTCTAATTCAATAATGTGGTTCGGGTCTTTCACATATTTACGTAACATAGATATGTGAAAAACGCGTTATGAACACGAGACATACTTCAAGCAGAAGTAAGCGAGTCTATAGCCACGCTCCTACTCGATCGAGGATTAAAATGGGCCAATGAATCGAGGATCGAGCTTTCCTCTTTCCAAATCTCAGAACTCCTTTCCATGGAGCAACACGTAACAACACATGATCTCCAATATCAATTCCACGCCTTTTCGATGAAGATCAAGATAACTCTTTTGTCGATCTTGTGAGGTTTTTATACGTCATTTTGATCGCTTGAATCTTTTCCATAGTCATACGCACTCAAATCCTATTCCCAACAACGTTGCTTCACCCACCTCATCCCAAAGATACCGAGAGAACGACACTTTCTTCCATACAACGCCTCAAATGGAGCCATGCCAATACTTGCTTGATAACTATTGTTGTAGGAAAACTCCACCAATGGTAAGAACTTGTCCCAACTTCCTCAAGTCAAGGACACAGAGTCTTAATAAATCTTCAAGAGTTTGAATAGTCCTTTCGATCGCCCATCCGCTTCGAGGATGATATGCCAAACTAAATCGTAAATCCGCGCTCATAGCTTTTTGCAAACTAACCCAAAATCTTGAAGTGAATCTTGGGTCTCGATCGTAAACTATGGATACCGGCATACCATGCAATCTTACAATCTCGCTTATATACATACTAGCAAGACGCTCAAGTGTATAAGTTTCTCAGATTTGGAAGAAAATGAGCAGACTTGGTCAATCTATCAACAATGACCCAAATCGCATCTATGCCTTGAGAAACCTTGGGAAGACCAAAGAATCTAAATCCATGGTAATGTGCTCCCACTTCCATTCTAGAATTTCAAGTGGTTGCAATGGACCTTTTGGCACTTGATGTCTCGCCGACTCGCCGACAAGTTAGACACCTTGAGATAAACCCCGCTATCTCTCTCTCTTCATATTGCTCCACCAAAATGTATGTCAAGATCACGATACATTTTGGTACTCCCAGATGGATTGCAAACTGGTGTGTGTGCCCCATCATGATTTTATACTTCAAGTCGTAATCGCTAGAACACACAAAGTCCGAGTCGACTCAAGTATTCCTTCTTCATCGATTCTTGCTTCCTAATAGCACCTTCTTGCACTTTTTCTTCATACGATCACCTCCGTGTCCGTAGTTTGAGCAGCTTTTAACTTTATCGATTAAAGTCTGCTTCACTCAGATATTCGCCATCATCACATGGGTCCCTCGAGTCTTTAACTCTATTTCCATCCTTTCCAAGTCATACAAAATGGGCTTTTGATTGACAATATCACACTCGCACCAAGCATATGATCTTCTACTCAATGCGCCACCACCTACGCTCGCTTTTCCAGATGGTATTGATGGTATGATCATAATCTTTCAACAACTCAAGCCATCGCCATTGTCGCATGTCGAGTTCCTTTTGAGTGAAGAAATATTTGAGGCTTTATATCCGTATAGATCTCCACCTTCTCTCCATACGTAATGCCTCCAAATCTTAAGCGCAAAACGATCAACGCGCCAACTCTAGATCATGAGTAGGATAATTCCTCTCATATTCTTTGAGTTGTCGAGAGGCATATAAAGCTATGACTTTCCCATGTCGCATGAGAACACATCCTAACCCTTTGCCTCAAGCATCACCAGAGATGAAAAATCCTCCGAGCCGATGGTATTGTCGTAACAAAATAAAATGAGTCTCCTCTCGAAGTTCTTGAAAACTCTTTTCACATTCCTCGCCTCCAAACCGAATTTTGTATCTTTTCGAGTCACCGAAAGTTAATGGAGTAGCGATTCGAGAAAACCCTTCTACGAATCTCCGATAATAACCAAATAAGCCGAGAAAGCTACGACATTTTGGCCATCGACTTAGGTTGCTCCCAAATTTGAATTGCTTCAATCTTTGCAATCAATGATATTCCATGATTTGATATCACGTGCCCAAGGAATGCAACTTCCTCAAGCCGTAACTCACATTTCTTCAACTCGCATAAAGCTTGTTTTCACGGCTTTTGGAGTATCACCTCAAGTGTTGCTTTCATGGTCTTCACGGTTTTTGAGTATATGAGGATGTCATCATCATAAAGACGACCACAAAGTGATCCAAATATTCCTCAATACTCTTGCTCATCATATCCATGAAGGCAAAGAGAGCATTAGTCAATCCAAAAGACACGACTAGGAATTCATAATGCCCGCATCGAAGTTCTCGAAGCGCTTTTTGAATGTCATCGCTTTTAATCTTCAACTCGATGATATCCTAACGAAGATCAATCTTTGAAAAGAATTTGCTCCTTGCAACCGGGTCAAACAGTCATCAATGCGAGGCAACGGCACCTATTTTTTTTGATGGTGACATGATTCAACTCCCGATAATCAATACAAAGTCGCATATACTTCCATCTTTCTTCTTCACGAATAAATAATGTGAGCACCCCAAGGAGACGATTTAGACGAATGAAACCGATGTCTAACAATTCTCAGAGTCAGGTTTTTAACTCCTCAAGTTCAATAGAGCCATTCGATATGGGGCTTTGAAAATGGGTTTTGTACCGGATTCAAGGTCGATACAAAATTCAATTTCACGCCTGGGGTAGGCCAGAAGTTCTTCGTGAATACGCCAGAAATTTATTAACAATAGAAATATCATTCAAATCGACGATTTTTATTTAAATCCGCGATATGGGCTAAGAAAGCTTGACATCCGCTTTTTCAATAAACGAATAGCTTTATGACTTGATATGACAAAGATTGATTTTAGTGGTTTGGTTGTTTGAATTCGCATAATAGGTCAAGTTAGAATATGAAAGCTAACAACCTTACGAAAAAATAATCGATTTTAGTATGATGAGTAAGTTAACCAATCAACCCCTAAAATCACATCAAATGCAAGTATTTTCAAAGAAATAAGATCGACAGTAACGTAACGTGCTTACCGATTTGAATCAAACAAGACTTATAAACCGTGGATGTAATGAAGGTTTCTCCCAACTGAGTTTCAACAGATAAGTCAAAGTCTAATTTCTCCGAGTCAAATTTAAACGCTGAGCGCAAGTAGAGAAATAAAGGAATGGGTAGAACCGTATCAAATAAAGTATAAACTTCGCTAGAGTTTATGATTAGCTTACCCGTGATCACCTCGCTCGATTCCTCGCTTTTTGGGAGGTTACGACAAACGCCTCCTCGAACTACCGGCTTTTTTCTTGTCTCGGGACACCTTTTGATGCCTCCATCCCACCGGACTTGACTTTTGGTGCACGACAAAAAATCGGGCTAGGTGACCTTCTTTTCCACAATTATAACACGCTTTGACCGTGATCGCGCTTTTGACTTATGTGTCCTTCCCTCCACATTTGTAACATACGACCGGTGGTCGCTCTCCTTCCTTAACAACAAAAAAAGGTGCCGACGCCTTTCCATCATTTGAATCTCCTCTTCTTGAAATGTCCACTCTATTGTCATGGCCATGATTACCACCAAGTGATTATCATTTCGCATGTTGATTCCTCCACGCTTGTTGTCACCGCTTCATGATCGCTACCACCGGTATTATCGACTTGTCGGTTGCTTCTCTTCTCGGTCAATTGACTCATTATCGCGCCCCAATAATCGAGCCCTATTCACAACATCCTAATACAAACACAAGCTTAGAGAGAAATTAGGTATCGACGATCTCGGTTTCAAACCTCTTAGAAACATCCGCCATTCTCTCCTCATTATCAACCAAGTGGGACGAAACCGAGACAACTCTAAAAACTTAGCTTCAGATCGCCACACGGCCATATTGTTTTGCTCAAGCTTGATGAACTCTACCTCCTTCATGTGATGAATACTTTCGTGAAAGTACTTGTCATTGAATGCTTTCGAACTTCTCCCAAGACATTTTCAAAGCGGCAGTCGAGTACGCTTTATGATTCCCCCAAAGAATCTCCTCTCCGCAAATAATGAAGGTGGCAAAGGGAACCTTTTTCCTCTCTGAGCATCCCAAGACATCAAATATCTTGTTGATCTGCTTTATCCACGCCTCCGCCTTAAGTGGTTTTGCTCTCCAAAAACTCCGTGGTCCCAGCCTCCTCGAATCGCGCTTAATGGTGACCGTCCGAGAGTTGTCGTTGTTTCCACCGCATTTTGGATGAGAGCCGCTACCGATGTTGTTGCATGAATTGCATAAAGCCTCCGAACATCCCATCGCTCACCATTTCATCGTTGTTGTTGTTTTGTTTACACGAGGATTATTATCTTTCCTCATTGCACATTATCCCGGGTATTAATCTGTGGTGACTCAACTGGCCTCATGTGCTTCATTGCTTATCTCAACATTTTCTGATGCCATTTTCAAATACCGCCACAAAACAAGGGTTAATTAACATATCACATATTATCCCTATACTCGACCGACCAATTAAATACCAAATAAACTTAGGTAGGTCATACTAGCGAAGGAATTCCCCGCCTCCCTCCTAGTTCTTGCTCACATCATCTCACCAGTGGATCATATCCCTAAGCTTTGATACTTAACCGCGACGCCCCCAAAATAGGTATACATCACCCATCTCGAGTCGCCAAATACATGGTACAAAATTCAAATACAACTTAATTATACAACAATGTAAAAATACGACAAAACATAATCTAAGAGTTTTAATAAGAATATTGTCATCTAGACAATATCCACACTCAATGGAGTCCTCATTACATTTATTGTCACACTATTTAATGTAATAGTGAGGACTACTAATGCTATCATCCGACCGTCACCCGCTCCCCGACTAGTCCCTAATTTACGCTCTCATTTCCTCAAGAGAACAAAGGAAAGAAAAGGGTGAGCTCAACTAGCCCAAGAAGAAATATTATTATGACTAAGATAATGCGTAATAAATTATCATTAGTCTTCAACAATGTTAAACCGATAAAATACAATAGACATCAAGTTTAACTCAATAGCAGAATAAGCAATCCATTAGAAGAGTCAAGTAGAGCATGATATCTACTATCTTCTATGATTTAAAATGTTTTCATCAATTTTATCACGAGACTCACTTTTAATAAATAAAACACATCATCGAAGTCATCCTCGCACTACGCCAAGGATATTCATTAAATCATCAATGGTCATGACTATACCGAATAATCCCTCGTCATAATCATACCAAAAACTGCCCATCAATGCACTACAAAAGCCACCGAGGACTTTTACCACATCATTTATAACATTACAGTCATGATTATACCGAATAATCCTCGGTCATAATCATACCAAGTCCATCTACGCACGTAAGCCAAAGATGACTTTCATCATAATATAAGCATGAGGATGATGACAATGACATAATAATTCAATAAAACAAGTTCAAGAATAAATTTTAAAGATTTATAAGTTAATTTATCCAAATCAATCAATTACGCCCAAATTGTCAACATGATACCGCTTTGGGAGTAAAATTCAAGAATGCTCGTAAGAATATTTCCATGAAAAGATATCGATGAAGCGCAAATATCCAAGATATTCTACTAATTTCATGGAGTATAGAAGCCAAAACTTTAACCAACCGAGTATAATAGAATATATGAAACCGCAAATGGATTTTCACCCGCCATGCCAGAATCCACGAGATGCATCATTTCCACAATTTAATAAGGAATGAATAATAAAGGATCATTCACCACGCATGTGATAATCCACATAGATGTGTTATTCCAATGTAATAATAAAGAATGGAATAATGTAAGAATTCACCATGCATGTGATAGATCGCATGCATGTAATAATCCTCCAATGAATAATAAAAAATGGAACTAGTGCGCATATAAACCGCATGCATGTGATATTCCAATGTAATAATAAAGAATGGAACCAGTGTCATATAAAAATCCGCATGCATGTGATATTCCAATGTAATAATAAAGAATGGAATAACAAAGAATTCACCATGCATGCGATAGAATCGCATGATATGTGTTCCAACAATGAATAATAAAGAATGGAATCAATCATGCATGCATGCATGATATTCCAATGTAATAATAAAGAATGGAACCAAAAATTCACCATGCATGTAATATCATGTATGTGATATTCCAATGTAATAATAAAGAATGGAAACAAATATGTAATCCGCATGCATGTGATATTCCAATGTATAATAAAGAATGGAATAATAACAAATTTCACCACGATGCGATAGATTTCATGATGTATGTATTATTCCAACATAATAATAAAGAATGGAATAATGTAAGAATTTCACCATGTATGCGGATTTCAGATAGATAAAGTTATTCCAACATAATAATAAAGAATGGAATAACAAAGTATAAAGAAAATCTCTCATCATGAATACGAAAAGAAATAATACCCCTTACCTTAAAAGAAACCGGATATCGAATAGTAGAGGTAGCAGCACTTCTTCTTCTTTCTCTATAATTTCTCTATAATAATTGCTTCTAAAGCTTTAGTGAATTGGTGAGAAATGAAGGAAGAATGAGCTTCTATTTATAGAAAAATATAGTTTCGATAATCGCACGCTTTTGGGGCTCAAAATATTACAAAGATAATACCTTCAACTTTTCTTTTTCATTTTTAATTTAGTCCCGCAAGTATTATCAAACTTGCACCACCTCCCCTAATAGTAAATAATGTGAATCAATAGTTCAATCATGTGAATCAATAGTTATAATCATGTGAAAATACGAATTACAATAGATAAGACTCTCCATCTATACCTCCATTTTTAACTTAGTCATGCAAGTATTATCAATCTTGCACCAACTCCCCTAATAGTACAAGAATGTGAATCAATAGTACACACATGTGAACAAATAGTTATAATCATGTGAATTAATAGCAATTAATTGCTCATTTATCCGATTAATTACCCGATTTATCAATATAAACCCCATACATCAATTATCATCGAAATAAATGTCGATTTCCACTAACACTAATAATTCCAACACAATGGAACTATCAATTTCATCTTTAATCAACACGAACTTATTCATCATTAATATTATAACTCACAATATTTAACAACCAGTGTCGCTCCTGTGAAAGAGGGGGGGCTTTCGATAAGGATTTCTCCTTATCATGCAAGCAATTAGATGACCAAACCTCTCCTCGATGTAACTTCTGCACATTGTAAATATTGCAATTTAATAATATAAATAACTTTGTCGCCTCAATTATTGATTTAATAATATAACATATTATGCGATGATACTGCGACAATAATCAAATCAATAATACGAGAGATATGATGCAAAGAATTATCGAGTAATAATAATCGAGTATAATCGAGTGACTTCTCACGTAAGCATCAATAATCAATACCGTAGCTACTACGCAACCACGCCAGACATCGTATTTTTTTACTACCGGGTAGTTCAACAAAGCTTAACTCAGAAAACTTCCGCCGTTATTTTTATAAAAATATATTTTGTCATTTTTTAACTACTTACAAATACTTCCGCTAGTGGGGTCCACCAATGATTGTGCCGCATCGCATTTAATATTCCCCGTTAAAACGAATATTCCCCACCAATCTAATATTATATAACCACTTGCTTACTTTGCAAAATTTTAAATATTACCCACAACTATAACATTATATCAAATCCACACCATAATATTCAAAAATATATTTCGAGAAAATTATTCTTTATTCATAAAAGTTGGATTGCGCTTTGTCGCACCAAAAACACAAATTGAGTATGAAGGTTGTATCATGGGGCAAAAACTTTCCCAATCAATGGGTATCAGGTGGTTAACTGTCTTTGGAGATTCAGAATTGATAATCAGATAGACCACAGGAATCTATCACACCAAAGAACTACATTTGTTGGCTTACCATCAGCAAGTTTTATATATGGCTTTGGAGTTCGAAGAAATAACCTTCCTCCGCATTCCTCAGAACAGGAATGATTTTGCAGATGCGCTAGCACCTTTGGCCTCCTTGATTCATATACCTGACAAGGAAAACATGCCAAGCATCACATTTGCCCTGCAAAAGGCTCTCGTCTATGGGAATTATGTTGGAGAAGTATCGGATGAGCTACCTCCCATCCAACACCCTTGGTATCAGCACATCAAGGAGTACTTATGAGATTGATCTACACCCGCTAAGGCGACCCCGACTGAAAGAAGGCGGATCCATCGATTGGCTATGAAATTCTACCTGAGCGGAGATGCACTCTACAAAAGAGATGCAGGACTAGGTCTCTTTAGATGTCTGGACATGGACCAAGCTCAGAAGCTCATGGATGAAATCCATCATGTGGCCCACACAAGAGCGGCCCTCTACTTGTTAAGAAGATCCTTAGAACAGGGCACTACTGGCTCTCGCTTAAGGCTGACTGTGATGAGCACATCAAGAGATTCTATCAATGTCAAATTCATGGGAATGTTATCCACGCCCCTCCAAGGGAACTCCACAACATAAGTTCGCCTTGGCCCTTCTCAATGTGGGGAATGGACATGATCAATTTATCTTCACCATGATCGACTACTTCACCAAATGGGTAGAAGCAGCCTCCTTCCCTAGGGTTACAAAAGAAGTAATCGTTGCTTTCATCAGAAACAATGTCATTTGTTGATATGGACAACCAGAGGTGATTGTGTCAGACAATGCTAAGAACCTCAACAACAAAATGATGAAGGATTTGTGCAGTAAATTCCACAGTAAATAGCTTAACTCCGTCATCTACCGTCCAAAGATGAATGGTGCTATTGAAGCGGCTAATAAAAACATCAAGACAATCATGCAAAAGATGTCCGCTAACCACAAAGGATGGCCTGACTTACTGCCTCTGACTTTATTAGCCTACAGAACTTCAATGCACACTTCCACTAGGGCAACCCCCTACTCATTGACCTATGGGATGGAAGCAGTGCTCCCCATAGAGGTGAAAATGGAATCCCTTAGAGTGTTGATAGATGCTCAGCTGGATGAAGACCAGTGGTTACAAGACAGGTATCACCAATTGTCTTTGATAGACGAAAGGCAAAGTGATGCTATCTTCCATGGTCAGTTATACCAACAAAGAATTGCCAGATCCTACAATAAGAAAGTCCGGCTACGGCAGTTTAAACAACATGACTTGGTTTTAAAAAAGATCATTGACAACCAAGATCAATCTAAGGGAAAATTCGCTCCAAACTGGGAAGGTTTATTGTCAAAGAAGTATTGACAGGAGGTGCTATCAGATTACAGGAAATGGATGGCAATGAATTTCCACATCTTATCAACTCAGACACCGCAAAATGGTACTATGTCTGAAATTACCATCAAGTAAACATCCTAATTTTGGATCACCAGATCACCAGTCATTTCAGGTTTTCTAACCCTTATTACCTACAACTTTTCTTTATACCATTTTCCCCATCAGGGAAACACTCTTCAAACCAGCAGCCTGGTTTCAGATCATCAGATCTTTCGCTTCACATCTTATACAACTTTGATTATCCCACCAAGGATTCAACCCTTCCCCTACAATTTGTCCTGAATATGGGATAAAACTTTTTCACACCCGCAGTTTGTCCTGAACATGGGATCAAACTTTTCACCCCCGCAGTTTATCCTGAACATGGGATCAAACTTTTTCAGCTGCAAATTGTCCTGAACATGGGGCGAACTACATCGACCTGATCTTCCCAATACCAGGGAGTTCGTAGGCAACCATTTTATATGGCTCGGTCGCAATAAAATAAAAAACAACAAAAACATTCTTCAGTTTCTCTATCTCCTCGATCTTATCTTCAGTTTGACCCTTCTCATGGACCAAATCCCATTCTACATTTACCAGTCGAGAGTTAAGAGTCGAAATCTCCCTCTCCTTCTGCTCTAGAGTAATATGCTGAACAACTGCTCGCTCAGTCAAATCCTGGACCTTGTCTTGTAACTCCACGTTACGGTCGTATAACTTGTCATACTCAGCATCAACGGTGTACCGTGGTAACTCCTCTTCTTCCTCTTCCTCTTCCTTAACAAATTCCACCTCAGGATCCTCCTCAGGATTAGTCTCGCTCATGCTCCCGACCAACAACGGTGATCAATGGAGATGATTCCTCTCGCACTACCGCTTCCCCTAACACATGAATGTCTCCTGCTCCTCCTCCGCTTGCATTTTATAGGTACACTGGGTTCCTCCTTAGTAGGTACTATAGGTACCCGGGTTCTTCCTCCACAAACTTGACTAGCTTCTCCAACATTCGACATCTTGACAACAAAATTTTTAAGTTTTAGTTACTAAGTCGATCATCCGACGATACTTTAACACATAAACACATAAGGTCTTTTATTATCATCAATGAATTACATAAATTCATTTCTTATAACTCGATAAGAGTTTTCCATCACTATCTTCTTTCTATAAGGCTACTACCTAAGGTTGTTCCCCCCACCTAAAGTTCATAACCTACAACTCTGATACCAACTTGTGACACCCCCAAATCCGGGTACTTCAATTCCATGGGATTTGGTGTTCACTATACAAATATCATCTATCTATCTACCCATAATAAATGCAAACCATGCAATAGATAGAAATAAAAATCTTCCCCTTAAGGGTTACAACATCCGAATAATAATAATACAATCCCAGGTTAAACTAACCTTAAACATCTGTGCGGAATCATAAACAAATAAGTCTTAACAACATCATTAAACAAAGTCTTAAACAAAATACATCATCAAATAAACAACAAGTCTTCATCACTTGCTAACTTTGCCCTTGCCTTTACTAGCGGAAGGTTCATCAGTTCTTTCGTTCTTAACTTCAATGTTATTATTAAGCAAGAGTGAGCACTATTGCCCACAAGTATAATAATGAAATAACAGTATTTTATATTGGAAGTAAAAAAATTGGAAAATAGGATTTTATGGCTTGAGAATCCTATATAAGGTATATGCAGATTTTTTATGAGAGTTTTGGTTATTGGTGATGAAATCTTATGTTTGACATTTTAGGATGATTAAATGCATTAATTAATAAAGTGTAAACAATTAAAATAAATTATTTATAAGTTTAAGAAATGATTAAAATATTGTGATAATATTAATAATATTATATTATAAGATTATTAAGTGATTTATAATATTTGGATTAAGGTGTTATAAATATTGATATGGATTTTATTGTGAAACTTTATCTTTTGTGTTTGGGTTACTTATTCACGATACGATACTATTCACGATACTCACGACTATTCATGTATATGACACTATTTGCACAGATATGACATTATTTATGTATACTTGATTACTATGTAACAATTTTGAATTACTATTTATGAGTTACTATTCATGAGTTACTATTCATGAGTTACTATTCACGAGTTACTATTCACGGGGTACTATTTACTCGAAAAATATATTTTTTTCTGTCCAAATTATTTTTGGTACATGAATATTATTCTTGAATTTTACTCCACAAAGCATTATCATGTTGACAATTTGGATATTTTTAAACTCTGGATAAATTTAAAGTCTTTAATATTTATCTTTGATTTCGTTTGATTAATGCTTATATCATTGTCATCATCCTCATGCTTATATTGTGATGAAAGTCATCTTTGGCTTACGTGCATAGATGAACTGTTGATTATTAGTTTTACAGTTGGTATATCTTTGGCTTATGTGCAAAGACGAATTGTTGATTATTGGTTTTATAGTTGTATATCTTTGCTTACGTGCAAAGATGGACTATTGATTATTGGTTTTACAGTTGTATATCTTTGGCTTACGTGCAAAGATGGACTGTTGATTATTGGTTTTACAGTAGTATATCTTTGGCTTACGTGCTAAGATGAACTGTTGATTGATATCTTTGGTCATAGTGCAAAGATGAACTGTTAATTGATAGCTTTGGCCCGTAGTGCAAAGATGGACAAGTGTATGACATGATCATGACCACTTGTGAAACTAATGAATATCCTTGGTCGTAGTAAGGTGGATAATTCGATGATATGATTGGCGGGATCATGACCATTAGTTAACAGCTTGAATGTCTTTGGTCAGTAGTGCATCGATGACAGAATTATTGATCGGTATGATCATGACCATTGGTTTTATAGTTGAATATCTTTAGCCAGTAGTGCAAAGATAGACAACTGATTGGTATGATCATTGTTATTACATTTGAATATCTTTAGCCTTGGGGGTAAGGATATTGAGTAAATGTTCTATTAAGCCTTTGTGGCAAGGAGAAATTGTTGATTCACATTATTATAAACATAAATTGTGAATTTAACTAACATCTTTGGTGGTTCAGGTGAAGACAGGTGATGAAAGTTCTATTTCTCTTGGGTATAATAAAGAACTGTTGATGAGTATTACAGGGATAAAATTGATGATAAACTTTTAAATCATAGAAGATAGTAGATATCATGCTCTACTTGACTCTTCTAATGGATTACTTATTCCGCTGCAGTTGTTGATCTAAAACTTATTGTCTATTGTATTCTATCAGTTGTTATACTGTTGAAGGCTAAGGATAATTTATTCTTCATTATCTTAGTCATAATATTTCTTCCTAGGCTAGTTAAGCTCACCCTTTTCTTTCACTGTTCTCTTCAAGAAATAAGAATATAGCTGGGACTAGTCGGGGAACGGAGTGATGGTCCGAGATGGTGGCTATAGTAGTCCTCACAATTTTTATAAAATAGTGTGATAATAATTGTAATGAGGACTCCATTGAGTGTTGATTTTGTCTAGAAGGCAATATCCGTGTTTAAATTCTCAGCTATGTTTTGTCGTATTTTGCACGACAGTTGTATAATTAAGTTTGTAGTTGAGTTTTGTACCATGTATCTGGCAACTCAAGATGGGTGATGTATACCTGTTTTGGGGGCGTCACAGTTGGTATCAAAGCTTAAGGATATGATCCCTGGCTAAGTTGTGAGGCTAGAACTAGGAGGGGAGAGACGGGTAATTCCTTCGCTAGTATGACCTACCTAAGTTTATTTGGTATTTAATTGGTCGGTCAGAGTATAGGGATAATATGTGGCATGTCAATTATGTGACGCCCCCAAAACAGGCATACATCACCCATCTTGAGTCGCCAAATATATGGTACAAAATACAAATAGAAACTTAATTATACATCTGTCGTGTATAATACGACAACACATATGCTGTGAGTTTTAATACAAAAATTATCATCTAAATAATATCCACACTCAATGGAGTCCTCATTATAATTATTATCACACTATTCCATAGAATAGTGAGGACTACTAAAGCCACTTATACTGGATCATCACTCCATTCCCCGACTCGTCTCAGCTATATTCTCATTTCCTGAAGAAAACAATGAAAGAAAAGGTGAGCTCAACTAGCCCAGTAAGAAATATAATGACTAAGATAATGCAGAATAAATTATCCTTAGCCTTCAACAGTATAACAACTGATAGAATACAATAGACAACAAGTTTTAGTTCAACAACTGCAGCGGAAATAAGCAATCTATTAGAAGAGTCAAGTAGAGCATAAAATCTACTATCTTCTATGATTTAAAAAGTTTTTCATCAACTTTATCGCTGAGACTCAGCTTAATAAATAAACCATATCATCGATTCTTTCCTGCACTATGGGCCAATGATATTCATTAAATCATCAATGGTCATGACTATACCGAATAATCCCTGGTCATAATCATACCAAAAATCGTCCCATCAACGCACTACAAAGCCACCAAGACTTTCACCACATCATTCGTCACATTACTACCATGATTATGCTTAATAATCCTCGTCATAATCATACCAAGTCCATCTATGCACGTAAGCCAAAGATGACTTTCATCACAATATAAGCATGAAGATGAAAAACAATGACATAATAATTAAATAAAACAAGTTCAATGATAAATTTTAAAGATTTATAATTTAATTTATCCGTAAATCAATAACGCCCAAATTGTCAACACGATATCGCATTGTGAGTAAAATTCAAGAATAATATTCATGTACCAAAAAATAATTTGATAGAAAAGAAATATATTTTTCAGTGAATAGTACTTGAATATAGTACCGTGAATAGTACCCTACACCTAAAAGTACATCAAATACCCGAGTGAATGATACTAGAGTGAATAGTAATTGGGTGAATAGCAACTCGTGAATAGTAACTCGTGAATAGTACTTCAGCACGAAAAGTACCCCTAATACCCGAGTAAATAATTCCAAAGTGAATAGTAATTGAGTGAATAGTAACCCGTAAATAGTAACTCGTAAAAAAATACCAAAGAAAATGATATTCCATGACGAGTACAAAAGAAATGATATCTCAGACGAGTATAAAAGAATATACGAAATTACAAATGGATTTTCACCGGCCATGCGGCAATCCACGTAGACAGATCATTTCCAACAAAATAATAAAGAATGGAATAATAGAAGAATTCACCATGCATGCGATAGACCGCATAGACATGTTATTCAGAACAGAATAATAAAGAATGGAACCAGGTCATGCGTAATCCGCACAGACAGGATATTCCAAACTCATATTAAATATTCAATGCTCTATTGTTTTTATCATGTTAAAAGGCGACGTTCGATATTCCAAATAGTTTTGAACGTTACAACTTAATATAATATCATTGAGGGATTTGTTATTATTAGTCTCATCTTGTTTAGCGCGCATGCAAATATATATAAAATACACGTCATATTATTAAACATGCGAAGCTTGTTTGCATAATATATAATATATATAATACTAGCATGCACATATAGAATACTATATTCTACACGGATTGATTATGAACTTTTATTCTAGTTTGGTTCACTAAAGTCACCAAGTGAACCAAAAGGTCAAACCCTAGGGTGCAAGAACAAATATTTAAATATAACAATTACATTTAAACCCTGCCCATTACAAACGGCCTTCTAGATACTATTTCTCCTTGATCTCCTGGTTCTTCAAAAATTCTAACTAATCCTATTACATTAAACTATTTAATTTAAATAGAAACCTCGATCGCTGATCGAGGAAAATACATAGGAGAGAGATAGAATTTACATCGTAAGAAAACTGTAAAAGACGAGGCATGACGCAGACCCCATTTAATAAAACTCATTCATTCAAACATCCAACTAAAATAAATTTAATCACATCGTTAATAAATTCATAATCAATCTCATTTATTATCATACATATCACCATATGTATCAATAAATAAAATCATTCCATATATATATGTGAATATCATTTAATGAGCAATTTTATGTTGCATAAAATCCAATTTCAAGATTAAAATAAACTCTTTATTTTAATTATAAAATTATTAAGAATAATATATATATATATATATATATATATAACTATTATATATTATATTATAGTGGCGTGAATCAGCATGTATAATACAAAAGTATACATGTAATCACGGAAACAGCAAGTTATGTTACAGGATAACATATGAAAGTATATATATATAATTAAGATCACTTGTAACTATATATATATATAAACCGTATTATTATATATATAATATAAAAGTACATGTTGTTTTAAATCATGGATAGCGAGGAGCATGATTAGTATATATATAGTACTGCAACATGATCTCTATCTATATATATACAATTCATATGGTACCGCAGCACTGCAACATGACCACAGATCGAGAAAAAAAATATTGGGATTACCGAAATTAAAAAAAAAAACACGTTCCGCGAGTGATATATATATATAGGGAAATTTCTTCCATAAAGAACCTATTCTTTATAAGATCTTATCAACACCCTTTTTTTGGACCGTTGATAAATTGAATAGATGGCTGCGATTAACTTTTTTATTTGATAAACCCATACGAGGTTCTTGTCTTTTAATTATTTACACTGCATCTTAACTTTCTATTTTATTAAGTGAATATTAACTTGTCAGTATAGTTATAAAAAGTGAATATTTATTATTAAAATAATCCGACCGGTAGAGCTTGTACCGGCTTCATACTTTTTTTTTTTTTCCTACTTACATGTTTTGTACCGCTTATCTTTTTTTATTTATTTTTTTCTTTTCTCCATTATATGTTATGACTCAAAGAAATTAAAATAAAATAAAATAATAAAAAAAGACCTTACCAAGATAATATTTCGTCACTACCGAGGAAAATTTTTTTTTGATATCCCAACTAGTCATTTATTGAATGATTCGAACTCACGACCTCATGCACCAATACCTCATTATATTTACCAATGAAAGCACCACTTTACCTAGTTGCCAAGTTCAACCAAGGATATATCCTTATAGAAAAACTTCACCATCCCCAAAATCTATATTCTTGCATTACTATTATATTACGATTTATTATTATTAATAAATTTATATTATTAATTGGATTTTCTAAATAGAAATAAGTTAATATCTATATTTATTATTATCCCTTTAATATTTTTTTCTTATCTTTGTAATAATATCAATAAAAAAGATTATTAATATATTAAAATAAATATCATTCTTTAATAAAATATAAATAATGATCATTATAAATCTTGCATTATTAGTATTAATAATTTTATTATTAAGCAATGATTATTAGTAATGATTTTATATATTAAGCAATGATTTTATTATTAAGAAATGATTTTATTATTAATAAAACTAGTTCAATTAGTCTATTAAGTAATGATGATAATTTTTCAAGTCATTTCGTGAAATTAGTTTACTTATCGAATTTATAAAAGTAGTGAAGTATTATTATAATAATAATAATGTGATTATCAATATTAGAAGTACAGATTATACCAATACTAGTCTTTGCATAACATTAAGAGGAATAAGACATATTACATGTTCATTTTCATAAAATAAAAAAACATAGAATGATTAATACAACAGACGCCTATTTTTTTTGGCTCGGAATCCCCTAGCACTCAATAGTAATTTCGCTTATCGTGGTTTCGTTTCAAAGCCACAAATTGCACATTTTCGATGAGTCTTAGAAGGAATGATTTTCTCGAGTGCACTCTTGAATCTAGATTGTTTTTTGCGGCCCTTTGTTTGAGAAATATTAGGCGGCAAAAAAACTCTTCTTCTTCTTCCACCTCTCGCATCTTCATCGTCATTATCGTATCCCATATCATGATTTGGATCTCCAATTGTGCAATCAATGTCGCCATCCGCCAGCCAAAGAATATTCTCATCCGGATCATACCGTCAACCAACTCTTTTCCTCATGCATTCGGGCTTTAAAACAGCTTTGTAACCTCGATCGAAAGCAAGCCGCTTTGCTCGCTAACTCCCCGATAATCACCCATCAAATGATTATAAATAAGATTGCTTGATTTTGTTCAAGTCGCAGATGTGGAGTTAAAGAGTAAGTCTTCACCATTTCTTTTGTTCACGCCTCTTGTCCACCGATGAAGGATCATGCGCTTACCGGTATTTGTGAAATACTCTTTGCTATGAAATATCTCAAGATGTGCCTCGCATAATTCACCGTGAGTGAGAAAACATTTGGCGCTTACATGTTATCGATCCCAGCTTGTCGATTGTTGACAACTTCTTTATATCTTCCACCACTTTCAACAGATTCCATTATTATACAATCGTGATAAACCTTAATATCGGTGACACACAACTCACTAAGTTTATGAACATCAGATTTCATGGAATCGATTTAATTAACGTTGGAAACGTCTAAACATCTCTTTTGTGTACACTTGTGCAGCATGAACTTCTAAAGATGAACCGAGTACCATAATCCTTTTACGATGTTTTTGTTAGGTTTGTATTATTCATGTGCGCAATCAAATTGCACAAATATGCGGAAGCGTGTAAAAATCAGAGTTTAAAAAATTTACAAACCATATACCCGGATCATCCTTTATGCATAATTATTAATTAAACGAAAAGATAAAGAATAAAATCATACCCTTGAAGATCGAGCTTCTTCAGGTACAAGTTCACCTCCAAATCCTTTCGCGTTCAACTTGAATCCACCGGGTTTGGTTCCTTCCTTTGATCAACATTAGCCACCCAAGCGTTTGGCCTCTAGAGGTGATCCACCAAGGAAGAAGAAAATTCAAGAAGAAGGGTGGTTGGCTAAACCCTAGTTTTCTATCTCTGTAGAAAGGGTGTACTCTCAACAACTTGGAATTATTACGTAGTTGTTGAAAAAGTCAACAACCCATACCACCCATAATAAGACTCCTCTTATTTATAGATGTGGGCAACCCACCTTAACAATTAAGGAATTGGGTTTTAATTAATTAATTCTTTTAATTAATTAAGCTCCCTAATCTTATTAGGGATAATTAATTAAACTCCTTTAATTAATTTTCCTTCCTAATCCAATTAGGAATAAATGAGAGTACTTATATTAAATTAATTCCTAAACTCTTTTAGAAATTAAAATAATAATAATTGTAATAATATTAATAAGACTCCTCTTATTAATTTATATTTAATATTTCTAAAATATTAAATAATAATATTAAGCTATTTAATTTATTCTATCACCATAGATTAAATTAAATATACTTAACATATTATTACGATTATGCCATTAACTTCTTAAATAATTATTCTTCCTTTTATGGTGTGACCCTTTAGGTTCTCCATATTAAACCTATTGTGAATAAATCAATTAGAACAATTCTAATCTTATTTAAATAAATAAATTAAACAATTAATTTATTTAAATAATATTTATTCTACAATAGGGATAAGCCTCCCTAATGATCAACGACTTTCCGTATAATATAGATTTCAACATTAATCATTAAAGAACCTTTTTGAGTAAATAGTTACCGCATATAATTCAATCCTTCCACCATACAATGTCCCAATTAAATATAAGACATGGAATTATCACAAGTCTTATTTTATTTAATTATATGTATTTCGACTCTTAAATGCACAACTCCAAATAATGCAAATTAGAAACTCCTTTCTAATTTCATTCTCGCCTTGCCAAGGACTCACTTGGGTTGTCATTTATCGAATCACATAGACATTTCTCTTCTTTTATTAGAAGTGGTAGATTCTTTATTGATCATACATTATCTCCATGTACAACTTATTATACCCAAGCATACCTTTGATATACCCTAAGGGTCTTAAGGAATAAGTCAAAGTATAACTCATCATACACAAGATACTATGATGATCTCAAGTCCAAGGATCACTTGTACTACTATCACTACAGAATTCCTATTGACAGCAAATAAAACTCCATTAGGTATTCCTTAGCGAGCCACGCTCAAAGAACTTATTCTCTAATAAGCACCTACATACTTGCTTTAGTGTCTCCACACAAAATGATCATGAGATCAATCATCCTCATCCAATGAGCAAGCAACGATGTACCAATCTATCCGAATTCACTAATCCCCAATTTAGTAATCCAATGATTGGGAACTATTTTAGTTTTAAGCTTTCTAAGAATTTAGATCTCATTAGAATGATCATCATCATTATTCTAAAAGCATTGCTTAAAACTATGGGTTTATCACATATTATAAAAAAAGATCATGTAGATAATTTAAAAGCCTTTAATAAATTAATACTTTTTATTAATAAATGAATAAGATTGTTACAAAGTATATGCTTTATCATCAAACATGATTGGCTTGTGTGCATACTACTTTCAATCTCCCACTTGCACTAAAGTCAATCGTCATGGTATCTTATACTCTTCTTCTCTAGTGACGATTATCCTCGCTTGTTGGATAAGCTTTAGTTAATGGATATGTAATGTTGTTCATGAGAGTCCACTATCTCTATAGTGATTTCCCATCTTTCAATGATTCTAATAATCAAATGAAAGTGCCACAACACATGTTTAGATCCAAGATGAGACTTAGAACTTTTCCTAGTTCTCAGAATGAACTTTTAATCCAAACAATCAACTTGCAGCCTTCATTTATAGCTATATACTTTGTCTTTATCACTAAACCAAAGAACTCTTTCATTGCTTTGGAACCTTTCCAATTCATCGCACCACTCGCTCAAGGTAACACTTTACCTTAAAGTGGATTTTCTGATCGTCTTGTCTGCATCGAAAAACTTGAGTCTGTAAAGCCCTCTAGTTTTAATTCAGACCCACCATGTTTGCTCACATCCTTAGTGCCGGTTAAGAACTTTAAGATGTTTTTCACTGTCTTACAGTGATCTTCTCCAGAATATGACCGATTAACATCAGGTCTCGTATATTTCATTGCATACATGATTGTCACTCATGCGATCTCTCTTCTTTGGAGTCTATGGGGACTATTAAGAAAGATACACTCCATAGCTCATCGACATGAGACATCTCTTGGAGTTTGCCATGCTAAACGACTTTAGCATCAAATGAATATACGTTCCTTGGGTTAAGTCGAGCATCCTCTTAAATCTATCTATATAGATTTATATCCCCAATTAAGATACTCTTCCAAATCATTCATGGAGGAATGTTTAGACAACTTTATCTTTACTGATTGTAGCATTGGTATGTAATTCCTCATCCGTAGTATATCAACATATAATACTAGAAATTTCACGACGCTCCCACTGACCCTTTTGTACACACTAGAACTCTTACCTCATCGAATGTAACTCTGGATCATCATCTTCTATGATGTGTACCTCATCATCATCATCCATGATGAATCCATACCTCCTAGGTATCTTCTTGTACTATTCCAATTTACGATTCTTGGTTGTGGTACAATAGTCTATCTATAGGTTCCTCTTATTTGACTTATAGTGTTTTGTGGTTCTTGAACTTTTCAAGATCTATTATCCTCCCACTAGCCCCTTCATTGATAAACACCTTTATCTTAGAAGGAAGCGTGTTTCGCAACAAACACCTTTTGCTAAGTAGGATTATAGAACATATACCCTAAACTTACTTTAGGATGTCCCACAAATTGTACTTATCAAATCTTGTCCCAAGCTTATCCTTTGAAACCTTTTCACATAAGTTGGACAACCCCTTATCTTAACATACTTAAGATTAATAATCCTCCCTATCCATAACTTTTATGGAGTCTTGGGGCCGGATTTTGAGGTTACCTTTTCGTAGATATGCAGCCATTTCTAGGACATTATCCCAGAAGGATACTGGAATGTCGGTAAAATCATTATGGACCGCACCATGTCCAACAAGGTACGATTTTTCCTTTCAGATACATCAATCAATTATTGCATATCAGGAGGCGTCCATTGTGAGAAAACCATTTGAGATGATCTAGAGACTTATTGCACAAGTATTTATTCCTTGATCTAATCAAAGAATCTTAATACTTTGCCAATTTGTTTCACTTCTGAATTCTTTGAACCTTTCAAATAATTCACACTTGTATTTCAACAAATACATACATTCAACTCTTTGAATGATCATCTCCTTTTCTTATACTAATTTGTTCAATATGCAAAATTATTTTTCCACGTAAGTCAAGAAACAAAATTTATTAAGTAATATTCCAGTTCTATACAAAACATTATTATTATAAATAGAACAACAATTGTTCTTAATTATAATACCAAAATTTTATTGTCCAACAATAAAATGGAAATAATGTTTCTAACAAGAATTGAATACAATAACAACTTATCGACTTAATAGATTTGCCCAGTAAAGCTAAAAAACTATAAGTTTCTATAGCTAATGCAAAGAACCTTTGCTACATTTCCGCACTTAGGATTACTTATATTTGTTTAGCTTTCTTCACTTGGTCCTTCATAAATCTATATTTATGATAACCAAAGTCGATATCCAATATCCAAGTAGAACCTCGACTTAAAGAAAAATTTATTTCAATCATGAACAAAAATCGTATTTGAACCAAACTTCACTAAGCTTCTTTGGTTAGCCTCTGCAAGATGCTTCTCGCAGCTTTCTTTCCAAAGTCCGTGCTTATTGCAAGGAAGCAAACTCCTTTGCTATCCGTGACGCTTTTGTTCTTATTATCCTTTGTTTACGCCTTTTTGTTTACCTTCTTTGAATCGCTTTCTTTTTTCGTAAGATCCTTTGGCCCCTACCAAGAAGACTTGATCTTTCTTGGTTGAAAGTGACTCTCAACATTTTTCAATATGTTAAGCAAATCAATGAGGTCGATATCTAGCTTGTTTATATGAAAAATTCACAACAATTGTGAAAGGAGTCCGGAGAGTGAGTGCAAGATCAAATCTTGCTCAACTCTCCATCCATGACAAAACCAGTTGTCCTAATTGTTCAATCAAATTGATCATGTTTAGAACTATTTATCTGCATTATAGTGCCATTGGCCATTCTAGATCGGAAGAGCTCCTTAGATATCTCGATATCTATCAGGTCCACTTTCCTCACCATCAACTACTTGATGTGCAGGGAATATAGTAGGAGTATCCATAGTTTCAGTCGACGTTGAAGCTTGTTACTCATGGATACGAGCATGATGTGCATCGAGCCAATCATGCATCATCTTGCCACTTTCTAAAAGTAGCAATCTCTTCCCTCGAGAGGCATTGTTCGCAACCATTGCGAGGATAGGCGTGACAAGGACATAAGATAGTTTTTCATCTATGAGAACTATTCTCAAATTCCTTAATCAATCCGCTTAATTCGGTCCGATTAAATAGCATCTAATATGCTTCGCAGATGATAGTAATTTTTAGACATTGTAAAATTACAGAAAATGAATTTGTAATTAACAACATTTTAACATACATTCTTTTATTAATTACCAAAATAATTTAGGTCTTGTTTTAAATTGGTATCTCCCACTATTTTCTTCAAACTATATTACCTCACTTATATAGTTCTAAGCAAAAATCTATTAAAGATTTGCTAGTGAGAATAAGGATCCCATTTCAAATGTATATAGCCTTGTGGTGACACAACAAACTATATATAAATAAATAGGTAGACAACTTTTGTCAATTACATCAACTATGCAACTCCTTTTCTTTTGCCTCTTAGATTATTTTGATCAAGTGGTGGCACATCCGAATCAAAATTATCCAAGTTAAGTCCGACCTAGCACTCCATATATTCAAAAAGAAAAATATCATCCTTGTGGTGACACAACAAAACAATATTGTTCAATTTTCTTTATAAGCATCAAATGTGATAAATTAACATCTTAAATACTTAATACTTGCCTTGTGGTGACACAACAAACTCATATTAAATATTTAATACTCTATTAATTTTATCATGCTAGAAGGCTTAACGCTCGATATTCCAAATATCTTTGAACGCTTAGGACTTAATATAAAAAATTGAGGGTTTGTTATTAATTTGTCTCATCTTGTTTAAGCGCATTTATTTATATATATATATAAAATAATACGTCGTATTAATGAATGAACATGCGAAACATGTTTGCATAATATATAATATATATAGTATAAGCATGCACATATAGAATACTATATTCTACCCTTGATTATGGACTTTTATTCTAGTTTGGTTCACTAGAGCCACCAAGTGAACCAAAAAGGTCAAACCCTAGGGTGCAAGAAATAATATTTAAATATAACTATTACATTTAAACCCTGCTCCATAACAAACGGGTCTTCAAGCGCCCTTGTTCTCGAATCTCTAATTTTTCAAAATTAATTCTAACTATTCCTATTACAAAACTATTTTAAAATAAATAGAAACCTTGATCGCCAGTCATCGGGAAGTACATAGGAGGGAGTTAGAATTTACATTAAGAAAAATTAGAAAAGACGAGGTGACGCAGAATTCTCATTTAATAAAACCCATACATTCATGCATCCAACTAAAATAAAATCCAATCATATTGGTCAATAATCCATAATCAATCCCATTTATTATCATACACATCACCATACGCATCAATAAATAACATTCATCTCATGAATAATAAACATTTAATATATATATTGATATCATTTAATGGGCAAATTTAGTTAGTATAAAATCTATTTTTGAATCAAAATAAACTCCTTTATTTTAATCCAAATTTAAATCAAAATAAAACTATTTTATTTTAATTTATCCAATTTTGAATAAAATAAACTATTTTATTTTAATCAAAATTTTAATCAAAATAAACTCCTTTATTTTAATTAATTATGGAATCCAATTCCATGTAATAAAAAAAATCTTTTATTAAAGGAAACACGGATATTCTTTCCTATTCACAAATAAACTCCTTTATTTTGAATAATATGAAATCTTATTTCATATTTAAATAAACTCCTTTATTTAAGGAAATACGGATTTTCTTTCCTATTCACAAATAAACTCTTTTATTTTTGAATAATATGAAATCTTATTTCATATCTAAATAAACTCCTTTATTTAAGGAAAGATCAATTTCAACTCCAATTAGTTATCATGGAATCCAATTCCAACTCTAATTAGTTAGCATGAAATTTAATTTTAAAATTAAAATAAACCTTTTATTTTAAGATTAAAATAAACCTTTTATTTCAAAATTAAAATAAACTTTTATTTTAAGATTAAAATAATTATATATATATATATATAATATTCAATTTTAAAATTAAAATAAGCTCCTTTTTATTTTAATATTAAAATAAACCTTTTATTTTAAAATTAAAATAAACATTTTATTTTAATTATAAAATTATTAAGAATATAATATATATATATATATATATATATATATATATATATATATATATATTACCGCACCTGTTCCAAAAAAAAAAAAATTTGGCAGAAATTGATGCAATCGATTTCCGTGCAGCATTATATATATATATATAAGTAATCATTATATAATCATTAGATTATGATTAATCTGTTCTTGATTTCCGTGATAATTATTAGCAATCATTAGATTATCATGTCATGCAATGATTGCTAATTATTAATCTATCCTTGTTTTCCGTGCGATTTATATGACTGGTCTCGATTTTCGTGTATGCATAGAAAACCGGATTTGGCATACCAATCATTAATCAATCATGCCCCTTAATTTCCGTGCATGACAAGTCCACCAATTATCAGCCAATCATCAGCCATGATTAGCCATGATTTCCGCGCCCCTTGAATTCCGTGCCCAGCAGATTCAAATGATTAGCCAATCATCAGCATCATTAACAATCATCATCATGATTGCTGCTGATCATGCACGGATTTCCGTGCGCAGCCTTTTTTTTTTTTTTTTTTTTTTTTAAATTTTATACAATAAAATTATGCCCAATTAAATTGTTCTAAACACATATCAATATATAAATTAAAACAATTAATAATTCGCATAAAGGTTTGGGCTCGATCCACCTGTTAGGTTTAGGTATTATTCATGCCATGCGCAATCAAATTGCACAAATATGCTAAGCGTGTAAAATCGAGTTTAAAAATTTACAAACCATATACCCGGATCATCCTTTATGCATAATTATTAATTAAACGAAAAGATAAAGAATAAAATCATACCCTCAAGATCGAGCTTCTGCGGTCTGAAGTTCACCTCCAAATCCTTTCGCTCAACTTGAATCCACCGGGTTTGGTTCCTTCCTTTCATCAACATTAGCCACCCAAGCGTTTGGCCTCTAGAGAGTGATCCACCAAGGAAGAAGAAAATTCAAGAAGAAGGGTGGTTGGCTAAAACCTACAGTTTTCTATCTCTATAGAAAGGGTGTACTTCCAACAACTTGGAATTATTACGTAGTTGTTGAAAAAAGTCAACAACCCATACCACCCATAATAAAGACTCTCTTATTTATAGATGTGGGCAACCCACCTTAACAATTAAGGAATTGGGTTTTAATTAATTAATTCTTTTAATTAATTAAGCTCCCTAATCTTATTAGGGATAATTAATTAAACTCCTTTAATTAATTTTCCTTCCTAATCCAATTAGGAATAAATGAGAGTACTTATATTAAATTAATTCCTAAACTCTTTTAGAAATTAAAATAATAATAATTGTAATAATATTAATAAGACTCCTCTTATTAATTTATATTTAATATTTCTAAAATATTAAATAATAAATATTAAGCTATTTAATTTATTCTATCACCATAGATTAAATTAAATATACTTAATATATTATTACGATTATGCCATTAACTTCTTAAATAATTATTCTTCCTTTTATGGTGTGACCCTTTAGGTTCTCCATATTAAACCTATTGAATAAATCAATTAGAACAATTCTAATCTTATTTAAATAAATAAATTAAACAATTAATTTATTTAAATAATATTTATTCTACAATAGGGATAAGCCTCCTAACGATCAACGACTTTTCCGGATAATATAGATTTCAACATTAATCATTAAAGAACCTTTGAGTAAATAGTTACTGCATACAATTCAATCCTTCCACCATACAATGTCCCAATTAAATATAAGACATGGAATTACTCACAAGTCTTATTTTATTTAATTATATGTATTTCGACTCTTAAATGCACAACTCCAAATAATGCAAATTAGAAACTCCTTTCTAATTTCATTCTCGCCGCCAAGGACTCACCGGGTTGTCATTTATCGAATCACATAGACATTTCTCTTTTTTATTAGAAGTGGTAGATTCTTTATCGATCATACATTATCTCCATGTACAACTTATTATACCCAAGCATACCTTTTGATATACCCTAAGGGTCTTAAGGAATAAGTCAAAGTATAACTCATCATACACAAGATACTATGATGATCTCAAGTCCAAGGATCACTTGTACTACTATCACTACAGAATTCCTATCGACAGTGCAAATAAAACTCCATTAGGTATTCCTTAGCGAGCCAATGCTCAAAGTGAACTTATTCTCTAATAAGCACCTACATACTTGCTTTAGTGTCTCCACACAAATGATCATGAGATCAATCATCCTCATCCAACGAAAGCAAGCAACGTATGTACCAATCTATCCGAATTCACTAATCCCCAATTTAGTAATCCAATGATTGGGAACTATTTTAGTTTTAAGCTTTCTAAGAATTTAGATCTCATTAGAATGATCATCATCATTATTCTAAAAGCATTGCTTAAAACTATGGGTTTATCACATATTATAAAACAGCATCATGTAGATAATTTAAAAGCCTTTAATAAATTAATACTTTTTATTAATAAATGAATAAGATTGTTACAAAGTATATGCTTTATCATCAAACATGATTGGCTTGTGTGCATACTACTTTCAGTTTTGTTATGTAGTCGGCCTTCCTCTCCCTGATAAACTGTCTTTCTACAACCTTTTGACTCTGCAGTACAAAACATAGCATACCTGTTGATGCATTAACATACTCATCAAAAAAGGCATTCATGCTCTCGCTTCTTCCAGTGGTAGTCATTCCCGCGGCAAAATATCTCTTTGTATATGCTGGAATCCATTTCTATCGTACATCATACAAACTTCCAAGCCATTCATTAGAATACAATTCATAGGAACTTATCAGAATATGCCAACGCTCTTTAAATTCCTCGATGGACAATGAGTTATACACACAGTTGTTAAAATCATTTTTGAACGATGGGTGCTCAGAATAAACATGATGCAATTTTTCAGGAAATTTATTGCTAATATGCCAAGAACACAATAAATGATAACTAAATTTTGAAGTACCGTAGCAATAGCATTACTCATGGCTCTGTCTTGATCAGTGATGATGGTTGTAGGTGCCTTGTAGTCTATGGCTTCAAGCCATGTCTGTAATACCCAAACGAAAGTGTCCTCTGTCTCATCTCGTAACAGTGCAAATCCAAACAATATAGACTGATAATGGTGGTTGACCCCGACAAATGGAACAAATGGCATGTCATACTTATTTGTCCGGTATGTACTATCAAATGTCACAACGTCTCCGAACCGTATATATATAAACCTTGATCGGGCGTCAACCCACAAAATACAAGCTATGCGATTGTTTTCACCGGGTTTCACTTGAAAAAAAAATTTGCTGGCACTTCCGGATGCAAGTTTGTTCAAATGATTGACAATGACTTGTGCATCATTTTCATCTCGAGAATCATGCCTTAAATCTCGCACTACATTCTCAACATTAGCGATAGAAAGGAACATTTTGCAACCCACCTCCCATTGTGCTTAAAACATTCATCATCTTACTAGGACCAATCTGGGACTTATTTAAAGTGTCAATGAAATTTCTTACAACAGAGTAATATTTACGTGAGTCTCGATCAAATCTACTTTGGTGGGGGTCACTAAGTGATGATTGTGCTCTAATTCAACAAAGTAGATATATCGCCTAATTGGCCTCTTTTTTTATTGTGAACAACATATATTCTAGCTTTGCACATTGTTCGATCTCTATCGAGTCTCTCTCATCTAGTTATTTTATTACTACTATCTTCATCATCGGGTAAACTCTTTTGCCAACAATTGGTGTAAACTTTCTTACATATATCTTGCTTAGATCCGATATCATTCAGATTAGCATGTTTTATGACTAGTTGCAATTCTAATCTCAAATCCATTTTTGCGAGCATATAATCTATAAAAATATTCAACCTCTTCCAACGTACAAAATAATTGACCAACGTACGGAACAATATCAGATTTATTACTTTTAACTTCACTGACAAATTCAAATGTATTATATGACATTTTGAAAAACTTACTTGTGAATAATAGTGATGAATTTTGCTCGATCGAACTTGAACTTGATTTTCAACGAAGTGAAAGTGGGCAACCAGTGAAACATGAGAAAATAGCGACTTCTAGACAATATTTAAAGGTAAAAAGACCAAATAATTGCGACATGGCGGTTAATGCTCAAGAAGTCAAACTAATGTACTTTTCCCATATAATCAATATCGGTTTTTCTATTCCCATAGTGTTGTATTATTATGTTTGACTACTTATTAACCGAGACGTTGTTTATAATAATAATATTAATAATGATAATAAAATAATTAAAAAGTACATGTCCATTTAGAATATGGAACGGCTTTATATACTCGATGGAGAAATAATAATAGAATAATAATAATAATCGAATAAGTATAATAAAATATTGAGAAATTTAATTTGTGGGGAGATGGAATGGTTTAAGATATATACAAATCCAAGGTGCATTATGGCCATGATGGGCCGTGGTGCTTTCTGGGTGGTCATATATAATGAATGTTTGGAGCTTGAGGTCGCGGGTTCGAGTCTAACTAGCAATGAAAATTTTATTTATTCAGTAGGTTAAGCTGTCTTAAGTAGAACAAAACCGCCAAACCTTTCTCTGCCACATTGCCTCGGGAAATGCACTGAATAATTTTTTGACCACTTTTTCTGCAACATCGCCTCGGGAAAGAACACCTGCAATCTCGGTAAACTAAAAAGCTGAATTAAACAACAGTATCAGTATCAGTGTTTGAATTTGGTCCTAAATGTACCGGCTTGCATGAGCTTATTTAACCATCTATAGTGATCTATTGAGAACACACGTTGTTCAACCTAAAGTTTAGTATATAACTAGATAAAATTATAGTAACAGAGAGTGGAGAGAGGGAGTATTTCGGAAGAGAGGAGCAAAAAACTTCAACAAGTAAGTTTTTATTTATTGTTATTTGTTCAGTTTTTAATAGTTTCTGTTGTTGTTATTATTTTCGTATAATAGTAACAACAACAGAAACTGCTTGTTATTGCCATTTTTTTATCACTACATGTTATTACTGAATTAAAGGGGATATAATACCATGCATGTATTTGTTTTTGTTGTCATTAATGCATGTTATCACTGCATATTATGCATGCATGTTATTACTGGAAATTTTTGTTGTCATTAATGCATGATCACTTTATATTTTATTAAAGAATGATATTTATTTTAATATATTAATTGGACTAATTGGACATATTTTTACAAAATAAGAAAAAATATTAAAGGGATAATAATAAATATAGATATTAACTTATTTCTATTTTAACAAATCCAATTAATAGATTTTGGGGGATGGTGAATTTTTACTATAAAGATATATCCTTGGTAGAAATTAGCAGCTAGGCCCGTGGTGCTCGGGTGGTCATATGACGAGGGATTGGTGTTTGAGGTCGCGATTTCGAATCTTTTTAGCAGTGAATAGTTTGGGATACCGAAATATTTTTTTTATTCCATTTGTCAAAGAGATAAATTTGTCATTAATAGATCTTGTCATGCTTAGGATGAAGTCGCACTTAAATTCGGATGGTTTTTATTTATTTTTTATTTTAATTTCTTTGAGTCATCATTATCTGATGGAGAAAAGAAGATAAAAAAAATTAAAAAATTTGGCCGGTTTAAAAATTTATCTTGGTAGGAAAAAAAAAAAAAAGAAAAACTTTTGCAGCATAGCATGCATTGATACGTATTTATTTTATTATTATTTTTCATTTATTATTTTTATTTTATTCCAGTGTACTCAATTGTTCACTTATTGTTTTAATTTATTTTTCTTCTTATTGTTTTTGTTTTTAATAGTTTCTGTTTTTACTAGTTTTTAATGCATGTTAATATTATTACATTATATACATGCATGTTGTTCAGTTTTTAATGCATGTTAGTGTGTATTGTTATTACTGTCATTTTGCAACATGTTACTTTCAACTTCATTTTGTCATGCATCTTAATACTAATATGGAATTGATGTATTTTTTTAGGTAAAAGATGGATAGTTGGGAATATGGGCCAATTGATCCAAGTGTTCTGCATGATCAACAAGATCATGTATCAGATGACATATATCATGGGAGAGATAGGGGAAAACTAAGCTCCAGTCAATATACTGATCAGAAATATAATCAGTGGGCTTTGACAAAAGAACAAAAAATCCTTTTAGATAAATGCGGATTTGGAGTATTTAGTTATCAAGGTGTTGTACACCAAACTGATCTTGGTCCGATATCTGCCTTAGTCGAGAGATGGCACCCGGAGACCAATACTTTTCATTTAAACTGTGGAGAAATAACAATCACGTTAGAGGATGTTCACTTTATTTTTGGGTTACCGGTGGTGGGAAAGCCCTTAACGGGTCCCCTTGCTGTCACCAATTTGAATTATTTTAGGGATTATTTTGGAGATAAATTAGCTGGTGAATATTTTAGTTCAAAAAAACGTAGTGCAATTTCATTAGTGTGGTTGCACGAACATTTTAATAAATGTCCCGAAAATGCAAGTAAAGATGTTGTGAGGCTGACAGCACAAAGGCATACATGTTGTGGTTGTGTGGGAAATATTATTCCCTAATAGGAATAGAAATAGTGTGCACCCACGATATATGTCTTTTATTGCCAACATCAAGATTGTGTAACTTACTCTTGGCGCGGCGGTGTTAGCATATTTATACGAGATCTTTATATCTTGCTACTAGGAAAGAGTTAAATACATTAATGGTTGTGTTACATTGTTACAAATTTGGGCTTATGAGCGTGTAAGTATTGGAAAGCCAAACCCTTGGCCACAATCATCCTTATGGTTACCTAGGGCTTTAGCATGGTAGACGTGAGAATCCTGATCACCATTTGTCATTTTACCGAGGGGAGTTAGATATTAAGTCTATGTGGGATGTGGTTTGGCGGCCTTACATAATGTGGGATGATGATATCAGTGGATTTAATTTTGAAGGTAGGTTGTTGGGATCCGGTGGGGTCCCTTGATCCACTTTGATATTGTAGAATTTCGGATGCTTGACCGCCAGTGATGATGAGAGCAGTTCGGGTTCATGCAAGGCATACCATCAATGTACCAAAAAACCACGGTGACCTTAGGCGGGAGAAAAATTTAAATTTATTGATGTCGAGGATTGCATGGCCTCGAGAGGGGAATATATTTCGATGTGGGAGGCATACATGGATCATCTCAAAGGACAACAAACCGAAATTTTGATTATGTCCCAATAGATGATTACATGGTCCGGTATAGGAAAATTACACGTTGGAAAATTCACCGACCCTCGACAAAAAGCCACGACCACGCGATAAATTGTTATAAGCCTCGGGCCATTTACAACCAACAACACCTTATTCAAATGGTATAAAATTATATTCTTCTTTAATAAATCATGTATTGGAGTAAATACTTAATATTACATTTATTCATATTTATTGTTAATAATATTTGTTTGTGTTTATCTTACGTGACAAAGTTGAGAGTGCAAAGTCGTTACTTGATAAATTTTCAAGATTTACTCGGCTACCTCCCGAGTTGGTTCTCGCAAAAAATAATTGGGATTTCAATCGCCTATACGACTTGAAGCAAGAGGTAAACAAATACCTCGACGTGGGGGTCCCACAAATTTTGGACCACGGTCCCAATACACACAACTCAATGAAGGGCTTGGGAAACAAACCCGATTATGTTGTAGACAAGAGAGCTACATACCCATCCCACAAGTAATCGAGGAGAGCTCCATTCCCACCACCCAAGCCTACTAGGAATGTTACATTCCAACCTTCCAAACCTATGAGGAGTGTTACATTCCAACCAACTCTTCATTTGCGGAACTTTCTGACGCCAAGGGATCTAGTTCACAAAAGGTATATATAGTTATGTTAATAGTGATGGTTTTAATTATTATTGCTATATAATAATAATGTACATTTGGGTCTTAATCAGGTACAAGATGCGGGAGACCACATCTCTTATGGACCAAAAGGGTCCTTATCCAAATGACTTAAAGATTGGAAGGAGACATTTGTAAATAAATATATGTTTGGAAACGTGGTGGCACCGTAAGGGATTTATATCCTTTATCACATCCGCGCCCAGATTATATGAATTAGAAACACAATGCGGTCTAATCCTTAGGGCACGGGAGTTGGATATTCGAGCATGTCATCGACGCTTATATGTTGTTGCTACGAGACGAGAGAGGAATACTACAGTCGCGGGGAATACAAAGGTGGTCCCAATTTGGTTTCATGAATTCATTCTTCATGCGTCTTTGATGTACTATATGTGCCCTACACTAACGTGAATATCGCATGGAGTTTTTTTGCGATCCGTATGTTAACCAAGATGTTGGTCCACCTTTACACGAATGCAAATACATATTCATGTATGTTTGTGTAGTACCAATCAACGCCATTTTGTCTTGTTCCTATTCGCAATTGAAGATTGGATGGTTACCATACTTGACCGCACTACAAATGACACTAAGTATATTAAGTTACATGAAATGTACTCGAAATTAGATTAACGTTGCGGTATGTTTAGTTTTAAAATATTTTAATTTTATAATGTCCTTTAATATTAAAAATTATTAACCAACTACTTTGTACATGCAGTACATTTGATACCATTTTGTTTGCATGAAATGGTAATCCGATCGTGTGAGTGGCCCAAATGGTAATCCTCTTGTGCACGCAGACCTTAATGATTCGGAATCAAACAACACAACAACTCGGTCGTGGCATTTTGTATACAAGTATGTTGACGGTTTCTTTAGGGCCATGGTAATATTTCGAAGAGAAGTGGTCCTTGGAAGATGTCATACTCTTTCGTTATCACAGCGTCATGCGTGGAGCTCTACAAGAAATCCGCAAGATTACTCTGGCCTCTCAAATATAGAACTTATCCAACGTTATCTAATGTACATATTAATTAATAAGAATGTCTATTTGGTTGAACTTTATGGGATTTTCAAATTCATAACTTAGTAATATGAATATTATTGAATCACATAAAACCACTTCATATTATTAATACGAAAAAAATTTATCTATTTTGTTGAAATGTATGGATATTTTTATTCGGACTAATATTAATAATCACATTATTTATATTAATATTAAAATCATTATTAATATTATTTTTAATAATAGTAATACATGAATATAATAATAATAGTAATACATGAATATAAAATCATTATTTATATTTTATTAAAGAATGATATTTATTTTTAATATATTAATAATCTTTTTATTGATATTATTACAAAGATAAGAAAAAATATTAAAGGGGATAATAATAAATATAGATATTAACTTATTTCTATTTAGAAAAATCTAATTAATAATATAAATTTATTAATAATAATAAATCGTAATATAATAGTAATGCAAGAATATAGATTTTGGGGGATGGTGAAATTTTTCTATAAGGATATATCCTTGGTTGAACTTAGCAGCTAGGCCCGTGGTGCTCGGGTGGTCATATGACGAGGTATTGGTGCATGAGGTCGCGAGTTCGAATCTGTTCAGCAGCTACTAGTTGGGATATCGAATTTTTTTTTCCTCACCATGATAAAGCTATCTGGTAAGGTCTTTTTTATTATTTTATTTTATTTTAATTTCTTTGAGTCATAACATATAATGGAGAAAAGAAGAAAAAAATAAATAAAAAAGATAAGCTGGTACAAGCTATACTTGCAGGGTCTTTTTTATTATTTTATTTTATTTTAATTTGCTGAGTCATAACATATAATGGAGAAAAGAAGAAAAAAATAAATAAAAAGATAAGCTTTACAAGCTATCTTACTTAAAATAAAAAAAGTATGAAGTTTAAGATAAGCTTTCTACCTAATGGGATTATTTTAATAATAAATATTCACTTTTTATAACTATACTGACAAGTAAATATTCACTTAATAAAATAGAAGCCGGTACAGGTAAATAATTAGGCACAACAACCTATGCCTGCTTATCAAATAGAAAAGTTAGTCGCAGCCATCTATTCAATTTATCAACGGTCCAAAAAGAGGGTGTTGCAGATAATTACTTTCATAAAGAACCTAGGTTTTATGGAAGGGCTCCCATTTATATATATATATATATATATATATATATATATATATATCTCATAAAATAATAATTTTATACAACAAATTATACTCAATAAATTATTCTAAATACATACCCATACATATATGGAATCAAAATAATTAATAATTTGCATAAAGTTTGACTTTGATACCACTGTAAGGTTTTGTGAAAATCAAAGTAGCAATCAAATTGCAAAAATTAGCGGAAGCATAATAAAATCAGATTTTAAAATTTTTCACAAACCAATTACCGGGATCATTCTTTATGCATATTATTATTTAAACGAAGAATAAGAAATTATGAAATCATACCCTTGTAGAAACGAGCTTCCTCAGGTACGAGTTCACCTCCTACTTCTCATGATCTCCTTGAATCTCCTGTAGATTCCTTCCTTTGATCAATGTAAGCCACCCAAGTGTATGGCCTCTAGAGGTGATCCACCAAGGAAGAAGATTTTTCAAGAAGAAGGGTGTATTGGCTCAAACCCTAGTTTTTCCTATCTCTATAGAAAAGGGGGCGTACTCTTCAACTATTGGAATTACGTATATTTGATATCTGATATAAGACTCCTCTTATAAAGATATCAGATAACCCTATTTTAATTAAAATAAGGTATTATTCATTTAATTAAACTCTTTTAATTAAATGGACTCCCTAATCCTATTAGGGATAATTAATTAAACTCTTTTAACTAATTTTCCCTCCTAATCCTATTAGGAATAAATGAGAGTACTTATATTAAATTAATTCCTAAACTCTTTTGAAATTAAAATAATAATAATTGTAATAATATTAATAAGACTCCTCTTATTAATTTATATTTCATATTTCTAAAATATTAAATAATAAATATTAAGCTATTTAATTTATTCTATCACCATAGATTAAATTAAATATACTTAACATATTATTACGATTATGCCATTAACTTCTTAAATAATTATTCTTCCTTTTATGGTGTGACCCTTTAGGTTCTCCATATTAAACCGGGTGTGAATAAATCAATTAGAACAATTCTAACCTTATTTAAATAAATAAATTAAACGATTAATTTATTTAAATAAATAATATTTATTCTACAATAAGGATAAGCCTCCCTAGCGATCAACGACTTTCCAAATAATATAGATTTCAACATTAATCAAAAAATAACCTTTGAGTAAATAGTTACCGTACAATTCAATCCTTCCACCATACAATGTCCCAATTAAATATAAGACATGGAATTATTGTCAAGTCTTATTTTATTTAATTATATGTATTTCGATTCCTAAATGCACAACTCCTAATGAATGCAAATTAGAAACTACTTTCTAATTTCATTCCACCTCGCCAAGAATTCTGGGTTGTCATTTATCGAATCACATAGACATTTCTCTTCTTTTTACTAGAAGTGGTAGATTCTTTATTGATCATTCATTATCTTCATATATAACTTATTACACCCAAGCATACCCTTTGATATACTCTAAGAGTCTTAAGGAATAAGTCAAAGTATAATTCATTATATAAAAGATACTATGATGATCTCAAGTCTAAGGATCATTTGTACTACTATCACTACAGAATTCCTATTGACAGCAAGTAAAACTCCATTAGGTATTCCTTAATGAAGTCACATTCAAAGGAACTTATTCTCTAATAAGCACCTACATACTTACTTTAGTGTCTCCACACAAATGATCATGAGATCAATCATCCTCATCCAATGAGCAAGCAACGTACGTACCAATCTATCCGGATTCACCAATCCCCTTTTTAGTAATCTATTGATTGGGAACATTTTAGTTTTAATCTATCTAAGAATTTAGATCTCATTAGCATGATCTCATCATGATTCTAAAAGCATTGCTTAAAACTATGAGTTTATCACATATTATTAAAACAGCACCATGTAGATAATAAATGCCTTTAATAAATAATTCTTTTATTAATAAATAAATAAGATTGATTACAAAGTATATGCTTTATCATCATACATGATTGGCTTGTATGCATACTACTTTCAATCTCCCACTTGCACTAAAGCCAATCGTCGTGGTATCTCATACCCATCTTCTCTAAGTGACGATCAAACTGTTGTTGTGTTAACACTTTAGTAAATGGATATGAAATATTGTCTTGAGAGTCCACATGCTCCAGGGTGACGTCTCCTCTTTCAATGATCTCTCTGATCAAATGAAATCGCCGCAACACGTGTTTGGATTTCTGATGAGACTGGGGTTCCTTAGCTCAAGCAATGCTTGATCTGGTGTTGTCACGGTAATAAAGACACTGGTCTTGTAATGCTAGGAACTACACCAAGTTCGGTAATGAACTTCTTCATCCAAACAGCTTCCTTTGTAGCTTCACTTGCAGCTATGTACTCTGCCTCTATCACTGAATCAGCAACTGTTTGCTGTTTGGAACTCTTCCAATTCACTGCGCCACCGTTTAAGGTAAACACGTACCCCAAAATGGATTTACTGTCATCTTGGTCTGTTTGAAAACTTGAGTCTGTAAAGCCCTCTAGTTTTAATTCGGACCCACCATAGACAAGAAAAACATCCTTAGTTCTTCTCAAGTACTTTAGGATATTTTTCACTGCCTTCCAAAGGTTCTTCTCTCGGATTCGATCGATATCATTTGTTACACTAAGTGCATGAGCGACATCTGGTCTAGTACATATCATACCGTACATGATAGATTCTATTGCTGAAGCATAAGGAATCTTACTCATATGGTCTCTCTCCTCAGGTGTCTTTGGGGCCTGTTTCTTGGAGAGATGTATTCCATGGCTCATCGGCATGAGACCTCTTTTGAAATCTTCCATGCTAAACCTCTTTAGCATCGAGTCAATATACGTTCCTTGGGATAAGCCAAGCATCCTTTTAGATCTATCTCTATAGATCTTTATCCCCAAAATATAGGATGTTTCTCCCAAGTCCTTCATGGAGAAGTGTTTAGATAACCAGATTTTAATTGATTGTAGCATAAGAATATCATTCCCTATCAGTAATATATCATCAACATATAATACGAGGAATGAAACAGCGCTCCCACTAACCTTCTTGTACACACATGGTTCATCCTCATTTTTGATAAAATCAAACTTTTTGATTGTCTCATCAAAATGGATGTTCCACCTATGAGAAGCTTGCTTCAATCCATAAATGGATCGTTGTAGCTTATAGACTTGATTTGTTCCAACCTTTGAAACAAATCCTCTCAGTGTTGTATATACACATCCTCCTCAAGTTTCCCATTGAGGAAGATCGTTTTCACGTCCATCTGCCAGATTTCGTAGTCATGGTAAGCTGCAATCGTAAGCAAAATCCGAATGGACTTGAGCATTGCTACTGGTGAGAAGGTTTCGTCATTGTCAACTCCATGTCTTTATTTGAAACCTTTACGCACCAATTAGCCTTATAGGTCTCTACCTTCACCCGCCATGCTGCTCCTCGCTTTCTTTTCAAGATCCATTTACACCCAATAGGCTTAATGCCTTCAGGTGGTGAAACCAAAGTCCATACTTGGTTTTCATACATGGAGTCCATCTCGGATTTCATGGCTTCTTGCCACTTCTCTGAGTCTTTACTATTCATAGCCTATTCGTAATTCAACGGATCATCATCATCTATGATGCGTACCTCATTGTCATCTTCTATGACAAGTCCATACCTATCAGGTATCTTTGGTACTCTTCTAGATTTATGAATAGGGTGTTTTATAGAAGGAATCTCTACTTGGACAGGTTCATCCATTTGATCTGTAGTGGTTTGTTCTTGAATTTCTTCAAGATCTATTTTCCTCCCACTGACCCCTTCAAGGATAAACTCCTTTTCCAAGAAGGCAACATGTTTGGCAACAAACACCTTTTGTTCAGTAGGATTGTAGAAATAATATCCTAAACTTTCTTTAGGATATCCCACAAAAGTACACTTATCAGATCTTGTCCCAAGCTTATCATTCTGAAACCTTTTCACATAAGCTGGACATCCCTAAATCTTAATATGCTTAAGACTAGGCTTCCTCCCTGTCCACATTTCATATGGAGTCTTAGGGACGGATTTTGAGGGAACCTTATTTAGTAGATATGTAGCCGCTTCTAGGGCATATCCCCAGAATGATACCGGATGATCGACAAAACTCATCATGGATCGAACCATGTCCAATAGTGTTCGATTTCTCCTTTCAGACACACCATTCAGCTGTGGCATCCCTGGTGGAGTCCATTGTGAGATTATACCATTTTTTTTGAGATAATCGAGAAACTCATTGCTTAAGTATTCACCACCTCGATCTGATCGAAGAATCTTAATACTTTTGCCCTTTTGTTTCTCTACTTCACTTCTGAACTCTTTGAACTTTTCAAATGATTCAGATTTGTTTTTCATTAAATACACATATCCAAATCTTGAGTGATCATCAGTGAATGTAATAAAATAAGAATACCTTCTTCGTGTATTATTCGCTTTGTCATAGTCCACATACATCCGTGTATACCAACGCTAACAACTCTCAGAACTCTTTCTCCTTTTCCACTAAAAGGAGATTTAGTCATTCTTCCCATGACACAAGATTCACAAGTTGGATATGATTCATAATCTGGTAGCTCTAGAAGCCCATCTTTATACAACTTGGATAATCTTGTTTCATTAATATGACCAAGTCTACAGTGCCACATATAGGTATAATTAACATCATCTCTTTTTCTTTTCTTAGTTTGTTCAATTTGAAGTATATTTTCATGCAAGTCAAGAATGTAAAGTCCATTTCGTAAATTACCAACACCATATAAAACATTATTATTATAAATAGAACAACTATTGTTCTTTATTATAATGTCAAAACCATCCATATCTTATATAGATATTGAAATAATATTTTTAATAAGTGACGGAACAAAATAACAATTATTTAAACTAATGGACTTGCCCATAGGCAGTGCTAAACAATAAGTCCCTACAGCTAATGCATCAACCTTTGCTCCATTTCCCACTCGTAGGACGACCTCATCCTTGCTCAGCTTTCTACTTCATCCGGTCCCCATATTATTACATATGTGAGAACCACAAATTTAGATCCAATACCCAAGTAGAAGATCGACTTTCGTAAAATTAATTTCAATTATAAACAAACCTTGATTAGGATTCGAAGCTTCTCCAAGATTCTTCTGCTTTTGTTTTGCAAGATAATCCTTGCAGTTCCTCTTCCAATGACCCATTATTGCAATGGAAGCAAATTCCTTTGCTAGTCGGATCAGTTTCTTTTCGATCCTTCACTTTCGCCTTTCCTTTAGCCTTCTTGGATTTCTTCTTTCGTAAGATACCTTGGGCCTCTTCCTTTTCTTGGAAGAATCATCCACCAATAAGACATGGTTCTTCTTGGATGGGAAGTGACCTTCAGCAGTTTTCAACATGTTAAATAATTCAGGCAAGCTAACATCTAACTTATTCGTGTGAAAATTCATAACAAATTGTGAGAAGGTGTCTGGGAGGACCGCAAGACTAAATCTTGACTCAACTCCCCATCCATGATTTAACCCAAGTCATTCAAAGACGTTCAATCAGATTGATCATCTTTAAGACATGAGTCTCAATGGTAGTGCCCTCGGTCATCCGAGATCTAAGAGCTCCTTAGATATCTCATATCTAGCGAGTCCTACTTTGCTCACCATACAACTCTCTTGGTGTCAATAGCATAGTAGGAGCATCCATGTTTTCATGTTGACATCAAGCTCGTTACTTTCGGATGCGAGCATGATGCATCGAGCCACCGATGCATCATTTTGCCACCGCTTTAAAAGTAACAATCTCTTCCTCGAGGTCAAGCTTCGCAACTTTTGCAGTATAAAGCGAATTTAGGACATAAGAAATCTTTTCAGCAGTGAGAACAATTTTCAAATTCCTTAACCAGTTCGTGTAATTCAGTCCGATCAGTTTGTTAGCATCAAGTATGCTACGCAGTGAAATTAGTGAATGTGACATTTTCAAAATTCTGCATGTAAAAAGATAATATTTTAGTAAACATTCATTTAATTAATTACCAAAATAAATTAGGTCTTATTTTATATTGGTATCTCCGACTATTTTCTTCAAACTATATTACCCTCATGAATATAGTTCGGCAATATCTAATTAAAGATTTGCTAGTGAGAATAAGGATCCCATTTCAAATGTATATAGCCTTGTGTGTGCACAACAAACTATATATAAATAAATAGGTAGACAACTCTTGCCAATTACATCATCATGTAACTCCTTATATTTTGCCTCTTAAATCATAATGGTCAAGTGTGTGCACATCCGAACTAAAATGATTTAAGTTAAGTCATACCCAGCATTTCCATATAAGTGAAGAGAAAACTACAGTCCTTGTGTGTGCACAACAAAGCGGTAATGTTCAATTCCTTATAAACATCAAATGTAATAAAAACAACATCTCAAATATTTAATACTCGCCTTGTTTGTGCACAACAAACTCATATTAAATATTCAATGCTCTATTATTTTTATCATGCTAGAAGGCGACGTTCGATATTCCAAATATTTTTGAACGTTACAACTTAATATAATATCATTGAGGGGTTTGTTATTATTAGTCTCGTCTTGTTTAGCGCACATGCAAATATATATATAAAATACGCGTCATATTATTAAACATGCGAAGCTTGTTTGCATAATATATAATATATATAATACTAGCATGCATATATAGAATACTATATTCTACACGGATTGATTATGAACTTTTATTCTAGTTTGGTTCACTAAAGTCACCAAGTGAACCAAAAGGTCAAACCCTAGGGTGCAAGAACAAATATTTAAATATAACTATTACATTTAAACCCGGGCTCCATTATAGACGGGTCTTTGAGCGCTCATTTCTCCTTGATCTCCGGTTCTTCAAAAATTCTAACTAATCTTATTACATTAAACTATTTAATTTAAGTAGAAACCTTGATCAGCAGTCAAGGGAAAATACATAAGAGAGAGATAGAATTTACATCAGAAGAAAACCAGAAAAGACGAGGTACGCAGACCCCATTTAATAAAACTCATTCATTCAAACATCCAACTAAAATAAATCCAATCACATTAGTCAATAGTCCATAATCAATCACATTTATTATCATACATATCACCATATGTATCGATAAATAAAATCATTCCATATATATATATATATGAATATCATTTAACGGGCAATTTTATGTTGCATGAAATCCAATTTCAAGATTAAAATAAACTCTTTATTTTAATTATAAAATTATTAAGAATAATATATATATATATATATATATATATATATATATATATATATAACTATTATATATTATATTATAGTAGCGTGAATCAGCATGTATAATACAAAAGTATACATATAATCACGGAGGATAACATATGAAAGTATATATATAAAATTAAGATCACTTGTAACTATATATATATATATATATATATATATATATATAAAACCGTATTATTATATATATAATATAAAAGTACATGTTGTTTTAAATCACTTGATAGCGAGGAGCATGATTCATTATATATATAGTATCGCAACATGATATCTCTCTATATATATACAATTCATATGGTACCGCAAAAGACCTAAAAAAATGACCATAGAGCGAGAAAAAAAATATCGAGATTACCAAATTCAAAAAAAAAATATAGGTTCATGAGTGATATATATATATATATATATATATATATATATATATATATATATATATATATATATATATATATAGGGAGCCCTTCCATATAATCCGGTTGTTATGGGTATCTGTTTTTTTTTTTGAATGGTTGATAAACTTATTGGAAGGTTTGAGATTGAAACATAAATATACCTAGTCGTAACAACTTGTATCAAACTTTTATTTTAATATGAGGACCCCACCATAGTCAACATGTTGTCGGTTTGTTTAACTAAAAGCGAATTTTTAATATTAAATAATACGATAGTATGAAACATATGCACTTAACATATAAAAAAAAAATCAAACTGTAGTAACAAGCTCTTTACTACTTGTAAAATAAAATAAAATAAAATAAAATCCAAATCGTAATAAGCTCTTACGACTTGTAAAAAAAAAAAAAAAAAATTACCAACCTAAGACAACCTCTTTACGACATTGTTATTTTATAACCTTTGAAACTAAACAAATGTTATTTAAAAGGTTATTTATAGCTCGAGATACAAATGTTTTATAAACAAATGTTATTTTATAACCTTTTAAACCTTTTTATAACAAATAAAGAATATAAAATATTTTATAAAACAAATATTTTATAAAAACAAATGTTATTATAAAATATTTTATAAAAACAAATTTTATTATAAAATATTTTATAAAAACAAATATTTTATAACAAATGTTTTTATAACAAATGTTTTTATGAAAAATAATTTATAACAAATGTTTTTATAACAAATGTTTTTATAAAATATTTTATAAAAATAAATATTTTATAACAAATGTTATTATAAAATATTTTATAACAAATGTTTTTATAAAAATAATTTATAACAAATGTTTTTATAAAAAATAATTTATAACAAATGTTTTTATAACAAATGTTTTAAAACAAATGTTATTATAAAATATTTTATAAAAAACAAATATTTTATAATAAATGTTTTTATAACAAATATTTTATAACAAATATTTTATATAAAATATTTTATAAAAACAAATGTTTTTATAAAATATTTGTTTTTATAAAATATTTTATATTCTTTATTTGTTATAAAAAGTTTAAAAGGTTATAAAATAACATTTGTTTATAAAACATTTGTATCTCTGAAAGCTACAAATAACCTTTTAAATAACATTTGTTTAGTTTTAAAGGTTATAAAATAATGTCGTAAGAGAGGTCAGGCTTGGGTTGGTAATTTTTTTTTTTTTTTTTTATATGTTTTAAATGTCGTATCAATCGTATTATTTAATATTAAAATTGCTTTTAGTTAAACAAACCGACAACATATGTTGACTATGGTGGGGTCCTCATATTAAAATAAAAGCTAGAATATGAAAGTTATTACTACCGGGTATATTTATGTTTCAATCTCAAATTCTTCCAATAAGTTTATCAACTATCCAAAAGGGGTGTTGCAGATGTCCCATAAAGAACCGATATGGAAGGGCTTCCTATATATATATATATATATATATATATATATATCATAAAATAATAATTTTATATAACAAATTATACTCAATAAATTATTCTAAATACATACTCATACATATATGGAATCAAAATAATTAATAATTTGCATAAAGTTTGGCTTTGATACTACTGTAAGGTTTTGTGAAAATCAAAGTAACAATCAAATTACAAAAATTAGCGGAAGCATAATAAAATCAGATTTTAAAATTTTTCACAAATCAATTACCCGGATCATTCTTTATGCATATTATTAATTAAACGAAGAATAAGAAATTATGAAATTATACCCTTGTAGAAACGAGCTTCCTCAGGTACGAGTTCACCTCCTACTTCTTCGCATTCTCCTTGAATCTCCGGGTAGATTTCTTCCTTTGATCAATGTAAGCCACCCAAGTGTATGGCCTCTAGAGGTGATCCACCAAGGAAGAAGAATTTTCAAGAAGAAGGATGTATTGGCTCAAACCCTAGTTTTTCCTATCTCTATAGAAAAGGGGGCGTACTTTTCAACTATTGGAATTACGTATATTTGATATCTGATATAAGACTCCTCTTATAAAGATATCAGATAACCCTATTTTAATTAAAATAAGGTATTATTCATTTAATTAAACTCTTTTAATTAAATGGACTCCCTAATCCTATTAGGGATAATTAATTAAACTCCTTTAACTAATTTTCCTCCTAATCCTATTAGAAATAAATGAGAGTACTTATATTAAATTAATTCCTAAACTCTTTTAGAAATTAAAATAATAATTGTAATAATATTAATAAGACTCCTCTTATTAATTTATATTTAATATTTCTAAAATATTAAATAATAAATATTAAGCTATTTAGTTTATTCTATCACTATAGATTAAATTAAATATACTTAACATATTATTACGATTATGCCATTAACTTCTTAAATAATTATTCTTCCTTTTATGGTGTGAATAGTTACCGTACAATTCAGATAATATAGATTTCAACATTAATAATAAAAGAACCTTTGAGTAAATAGTTACCGTACAATTCAATCCTTCCACCATACAATGTCCCAATTAAATATAAGACATGAAATTACTGTCAAGTCTTATTTTATTTAATTATATGTATTTCGAATCCTTAATGCACAACTCCTAATGAATGCAAATTAGAAACTACTTTCTAATTTCATTCCACCTAGGCCAAGGATTCCTGGGTTGTCATTTATCGAATCACATAGGATATTTCTCTTCTTTTACTAGAAGTGGTAGATTCTTTATTGATCATTCATTATCTTCATATATAACTTATTACACCCAAACATACCCTTTGATATACTCTAAGAGTCTTAAGGAATAAATCAAAGTGTAATTCATTATATATAAGATACTATGATGATCTCAAGTCTAAGGATCATTTGTACTATCTACTATCACCGCAGGAATTCTATTATCGATGACAAGTAAAACTCCATTAGGTATTCCTTAGCGAGTCACGTTCAGTGAACTTATTCTCTAATAAGCACCTACATACTTGCTTTAGTGTCTCCACACAAATGATCATGAGATCAATCATCCTCATCCAATGAGCAAGCAACGTACGTACTAATCTATCCGGATTCACTAATTCCATTTTTAGTAATCCATTGATTGGGAACATTTTAGTTTTAAGCTATCTAAGAATTTAGATCTCATTAGCATGATCTCATCATGATTCTAAAAGCATTGCTTAAAACTATGGGTTTATCACATATTATTAAAACAACACCATGTAGATAATAAATGCCTTTAATAAATAATTCTTTTATTAATAAATAAATAAGATTGATTACAAAGTATATGCTTTATCATCATACATGATTGGCTTGTATGCATACTACTTTCATTTTTAACTTAGTCATGAAAGTATTATCAATCTTGCACCAACTCCCCTAATAGTAAATGAATGTGAATCAATAGTACACACATGTGAACAAATAGTTATAATCATGTGAATTAATAGCAATTAATTGCTCATTTATTCGGTTAATTATCCGATTGGTCAATATAACCTCTAGACATCAATTATTATCGAAATAAATGTCGATTTCCACTAACACTAATAATTCTAACACAATGAAACTATCAATTTTATCCTTAATCAACACGAACTTATTCATCATTAATATTATAATTCATAATATTTAACAACCATGTCATTTCTAGGAAAGAGGGGGCTTTCCGATAAGGATTTCTCCTTATTGGCGCACAATTAGGTGACCAAACCTCTCCTTGACAGAACTTCTAGACATTGTCAATATTGCAAATAATAATATGAATAACTTTGCCGTCTCAATTATTAATTTAATAATATAACATATTATACGATGATGATCTTTGTGACAATAATTGAATCAATAATATGAGAGATATGATCGTTAATTATTGTAGCAATAATTGAGTATAACCGAGTGACTTCTTACGTAAGTATCAATAATCAATACCGTGCTACTTTTGCAACCACGCCGTATTACTATACTTTTAATAAAGTGTAGTTCAATAGTTTTAACTCTAAATAACACGTTCACCGTTATTTTTATAAAAGATAATTACATCATTTTTTACTACGACAATACTTTCGTTGTGGGGTCCACAAATGATTGTGCCATCGTACGAATATTCCCCGACAAAAAGAATATTCTCCGACCAAACGAATATTTTATAACAACTTGCATACTTTGCAAAATTTTCACATATCACCCTTAACTTTAACCTTTTATCAATTTAACCATTTACGAAATAAAATAATAATTATAAGAAAATTGAATACTTTTATTTCATAAAATTCGGGCTTTTACAATCTCCCCTCCTTATGAAATTTCTCCCTCGAAATTTACGTACGTACTTGGTATGCCGAAGAGGTGAGGATACCTCGACTTCATTTCATATTCCAACTCTTGAGGTATAACCTTTGAGTGTCGAATATGATCCTTCTTATCCATGATTTTAACACGTATCTTCTCATACGTTAAATCTTCTGCTATCTCATCTAATTCTAATTCAATAATGTGGTTCGGGTCGTCCACATATTTACGTAACATCGATACGTGAAAAACATTATGAACACGCGACATACTTGGCGGTAAAACGAGTCTATAGGCCACAGTTCCTACTCGATCGAGAATTTCAAATGGTCCAAATCTTTTCATCGACTCTAGCTTCTAGACTAACGCCTTCTTGAACCTTCTTCTTCATTTTCATCAGCTCCAGGTGTGTAGTTTGAGCGACTTTAACTTTATCGATTAAAGTCGATTCTACTCGTATATTCGTTATCTTCACGTGGGTCCCTAGAGTCTTTAACTCTATCTTCATCATTTGTAAGTTATACGAAATGGGTCTTTGTGTTAACAACATCGCACTTGTAAACGCATATGATCTTCTACTCAACGCGTCAGCTACCACGTTCGCTCTTCCACAATTATATTGAATGGTATGGTCGTAATCTTCATAGCTCGAGCCAACGTCTTTGGCGCATTATACATTCATTTTGGTTGAAGAAATATTTAAGGGTTTTAGAAATGGGTTTTGTACTGGGGTCAATACAATATTCGATTTCACGCTCTACGGGTAGGCTAAGAAGTCTTCAAGAATACGTCAGGAAATTTATTAATAATAGAAATATCATTCAAAACTGTGACTCTCATCCAAGACTTGGATAGTACGTCACATCGATACCTATCAACTTGCCATCGTCATTCACGACGTCGCCCACAGAAAGTCTGGCTTCGGTGCATTCCACACAAAGAAGTCAACAACGAAAGGATCGGGGCTCTTTACTTATGGCTTGATATAACAGTGATTGACTTTAGTGGTTTGGTTGCTTGAATTCGCATAATAGGTTGGTTAGGAATATGAAAGCTAACAACCTTACGAAAAGCTTGATGAGTAATTAACCAATCAATTCGTAAAATCACATCAAAGGCAAGTATTTTCAAAGAGATAAGATCGACAGGTAACGTGAAAGTGTCAATTTGAAGCAAACAAGATTTATAAACAGTGGAGGTAACAAAGGTTTTTGCTAATGAAGTTTTAATCGACAAGTCAAAGTCTAATTTCTCCAGAGTCAAATTTAAACGTTGAGCGCAAACAAGTGAGATAAAAGAGTGGGTAGAACCGGTATCTATTAAGGTATAGACTTCGCATGAATTTATAATTAACTAACCCATGCTAACTTCGTTCGGGTTACTCCTTTTTTGAGAAGTCGCGAAAAACGCTCTTCTTGAAACCACCGACTTTTTTTTGTTCGTATCCGCCTTTGGTGCCACCGTCCCAGCTGGACCTGATTTTGCTACCGGACAAAATTGAGTTATGTGACCGTCTTTTCCATAACTAAAATATACCTTGGAAGGCTGTGGATAGTTTGGTCTTATGTGTCCCTCCTCTTCGCATCTATAGCATCTAACTGGCGGTCGTTCTCCTCCCCTAGAATTTGTTCTGGTGTTGGTGCTGCTGACGTTTTCCCATCATCGTTAAATCTTCTCTTCTTGAATTTTTCACTTCTATTATCTTGGACATGATTACCACCGAAGTGGTTACCATTCTTGGCATGATAATTTCCCCCACGATGGTTATCATTGTTCTGATGACCGTTGTCACCGGTATGATTATTATCGTGTTGTTGGTCGTTACCTTTTGGTTGTGCTGACTCATTATCACGCTCCAATAACTGAGCCCTATTCACAATATCTGAATATAAACAAAGTTTGTGAGAAATGAGGTATTGACGTATATCAGGTTTCAAACCTCTTAGAAACATTCGCGTCATTCGCTCCTCATTATCGACCAAATGGGATGCAAATCAGGATAACTTCGTAAATTTAGCCTCGTATTACGACACGGTCATATTGTTTTGCTCCAACTTGATAAACTCCACCTCCTTCATGTGACGAATACTTTTGGGAAAGTACTTGTCGTTGAACAGTTCTCGGAACTTCTCCCAAGACATCTTGAGTGCATCAGGCTGGGTACGTTTTATAGATTCCCACCAGTAATCTGCCTCTTCACGTAACATAAAGGTGGCAAAGGGAACCTTTTGCTCCTCAGAGCATCCCAAGACATCAAATATCTTGGTGATCTGCTTTAACCACGTCTTCGCCTTAAGTGGTACTGGCTTTCCCAAAAACTCTAGTGGTCCCAGCTCCTTGAACTGCTTAGCAGTGACCAGCCGTGGGTTGCCATTGTTTCCACCTGTATTATGAACAGGAGTCTCTCTCGCCTGATGTTGCATGAATTGCATAAAGCCTCTAAACATCCCATCGTTCATCATCTGATCGTTGTTGTTGTTTACCTGAGGATTATTGTTTTCCTGTTGCACATTATCCTGGGTATTGATCATTGGTGACTCAACGGTCTCGTGTGCTTCATTGCTGATCTCAACATTTTCATATGCCATTTTCAAACACTGTCGCAAAACAATGGTTAATTGACATGCAACATATTATCCCTATATTTTGACCGACTAATTAAATTCCAAATAAACCTAGGTAGGTCATACTAGCGAAGGAATTCCCCGTCTCTCCCGTCCTAGTTCTTGTCTCACATCTCAGCCAGGGATCATATCCCTAAGCTCTGATACCAACTGTGACGCCCCCAAAATAGGTATACATCACCCATCTTGAGTCGCCAAATACATGGTACAAAATATAAATAAAAACTTAATTATACATTTGTCGTGTACAATACGACAAAACATATGCTGTGAGTTTTAATACAAATATTGTCATCTAAACAATATCCACACTCAATGGAGTCCTCATTACAATTATTATCACACTATTCCATAGAATAGTGAGGACTACTAAATCCACTTATACTGGATCATCACTCCATTCCCCGACTCGCCCCAGCTATATTCTCATTTCCTGAAGAGAACAATGAAAGAAAGGGTGAGCTCAACTAGCCTAGCAAGAAATATTATGACTAAGATAATGCAGAATAAATTATCCTTAGCCTTCAATAGTATAACAACAGATAGAATACAATAGACAACAAGTTTTAGTTCAACAACTGCAGCGGAAATAAGCAATCCATTAGAAGAGTCAAGTAGAGCATAAAATCTACTATCTTCTATAATTTAAAAAGTTTTTCATCAACTTTATCGCTGAAACTCAACTTAATAAATAAACCATATCATCGATTCTTCCCTGCACTACGGGCCAAGGATATTCATTAAATCATCAATGGTCATGACTATACCGAATAATCCCTGGTCATAATCATACCAAAAATTGTCCATCAATGCACTACAGGCTACTGAAGACTTTTACCACATCATTCGTCACATTACGGTCATGATTATACCAAATAATCCCTGGTCATAATCATACCAAGTCCATCTATGCACGTAAGCCAAAGATGACTTTCATCATAATATAAGCATGAGGATGATGACAATGACATAATAATTCAATAAAACAAGTTGAAGGATAAATTTTAAAGATTTATAATTTAATTTATCCAGAAATCAATAACGTCCAAATTGTCAACATGATACTGCTTTGTGGAGTAAAATTCAAGAATAATATTCATGTACCAAAAATAATTTGGACAAAAAAGAAATATATTTTTCAGGTGAATAGTATCCTGTGAATAGTACTTCAGGAATAGTACCCTGTGAATAGTACCCTGACACAAAAAAGTGCCTCAAATACCCGAGTGAATGATACTATAGTGAATAGTAATTGGGTGAATAGTAACCCGTGAATAGTAACTCGTGAATAGTACTCCAGCACGAAAAGTACCCCGAATACCCGAGTGAATAATTCTAGAATGAATAGTAACCGGGTGAATAGTAACCCATGAATAGTAACTCGTAAAAAAAATACCAAAGAAAATGATATTCCATGACGAGTACAAAAGAAATGATATCTCAGACAAGTATAATAGAATATATAAAGCTGCAAATGGATTTTCACTCGCCATACGCAGAATCCAACGTGAGATGATCATTTCCACAATTTAATAAGGAATGAATACAAAGGATCATTCACCATGCATTCGGTAATCCACATAGGACAGTTATTCCAATGTAATAATAAAGAATGGAATAACGAAGAATTTAGCATGCATGCGATAGTAATCGCACGAATATGTTATTCCCAATGTAATAATAAAGAATAGAACTGTGTCATGCGTAATCCGCACGCATGTGATATTCCAACAAAATAATAAAGAATGGAACCAAAGTGCGTAATCCGCCGCATGCATGGATATTCCAATGAATAATAAAGAACTAATAACAACAAAATTCACCGTGCATGCGATAATCAAGATGCATGTGTTATTCCAATGGAATAATAAAGAATGGAATAATGTAAGAATTTCACCATGTATGCAAGCACTTGGATAGATAGGTTATTCCAACATAATAATAAAGAATGGAATAACAATAGCTCTCTTCATGAATACGAAAGAATAATACCCCTTACCTCAAAAGAAGACTGGATACTGGAATAGTGAGGTAGCAGACCTCTCTTCTTCTTTCTCTCTATAATTTCTCTCTATAATAATTGCTCTATAACTTTAGTGAATTGGTGAGAAATGAAGGAAGAATGAGCTTCTATTTATAGGAAAATATATTTTCGATAATTGCTCGTTTTGGGGCTCGAAATATTACAGTATAATACCTTCCTATTTTCTTTTATTTTTAATTTAGTCCTACAAGTATTATCAAACTTGCACCACCTTCCATAATAGTAAATAATGTGAATCAATAGTTCAATCATGTGAATCAATAGTTATAATCATGTGAAAATACGAATTACAATATAGTACCTTCAACTATACCTCCATTTTTAACTTAGTCATGCAAGTATTATCAATCTTGCACCAACTCCCCTAATAGTAAATGAATGTGAATTAATAGTACACATATGTGAAAAAATAGTTATAATCATGTGAATCAATAGCAATTAATTGCTCATTTATTCAGTTAATTACCCGATTGGTCAATATAACCTCCAGACATCAATTATTATAGAAATAAATGTCGATTTCCACTAACACTAATAATTCCAACATAATAAAACTATCAATTTCATCCTTAATCAACACGAACTTATTCATCATTAATATTATAATTCACAATATTTAACAACCAGGTCGTTCCTATGAAAGAGGGGGCTTTCCGATAAGGATTTCTCCTTATTGACGCGTAATTAGGTGACCAAACCTCTCATTGACAGAACTTCTAGACATTGTCAATATTGCAAATAATAATATGAATAACTTTCATTCTCTCAATTATTGATTTAATAATATAACATATTATATATGATGATATCGTGACAATAATTGAATCAATAATATAGAGAGATATGATGCGTGATATCGTAGAGCAATAATTGAGTATAATCGATTGACTTCTTACGTAAGCATCAATAATGAATACCGTAGTAATATTGCTACTATGCAACCACGCCAGACATCGTATTTTTTACTACTCGAGTAGTTCAACGCTTTTAATCGTAACACTTTCGCCGTTATTTTTATAAAAAGATAATTCTGTCATTTTCTTACTATGACAATACTTCCATTGTGGGGTCCACCAATGATTGTGCCGTCGTACTGATATTCCCCGACAAAAAGAATATTCCCCGACCAAATGAATAATTTATAACAACTTGCATATTTTGCAAAATTTTCACATATCACCCTTGACTTTAACCTTTTATCAATTTAACCATTTACAAAATAAAATAATAATTATAAGAAAATTGAATACTTTCATTTTATAAAATTCGGGGTCTTATAAATTAACCCTTATTTTAAAACTATATTCTAGAATGATATCTGAAATACAGGAGATGAGAAATGGGAAAATCATGATAGAGAGGAAATAACCGGGAAGGTACAATCCGAAAAGAAAGCAAGGTATTCTCATCTCTTCGACATATCAGGTACGTACGTAAATTTCGAGGGCGAAATTTCATAAGGAGGGGAGATTGTGAGACCCCGAATTTTATGAAATGAAAGTATTCAATTTTCTTATAATTATTCTATTTAGTAAATGGTTAAATTGATAAAAGGTTAAAGTTAAGGGTGATATGTGAAATTTTTTCAAAGTAAACAAGTTGTCAAAAAATAATCGGTGATAAAAGTATAGTAATACGTGTGGTTGCATAGTAGCACACGGTACTGATTATTGATGCTTACGTGAGAAGTCATTCAGTTTTATTCAATTATTGTCACAATATTTTATATTATTAAATTAATAATTGAGATGACACAATTATTCATATTATTGTTTGCAATATTGACAATGTCTAGAAGTTCTGTCAAGGAGAGGTTAGGTCATCTAATTGCGCACCAATAGGGAGAAATCCTTATCGGAAAGCCCCCTTTTTCCTTGGAACGACCTGGTTGTTAAATATTGTGAGTTATAATATTAATGATGAATAAGTTCGTGTTGATTAAAGATGAAATTAATAGTTCCATTGTGTTGTGATTATTGGTGTTAATGAAAAATCGACATTTATTTTGATGATAATTAATGTCTGGAAGTTATATTGACGAATCGGGTAATTAATCGGATAAATGAGCAATTAAATTTCTATTAATTCACATGCTTATAACTATGTGTTCACATGTGTGTACTATTAATTCACATGATTTACTATTAGGGGAGTTGGTGCAAGATTGATAATACTTGCATGACTAAATTAAAAATAGAGGTATAGTTGAAGGTACTATACTGTAATTAATTTTATCACATGTTTAGAACTATTGAGTCATATGATTTACTATTGATTCACATGATTTACTATTAGGGGAGGTGGTGCAAGTTTGATAATACTTGCAGGACTAAATTAAAAATGAAGAAAAAGAGGAAGGTATTATACTGTAATATTTTGAGCCCCAAAATGTGCAATTATTAAAACTATATTTTCCTATAAATAGAAGCTCATTCTTCCTTCATTTCTCATCAATTCACTAAGTCTCACAAGAGAAATTATAGAGATAGAAGCTATAGAGAGAGAAGCTATAGAGAGAAAGAAGAAGAGTAGTCTACTACTTCACTACTCAAGTATCCAGTCTTCTTTTGAGGTAAGGGTTATTATTTTTATATTCTGAAGAGATATTATTTTTCGTATTCGTATGAATATTATTATCATTCAATATTCATTATATTCGTTTAATATTCGTAAGGAATGTTATTTTCGTTCAATATTCGTAAGGAATATTATTTTCATTCAACCGTTGTAATTAAGGGGTTTCTGCCAGGGGCAGTTTTTTAAATTTTTTGACCCTCAAAAATTCATGGATATGATGAACCGAGTATTCAAGGAATATTTGGATCAGTTTGTTGTTGTCTTTATTGATGACATCCTTATATATTCCAAAAGTCGTGAAGATCATGAGCACCATTTGAAGCTGGTACTCCAAAGGCTTCGTGAAAACAAACTATATGCCAAATTGAAGAAATGCGAGTTCGGCTTGAGGAAGTAGCATTCCTTGGGCACGTGGTGTCGAAACATGGAGTATCTGTTGATCCGTGAAGATTGAAGCAATACAAAGTTGGAGCAACCGGTTCGGTGGATCAAGTACGTAGCTTTTTGGGCTTAATGGTTATTATCGAGATTCGTGGAAGGGTTTTCTCGAATCGCTACTCCATTAACTCAAATAACTCGGAAGGATACAAAATTCGCTTTGGAGCGAAGAATGCGAGAAGAGTTTCCAAGAGCTTAAGAGGAGACTTATTTCTAAGACTGTTCTAACAATACCATCTGGTTCGGATGGATTTGTTATCTCAAATGATGCTTCGAGCAAAGGGTTAGGATGTGTTCTCATGCAACGTGGGAAAGTCATAGCCTATGCCTCATGACAACTTAAAGAGTATGAGAGGAATTATCCTACTCAAGATCTAGAGTTAGCGTGATCGTTTTCGCTTAAAGATATGGAGGCACTATCTATATGGGGAGAAAGTGGAGATATATTCGCACCATAAAAGCCTTAAATATTTCTTCACTCAAAAAGAACTCAACATGCGGCGGCGATGTTGGGCTCGAGCTATTGAAAGACTACGACCACACTATTCAATACCATCCTCGAAAAGCGAACGTGGTAGTCAAGGCGCGTTGAGTAGAAGATCATATGCAAGAACGAAAAGTGCGATGATGTCAAGTATACGCATAGAGCCAACTTTAATAGAAAAGTTAAGGTTGCTCAAGCCACCGAATCGAGTGATGCGTATGAAGAAGAAAGTACAAGAAGGAGCTATTCCTGAAGCGAGAATTGATGAAGAAGGAATACTTCGAGTCCACTCTAGACTTTGTGTTCCTAACGACTCTGATTTGAAGTACAAGATTATGATGGAGGCACACAATACACCATTTGCAATCCATCCTCCAAAATATTCCTTAAAGATGAGTTTTCTAGATTGTGTCCAAAAATGGCTATTTTTGGATGTATAGATTAGGAGTTATGAATTTTATGGGAAAAGACTATTTTAAAAGTAAACCCTTATAACTCCTTGTGGTTTAACTCGAAAATTGGTGAAATTTTTATTGGGAGTACATCTATATAACAACAGTATACCCTGTAAATTTTGGAATTTTTGGACAAAAGTACAATTTTTGATAAATGTCTAAATATTCGGCAGTTATAGTCATATGAAAAAATAGTAAATAAATTTTAAAAATTCTGAGAAAAATATATGTTCAATATGGGACTATATTCTGCTAAATCCCAGAAAAGAAAATTTGTTTGTACTGATATGGTATTTTTCATGAAAATGGACTAGTTATGAGTAAATGAATTAAATATGTTATGTGAAGTAAGAAAATTAGAAAATAGAATTTTATGGCTTGAGAATCTTATATAAGGTATATGCAGATTTTTGATGAGAGTTTTGGTTATTGGTGATGAAATCTTATGAGTTTGACATTTTAGGATGATTAAATGCATTAATTAGTAAAGTGTAAACAATTAAAATAAATTGTTTATAAGTTTAAGAAATGATTAAAATATTGTGGTAATATTAATAATATTATATTATGATATTATTAAGTGATTTATAACATTTGGATTAAGCTGTTATAAATATTGATATGGATTTTATTGTGAAACTTTATCTTTTTGTTCCGGGGTTACTATTCACATATACGACACTATTCATGTATATAACACTATTTGCGTATATGACATTATTTATGTATAATGTACTATGTACGAATATAGAGTACTATTCATGAGTTACTATTCATTACTTACTATTCATGACTTACTATTCATGACTTACTACTCACGAGTTACTATTCATGAGTTACTATTCACGGGGTACTATTTACCCAAAAAATATATTTTTTTCTGTCCAAATTATTTTTGGTACATGAATATTATTCTTGAATTTTACTCCACAAAGCAGTATCATGTTGACAATTTGGATATTTTTAAACTCTGGATAAATTTAAAGTCTTTAATATTTATCCTTGATTTCGTTTGATTAATGCTTATATCATTGTCATCATCCTCATGCTTATATTGTGATGAAAGTCATCTTTGGCTTACGTGCATAGATGAACTGTTGATTATTAGTTTTACAGTTGTATATCTTTGGCTTACGTGCAAAGACGAATTGTTGATTATTGGTTTTATAGTTGTATATCTTTGGCTTACGTGCAAAGATGGACTGTTGATTATTGGTTTTACAGTTGTATATCTTTGGCTTACGTGCAAAGATGGACTGTTGATTATTGGTTTTACAGTAGTATATCTTTTGCTTACGTGCTAAGATGAACTGTTGATTGATATCTTTGGTCGTAGTGCAAAGATGAACGGTTAATTGATAGCTTTGGCCCGTAGTGCAAAGATGGACAGGTGTATGACATGATCATGACCACTTGTGATACTAATGAATATCCTTGGTCGTAGTGCAGTGATAATTCGATGATGTGATTGGCAGGATCATGACCATTAGTTAACAGTTGAATGTCTTTGGCCATAGTGCACTCATAGGCAATTGATTGGTATGATCATGACCATTGGTTTTATAGTTGAATATCTTTGGCTAGTAGTGCAAAGATAGACAACTGATTGGTATGATCATTATTATTACATTCGAATATCTTTAGCCTTTGGGGTAAGGATATTGGCTAAATGTTCTATTAAGCCTTTGTGGCAAGGAGAAATTGTTGATTCACATTATTATAAACATGAATTGTGAATTTAACTAACATCTTTGGTGGTTCAGGTGAAGACAGGTGATGAAAGTTCTATTTGTCTTGGGTATAATAAAGAACTGTTGATGAGTATTATAGGGATAAAATTGATGATAAAATTTTAAATCATAGAAGATAGTAGATATCATGCTCTACTTGACTCTTCTAATGGATTGCTTATTCCGTTGCAGTTGTTGATCTAAAACTTATTGTCTAATATATTCTATCAGTTGTTATACTGTTGAAGGCTAAGGATAATTTATTCTTCATTATCTTAGTCATAATATTTCTTACTGGGCTAGTTGAGCTCACCCTTTTCTTTTACTATTCTCTTCAGGAAATGTGAATATAGTTGTGATTAGTCGGGGAACAGAGTGATGGTTCGAGATGGTGGCTATAGTAGTCCTCACTATTTTTATAAAATAGTGTGATAATAATTGTAATGAGGACTCCATTGAGTGTGGATATTGTCTAGAAGGCAATATCCATGTTTAAACTCTCAGCTATGTTTTGTCGTATTTTGCACGACAGTTGTACAATTAAGTTTGTAGTTGAGTTCTATACCATGTATCTGGTGACTCAAGATGGGTGATGTATACCTATTTTGGGGGTGTCACACAAGACACCAAAGAGGGTAGGGATACATTCAGATCAATGATCCATTCTGACAAATCCTAAGACATCTTAATTTCCACCTATCAAGGATGAATTCAGAATACACTAAGATCACAAGCCCTGAAGAAGTAGGAAAAATATCAAGCAAGTATCCAGGCATAACAAAAAGGGAAGTGCATCAAAATATATTTCCCTGTCATATATTATGCTGTTTGATATATATAATATGAACTGTATATGACAAAATGGCTAAGCTAGTCTATGCAGGAAAATACAAGTCTATCTACAGATCGGTGTTTATGCGGGCTATCAGATCTAACATAGCATCTCTTTTAGAGGAAGGGGTAACGTTGTGGTCTCCTACATCAACATATCTACACGTGCCAACAAGTCCGAGGCTAACTTCATGGTGACATGATGCTCATCAATATATGCACTCATCTCAGCAATCATGCCAGTAGTAAGGGATCTCACTGTAGTCTATCTATAAGGGCTACGTCCCAGGCAGATAGGGCAGCATCCCTCTCAACTATCAATGCATCTCTGGATGATCTGGCCTCATCCCGTTCCTCAATAGCAGTGTCTCTATAAGCTGAAGCCTCATCTCTCTGTAATAGAGCAGTTCCTCTCCCATCAAGAGTTGTCAACATCAAGGCCCTAGCATGATCTCTCTCAAAGGTCATCAAATGAAGACTCTGTTCTAAATACTGTGTCGAATGCTGGATCACAGTAGCACTCATACTGGGAGAATCTACAAGAGTTACTGGCAACCTAGTGAATAGCTCCTCCTCGATGGGAATATCAATGTCCTCTGTGGGCCCCCCATCATTAGAATCAATCCCCGGCACTGTGGATACTACCGCAGCCGATGTCGTCTCTATCTCTATCCATACGGAATACTCTGTAGAACAGCCCAGATGGATAACAGAAAACTCAGCTAGCTCACGCTGATCTTAACAGGAATACAACTTGGATATGTCCTCTATTGATAAGTGGCGGGAAGCCAAACGCTGACTTAAGGCCCCCTCAAAAGGATGGAAGTCTTGGAACTGGTCGAACTGTGACATCACAGTCAGTGGGTGGTAAGTAGTCATGCCCCTCAAACTAGCCAGGGGGAGATAATCCATGCCAGGAGCATGAGTAATAAAGCTATAGGGTGAACTGAGCCATGTACATGGCAAGATGTCAAACGGATCTCCGATCGTTGCCAGGAAAACTTACCAAGATCCAGGATCTGTACACTCCGCAGGCTGAAAGGAATACGACATGGCTATCTCATGGGTAAAATAATACCCATGTCGTCGAAAAGTGCCAATCGGTCTCAAGTGTGACATGAACCACACGTACAATATGACCGAGCTACCTATAAATACCTGTAAGACCCCAAATTTTATGAATAAAGATTTAATTTTCTCGAAATATTTTTTTCAAAATTATGGTGTGGATTTGAGATAATGTTATAGTTGTGGGTAATATTTAGAAATTTTAAAAAGTATGCAAGTGGTTATATAATATTCGATTGGTCGAGGAATATTCTTTTGTCGGGGAATATCCGTGACAACTACACAATCATTGGTGGACCCTACAATGTAATTATTGTCGAATGAGAAAACTAGCGAAATATTTTTATGAAAATAACGACGGAAGTTTTACCGTTAAAACTGTTGAACTACTCGGTAGTAAAAGTACAGTAATATGCGTGGTTGCATAGTAGCACACGGTATTGATTATAGATGCTTACATGAGAAGTCACTCAGTTATACTCAATTATTGCTACAGTAATTATTTCATCATATCTCTCATATTATTGATTCGATTATTGTCACAAAGATTACCTTCGATAATATGATATATTATTAAATCAATAATTTAGACGACAAAGTTATTCATATTATTAAATTGCAATATTTACAATGTCTAGAAGTTCACATCGAGGAGAGGTTTGGTCATCTAATTGCTACCAATAAGGAGAAATCCTTATCTGAAAGCCCCTCTTTCCGGGACGACACGGTTGTTAAATATTGTGAATTATAATATTAATGATGAATAAGATTGTGTTGATTAAAGATGAAATTGATAGTTCCATTGTGTTGGAATTATTAGTGTTAGTGAAAATCGACATTTATTTCGATGACAATTGATGTCTAGGGTTATATTGATAAATCGGGTAATTAATCGGATAAATGAGCAATTAATTGCTACTAATTCACATGCTTATATAACAATTTGTTCACATGTGTGTACTATTGAATCACATTCTTTTACTATTAGGGGAATTGGTGCAAGATTGATAATACTTGCATGTCTAAGTTAAAAATAGAGGTATAGATGGAGGTACTATACTGTAATTCGTATTTTCACATTATTATAACTATTGATTCACATTATTTACTATTAGGGGAGGTGGTGAAAGTTTGATAATACTTGCAGGACTAAATTAAAAATGAAAGAAAAGTTTGAGGTATTATACTGTAATATTTCGAGCCCCAAAACATGCAATTATCAAAACTATATTTTTCTATAAATAGAAGCTCATTCTTCCTTCATTTCTCACCAATTCACTAAAGCTATAGAGCAATTATTATAGAGAGAAATTATAGAGAGAAAGAAGAAGAGAAGTTTGCTACCTCTCTATTCCAGTATCCAGCTTTATTCTAAGGTAAGGGGTATTATTTCTTTCGTATTCATGAAGAGAGCTATTGTTATTCCATTCCTTATTATTCTGTTGAAATAACCTATCTATGCGAAGTACCGCATACATGATGAAATTCTTCTGTTATTCCATTCTTTATTATTCTATTGGAATATCATGTTGGTGCCTATTACGCCTGACCTGGTTCCATTAATTATTATTACATTGGAATAACTTTTATCTGTCGCGATCTATCGCATGCGTGGTGATTTCATTGTTATTCCATTCTTTATTATTCTGCTGGAATATCCCGCTTGCAAGTGTATTATTAATTCGATTCGGTTCCATTATTTATTATTCGTTGGAATAACTCGCCTACATGTGGATTACCACATGCATGGTGAATGATCCTTCGTATTTATTCCTTATTAAATTGTGAAAATGATCTGTTTACATGGATTACCGCATGGCAGGTTAAAACCCATTTGCAGTTTCATAATTTTTCAGACATTCAAAAATTCTGGAAAAATTTGGGAGGATATTATGATATGTTTTCTAAGATCTCCAAGTGGAATCACTAAAAGAGGAGTTGTAGATTTCTGTATGGACTATTTTTAACAAAGCATGAAAAAGTGAAAAAAGTGAAAAAGCTACTGCCCTCAATTTTGTAAGGGCTGTTTCGATCGCTTAATTTGTGAGAAAAATTCCGGCCTTTTGGGACATGGAAATATATGGTATAAAGTACCTCCTGTCCAAAAATGAGCTCATTCCGACTTAAAATGAGCAAGTTATGACTATTTCAATATTTAGGTTTTTCCGAATGAAAAACGCTTATAACTGAGTTCTATAACTCAGATGACCATGAAATTTAAACCGAAGCTCACGTTAACATGTGTAAGATCCTTGCCAAGATTTGGGAATTTCTGGAGTTAAACTTGAGGTAGCTAATTTCTTAAGGAATTAATTAGAAATTGATTTTGAAAAATACTTAAGGGAGTTGAAAAATTATAAAAATACTTGTTGTGTATGAAATATATATATGTATATATGTTTGGACAAAGGATAGAAAAATAATAAGTTGATTTTGTAATTTTTCATGGAAATGGTTTAGTTACAAACATATGAGTTAAATATGTTATGTGAAGTTGAAGAATTGGTAAATAGGATTTTGGGCTTGAAAATCCTATATAAGTTATATCTTGATTTTTGATGAGTGATTTGATCATTGGTGATGAAATCTTATGAGTATGGCATTTTGAATGATTAAATACATTATTTGGTAAAGTGTAAACAATTAAATTAAATTGTTTATAAGTTTAAGAAGTGATTAAAATATTGTTATAATATTAACAATATTAGATTATGAGTTATTTAAGTGATGGATAATATTTGGATAAATTTAAAGTCTTTAATATTTATCCTTGTTTTCATTTGATTAATGCTTATATTATTGTCATCATCCTCATGCTTATATTGTGATGAAAGTCATCTTTAGCTTACGTGCAGAGATGGGCTTGGTATGATTATGACCTGTGATTATTCGGTATAATCATGACCGTAATGTAACGAATGATGTGGTAAAAGTTCTCATTGGCCTGTAGTTCATTGGTGGACAGTTGTTGGTATGATTATGATCAGGGATTATTCGGTATAATCATGACCATTGATGATTACATGAATATCCTTGGCCGTGATACAGGGATGATGTGGTTTATTTATTAAGCTGAGTCTCAGCGATAAAGTTGATGAAAATCTTTTTAAATCATAGAAGATAGTAGATTTTATGCTCTACTTGACTCTTCAAATGGATTGCATATTTCCGCTGCAGTTGTTGATCTAAAACTTGTTGTCTATTGTATTCTATCAGTTGTTATACTGTTGAAGGCTAAGGATAATTTATTCTGCATTATCTTAGTCATAATATTTCTTATTGGGCTAGTTGAGCTCACCCTTTTGCTTTCATTGTTCTCTTCAGGAAATGAGAACGTAGCCGGGACTAGTCGGGGAACGGAGTGATGGTCCGAGATGGTGTCATAGTAGTCCTCACTATTCTATAAAATAGTGTGATAATAAATGTAATGAGGACTCCATTGAGTGTGGATATTGTCTAGATGACAATATTTGTATTAAAACTCACATCATATATTTTGTTGTATTTTACAAGACAGTTGTATAATTAAGTTTTTATTTTTATTTTGTACCATGTATTTGGCGATTCAAGATGGGTGATGTATACCTATTTTGGGGTCATCACAATACCCCTGCAGCGTAAGTGCTGCAATATGTAGTCGATCTCAACGTCTCTGCTACAATCATCGGTACAATGGTGTGACCCTCCCTGAGAGCTCTCATTGCCATAATGACGCCAATGTCCAACTCATCCATGTACGGTGGCATGTATATGTATGACAATACGCACAGTAGCAGTACATCTACTCTGGCCAAATGCCAATGATCCTCCGGCATGGTAAAATCCCCCGAGTGCCGTGTATATCTATCCTCTGAGCCAAATCTGTCCATCAGAAAACGCTGGGATATCACGTGGCCGGATGTGATCTCATCCTCCACAACCCTATGCCTCAGCCCATTGAGGGTTATAAACTGTCGGCTCATCTCGTAAATAGCCATCTGCTCGCAAGGTCTGTTCAATGGTAGCGTCGTTAACCGTGCATACTCCTCAAAGGTAGGAGTGAACTCCTGGATACCAAACTGGAAGACTTGCCTCTCCAGTATCCAGTGCTCCAGCATACCCTCTACAAAGCCTACGAAAAACTTGAAACATCAGGAGAGTCATAATATATTGTAATATATGATCTACAGTCACCCTGTCGGGAGGTGACATACTATCATACCACGATCTCAGACGGGATGCCACCAACACTAGTGGGGTATGATCTATGCGGCTAATTGTCGAAGAAGACATCTGTGTGGGCCGTGTCATAAGACCATCCAGGGGTTAATGCTGAATATCTCTGGACATACATACATATGTATAACATAATACATGCATGATAAACAATACATGGTAATATGATGTAGGGAATAACAGTATATACATTCCTAAGCACATCATCATCTAATACATCTCTGTACAACTAAAATTACAAGGAAATGGGGGTACAAATGCCCTACAACTAATAGAGGCCTATCAAAAGATATAGCAAGAATGGGGCACAACCACCCAGTATCTAACAGTGGCCTATCAAAAGATATGATGAAAATATACATCAGAAGAAGACAATGGTGTCAATGTCTACATCATCAATCCTGTCCACCTGATGTAACTCCTCCTGAGCCACTAGATCTTCATCAATGGGGATGGAAGGCCTATACAATGGAGGATCTGCATCGGCAAAGCCATATGGGTCACCTGAGGGGCTAGCGCCAGAGCTGGAAGGATCAAAAGTATCTGCCTCTGAAAGATCTCTGCCCAAGTGACGGATAAAGAAATGTGCCCAGTCCAACTGCCGGGTCAAACTGTCAATCTGTGTCAAATGAGTCAGATCTCGAACATAAGCCATCCAACCCATCATCATCACAGATCCAGAAACCATATCCCCCATGAACTGAGTGGCGCGGGTCTGGGCTCCGATGGTACGAGGGGACCGCCAATGCTAGAACATCTGCTGAGTGCAAGGACCCTCTGATAGTGTAAAACTGTCAACACCCAACAATGAGATATCAATGACGGGCGATTGTGAAACAGGCCAATAATGCCTGGCAGGAGGCAAGATCGGTACACGAATCTCTCCTGTGGTGCTCCTAATAACACGCTCTCCTAAATAGAGCTCCCATCCTCCATCTGTGAAGAGAGGAATCTTACTGGTGGAAATCATGTACTCAACACCAGTCGGGTACCCATCCTCAAATCCAATCGCTAAATGCTCCCCAGAGTAGGGAATCCAAGTGATGAGATCAGCTGTCAACAACTCCAGCTGCAGGCGACAATGGGTAAAACCCTCAGCTACATGGACCTCCGCCAGTATGGAATGATGCCATCGTCGTCCTCGTGGATAAATCTCCAAGCCTAGCACACTCACAGGACGTAAACATGTGAGCCTCTCATAGGCCCAGAACTGCCAATACAAAGGTAAACATCTGCTGTTAGTCAACACTCTTTACCTGTACATGGGAAATCACAAGAGAAATACTCACCAGTAGAAATGGGTAGAATCCTAGCCAAGCCTCCGTCAAGCCCTGCGAACGCATATGCATGCCCCTGAGGAAATATGCAAAGGTGTAGGAGCACCAATCATACTCTCCAATATGGTACACATGTCAATTGGCGCTCACCAAAGCGAATGACACCGTAGAAGAGTTATCAGCTATGAAGCAGCCCCTAATGATTATGAGGAACAATCGCCAAAGAATGCGATCCCTGGCCCTCACATCATCGGGTATGGGCTCACTCAATAGCCCGCTCATAGCATCTACGCTTAATGGACCTGTACGAATGGTCCTACCCTTGAGCGCCTTAGGCGGGACTCCTAACAGGGATCTGACAGCAATCGGGGTAATATCCGTCGTACATGGCACCGACACCCCCTCCAAACTCCATATTTATGATAAATCGCCAATCCATCGGCGTTATCATCACCTAATAGTCCAATAAATAGAGAGACTGAGTCTGGTGAAAACACCGCTCAGACAATGCCTTGAGATAACCCCAGGGACAATGACGGGGAAGGATGGAAAAGAACATCCCAAAACCCCAGTCATGCACAATCACTCTATAATCGGGATGCAGAGCCTGATATGTGGAGTGAATGTTGAACTAGTTCCCTCTAGGCTGTGTAAAGCCGGGAACCTACATCACAAAGCAGATCAACATCAGAATCCTTTACTCCTCATCAATAGGAAAGAAAAAAAGATCAAAATCTAGTTTTTTTTACCTCGTTTGCATACAAGTAAATAAAGGGGTGTCGATTTAAATCTCCCAGAAGCTCGGGATTCATCACCTGAATGCCTGGGAAATCCCTACGGGGAACACGAGTAGCAGGAACGGGGTCCACAACCGGTACATCCTCCTCCTCGTCCTCTACATCTGGTACCTCAACTCGGATAGGATGTATCACCGCCTCCACCAAACGATGAAGTTATCTAACAGAACGGGGTCGAGGCACTTCAGAAGCCCTCCTCCGCACACCAGAAGTGGTCCTGCGGGAACTACTCAGCTGATCCAAATCCATATATCTGGACAATAAGTGTCCAAATCACCTCAGAAAGGGTGTGGTAAATTTTAACCTGGAGCTTTTCAAAATGCATTCTTATGACTACATGCATGCATGCATTGTTTTAACATACACCTACAGTAGAGTTAAAAATGCATGACTACCCAATGCCTACATTTTGGAAAAATTTTCCATAGTTTCCTCTACAAATAAGACTATCCACATGCACATAGGCATGACTAGGTGGCCATTCAGTAGCACACCTACCCACAGTCATAAACATTCTACATGCATAAATACATCAAAGTGAAAATTTGTAAGGGTAACCTAATTACCAGGATTACTTTGCTTTTTCACCTTAGCTCATTTGTCTTCAAATATGATAAGAAATAGCAAAAAAAAGGTGTCAGTTTGACTATTTCAAAAGTCAGATTTTTTTTCATATAATTATGTTTAGCATGGTTTAATACTAACATTTGCTATGTTGAATATTTTTTATCACATCATATGAGCATGCAAATTCACTACTATGTGTTTAGACGCATTTCATATCATAAGTCATTTTCCAACGGATAAAAACTGGAAAAGAAGACATGCATACGTTACTAGGACAGTGTAGAACACTTGTACGGTGACAGAAAGACGCCCGAACTCAGTAGATCTAAAGAAGAGCTCTCGGATTTCCTTCACGGCGTAACGTAAAAATGACTTGTGAAAGCAACCTGCAGGTCTAAAGTACCCACAGTTGGCCGCATGTGTACCTACGGCTCCCCTGGGTGGGGGCCCTCCTCCGGTTCGGTCCAGTTTGAGTTACAAAGGAGTTCTCACAAGCTGAAAAGGCCAAATCAAGAATAAAAACGCTACGCGATTGAGTAAAATAGCCTGAAATCCTGGTTTTCACGGGCCAAATTGTGGCTTTACATATCACTCATTGGTATTCGCCCAAACACAAGGTACACTATAACAATGATCTCAGCTATTACAAATTGCACTAGGCAATACCTCACGCAGGTCCGATGCCGTCAATTCAGGGTTATAACCCTAAACCCTTCTTTTTCCCCAGCAGAGTTTCATTCAATTCATCCATTGATGCATATATCAACGAGGGTCAAGCAATCTTAACACTATTCCCAACAGGAATCTCATCTATTGATGCACATGTCCGTGAAGGTCAGGCAACCCTGACGACACAAACTGTTGGCAGTAACTCCGATGGAACATTGGTATGTCCTGGCGATACAAACCAGGAAGGATCATCCTCGTCGGGGAGGACCGATGAGGGAATATGTTATACACATCCTTAAACAGACAAAACACATCCCCACATAGTCTCATGTACATGAGAGATACATCTTCAGTGGAAAGTCTGTACCAAGGATTAAAGACTGTGGTGATAGCTCCAACGTCAACATCAGGTAAGACTTGGTAGAAGTCAAAGGGAACCGACAATCATCCCACCATGTTGGAGAACAATCCAACGAACCACATATATTTGCATCATGTTGTTGTACATTGCATCATGATTATCTTGTCATATTTCAATTGTCTAGTATTCTTTATCCTATCCATGCCATTACATTGTATGAATATGATAAAAAGAGGCATTTGTAGACACTAAAAATATTTTGCATACCTGTTACTAACATTGTAGGAGGGCAGAATTATCTTTTAGAGATAACCCTAGAGGACAGCTCACCTCAATTCTGGAAATCCCACTGGAGAACCCTTTTACATCTCGGAGACAACCCCGAGATGATCAGTTCCAAACCCGAAAATCACACCAGAAGTTCCAGTTTCAACCTCGGAGATAACCCCGAGGAATGCAATTCAAATACCAGAAATCACACCAGAGAAGGCCATTTCATCTCGGAGATAACCCCGAGATACTTAGTCTCAGTCCCGGAAACAACATCAAGAAAGGCAGTGTCAACCTCGGAGATAACCCCGACGAGTCTAGTTGCAGTTCTGGAGATAACCCCGGAGATGTCTGTTTTAACCTATGCAGTCAGTTTCAACATCGAAAACCACACCGAGGCACTCAACTTCAATCCCAGAGATGACCCTGGGAGGATAGGCACACCTCAGAGACAACCCTGAGGACATCCAGTACTTGCAGCAGGCCAATCTCAGAGATAACCCTGAGCAACGACTGCATTATCAGCCCAAATCAAAGATAACCTTGGTGAGGGGCAAAATAATCATTTTTCCACCTCGATCCTACACAGCTGTGAGACCCCAAATTTTATGAAAAAAGATTTAAATTTTTCGAAATATTTTTTTTGAATATTATGGTGTGGATTTGATATAATGTTTTAGTTGTGGGTAATATTTATAAATTTTGCAAAGTATGAAAGTTGTTATATAATATTCGATTGGTCAGGGAATATTCTTTTTATCGGGGAATATCCGTACGACGGCACAATCATTGGTGGACCCCACAACGGAAGTATTGTCGTAGTTAGAAAACGACAGAATTATCTTTTTTAAAAAATAACGGCGAAAGTGTTACCGTTAAAACTGTTGAACTACCTGGTAGTAAAAGTAATAAAGATGTACGCTTGGTTGCATAAGTAGCACACGGTATTGATTATTGATGCTTACGTAAGAAGTCACTCGGTTATCTTGAATTATTGCTACAAAGAATTGTTGCATCATATCTCTCATATTATTGATTCAATTATTGTCACAGTATCATCTGTATAATATGTTATATTATTAAATCAATAATTGAGATGGCAAAGTTATTCATATTATTATTTGCAATATTGACAATGTCTAGAAGTTCTATCAAGGAGAGGTTTGGTCACCTAATTGCGCGCCCAATAAGGAGAAATCCTTATCGGAAAGCCCCCTCTTTCTTAGGAACGACCTGGTTGTTAAATATTGTGAATTATAATATTAATGATGAATAAGTTCATGTTGATTAAGGATGAAATTGATAGTTCCATTGTATTCGAATTATTAGTGTTAGTGAAAATCGACATTTATTTCGATAATAACTGATGTCTGGAGGTTATATTGACTAATCGGGTAATTAACCGGATAAATGAGCAATTAATTGCTATTGATTCAGATGATTATTATTATTTGTTCACATGTGTGTACTATTGATTCACATTCATTTACTATTAGGGGAGTTGGTGCAAGATTGATAATACTTGCATGACTAAGTTAAAAATGGAGGTATAGATGGAGGTACTATACTGTAATTCGTATTTTTACATGTCTAGAACTATTGATTCACATGATTTACTGTTGATTCGCATGATTTACTATTAGGGGAGATGGTGCAAGTTTGATAATAATTGCAGGACTAAATTAAAAATGAAGGAAAAGAGGATGGTATTATATCTTTGTAATATTTCGAGCCCCAAAGCGTGCGATTATCGAAACTATATTTTCCTATAAATAGAAGCTCATTCCTTCATTATTTTCACCAATTCACTAAAGCTATAGAGCAATTATTATAGAGAGAAATTATAGAGAGAAAGAAGAAGAGAAGTCCGCTACCTCACTATTCCAAAGATCCGATCTTCTTTTGAGGTAAGGGTATTATTCTTTCGTATTCATGAAGAGAGTTATTTTCTTCTAATACTACATGAGGGTTGTTATTCCATTCTTTATCTTGTTATGTTGGAATAACCTATCTATGTGAAGTACCGCATACATGGTAAAATTCTTACATTATTTCATTCTTTATTATTCTCGTTGGAATAACTTTATGCATGCGGCTCTATCGTATGCACAGTGAATTACATTTGTTATTCCATTCTTTATTATTACATTAGAATATCCTCGTGCATGTGATTACGCATGACCGGTTCCATTCTTTATTATTCTCACCGGAATATCCATACTATGTGGATTACGCACGACTGGTTCCATTCTTTATTATTCCTTGGGAATAACTTGTGTGTGTGGTCTATCGCATGCATGGTGAATTCTTCTGTTATTCCATTCTTTATTATTCTGTTGGAATAACCTGTCTATGTGGATTACCGCATGCATGGTGAATGATCCTTCGTATTCATTCCTTATTAAATTTTGGAAATGATTTGTCTACGTGGATTACCGCATGGCAGGCGAAAATCCATTTGCAATTTTGTATATTCTATTATACTAGTATGAGATATAATTTCTTTTGTACTCGTCATGGAATATCATTTTCTTTGGTGTTTTTCTTTTACGAGTTACTATTCATGGGTTACTATTCACTCTAGTATTATTCACTCGAATTATTCGTGACACTTTTCGTGTTTTGAGTACTATTCACGAGTTACTATTCACGGGTTACTATTCACCCAATTACTATTCACTCTAGTATCATTCACTCAGGTATTCGGGATACTTTTCGTGTCGGGGTACTATTCATGGGATACTATTCCCGAAGTAATATTTACGGGGTACTATTCACCCGAAAAATATATTTCTTTTCTGTCCAAATTATTTTTGGTATATGAATATTATTCTTGAATTTTACTCCACAAAGCAGTATCCATGTTGATAATTTGGACATTATTGATTTCGGATAAATTAAATTATAAATCTTTAAAATTTATCCTTGAACTTGTTTTATTGAATTATTATGTCATTGTCATCATCCTCATGCTTATATTGTGATGAAAGTCATCTTTGGCTTACGTGCATAGATGGACTTGGTATGATTATGACCAGGGATTATTCGGTATAATCATGACCGTAATGTGATGAATGATGTGGTAAAAGTCCTCATTGGCCTGTGGTTCATTGGTGGACAATTGTTGGTATGATTATGACCAGGGATTATTCGGTATAATCATGACCATTGATGATTACATGAATATCATTGGTCGTGGTGCAGGGATGATTCGATTTTATTTATTAAGCTAAGTCTCAGCAATAAAGTTGATGAAAAACTTTTTTAAATCATAGAAGATAGTAGATTTTATGCTCTACTTGACTCTTCTAATGGATTGCTTATTTTCGCTGTACTTGTTGATCTAAAACTTGTTGTCTGTTGTATTCTATCAGTTTTTATACTGTTGAAGGCTAAGGATAATTTATTCTGCATTATCTTAGTCATAATATTTCTTACTGGGCTAGTTGAGCTCACCCTTTCTTTCATTGATCTCTTCAGGAAATGAGAATATAGCTGGGACGAGTTGGGGAACGGAGTGACGGTCCAGATGATAGCATTAGTAGTCCTCACTATTCTGTTAAATAGTATGACAATAATTGTAATGAGGACACCATTTAGTGTGGATATTGTCTAGATGACAATATTCTTGCATAAACTCTTAGCTATGTTTTGTTGTATTTTTACACGACTGTTGTATAATTAAGTTGTATTTGAATTTATGTACCATGTATATGGCGACTCAAGATGGGTGATGTATACCTGTTTTGGGGGCGTCACAACAGCAATGTCCCACAAGAACCAAGGAGTTCCAATCCCGAGTGACTACTACGCAAGGCAGCACACCGGATAGAATTTGAAGCCTGAAGACCAAGAGCATGGTCCTATCTTCCTGACTTAGTACAACCTCTAATCCCATGTCATTGTGTAGCTCTCGACAACAACAGTCTGAAATAGGTCTTATACACCTCAATCGGATGCCCAGATTGAAGTTCAGAAAGCTCGAGCGGACATCACGTTGCACGCATGCACGTACTTTGAGACAAAGAAGACCATGGAGCTCGGGGTACCGAGGCCGCCAGTACACCTACTGACTCCCCCTCTATAAATAGAAGGCTTGGGGTGGCCATTTTGTAAGAGAAAACTGTAAGATCCTGAATTTTATGAAATAAAAGTATTCAATTTTCTTATTTAGTAAATGGTTAAATTGATAAAAAGTTAAAGTTAAGGGTGATATATATAAAATTTTCAAAATACGCAAGTGGTTATAAAATACTCATTTCTGTTGGGGAATATTCATTTAGTCGTTGAATATTCTTGTTGTCGGGGAATATTCATACGACGGCACAACCATTTGTGGGCCCCATAACAAAATAACTATCAGATGAAGAAAACGACAAGTTTGAGTTTTTATAAATAATGGCGTAATTGTTATCGTTAACACTGTTGGAATACCAGGTGGTTAAAATACAGTAATACGTGTGGTTGCACAGTAACACACGGTATTGAACAATATTTTTGGAATTATTGATTCTTACGTATGAAGGCACTACTCAATAATTGTTATAATAATTACTGTTCAATATTTTATTGGTTCAATAATTGTTGTGTTGATATTTTATATTATTGTTGTTCAATAATTGTCACGACATAGTATTTCCCATTATCAGATCAATAATTCATATTATTTGAATAATATTATTAGATAACATTATTGGCAATGTCTAAAAAGTTCTGTTAAGGAGAGGTTTGGTCACCTAATTGCGCACCAGTAAGGAGAAATCCTTATTGGAAAGCCCCCTCTTTCCTGGGAACGGCCTGATTGTCATTATTGTGATTCTATAATATTATTTGTGAATAATTAATTATTGATTTATATGATAAAAAAAAATATATTTTTATATGGATATAAATGAAGGAATTAATGCTGAGGTGTTTTATTAGTATTTTGTCGAAATGAAGAACGAAATTTGGAAATTTTTAGAAAATTAGTTTATTACTTGATTTTGTAAAATCTATAACTCTTTGTGTATAATGAGTTAGGAGATGAGCCATATATCAAAAGAAAGCCCTGGACGTAAGTTAACCGTAGAAATTGGAATCACCCAAAAATTCATTGTGGATTTTTCGTGGTGACTGTTTGAATGAAACTAGTCCGAAGGACTCATAATTCGAAAAATCAGTGTTCTTGAGATATATTACGTGAGTTATAATTTTTAATCCAACCTTTGGATCGTTGTTATTTTTGGATATGTTATACATATATAAGTTGAGTATATGTCCACAAATTTTGAACCGTTAAAAATTAACATATGATTTTTTATGAATTTTAAGAGGTGACTGATTTGGAAATTATGTTTATAACTGATTTTTGGTGGAAAATTCTAGAATGAGTGGGCCCCACCTTTGGTTGGTGAAAAATGTGCTAAAATTTTATTTCAAAAGTGGTGGGTGGGAATAGTAGCAGGTAAAGCCATCAGGTTGCAGGTCAAGTCTGCTTTGGCATTCCAACATTTTTCTATAAATAGAGTGCTGAGTTAGAATTGAAAATCACACCAGAAGCATAAGTTTTCTCTCCCTATATTATCGAGCGTATTTTTGTGAGTATTTTGATACTTTGAGAGTTGCTAATCAGTGCAAGTTTCCTTTAGCGTCATAACCGATATTCCAGTCAGAAGTACTGCTCTTTTGAAGTAAGGGATTGTAATGGATTTTAAGGGATTGAAAGGGATTTTATTTTCTTCTTAAATGATATTACTTTCTTCAATATCATTATGTTGAATTATTGATATGAGTTTTATTGTGGAATTTCTACCTTTTTCATGTCGGGGTTACTATTCATGTATACGGCACTATTCACGTATACGGCACTATATTCATGTATATGGCACTATTTACGTATATGATATTACTTACGTATACGGTACTATGTACGAATACAAGTTACTATTCACGAGTTACTATTCATAAGTTACTATTCATGGGTACTATTCATGACAAAATTGGTTTCTTTTTCTGACCAAATTATCGTTGATTTATGAATCTTACTCTTGAAATTAATGGCAGTTGTTGATCATATTGTTTTTATTATTATATATAATATGTTTATAACCCTAATGATGATATTTCTCTTTGACTTGAGTGTAAAGATAGGTAGATTATTAGTATGATCGTGACTATGGGTTCTCTTTGGCTAGTAGTGCAAAGATGACATGTTGAATATCTTTGGCTTATAGTGCAAAGATGAATTGTTGATGAATATCGTTGGCCCGTAGTGCAAAGATGACATATTGTTGAATATCTTTGGCCTGTAGTGCAAAGATGAATTGTTGATGAATATCTTTGGCCCGTAGTGCAAAGATGACCTGTTGTTGAATATCTTTGGCCCGTAGTGCAAAGATGACCTGTTGTTGAATATCTTTGGCATGTAGTGTAAAGATGAACTGTTAATGAATATCTTTGGCCCGTAGTGCAAAGATGAACTTATTACTATGATTATGGACAGGAACTGTGATTTGGTATAACCATGATCTTTGATGTTTCAGGTAAAGACAGATGATGTAAATTATCTTCATCCTGGATGAGAAGAGGAATTTAGAACCACAATTATGGTTATGAGTTATTCACGTGATTATGGACAGGAACTGTTGATTGATGTTACAAGAATAAAACATTATTGGTGGATAATAGATAATAGACTTTATGGTCTATTTGACTCTTTTAATGGATTGCTCGTTCCGCTGCAACTATGGTTGAAAAGTTTTATCATCTACCATATGTTCTAAATCTCTGATTTATTATTAATGAAGGCTATTGATAATTTAACTATCTTTAGTCATGATATTCTTTACTGAGCCAGTTGTGCTCACCCTTTTGCTTCACAATTCCTTTCAGGTAATAAGAGTGTTTCTGGGTCGAGCGGGGATAATAGGGGAATAGAACGATGGTCTATAGCTGTTGAGGTTCTCCCTAAATAGTATGGAAATAATTTTATTAAAAACTTTAGATAAGTGTGTCATATTGTATACGTCATTTGATATTTAATTTTTGTGAACCGAATAGGGTGAGGCGAACCCAACTTTGGAAGGGTGTTATACCACTATTATATAAGATATCTAATGACATACAACCGCGTATTATGATAAGACAGGGTTGTGCACATCCACTTGCTGAGTATATCTACGATCACTACCTATATGATCTTGGAGTTTGGTTGAAATATAATTTTCAATTGCAGACAGTGGAGATAGTTATATGTCAAGAGAAGACTCACCACTGGAAAGAACATGATAGTAATCTTCTCATTTTTCTTTGGGGTCTATTAGGTCAACCAAGGATAATTCTGTGGGCATATGATATCTATCATAACCTAGACGCATGGCCTCCTATGTACGAAGGTTTTCTTAAGCATTTCCCAAAGATTTTAATTTCTAAAATAGTTATTGACTGTAACTTTATGTAAGGTGCCATTGTGACATGCTATCCAAGTTGGTGTCCAGAGTTACAGTTGGTATATATTTGTATCAAAACTCACAACATATGTGTTATTGTATTTTGCACGATAATTGTAGTAATAAAGTTGTAGTTATTTTATGTACCATGTATTTGGCGACTCAGAATAGGTTGGATGGATTGGACCTATTTTAGGGATATCACAAAAACGGTGAGGAAGCCCTGTCCAATTTGCTCTCTACACACCCTAAAATGAGTGCTTTCTCATTTTTAACAATTGTGAGCTTATATTCAGTCATATTTTTACCGGCGGGAGCCGAGTGTTCATCAATTCAAAGCTATTGAAGTCTTCTTTGATAGTCCACTATATGCCTTCTTGCTTTTCTTAAAGCCTTTCTCTTCTACTATACACACATTGTTCTTCACATTGAGAGTCGTGTTGTGTGTGTGTATGCCCGGACTTCGGTCCGTGGCTTTTATTTCTGTTTATATATATATATTTATATATACGAACTAACATTATTGAGTTATGCCTCGATTGAGCCTGGACTCACGTCCGGAGCGTTTATTTGCTTTTGTATATATATATACTTGTACATATGAACTATTGTCGAACTCTGTTCGATGAGCCTAGTTTTTACATCCGGAGCATTTACTGCTTATATATATATACATACATTTTACATCCGGTGCATTTACTGCTTTTATATATATATAGCGACAAATCGCTGAAATGATAAACCGAGCCGGGATCGATATATATCTTGTGCGTTCACAGATATATATATATATATATATATATATATATATATATATATATATTTTGTCGAGCCTGGAGTTTACTTATGGCCTTTTTTTGCCGCTTTTTTACATTTAGTCCCTTTAGAGTTTACTTAAATTGGCGGTTGATCGTTTTACAACTTTATTTATATTTTTGATCCCCCAAGGAGGTGCTTCATGGTGGTTGATTGTGTTTTTACTGCTTTATTTACATTTCTGATCCCCCATGGAGGTGCTTCGTGGTGGTTGATTATGTCTCTATATATATATTTACCACTTTTATATATTTACATTTTCGATCCCCCATGGAGGTGCTTCGTGGTGGTTGATCAAGTATGTATATAAATATATTTATAGCTTTTATATATATATATAATTGCTTACTGCTTTCATATAAATTACGGCATCATGTGAGCCTAGGAATCACGTGATCACAGATTCAGTCTACTAAATCTAGATTCGGTTCCCGTGATGGACATTTTCAGCTGTAAGCAGCTTGTAAATTATTCACGGTGTTTGAATTTTCTTGGATGACTTTTATGCCCATGAGGAGTTCGGCACTGCTTTGTACATTATTTTCTCGAAGATGATTCGCATCTCAAAAATAAAAGCAATCCAGCCGAACATTTAATAATAAAATGGAAGTATCAAAGGCCTCAATTACTATTGAGCATAAGGGTTAGAAAAACCTCTTTTATAAAATATCACTGCTATATCTTGTTTAAAACTGAATTTTTACACAAATTCAAACCCTTTTTATATAGGTCCGAACGAGGCATATCACTACTTCCAAATAACTGCACATTGACCCACACACACAAACACACATTCATATAACAGTTTCTTGAAAAGTGGTGGTTACCGTGGTTACACGGATGTCAGGGGGTGCCTAACACCTTCCCTCTGCATAAGCAAGTCCCCGGACCCTAATGAATCTCGGTTTCATAGACCCATTTAGCAGTGTCACATCACTGGGTCAATGTACAAACCTTTTCTCGGTTGTGTTGGTACAACCATTTAAAAAACCAACTGGTGACTCTTATAGTCCAATCGTCGACATATACATATCGGACCTTTTCACAACTTGTTTTTTCAAACAAATCTCACCTAACATGAGAACACCAAAAGACAAGAACAGAAAAAGGACAAATAAAAATCCCGACGTCGACAGTCACCTTAAGAGTAGCACAGTCCTCTAGTGCTTTTTGATCTTTTGTGATAAGTAGATTTTATACCTACTTATCCGGTATCTATTACTTGAATTAGTTACTTAAACCTATGTTTCGTAGTTACTTTGCATGCATTGTATGTGAATTTTATACATTTTATGTTATTTTGTAGGCTACGACACAACATTTGCATGAAGAAGCAAGGAAGAGCAATTCGGACATCTTTTGGACTAAAATATGCAAGCAAATGCAAGAAGGGAAGCTTACAGGGCTTTTAACACCAAGTTTTATGCATTTTCTTGGTTTGTAACTTAGATTTTATTTTAGATCTACTTCTTAGCTTTCAGGAACATCTTGAATCGTCCCAATCGGAGCTCGGATGCGAGAGTTATGGCCTTTTTATCAACGAAGATCAAAGCTCAGAGTTATCATGCTTGCCATTTACATAGTATCTACCTCAAGCCCGATTTTGATCTTGATCTTGCCATAATCTGTCAATTCTCAAAGAATAAAAGTTGTATATGTCATCAATATCTTCGATTTAATAGATGACAAGCCTCGTAACTCCTAGTTGATCAAAAGTTATGCCTGTTTTACCAAAGGACATTGTAGCACAAAATAGAATCGGCGCAGGCACGTCCTCGCCATCAAATTCTCTCTCTTCATGAGAGTGGTAGCGCTAAATTGGCCTAGGAATAGCGTTGGGCATGTCAGTCGGCAGGGAGAGAGTTAATTTGGGTGTTATGTTGTCCAATTTGAGCTAAAATAGGATAATGAGTTGCCTAACTTGTTAGGGTTTCCATTAGAACTATAAATACTTGATAATAACTTGGTTTGGGGAGGACTCCATTAGAATAGATTAGAGTAGATTAGGACCAAAACCCTAGTTCTTATGAGATTTGGAGATTGAAGCAACTTGGAGACCATTGAAGATTCAAAGTAGGAGTAAGGAGGGAGCATCAAATCTGCAGACAACAGATTCTATCTTTTTTCTCTTCTTCTATTTTGTCTTTTAATGGTTATTCAATTATGTATTCTTTGTTTTAATTCATTAATCATGAACTAAATCTTTTGTTTAAGATTACAATGGAGCTTATTGCATAGTTTATTTTAGTATGCTTCTCTATCAATTATTGTGATTATTCTTGGATTGTCTATTATGATTTGATATGAATTGTTTAATTTCCTAGCTAACAATTACCGTTATAATCTATATGAACTCGAGATATGAATTATAGATTTAGATCTGATCATAATAGCATGTGATTGTATTTTCTGCATAGTGTTAGAATACATAATTTATGTTTAGGATAGAGATATACCTATACATCGTATGTAATTAGATAAAGAACTTGTGCTTAATATCCTTTTTAATTATAATTCACATAGAGATATAGTGAATTAGTTAATTAGGGTGTTTTTCTTAACTCTATCGTCTGTGGATTTAAGTTGCTTTGAGTATGATGCATTGAGAGATGGTCATATTTACTTATGTGTTCTTGATTAACAATTCAGAATAGTGAGCATAATTGATAAAAAGTGTATTAATTTAAGTGAAGCAGTAAGTGAAGTTGTGATCTTAAATCTCCATAATCTGATTTTTAACTAGTGGTAATTAGGATTAGTTTAATTAAATTAATTAATTCATAACTTTAAATGGATTGTTTAAATAAAATTAGTTTGGTTAAGAGTTAGTATTTGGTAATTAGTATTAATAATTCCTCGTGGGAACGATACTCAACTTATCACTATATTACTTGTTAACCACGTATACTTGCGTGCTGTGCATAATTAGATTTTACCCAACAAGTTTTTGGCGCCGTTGCTGGGGAATTAGTTTAATAATTTTTGCCAATATTAGCTTCAATCAAATTAGTCTTACTTTAAACATTTTTTCTTTCTTTCTTTTTATTTAATTCTCTTCATACTTTTCTCTCTTGTCAGGTACCATGGCTGGATGCAATTATCAATGGCCATATTCGAGTATGACTCAGTCAAGGGACACATGGTTTGATGAACTCAATGGAATTTTTGCATTATCAGCACAGCTTGAGACACTTTCGAGGAGGTTGGACGTTGTTACAGCCCAACGTATTCGAAGGATAGTAGTTACTTGCAACTATTGTGCTAGCAATCACCCAATTAATCAATGCACCATCAGTCTTGGGCCGGTACAGTACGATGATAACTACCTCAACGAGTATGCATATGCCAATTATCATCAAGTTTGGGAGTATGACCCGGATTCTATAGGGAGCTACAATTATGAAAATCAATATTACGCTCTAAATCCAACAAACACACCTGAATTTTTATGTCCACCTCCATTGCCACAAGAAAAAAAGTCAAAGTTGGAGGAATTCATGTTAAAGCTCATAGCAAACCAATAGGAAAGAATGATGAGTCAAGAAATATCAAGCCATAATTTTCAAAACCAGATGGAACAACTCATCACAACTTCAACCCATGGTCCTCAATACATGGATTCCATAACTAAAATAGCCAATTCAAGATTGAAGGAATTATTGTCCAAGTTTGTAGTATTAAATGAGGAGAGGAGGATTAATCAAGTGATGGCAATTCAAAATCAAGAGATGGCAATTCAAAATCTTCAGAATCAGATAGATCAAATGTTCAAAGCCTTGAATAACTGTCCTCAAAATAATTGGTGTTATGACATGGATTCCGAAATTGATGAGGAGCTCAAACTAAATCTACAACTGGATAAGCCACTAGATGATGAAAAAGAAGAGACAAATGGGGATAATGAAAACAAGGTCAATGAAGAACTAACCGTGAGTACCAACGAAGATGAGCCGATGTTTTTGGTCCCCCAAGTTCCTTTTCCGTCAAAGATCAAGGGTCCAATTAAATTTGCAAAACCATGCCGGTTTGGTAGTCATATCATCGGCAAGACTAACATGAGTGCTAAAGCAATGTTAGAGCCATGGTTGAATGAAAAGGAGAGGGTGGAGAAGGAGACCATCATGTTTGACAAGCCTCAATGCCCCATTCAAATCACAGACATAATGGAGAAAGCACCTAGTTGATGGATGTTTATAAATGGGATCCTATCTACAAAAACCAAGTTGGGTGGGGTCGATTTCAGGCCTATCACTCTGAAGAACCTCCCGGATGTTACATTGCTCCTAATGGATGGAGAATTCCTTAACTTTCGTAGAGGAATTGGATAGCATTGACTAGACAAAGTCAGGCTGAAAGACTGTAAATCAAGCACTCATTGGGAGGCAACCCAAGTTTAAATTTTTATTTTTATTTTAATTTTTAGTATTTAATAAATTTGCATTTATCAAGATTTAATAAACTTGTTTCTATTGTGTTCACAGGTTAGTCAAGTTTAATTCAAGTGTGGTGCCCGATTCATTCTAATGTGCCTAGCCTATTCTTCAAATTTAGCAGACAAGGAGGAAGATTGCCGTATTTTTAGGGAAGCCCTCTGCTTTACTTTTTCCTATTTCAGCCATTGAGGACAATGTCTAGTTTAAGTTTGGGGGATTCTTCTTATTGTTTAGGATTGCATATTTAGTATAATCATGTTGATTGCATATAGTTAGTATTATTGTTTTAGTTTAGTGTTTATTGCATATGTTAGCATGTTATTTAGCTTATCTTTGAAAAAAAATTGTTTTAAATTGTTGCATTTAGTGTAGATAGGTTACATTGCATGAACCCAAGTTTTCAGTTGGTTTGGAATTCTTTTGGCATATGATGAGATTGGAATTACATGATTTTTAAATAGTTTTGATGACTTAAGCCTTGTTGTATTGTCACAGCATGATGTAAATCTTTATATGTTTGAATCTGATGTAACCGGATTGCACTTGAGAGTAACCATTATGATTTGCACAGTGTGAATGGTCACATAATTGTCTTCTAGTGGGAAATGTGTGTTTTAATGAAAAAGATTTAGTAAACAGTTAGTAATGACTAGGATTACGCAAAAGCTTAAGTTTGGGGTAATTCATTAGGTATGTGTGCTAAAAAAAAGAGAAAAAAATAGAAAATCCAGAAAAAGGAAAAAAATATTGTATGAATAAACACTTTGACTAGTTTAGTTTTGTGGCCTTTGATACTTGAGTAAGTACAACCAAGGGGATGTCTCTACACCTAGAGCCCTAAAGCCTGACGGTTTGGGAGTTGTTGGTTTAAAGCTCACTAAGGGGTATCACTGAAAAGACTAAGAGAACTAGACATTGCAAAGTCACGTGTAACCACGAGAATGTGCAAAAATTACCCTCGTGCATGAATAAAAGCAGAATAAATTCCTTGCTGTCTCTTAGCTTAGTTGTTGCGTAGTTTTGTTAGAATTTAATTTGTTTGCTGTTTTTCTTGAGTTGAAACTATATTTTCCCTCAAAGAAGAATATTATGTGAAGTATTTGTTCTGTAGCGAGTTTAATGGTTGCTAAGCACACACACACTACATCAGTGATGACAAGTTTTGATTTGCAAAATAATATGCATTATGGCCTTGTTCTTGGTTGAATTCTCTGTTTGAAAATCTTGTAGTTTCTTTGAGGCAATTCTTGTGAATTTTAATTTGGCAGATATTTCGATTCATTGGCATGTTAGATTATATGACATTTTGTTTAGTTTATTATATTGCATTATGTTGTGTTGCTTGGGGACAAACAACTGTTTAAGTTTGGGGGTATTTGATAAGTAGGTTTTATACCTACTTATCCGGTATCTATTACTTGAATTAGTTGCTTAAACCTATGTTTCGTAGTTACTTTGCATGCATTGGTGTGCATTTCATACATTTTATGTTATTTTGTAGGCTATGACACAACATTGGCATGAAGAAGCAATGAAAAGCAATTCGGACATCTTTCCGACTAAAATATGCAAGTAAATGCAAGAAGGGAAGATTGCAGTGCTTTTAACATAAATTTGTATTCATGTTCTTGGTTTGGAACTTTGATTTTATTGTAGATCTACTTCTTAGCTTTTTGAAACATCTTAAATCATCCCAATCGGAGCTCGGATGCGAGATTTATGGCCTTTTTATCAACAAAGATCAAAGCTCAGAGTTGTCATGCTTGCCATTTACATAGCATCTACTTAAAGCCCGATTTCAGTCTTGATCCGGCCAAAATCTATCAATTCTCAAAGAATGAAAGTTGTACATCTCGTAAATATCTTCGATTTGATAGGTGTCAGGCCCCGTAACTCCTAGCAGATCAAAAGTTATTCCTGTTTTACCAAAGAACGTCGTAGTAGAAAAGAGAAGGTGCAGGGGCTCGCTTGAAGAAATCTGGCGATGGGCGTATTTACAATATCGATTCTTTGCTTTCGAAGAGTACGGGGCATGCCCAAATTGGCCTAGGAATAGTTTATTAATCAAGAACACTCAAGTAGAACTAGTCATCTCTAGATGCACTAATACCATATTAACTTAAATCCACCAATTAGATAGAATTAAGCTAGATACCTTAATCAACTAATTCACTATATCTCTATATGAATTACAATCAAATGAGGTTTAAGTTCAAGTTCTCTATTCGATTACATGTGATGTTAAACATATCTCTACCCTAACATTCATCAAGATTCCATTCAAAAACAGAATTCAAGAACACATGTTATAGTGACTAAATCTAGATTCATATATCATCTCTCGAATCCATACAAATCCACATAGAATTGATGATTAAGCAATTCATAAATTAAAGCACAAATCACAATAGAAAAACTGAATGATAGATTATTAAACTTAAATTCAAGGCTATATAATCATTGTGCAACCATCAAGATCCGTCATAAGCCTAACAAGTAAATTAGTTCATCATAAATGAATTAAAAACTAAAATCATCATAGTAATCATCATCCCAATTACAAAAACTGAATTAAAGAAAAATAGAATGAATAAAAAACCACCCTTCTTCTCTGCTCCAATCTGCAATTTTCGTGACTCAAACCTTCAATCCTTCCTCCAATGCTTTCTCTAAAAAGTTAGGGCTTCCAAACTGCTAATTAATTATTAGATGTAATCTCCCTTGTTGTTTCTTGTTAATATCCACCCTAGGATATGTATTTTGACCATAACTTGACACCAAATACAGTTCCAAACCATGCCAATCTCCTTCTTTCATACCTCTGCAGCATTACAGTTCAGTTAGGAGTCTTTGCCTTTCCTGTACCCCCGCCCCGGTGGGGGTTTTCCTTCTTTAAATGCCTGCCCTGGCGGGGGTGCTTCTATTCTTGATTAAGTACCCCCACCCCGACGGGGGTTTTATATGCATAAAGTTTGCCCCGGCAGGGGTCCATTCTGCTGCAGTCTAATTATTGCCCATTTAACTACCAAATTTTGCCTCGGAACCACCTTTTAAGCCCAAATGTTATGCCACCATACCTAAACATAAAATAACACTAAACAAGTAAAACGAATCACAAAAATAACGAATTAACACAATTTAAGCTTGAATTAGAGGTCGATTTATAGGTATAACTCATCAGTACTATTCACGGGGTACTATTCACCCGGGGTACTATTCATGACAAAAATTTATTTCTTTTCGGTCTAAATCATTTTTGATATATTATTATTCTTGAATTTTACTCCACAAAGCAGTATCATGTTGACAATTTAGACATTATTGAATTCTGGATAAATTGAATTATAAATCTTTAAAATTTATCCTTGCTCTCATTTAATTGAATTCTTATATCATTGTCATCATCCTCATGTTTATATTGTGATGAAAGTCATCTTTGGCCCGTAGTGCATAGATGGACTGTTGATTGGTATGATTATAACCAGGGATTATTCGGTATAATCATGACCTGTAATGTTACAAATGATGTGGTAAAAGTTCTCATTGGCCCATAGTGCATTGATGGACAGTTGTTGGCATGATCATGACCATTGGTGATAACACGATTATCCTTGGCCCGTAGTGCATGGATAATTCATGGATGTGATACTAATGAATATCCTTGGCCCATAGTGCATGGATAATTCAGTGATGTGGATTATTTATTAAGCCGAGTCTCAGCGATAAAATTTATGATAAACTTTTTAAGTCATAGAAGATAGTAGATATCATGCTCTACTTAACTCTTCTAATGGATTTCTTGTTCCGCTGCAGTTAAACTTGATATTTATTATATTTTATCAGTTTAACACTATTGAAGGCTAACGATAATTTATTCTGCATTATCTTAGTCATAATATTTCTTACTAGGCTAGTTGAGCTCACCCTTTTGCTTTCATTATTATCTTCAGGAAATGAGAACGTAGCCGGGACTAGTCGGGGAATGGAGTGACGGTCCGAGATGGTGGCTGTAGTAGTCCTCACTATTTTATAAAATAATATGTTAATAATTGTAATGAGGACTCCATTTGAGTTTGGATATTGTCTAGAAGACAATATTCGTGTCAAAACTCTCAGCTATATTTTGTCGTATTTTACACGACAGTTATATAATTAAGTTTGTATTTAAATTCTGTAGCATGTATTTGGCGACTCAAAATGGGTGATGTATACCTATTTTGGGTGCGTCACATCTATAGTATTTAACTGGCGGTCGTTCTCTTCCCCTAGAAACTGTTGTTGTTGCTAGTGCTGTTGTCGATGTCTTTTCGTCATTGTTTAATCTTTTCTTCTTAAAATTTCCACTTGAATCATTTCTTCTATTATCTTGGTCATGATTACCGCTGAAGTGGTTACCATTTCTACCACATTGGCTATCACTGCTTCGATGATCGTTGCCACTGGTATGACTATTCTCGTGCTGTCGGTTGCTGTCTTTTGGTTGAGCTAACTCATAATCCCGCTCCAGTAACTGAGCCCTATTCACTATATCTGAATACAAGCAAAGTTTATGAGAGATAAGATGTTGACGAATTTCGGGTTTCAAACCTCTTAGAAATATTCACGTCATCTGCTCCTCATTATCTACCAAATGAGATGCAAACCGGGATAACCCTACAAACTTTGCCTCGTATTGCGATACAATCATATTGTTCTGCTCCAATTTTATGAATTTCACCTCCTTTATGTGACGAATACTTTCTGGAAAGTACTTGTCGTTGAATAATTCTTGGAACCTCTCCCAAGACATCTTAAGTGCAGACAAATGAGTACGTTTTACATATTCCCACCAGTAATCTGCCTCTCTACGCAATATAAAGGTGGCGAATGGAACCTTTTTCTCTTCAATACATCCTAAGACATCAAATATCTTGGTAATCTACTTAATTCATGTCTCTGCCTTTAGTGGCTCTGGCTTTCCCAAAAACTCTGACGGTCCCAACTCCTTGAATTCCTTAGCAGTGACAAGCCGTGAGTTACCATTGATTCCACCTGCATTGTGACGCCCCCAAAATAGGTATACATCACCCATTCTGAGTTGTCAATACATGGTACAGAAACAACTACAACTTTATTATTACAACAGTAAAACTGTGAGTTTGAATACAAATACTATCTTCTAGACAATATCTATACTCAAATAAATTCTCATCACATTTATTGATACATTATTTTACAAAAATGGTGAGGACTACTAAACAACTCTTTCTAGAACCTTCATTCCATACCCCAGGCTAATACTCGCTATATTCTCGCCTCCCGAGAAGAAAAAATGAAACAAAAAGGAAAAGGGTGAGCTCAACTAGCCCAAGAAAGAATATTATGACTAAGATAATATACAACAAATTATCATTAGTCTTCAACAGGAAAAAAATCTAATAGAATACAATTGACAACAAATTTTAAATCAATATTAGCAATGAAATAATAATTCATTAGAAGAGTTAAGTAGAGAATACAAACTACTATCTTCTATGTATGAATTTAAAAGTTCATCGCTCTATCTTTTATCCCCAGTAACATCAATCAATATACATCCGAATCAAATATTCATCTTTTACACTACGAGCCAAAGATATTCATCGATTAGTCATGTTCATCTAAACACTGCTCATCTTTGCACTACGGGCCAAAGATATTCTTCGAAATCATTCATCTTTGCACTACGAAGCAAAGATATTCCATAATATCATCATTTAAGATGAAGATGATGAAAATATTTTAAAGAAACGAATCCAATGAAACAAAATGACAAGGATTAAGGATTAAGGATTAGTACTTTGTTTTATCCACGTCCAAAAATACCTCAAAAATAATCACAAAGGGTGTAAAATTCAAGAATGATCAAAACATGGATACAATCAAAGCTAGTATCCGAATAGATATTTTAGACGAAAAGAAAATTTTTCATTTTTCGATGAATAGTGCCAGATTCGTGAATAATGTCGATATCGTGAATAGTAACTCAGACACCAAAAGTTTCAAATTTGATAAAAACTTGGATCAATATTTCAACATAATGATATTGAAGAAATAATATCATTACAAAAAAAAATAATATCCCTTACCTCACAAAAGACAAGATTTCTTACAGTTGAAACACCTGGATATAAAGGCTATGACTTGAACTTGCACCGTATAGCAATACTCAAAGTATACTCAAAATACTCACAAGAATACGCTCGATAATATAGAGAGAAAACTTCAGTTTCAGGTGTAATTTTTAATTCTAACCTAAGCACCCTATTTATAGGAAATTGCTTAGAACACCAAAGCAAAAAATTTAATTTAATATTATTATATATATCAAAATTCCTACGCCACTCTTGAAATCTGATTTCAGCTCAATAAGCACATGCCACATTCTAGAAAAAGTAAGAAAAAACGTTTTTCTAATTTAAAATAATTTAAACTTCCAAAAATCAATTATTTCGGAGCTTCAGAACTTCAATAATTCACAATAAATAGCCCTTTTGTCAAAAAAATTCGAAACTCGCGACTTTTTATAGGAAATTCAATTCTCTACAACTTTGCAGAAGAAAGTTTTTCCAAATTCCAAACAAAATTGACCAAAAATCCACAAACGACGATTTTACAAAAATATAATCAAATTTCATCAATAAATGGGGTCCAAACCACGTTTAACATGTTTTAAACATTTATTGCAACAAAAAACTACTCTTCCTCCTCGTATACTCATAAATCCCACATTCGTTGTAAAAATATCACCATTATTATATTATTAAAATATAATAATATATTTAAATAATTATTTTATCGAAAAAAGATAAAATTTCAATTTTCAACAATTGTCACAATAAAATTTTCTCCATCTATATCCACATAAAATCAATATTTTTCTCATCATATGAATCAATAATTAATTATTCACAAATAATATTACAAAATCACAATATTGATGACCAGTGCGGGTTCACAGTGAAAGAGGGGCTTTCCAATAAGAATTTCTCTCTTCTTGGCGTGCAATTAGGTGACCAAACCTCTCCTTAGACAAAACTTTCTAGACATTGCCAATAATGTTATCTAATAATATTATTCAGATAATACAATAATGAAAAATACTGTGTAAGGACAATTATTGAAACAACAGCAATATAAAATATCAACGCAACAATTATTAAATCAATAAAATCTTGAATAAATAATCACATAACCATTATTGAGTAGTGCCTTCTTACGTAAGAATCAATAATTGGTGCAATACCGTGCTACCGTGTTTTAACCACCGAGTATTTTAACAAGATTAATTCAGTAATAACTACGCTATTTATTTTTAAACAACTTATATTTGTCGTTTTTCTTCATCCAATCGCTTTCCGTTATGGGGCCCACATTATGGTCACTGTGAGTAAATGCATTTAATATTCCCCGACAAGCGATGCGAATATTCCACGACCAAACGAATATTCCCCGACAACAATGAATATTTTATAACCACTTGCTTATTTTGAAATATTTATGTATTTTACCCCTAACTATCCACATTAATCAAATCAACCCTTACTATTTCAAAATAATAAATAGAAAATTAAATTTCATTAATAATAAGTTGGGTCTTACAACCACCCCTCCTTATGAAATTTCGTCCTCGAAATTGACGATCGTACACAGTGTTTCAAAAGGTGAGGATACCTCGCTTTCATTTCCGCTTTCCAATTCCCGTGTCATTTCTCTATAGCATGATTCCTCCACAAAACTTTAACTTGTGGTATGACCTTTGCACGTAGGACATGCTCCTTCCTATCCAAGATCTTGACAGGTACCTCCTCATACGTTAAATCTTCGGCAATCTCGTCCGGTTCTAACTCTATAACGTGGTTCGGGTCTTTCACATATTTATGAAGTACAGATATGTGAAACACATTATGAACACGAGACATACTCGGAGGTAACACGAGTCTATAGGCTACATTTCCTACTCGATTAAAAATTTGAAATGGACCAATAAATCGTGGATTGAGCTTTCCTCTCTTCCCAAATCTTGTAACTCCCTTCCATGGAGCAACTCGCAACAATACATGATCCCCTACACTAAATTTCACGTCCTTTCGATGAAGATCCGCATAACTCTTTTGTCGATCTTGTGCCGTTTGTATATGTTGTCGAATCATTTGGATCTTTTCCGTAGTCATACGTACCAACTCGGGTCCCAACAATGTTGCTTCACCCACCTCGTCCCAACATACTGGAGAGCGACACTTTCGTCCATATAATGCTTCAAATGGAGCCACACCTATACTTGCCTGATAATTGTTGTTGTAGGAGAATTCCACCAATGGTAAATACTTATCCCAACTGCCCTTGAAGTCTAGGACACAAAGTATTAATAGATCTTCAAGAGTTTGAATAGTCCTTTCTGATTGTCCGTCCATTTGAGGATGGTATGCGAATCTCAATCAGAAATCCGCGCCCATAGCTTTTTGCAAGCTAACCCAAAATCTTGAAGTGAATCTTGGGTCACGATCCAAAACTATGGATACGGGCATGCCATGCAACCTTACAATCTCATTCACGTACATACTAGCAAGACGTTCAAGGAATAAGTCTCCGTATCGGCAAGAAATGAAGCGGACTTGGTTAATCTATCAACAATAACCCAAATAGCATTGATGCCTTGAGAAACCGTAGGAAGACCCGTAACGAAATCCATGGTAATGTGTTCCCACTTCCATTTCGAATCTCAAGTGGTTGCAACGGACCCTTAGGTACTAGATGCTCCGCCTTTACACGTTGACAAGTTAAACACATTGAGATAAACTTTGCAATCTCTCTCTTCATATTGTTCCACCAAAATGTATGTCGAAGATCACGATACATTTGGTACTTCGAGATGGATTGCAAATGGTGTATTGTGTGCCTCCATCATAATCTTGTACTTCAAATCGAGTCGTTAGGACCACAAAGTCTAGAGTGGACACGAAGTATTCCTTCTTCTTCATCAATTCTCGCTTAGAATAGCTCCTTCTTGTACTTTCTTCTTCATACGCATCATTTCAAGGCCTGGGGTGGAGCAACCTTAACTTTTTCTATTAAAGTTGGCTCTATCGCATATACTTGACATCATCGCACTCATTCCGCATATGATCTTCTACTCAATGCGTCACCTACCACGTTAAACTTTACCGGGATGGTATTGAATAGTGTGGTCGTAGTCTTTCAATAGCTCGAGCCAACGTCACCGCCGCGTGTTGAGTTCTTTTTGAGTGAAGAAATATTTAAGGCTTTTATGGTTTGAATATATCTCCACTTTCTCCCCATATAGATAGTGCCTCCATATCTTTAAGCGCGAAAAACGATCGGCCGCTAACTCTAGATCATGAGTAGGATAATTCCTCTCATATTCTTTAAGTTGTCGCGAGGCATAGGCTATGACTTTCCCACGTTGCATGAGAACACATCTTGACCCTTTGCACGAAAGCATCGGCAGTAGATAACAAATCCATCCGAACCGGATGGTATTGTTAGAACAGTCTTAAAATAAGTCTCCTCTTAAGCTCTTGGAAACTCTTCTCGCATTCTTCGCTCCAAACAATTTTGTATCCTTCCGAGTTAGTGAGTTAATGGAGTAGCGATTTGAGAAAACCCTTCCACAAATCTCAGATAATAACCAACTAGACCCGAAAAGCTATGTACTTTCATCCAACGACTTGGTTGCTCCCAACTTTGTATTGCTTCAATCTTGGCAGGTCCACTTGGATACTCCATGTTTTGACACCACGTGCCCAAGAAATGCTACTTCCTCAAGCGAACTCGCATTTCTTCAATTTGGCATATAGTTTGTTTTCACGAAGCCTTTGGAGTACTAGCTTCAAATGGTGCTCATGATCTTCACGACTTTTGGAATATATGAGGATGTCATCAATAAAGACAACAACAAACTGATCCAAATATTCCTTGAATACTTGGTTCATCATATCCATGAAAGCCGCAGGAGCATTAGTTAGTCCAAAAGACATGACTAAGAATTCATAATGCCCGTCTTGAGTTCTAAAAGCGGTGTTTGGAATATCCTCGCCTCTAATCTTCACCGATGATATCCGAGCGAAGATCGATTTTTGAAAAGAATTGTGCCCCTTGCAATCGGTCAAACAAGTCATCAATACGAGGTAGAGGATACCTATTCTTGATGGTGACATGGTTCAATTCCCCGATAGTCAATACAAAAGTCGCATACTCCCGTCTTTCTTCTTTACTGAATAAAAAAGGAGCACCCCAAGGAGATGTACTAGGGGCGAATGAAACCGATGTCTAACAATTCCTGAGTTGGACCTTTAACTCCTGAAGTTCAATAGGAGTCATTCGATATGGGGTTTTAGAAATGGGCTTTGTACCGTGTTCAAGATCAATAAAGAATTTAACTTCACGTTACGGGGTGGGCCGGGAAGTTCTTCAGAAATCGTCGGAAAGTCAATAACAACAGAATATTATTCAAATTTGACGTGTCTTTATTCAAATCCATAACATGGGCTAAGAAAGCTTGACATCCGTTTTTCAATAAACGAATAGCTTTATGATTAGATATGATGTGATTGATTTTAATGGTTTAGTTGCTTGAATTAAATAAAAAAGGTTGATTAGGAATATGAAAACTAACAACTTTACGAAAACAATCAATTTTGGCATGATGAGTAGTTAACCAATCAATCCCTAAAATCACATCAAAAGCAAATATCTTTAAAGAGATAAGGTCAACGGTAAGGTGATGGTGCCAACTTGAATCAAACAAGATTTATAAATGATTGGATGTGATGAAAGTTTCTCTAATGGAGTTTCCACGATAGGTCAAAGTCTAATTTCTCCGAGTCAAGTTTAAACGTTGAGCACATGCGGAGAGATAAATGAATGGGTAAAGACCCGGTATCAAGTAAGGTATAAACTTTGCAAGAATTTATAAATAGCTTACACGTGATCACCTCGTTTGGATTCCTCGCATTTGACCGACCACCACACAACAAACGCTCTTCCGAGAACCGTTGACTTTGACTTTTCTCGGGACGATCTTTTCATCCACCGTCCCCATTGAACTAGGTTTCGCTCTGCATACAATCTCGAAAGCGATATGTCCTTCCTTTCCACAATTATAGCATACCTTGAATCGTTGTGGGTAGTTTGGTGATATGTCCCTCTTTTCGCATTTGTAGCATATGATGATGGTCATTCTCCTCCCTTAGAACCCGGTTACTCTACCGCACTTTATCGTCTTCACATGGTCATTGTTAAATCTCCTCTTTTTAAAATCTCTTCCTGACTAGCTTCTTCTATTTTCATGGCCATGATTACCACCAGAGTGGTTACCATTTTTGTCCATCTTTTTCTTTCTCTGCTGATTATCGTTGTTTTGTTGACTGCCATCTCCGGTATGATCCTGGTTGTGGTCCCTTAGTTGACCGTACTCGTTATCTCGCTCTAATAATTGAGCCTGCTTTACAACATCCTAATAGAGAAAAATTTATGAGAAATGAGATCTTGACGTATCTTAGGGTTTTCAAACCTCTAAGAAACATCCGCGCCATCGTTCCTCATTCTTCACCAAATGAGGTGCAAACACAGGTAACTCTGCAAACTTTGCCTCGTCTTGAGACACCGTCATGTTGTTTTGCTCTAATCGATGAACTCCACTTCCTTCATATAGCCGAACACTTTCGTGAAAGTATTTGTCATTAAATAGTTCTCAAACGTTTCCCGGGACATCTTGAGTGCGGTACCGATGGGTACGCAACTTCATAGACTCCCACCAAGATGGTCTGCCTCGCCACTTTAACATAAAGGTGGCGAATGGAACCTTCTGTTCCTCCGTGCATCCCAAGACATCGAATATCTTGGTAATTTACTTGACCCATGTTTCATGCATGATCGGATCCGGCTTTCCCTTAAATTCGGTGGTCCCAACTCTTTGAACTGCTTGGTTTGTGATAACCCGTGAATTGCTATCATTTCCTCCTGTATTTTGAACACGAGTCTCCTCGTCTGATTTTTGTATGAACTGCAAAAGCTTCTAAACATCCCTCGTTCATCATCCGCTTTCGGTGGTGTTGTTCACGGGGAGGTACATTGCCGACTTATTGCACGCTTCTCCTCGTTGGTAAATGCAGGCATCTCCACGGTCTCATTTACTCCACTATTAATATTCTCGATCGACATTCTCAAATCTCATGTCATAAAACAAGGGTTAATTAAGGAAATCAATATATCACATAATATCCCTATATACTAACCAACTAACAAATAAGCTTAGGTAGGACACACTAGCGAAGGATTTACTCGTCTCTCCCTCCTGATCTATTCCCCGATCTCCGCCAGAGATTATATCCTAAGCTCGATACCAAACCGTGGCGCCCCCAAAATAGGTATACATCACCCATTCTCGAGTTGTCAATACATGGTATGCGAAACAACTATAACTTTATTATTACAACAAGAAACCGTGAGTTTGAATACAAATACTATCTTACGGACAATATCTATACTCAAATAAATCCTCATCACATTTATTGATACATTATTTTACAAAAATGGTGAGGACTACTAAACAACTTTTTCTAGAACCTTCATTCCATACCCAGGCTAGATTTTACTATATTCTCGCCTCACGAGAAGAAAAATGGAACAAAAGGAAAAGGGTGAGCTCAACTAGCCCAAGAAGAATATTATGACTAAGATAATATACAACAAATTATCATTAGTCTTCAACAGGAAAAATCTAATAGAATACAATAGACAACAAATTTTAAATCAATATTCGCAGCGGAAATAATAATTCATTAGAAGAGTTAAGTAGAGAATGCAAACTACTATCTTCTATGTATGAATTTAAAAGTTCATCTTCTATCTTTTATCCTGTAACATCAATAGATATACATCTGAATCAAATATTCATCTTTTGCACTACGGGCCAAAGATATTCATCATTAATCATGTTCATCTAAACACCTATTCATCTTTGCACTACGGGCCAAAGATATTCTTGAAAATCATTCATCTTTGCACTCTGAGCCAAAGATATTCCATAATATCATCATTTAAGACCAAGATGATGAAAATATTTTTAAAGAAACGAATCTAGTGAAACAAAATGACAAGGATTAAGGATTCGTACTTTGTTTTATCCACGTCCAAAAATACCTCAAAAATAATCACAAAGTGGTGTAAAATTCAAGAATGATCAAAACATGGATACAATCAAAGCTAGTATCCGAATAGATATTTTAGACGAAAAAGAAAATTTTCATTTTTCGATGAATAGTGCCGAGTATTAAGTGAATAGTGTCGATATACGTGAATAAAGGTCGTATCGTGAATAGTAACTCAGACACCAAAAGTTCCAAATTTGATAAAACTTCAGATCAATATTTCAACATAATGATATTGAAGAAATAATATCATTACGAAAAAAATAATATCCCTTACCTCACAAAGACAAGATTTTACAGTTGAAACAGGATATAAAGCTATGACTTGAACTTGCAATCAGAGTATAGCAATACTCAAAGTATACTCAAAATACTCACAAGAATACGCTCGATAATATAGAGAGAAAAACTTGAGTTTACGGTATAATTTTCAATTCTAACCTAAGCACCCTATTTATAGGAAATTGCTTAGAAATCAAAGCGAAAAATTTAATTTAATATTATTATATATATCAAAATTCCTACGCCACTCTTGAAATCTGATTTTAGCTCAATAAGCACATGCCACATTCTAGAAAAAGTAAGAAAAAATGTTTTTCTAATTTAAAATAATTTAAACTTCCAAAAATCAATTATTTCGGAGCTTTGGAACTTCAATAATTCACAATAAATAGCCCTTTTGTCAGAAAATTCGAAACTTGCGACTTTTTATAGGAAATTCAATTCTCTACAACTTTTCAGAAGAAAGTTTTTCCAAATTCCAAACAAAAATTGACCGAAATCCACAAACGGACGATTTTACAGGCTATAATCAAATTTCAGTCAATAAATGGGGTCCACCAACATGTTTAACATGTTTTAAACATTTATTGCAACAAAAATACTCTTCCTCCTCGTATACTCATATATCCCACATTCGTTGTAAAAATATCACCATTATTATATTATTAAAATATAATAATATATTTAAATGAATTATTTTATCGTAAAAGATAAAATTTCAATTTTCAACAATTGTCACAATAAAATTTTCTCCATCTATATCCACATAAAATCAATATTTTCTCATCATATGAATCAATAATTAATTATTCACAAATAATATTACGAGAATCACAATATTGACAACCGTGCGGTTCTGTGAAAGAGGGGCTTTCGATAAGAATTTCTCCATCTTGGCGCATGATTAGGTGACCAAACCTCTCCTTAGATGTAACTTTCTAGACATTGCCAATAATGTTATCTAATAATATTATTCAGATAATATGAATTATTTCTTCGATAATGAAAAATCTTGTGTAATGACAATTATTGAAACAACAAAGAATATAAAATATCAACGCAATGATTATTAAATCAATAAAATATCTTTGAGCGAGAAATTCACGTAACCATTATTGAGTAGTGCCTTCTTACGTAAGAATCAATAATTGGTGCACTGCGTGTCTTCTTGTGTTTTAACCACCGAGTATTTTAACGATTAATAGCTGTAATAACTACGTTGTTATTTTTAAACAACTTATATTTGTCGTTTTCTTCATCCATAATCGTTTTACATTATGGGGCCCACACACGGCATTTACTATAAATTTAATATTCCCCGACGATGACGAATATTCCACGACCCAAACGAATATTCCCCACAACAATGAATATTTTATAACCACTTGCTTATTTTGAAATATTTGCGTATTTTACCCCTAACTATCCACATTAATCAAATCAACCCTTACTATTTCAAAATAATAAATAGAGAAAATTAAATTTCATTAATAATAAGTTGGGGTCTTACATGCATTTTGAACATGAGTCTCTCTCATCTGGTTTTACATGAATTGCAGAAAGCTCCTAAACATCTCATCATTCATCATTTGTTCAGTGTTGTTGTTTACAGGAGGATTATTGCCTACTTATGCACATTATCCTAGTTGTTGATTGTCGGTGTCTCAATGGTCGCATGTGCTCCATTGCTCATCTCAAAATTTTCAGATGCCATTCTTAAATACTGCCACAAAATAAGGGTTAAATAAAGAAATTCCATGCCACATATTAACCTTATATTCTGACCGACCAATAATAAATAAGCTTAGGTAGGACAAATTAGCGCAGGATTTACTCGTCACTCCCTTCCTAGTTCTAACCCCAGAACTCCATCAGAGATCATATCCCTAAGCTCTGATACCAACTGTGTCGCCCCCAAAATAGGTCCACACAACCCATTCTGAGTCGCTAAATACATGGTACAGAAACCAAATACAAACTTCATTAATACAATTGTGGTGCAAAATACGACAACACATGTGCTGTGAGTTTTAGTACAAATATTGTCATGTAGACAATATCCAAACTCAAATAAAGTCCTCATTACAATTATTGATACACTATTTTACAAAATAGTGAGGACTGCTACAATAATTATCTTGAATTATCACTCCACACCCTGATTAGTCCATGCTATATTCTCGCCTCCTGAGAAGAACAATGGAATAAAAAGGAAAAGGGTGAGCTCTACTAGCCCTGTAAAGAATATTATGACTAAGATAATATAGAACAAATTATCCTTAGTCCTCAATAGGGAAAAATGTGATAGAATACAATAGACAACAAGTTTTATATCAACAAATACAGCGGAAACATCAATCCATTAGAAGAGTTAAGTAGAGCATGATATCTACTATCTTCTATGATTTAAAAGTCCATCATTAATATGTTATCCCTGTAACATCATTCAATAAAAATTTCAAATCACCGAATTATCCATGCACTACGGGCCAAGGATATTCGTTAGTATCACCAGTAGTCATGATCATACCAAACACAAGTCCATCTATGCACTACGGGCCAAAGACGACTTTCACCACAAACCTTATCTGTAACATTAAAGGTTATGATTATACCAATAAACAATTCCTGATCATAATCATACCAATCAACAGTCCATCTTTGCACTACGGGAAAAAGATGACTTTTAGTATAATATAAGTATGAGGATGATGACAATGATAAAAAGATTCAATCAAGTGAGATAAAGGATAAATATTAGAGAATTCTAATTCAATTTATCCAGAGTTCAAAAATATCCAAATTGTCAACATGATAACTTTGTGGAGTAAAATTCAAGAATGATATTCATGTATCAAAAATAATTTAGACAGAAAAAAAAATTAAATTCTATCGTAAATAGTACCCCATAAATAGTATCTTGTGAATAGTATCCCGTGAATAATACTTCGTGAATAGTAACCTGACATGAAAATATAGAAATTTATCAAGAAAGTTCAGACCAATATTCCCGTGAAATGATATTAGATGAAGCGCAAAACTTAAGGAATTTCTAATCATTTCACGAATTATAGAAACAATACTTACCATAGTGAGTTTAAATTTAGGAATATGAAATGAAATAATTTCAATTTCATAATATGAAGTATGAAAGAAAATAATATTTCTTACGAGTATTGCAAAAAAATAATATCCTTTACCTTAGTAGAAACTGGATTTGACTGGAATATCGGATATTATTCTGAGAAAATCTTGCACAAAAAACTACACTCAAAGTATCCGTATACTCAAGAAAAATACTCAAAATACTATAGAATAAGAATTTTTGATTTTGTACTAGTATGTTTTAGGAAGGATAGGTTACTCCCTATTTATACTGCATCACGGAGGAAGAAAACCAAATGAACTGCCTAGCTTTTCCTCCCAAACTCTTCCTGCCAAACTTTTATTTTCCATGATTGGGGGCCAACAAATTTTGAAACAAGGAATTGCAGGCAATCAACCACATAATCAACCACATCTTTGAAAAAATGTGAGAAAGAAACGTGCACGAAAGGTATTCAAAATAAAAATGATAACCTTCTTTCCACTTTTATTCACATGTTGAAAATTATATATTATAATAATAATATTACCATTTAAATTATAAAAAAATTATAATATTATATTTGAATGAATATTTTATCGGAGAAGATAATTGCCCAACTTTTAACAAATAATTCATGCAAAATTCAATCATTTATATCAAATTTGAACCAATATCCACCACATAATAATTATTCATAAATAATATTATAAGCTCACAATATTAACAACCAGATCATTTCCAGGAAAGAGGGGGCTTTCTGATAAGGACTTCTCTTTATTGGTGCGCAATTAGATGACCAAGCCCCTTTCCTCGACAGAATTTTCTAGACTTTGCTAATGCTAACTAATAATATGAATAATTGTGTCGTGTAAATTATTGATTTAATAATATAAAATATTGTGCAGATGATACTGTGACAATAATTAAATCAATAATATAAGAAATTGTGCAACAATTAATGTGGCAATTATGGAATGAAACTGAGTGACTTCTTACGTAAGAATCAATAATCCAAAAATAATGTACAATACCGTGTGCTACTGTGCAACCACACGTACTTCTATATTTTTTATCACCGGGTATTTCAACAGTTAACGGTAAAAGTTTTGTCGTTATTTTTATAAAAAAAAAGTTATTTTTGTCACTTTTTATATTCGACAGTTATTTTATTATGTGGTCCACCAATGACTGTGTCGTCGTACGGATATTCCCTGACAAAATGAATAATCCCTGACCAACGAATATTTTATAACCACTTGCGTACTTTGAAAAAATTTGCACATTTCACCCATAACTAAAGCATTATATCAAATCAACACCTTATTATTCAAAATAATAATTAGAGGAATTAAATCTTTATTCATAAAAAGTTGGGGTCTTACAAGCATGACTATTTACTTTTAACATCAAATTTAAATATGCAATACCCAACAATCTCCCCCTATTTGATGTTGACATAACTAAAGAAATTTGTATCGTAGTCATCAATTTCTAGATGCAGTTGCTAGAAAGAAAATATGACTTAGTATTTCAATGAGCAGCTGAAATCTCTAGATAATAAGCATGAATTTATTGATGTATGAGAAGACAGATATTACAATAAAGCATAGTTACATTAACAAGAAATACGTTTCAACTTATCTCTATTTCTTCTGCCTTTTGTTTCTTGAAAGATTGACATGCTCTGCAGCTCTCCTTCTCTTGCTGGCTTCATCTCTCCATGTAATATCTTCCAACTCGCTTTGAATTAGCCTTTCTCCATGATCATGTTTATTCATAAAGGCGGGATCTCCAATCGACATATTTAGGCCAGTAGTGGTTACCCCTTGTGAGCTAGGAGATGGCCCTCAACTCCTTAACGGTTGTGCCATGAGAATTGGATGGCGGTGCTGCTGTTCAGGTCATGGAGTATGATGGCGATGCTTTCTTGAGGGAGGGCTCCTTGAAGATTGAGCAATGAGTTACCCTCTGGCTTTTCCTTTCTCTTCTTCCCCTTTATTCTGCCCCTTTATGTCATCATCAAGGGTTCGAATGTCTTCAAACAGACGATTCATGCCTTGGACAAGTTCATGGAGCTGATTCCTGGATTGAGCAATGTCTTCAAGGTTTTCTTGAACTAGAGAATAAGTTTGAGACTTGTTATTTTGTAGAATAGTCAAGACACTGTCTATTTGTTGCATTTGACTCATTAAATATTCTTGGAATTCTTTCACTAAGGTTCGTATACTAGAGAGGCTTTCCATCACAAGTTTATTTTGAGTTTCACGAGTCTTCTGCAGAAGGAGAACTGCTTCTTTGTGCTTCTGGGCAGACTGAAAGTGAATTTGACCCCTTTCATTAATGTTGTGGATCATCTCCTTGATGATCTCCCTAAGCATATTTGTGAGCTCAGTACTCAGATTGCTGGGAAGGGTGTTGGCAGCATCTATCAAGTGATTCATCCTTGTATGCACGAGTAGAGAGTGAGTTTCAATATCTTTGAATATTTGTAGTCACTTTCTGTGATGCATTAGATAACTCAGATTTGGTAGGAAGATCTAAGAGAAGCTCAAGAATTTGCCGAGTATCTGGAGGGGAGGCTCTTGTGTTTTGACGTTGCAGATTGGAGAGAGCAAGAGCAAGATCAAAATAACTATTGGTTGATGAGGAAGGAATATCTGAAAGAGGTGTATGTATGTGAGTTTGAGTTATAGGAGGAGGTGATGTGGGTGCTTGTTGAGTGAGTGACTCTACGATTTGAGTAGAATCAATATTTATAGTGGAAGATGGTGGGAGATGGTATCAATATAAAGTTTGGCATATTTGGTTCATCAGTTACAGAATGTTGGGACTCTGTAACCGGAAATTGGTTTAATGGATGAAGTATTACTTCCAACCATCTTGGCAATTCGTAGAATTGGTTGAAGTTTGATGGAGGATAGTGACTAACTCTGAAAGAGATAGGAATTGATTATACCTCATACCCAGTTTCTGAAGAGGGATTGTTTGTAATTAACTTTTGAGCAAACGTGAGGTTGCCTGAGAATCCATAGGCAAGCACTGAGATTGCTGGATAAGCTTTAAATGTCCAGAACATGTGATCCCAGGAGTTGAGAATTTGGGCTCTGTCATCTTAGCTAAGTATGAGAACAACTGATTATAGTTAGCTCTCTTGTATCCATCCAAGCCCACTGCTATAATCTTAACTTCATCTTCCTCTTCTTCTTCTCGATCTTCATTTTCTTCATTTGAATTTTCCACTACTTCAAACATCTCCCCATACCTTGTCTGATCTTCACCCTTTTCTACCTCCATAGCTTTTACACCTTCGATCTCCTTATCCTCTTGTATCTCCCCCTCAGCTGTAGCTTTTTCTGGCATAGGAACTTCGAGAGTCTCCCCCTCAATCTGATCATTCATTTGTTCTTCAGGCAGCTCCCCCACAGCTAGAGCATTTTCTAGTGCAGGAACTTCAGGAAGCTTCTTTTCTGTAGCTATTTTCCTTTCTTCTTCTTTCAAGATTTTCTCATTTCCAAGAACATATTTCTTGACAAGCTTTCTTCTTGTTTTTATGGGCTGAACTTCAGTTGGATAAAATCTAATTACGCACAACACGCAAGTATACGTGGTCAACAAGTAACAAAGTGAAAGTAGAGTATCGTTCCCACGAGGAATTATTAATACAATTTACCAAATACTAACTCTTAACCAAACTAATTTTATTTAAACAATCAATTTAATGTTATAAAGTAAATTATTTAATTAAACTAATTCTAATTACCACTAATTAAAAATCAGATTATAGAGATTTAAGATCACAACTTCACTTATTACTTCATTTAAATTAATACACTTCTTATTAATTAAGCTCACTATTCTGAATTGTTAATAAAGAACACATAAGTAAATAAGACCATCTCTCAATGTATCATACTCAAATCAACTTAAATCCATAGATGATAGAATTAAGAAGAACACCCTAATTAACTAATTCACTATATCTTTATGTGAATTATAATTAAAAAGGATTTAAAGCACAAGTTCTTTATCTAATTACATGCGATGTATAGGTATATCTCTATCCTAGACATAAATTATGTATTCCAACGCCATGCAGAAAACATAATCACATGCTATTATAATCAAATCTAAATCTATACTTCATCTCTCGAGTTCATATAGATTATCACGCTAATTGTTAGCTAGGCAATTAAGCAATAAACACAAATCATAATAGACAATCCAAGAATAATCACAATAATTAATAGAGAAGCATACTAAAATAAACTATGCAATAAGTTCCATTGTAATCTTAAACAAAAGATTTAGTTCATGATTAATGAATTAAAACCAAGAATCCACAATTGAATAAATATTAAAAGACAAAAATAAGAGTAGAGTGAAGAATAAATCTGTTGTCAGCAAATCCTCATCTTCCTCAAGCTCCTGCTCTTGATCTTCAATGGTCTCTAAATTACTTCATTCTCCAAAGCTAAAATATATAGGGTTTTATCCTAATTTAATCTAATCTAATATAATGGAATCCTCCTTAATCCTGGTGATTCTCCTCCTTTTATATGCCTCTTCATATGTCTTTTAGTCCTCTTAGAAGTCCTTGATCAATCAGCTCGAACCAATCCTTTTTGAACTCAAATGCTTAAAAAACTGCTTTTTCTTCCTGTACCCCCGCCCCCGCGAGGGTTTTTGTACTTATAGGCCCACCTCGGCGGGGTATACTACTATTTTTGCCTTAGTACCCCTGCCCCGACGGGGGTTTTGTATGATAATGTTTGCCCTGGCTGGGGTCCTTTTTTGGAAATTTTCTACTCCGACGTCCTTTGGGAAAATGGCAATAACTTCTTCGTCTGAACTTCGATTTTGATGATTCAAGATGTTTCAGAAAGAGGAGACGTAGATCTACAACTTTAATTCTTTGAGTTTTTCGAAATAAGGCCTGGAGAAATGCTGAAATTGCCTCTGAAGTGGCTACTATGTAAATGGCAAGCCAAAAATGCGATCTAGTAACCCCAAGCGTCGATCCAAGTAACTTTTGTCCCAATTCCTATAAAACAACATAAAACATGCATGAATAGACACAAACACTTAAAAAATTCTAAAAGATTAAGCTTAAATGCACTCAATTAATGGGTATAAAACCCACTCATCAAATACCCTCAAACTTAAACATTTGCTTGTCCTCAAGCAAAAACACAAAAGGACTAAAAATAAACAACCTAACTCAACTACATGAATGCATATGCATGATTTACTTTAAATATACCTACAAATCCAGCAGTAATGACAGAAACAAGTCTATTCGACCGGCCTTAGAGAAATCAAGTAAACATGATAGCACATCATATTAAGACAAATCAGTAATTTCCCAATCAATCATCAAATCTTAGACTGTTATCACTGATATAGTGTGTGTGTGCTCAACAACCATGCTAACTGATTTAAAATCAAATTTAATACATAATAGACTTCTTAGAAGGCATTATACAGTGTAAACTCAAGAAATCCAAAAACAAGCTAGATCCAACTAACATGAAATAGTTACCGGTATCGAGGGTCAACATTGGATACTTATGCTTTATTTTTTAATTACGGGGGCTTTTTGCTCTTTTTCCCGTTTTATTCGTCTTTTTTTTATGAAGATTATATACCCCAAATTTTCCCTCAAACTTAGGTTCTTGCCTAATTTTAGCCATCTTTGCCTATTCTTGAATTCCTTTCATTTAAACTAGCATTATCCTTTAGAGTACCATTATGTATTAATTAAGACTCAATCAATTAACAAGTTGTTTTTACTATGCTATCCTTATTATACCAGTTTCAAACAGAAAAAGATTCAATTCATAACAAGAAATCACATCAAAGCTCTAACAGTCAATACTATACTTATCTACTCAATTCCAATCTCATCATTGGCCAAAATAGACTGTAACTATCTAACAGCTAGAATCATGCAAGATGAACTAGATGCAACATAAACACGATAAACTAACTAATATTTTTGCAATTTTGCAATTTTATTTTTTTTCCAAGAAACTAAATGCAAACACTAAATGCAAAAACTAAGTGTAAATACTACAATGTAAATAACTAACTATATGCAATACGACACTAAAATGCCCCCAAACTTAAACTAGACATTGTCCTCAATGGCTGAAATAGGAAAAAGTAAAGCAGAGGACTTCCTTGAAAATATAGCAATCTTCCTCCTTGTCTGCTAAGTTTGGGGAATAGGCTAGACATATTAGAATGAAGCAGGCACCACACTTGAATTGGACTTGACTAACCTGTGAACATAATAGAAACAATTTTATTAAGTCCTTAATAAATGAAAATTCAAAAACTAAAGATTAAACGTGGGTTTGCTCCCAAGAAGCGCTTGTTTTAAAGTCGTCAGCCCGACTTCTTCAACTCTCTATCCAATTCCCCTTTGAAAATTGAGGAACCCTCCATCCATTGGAAATAATGTAACTTTTGGTAGGTTCTCAATTGTGATGGCTATCGAATTAAAATCACCTAGCATACTTTGTTTAAATAAGTGCTCATTCAAGAACGTCCAACATCTAGGTGTTTTCTCCATTGTGTCTGTGATCACATTGGGGCATTGAAGCTTATCAAACACAATAGTCTCTTCTTTTACCTTCTCCATCTCATCGCACCATGGCTTCGAAGTTGTACTCGCTTTTACGTCACAAGGAGCATTGTCGACGACATAACTACTTAGCAGGCATGGTTTTGCAAATCTAACTGGATCCTTGATCTTTGCCGGAGAAGGCACATGGGGCACTAATAACATCAGCTCATCATCGTTGGTACTCATAGTTAGTTCTTCATTGACTTTTTTTTTCATTATTCCCATGTGTCTCCTCTTTTTCAACATCTTGTGGCTCATCCAGTTGTATATTTAGTTCGGGCACTTCATCAATCTCAGAATCCTCGTCATAACACCAATTATTTTAAGGACAGTTGTTTAACGCTTTGAGCATTTGATCCATCTAGTTTTGCAGATTTTGAATTGATATCTCTTGATTAATCCTCTTATCCTCATTTGATGCTACGAACTTGGACAACAATTCCACCACCCCTGAATTATATTTCTTAGTTTTGGAATCCATGTATTGAGGACCATGGGTTGAAGTAATGATGAGTTATTCCATCTAGTTCTGAAAATTATGGCTCGATATTTCTTGACTCATTATCCTTTCCTCTTGGTTTGCTATGAACTTTGACAAGAATTCCTCTAACTTTGACTTTTCTTCTTGTGGTAGTGGAGGTTGACATAAGAATTCCAGTGTGTATGTTGGATTTGGAGTGTAGTATTGGTCTTCATAATTGTAGCTCCATGAAGAATCCGAGTGATACCCACAAGCTTGATAATAATTGGCATATGCATAATCATTGAGGTAGTCACCACCATGTTGTCTTGGCCCAAAACTGACAGTGCATTGATTACTCGGATGATTCCCAGCACAATAATTACAAACTACCACTCTCCTTCGAATACGTTAGGCTGCAACAACATCCAACTTCCTCGAAACTATCTCTAACTGTGCTGATAATGCAGAAATTCTATGGAGTGAATCAATCCCTGTGTCCCTTGGTTAAATCATACTCGAATATGGCCTTTGATAATTGTATCCAGCCATGGTACTTGAAAAGAGAGAAAAATAGTAAGATAATAAAATTAAATAAAATAAATGTTCAAATTAAGACTAATTTGATTGAAGCTAATATTGGCAAAAAAAAATATTAAATTAATTCCCCGGCAACGGGGCAAAAAACTTGTTGGGTAAAATCTAACTACGCACAACACGCAAGTATATGTGGCCAACAAGTAATAAAGTGAAAGTAGAGTATCGTTCCCACGAGGAATTATTAATACAATTTACCAAATACTAACTCTTAACCAAACTAATTTTATTTAAACAATCAATTTAATGTTATAAAGTAAATTATTTAATTAAACTAATTCTAATTACCACTAATTAAAAATCAGATTATGGAGATTTAAGATCACAACTTCACTTATTGCTTCATTTAAATTAATACACTTATTATGAATTAAGCTCAATATTCTGAATTGTTAATCAAGAACACATAAGTAAATATGACCATCTCTCAATGTATCATACTCAAATCAACTTAAATTCACAGATGATATAATTAAGAAGAACACCCTAATTAACTAATTCACTATATCTCTATGTTTAAAAAGGATTTAAAGCACAAGTTCTTTATCTAATTACATGTGATGTATATGTATATCTCAATCCTAGATATAAATTATGTATTCCAATGCCATGCAAAAAACATAATCACATGCTATTATAATCATATCTAAATCTATACTTCATCTCTCGAGTTCATATAGATTATCACGCTAATTGTTAGCTAGGCAATTAAGCAATAAACACAAATCATAATAGACAATCCAAGAATAATCTCAATAATTAATAAAGAAGCATACTAAAATAAACTATGGAATAAGTTCCATTGTAATCTTAAACAAAAGATTTAGTTCATGATTAATGAATTAAAACCAAGAATCCACAATTGAATAAATATTAAAAGACAAAAATAAGAGTAGAGTGAAGAATAAATCTGTTGTCAGTAAATCCCCATCTTCCTCAAGCTCCTGCTCTTGATCTTCAATGGTCTCCAAATTGCTTCATTCTCCAAAACTAAAAAATACTAGGTTTTATCCTAATCTAATAAATCCTCCTTAATCCTGGCGATTCTCCTCCTTTTATATGCCTATTCATATGTCTTGTAGTCCTCTTGGAAGTCTTTGATCAATCAGCTCGAACCAATCCTTTTTGAACTCAAATTCTGAAAAAACTGCTTTTTCTTCCCGTACATCCGCCCTCGCGGGGGTTTTTGTATTGATAAGCCCGCCCTAGTGGGGTATACTACTATTTTTGCCTCAGTACTCCCGCCTCTATGGGGGTTTTGTATGTATAATGTCCACCCCGATGGGGGTCCTTTTTTAGAAATTTTCTACTCTAACTTCCTTTGGGAAAATGGTTATATCTTCTTAATCTAAACTTCGATTTCGATGATTCAAGATGTTTCGGAAAGAAGAGACATAGATCTAAAACTTTCATTCTTTGAGTGTTTCAAAATAAGGGCTGGAGTAATGCTGAAATTGGCTCTGAAGTGGCTGTTATGTAAATGGCAAGCCGAAAATACGAATCTAGTAACCCCAAACGTCGATCCAAGTAACTTTTGTCCCAATTCCTATAAAACAACATAAAACATGCATGAATAGACATAACCACTTAAAAACTTCCAAAAGATTAAGCTCAAATGCACTCAATTAATGGGTATAAAACCCACTCATCAAACTTCATCCTCAGTGCTTTCTTTAGCATCAGCTTTGACGATTGGCTCAAGTTGAGACTCTGCTACAGTATCCACTTCTGAAGTGATGGGAGGTCTGGACTCTACAATCGAAGAGAGTGAAGACTTCTTTGTTTTGTGGCTACGTTTTCCCTTCTTAAGCTGCTAAGAGATGGTGGCTCTATCTTCTTCCTCTTCAGACTGCTGCTCTTTTCTCTTTATTTCCTTCAGAATTTTAGTTCCCGAACTCCCTTGGGGCGCTTCAGTGGTTGAGCCTTGAGGCTCTTCTTTTGCTTGAACTTTCATTTTCTTCTTACCCTTGTTCTTTCTAATCAAAGAAATGCGTTCTTTTTGGTTAATTTCTTCTTCTTCATCAACTTCCTTCACAACCAACATGTTTCCTAGTATCCCAGATACTTTCGCTTCACCAGTCCTTTCACTTGATTCAGACGTCATTCTGACATTTTTTGTAGGGTTTCTTTTCCAGTTTTGAAACAGCTGTTGGTTCATTCTTCTGTTGGGGTTGATGGGTTCTTGTGATGATCTCTGACTTAGCATTCCTTCTGGGTTAAGGTAGCTCAAGAAGGGCCAACCTCTTAGACTGAACTAAGGGTCAGGTATGTCCCTGAGGCACTTATCAGAGGGGTTGCTTAGATAGAAATGATGTCATCATAGAATGCTTTACGTCGAGACGGGTCTACGATCATTGTTTCATCTCTACGATTTTAAACATAGCCCATTTATCTGAATGGTTAGCACAAGCTAGAGAATAGAGTTTATGGTTGCAGATTTAGCATACCTAACTCACTTATCAGTTTATTAAATCTAGATTCATCTAAAGATTTTGTAAAGACATCAGCAAGTTGATTTTCAGTAAGGATGTATTGTAAAGATATAGTTCCATTTTGGACATGATCCCTAATAAAATGATATCTTATTTCTATATGCTTAGTCCTAGAATGCATGATAGGATTATGTGTTATTGCTATGGCACTTGTGTTATCACAATGAACTAGTATAGATTTGAAATCAAACCCATAGTCTGCTAGCTGATTTTTCATCCATAAGATTTGAGCACGCCATGACTTCGGCGAAAGAATGTATTCACTTACATTGTTGAGGTAGAATCTTGAGTTTTATTTTTTGCTAAACCAGGACACAAGTCTTTTTCCTAGCAACTGACAAGTGCCACTGGTACTTTTTCTATCGATCTTGCAGCCTGCAAAATTAGCATATTTATATCCTGTCAGTTCAAAGGAGGACTCCTTGGGATACCACAGTCCTAAGTGAGGTGTGCCTTTGAGATACTAGAAAATTCTCTTTATAGCAGTTAAGTGTGATTCCTTAAGATTGGCTTGAAATTTAACACATATATGTTGCAAACATTATGTCTGATCTACTGGCAGTTAGATACAGAAGAGAGCCTATCATACCTCTATATTGAGTAATGTCAATACTTTTACCTTTCTCATCTTTGTCAAGCTTGGTTGCTGGAGCAATTGGTGTTTTTATGGGAGAGGTTGATTCCATGCCATACTTCTTAAGTAAGTCTTTAATGTACTTGGTTTGGTTAATAAAGATACATTCATCAGTCTGCTTTACTTGTAATCTAAGGAAGATATTCAGCTCACCCATCATACTCATTTCGAACTTGCTCTACATAAGCTTGGAAAATCTTTTGAACAGTTTTTCATCAGTAGAACCAAAGATAATGTCATTTATATATATCTGGAACTAATAAGACTTTATTTTTGAGCTTCCGAAGAAATAATGTGGTATCTACTCTACCTCTAGTGAAGCCATTTTCAATGAGAAAGTTAGTTAGTGTTTCATACCATGCTTTAGGTGCATGTTTAAGTCTATATAAGGCCTTGTCTAATTTATAAACATAATTAGAGAGAGTTGGATTGATGAAACCTGAAGGTTGCTCCACATATACTTCTTCCTAAAGTTCACCATTTAGAAATGCACTTTTGACATCCATTTGAAAGACTTTGAACTTCATGTGGACAGCAAACACAAGGAATATTCTGATGGCTTCTAATCTGGCAATAGGTGTGAAGGTCTCATCGTAGTCAATGCCTACTTCTTGGGAATATCCTTTGGCTACTAGTCTTTCCTTGTTCCTTGTTATTACCACATCTTCATCCATCTTGTTTCTAAAGCCCCATTTGGTGCCAATAACTAAGTGGCTTCTTAGTCTTGGAACCAATCTCCATACTCTACTTCTTTCAAACTGATTTAGTTCCTTTAGCATGGCTTCTATCCAACTTGAGTCTTTCATAACATCCTCTATGTTTTTAGGTTCCATTTGTGACAAAAAGCTTAGATAGAAACACTTATTCTGGGTGGCAGATCTTATCTTGACTCTTGCATTTGGATCTCCAATGATTAGGTCTTGAGTGTGATCTATTGCCATCTGTTTCCTGTTGGAACATCTATCCTTGAGTGTGATCTATTGCCATCTGTTTCCTGTTTGAATTCTTTAAGATTAACTTATGTTTCTTGATGTGGAGGTTCATTGCCTGGCATAGCTCTCTCTACGATATCTTCTTCAGGCTCAACGATTTCATCTTCTGGAACTATGATCGTGGTGTTGAGCTCAACTACCTCGTTCATAGTGTCTGAGTTATCTATAGTAGTGTCTCGAGGCACATATTTGTCTAAGTCTGTTTCATCGAAGATGATGTGAATTGAAATTTCAACATCTAATGTCTTCTTTTTGAATACTCTATAAGCTTTACTACTGTCTGTGGCATATCCGAGAAAGATTCCTTCATCTGACTTAGGTTGAAACTTAGTCAGATACTATTTTCCATTGTTGAGAATATAACATGCACAACCAAACACATAGAAGTAGCTGACATTTGGCTTTCTTCCTCTCCACAGCTCGTAGGGGGTCTTCTTTAACGTAGAGTACACAAGAGACCTGTTCTGAGTGTAGCATGCAGTGTTGACAGCTTCTACCCAGAAGTATTAAGTCAACCGATAAAAGTTTTTCTCAGAAAACGTGTAGAAATCGGACGAAATAAAAATAAAGAAAAGTATTGTTATGTACTTTTCATTCGTTTAACTACGTTATGGGAAAACGTAAAGGAAAACGCTTATCATTAAAAAGTGTTTTTCAGTTTTTCAAATATCCAAAAAATGCGTAAAAGTTAATCTGTAAAAGAAAGACGAAATATCCAAAAATATTTGGATTCCGAGAATCGCAGTTTTCAAACTGTCGGACGAATCCCGAAAGATGGAAACACGAAGCTTCCAAGAGAAGCTTCGTGAATAGTAAGGAGGTGTGAATAGTAACTTTGGGGGCGAAATTGTTAGGTTTGTAATATTCATGAACGCAATCAAATTGCATAAAATAAGCAGAAAAGTGAAAAATTAGAGTTTTAAAATTTTACAAACCATATACCCGGATCATCCTTTGTACACAATTATTAATTAAACAAAAAGATAAAGAACAATAATCATACCCTTGAAAATTCGTGTGACGCCCCCAAAATAGGTCCAATCCATCCAACCTATTTTGAGTGGCCAAATACATGGTACAGAAAACAACTACAACTTTATTACTATAATTGTAGTGCAAAATACAAAAACATATATGTTGTGAGTTTTGATACAAATATATACCAACTGTAACTCTGGACACCAACTTGGATAGCACGTCACAATGGCACCTTACATAAAGGTACAGTTAATAACTGTTTTAGAAATTAAAATCTTTGGGAAATGCTCAAGAAAACCTTCGTACATGGGAGGCCATGCGTCTAGGTTATGATAGATATCATATGCCCACAGAATTATCTTTGGTTAACCCAATAGACCCCAAAGAAAAATGAGAAGATTACTATCATGTTTTTTCCAATGGTGAGTCTTCTCTTGACATATAACTATCTCCAGTGTCTGCAATTGAAAATTATATTTCAACCAAACTCCAAGATCATATAGGTAGTGCTCGTAGATATACTCAGCAAGTGGATGTGCACAACCATGTCTTATGATAACACGAGGTTGTATATCATTAGGCATCTTATATGATAGTGGCAAAACACCCTTCCAAAGTTGGGTTTGCCTCACCCTATTTGGTTCACCAAAATTAAATATCAAATGATGTATACAATACGACACACTTATCTAAAGTTCTCAATAAAATTATTTTCATACTATTTAGGGAGAACCTCAATAGCTATAGACCACCGTTCTATTCCCTCATTACCCCCTGCTCGACCCAAATTACACTCTTATTACACGAAAAGGAATTGTGAAGCAAAAGGGTGAGCACAACTAGCCCAGTAAGAATATCATGACTAAAGATAATTAAATTATCAATAGCCTTCATCAGTAATAAATCAGAGATTTAGAAAATATGGTAGATGATAAAACTTTTCAACCATAGTTGCAGCGGAACGAGAAATCCATTAGAAGAGTCAAATAGACCATAAAGTCTATTATCTTCTCCATGTTAAAAGTCCACCAACAATGTTTTATTCCTGTAACATCAATCAACAGTTCATGTCCACAATCATGTGAATAACTCATAACCATAATTGTGGTTCTAAATTCCTCTTCTCATCCGGGGATTTAAGATAATTTACATCACCGTCTTTACCCAAAACATCAAAGATCATGGTTATACCAAATCACGCCTCTGCTCATAATCATGCTAATAAGTTCATCTTTGCACTACTGGACCAAAGATATTCATTAACAGTTCACCTTTGCACTACATGCCAAAGATATTCAAGAACATGTCATCTTTTGCACTACGGGCCAAAGATATTCAACAACAGTCATCTCTTTTGCACTACGGGCCAAAGATATTCATCAACAATTCATCTTTTCACTCACAGCCAAAGATATTCAACAACATGTCATCTTTGCACTACGGGCCAAAGATATTAATATCTCAAAGAAATATATAATCATTTCAGAATTTATATAAACAATAATTATAACCATGTTGATCAATTCACCTTTGCACTTAAGCTAAATATATTCAATTATAAATTCAATGGTCATGATCATACCAGTCAACAATTCATCTTTGCAGTACTGGCCAAAGAGAACCCATAGTCACAATAATACCAATAATCTACCTATCTTTCAAGTCAAAGAAAAATATCATCATTAGGGTTATAAAAATATTATATATGATAATAAAAACAATATGATCAACAACTGCATTTAATTTCAAGAGTGAGATTCATAAATCAACGATAATTTGGTCAGAAAAAGAACTAATTTTGTCATGAATAGTACCCATGAATAGTAACTCGTGAATAGTAACTCATGAATAGTAACCCGTATTCGTACATAGTACCGTATACGTAAAATAATATCATATATGTAAATAGTGCCATATACATGAATATAGTACCGTATACGTGAATAGTAACCCCGACATAAAAAAGGTAGAAATTCCACAATAAAACTCATATTAATAATTCGGCATAATGATATTGAAGAAAATAATATCATTTAAGAAGAAAATAACATCCCTTAAAATCCCTTACAATCCCTTACAATCCCTTACCTTAAAAGAGCAGTACTTCTGACTGGAATATCGGATATGACGCTAAAGGAAATTTGCACTAATTAGCAACTCTAAAAGTATCAAAATACTCACAAAAATACGCTCGATAATATATTGAGAGAAAACTTATGCTTCTGGTGTGATTTTCAGTTCTAACTCAGCACTCTATTTATAGGAAAATGTTGGAACGCCAAAGCAGACTTGATCTGCAACCCGATGGCTTTACCTACTACTATTCCCACCCACCACTTTTAAAATAAAATTTTAGCACATTTTTCACCAACCAAAGGTGGGGCCCACTCATTCTAGAATTTTCCACCAAAAATCAGTTATAAACATAATTTCCAAATCAGTCACCTCTTAAAATTCATAAAAAACCATATGTTAATTTTTAACGGTTCAAAATTTGTGGACATGTACTCAACTTATATATGTATAACATATCCAAAAATAACAATGATCCAACGGTCGGATTAAATATTATAACTCACGCAATATATCTCAAGAACACTGATTTTTCAAATTATGAGTCCTTCGCACCAGTTTCATTCAAACAGTCACCATGAAAAATCCACAATGAATTTTTGGGTGATTCTAATTTCTACAGTTAGATTACTTCCAGGGCTTTCTTTTGATATATGGATCATCTCCTAACTCATTATACACAAAGAGTTATAGATTTTACAAAATCAAGTAATAAACTAATTTTCTAAAAATTTCCAAATTTCGTTCTTCATTTCGATAAAATACTAATAAAACACCTCAGCATTAATTCCTTCATTTATATCCATATAAAAATATATATTTCCTTATCATATAAATCAATAATTAATTATTCATAAATAATAGTACAGAATCACAATTATGACAACCAGGCCGTTCCTAGGAAAGAGGGGGCTTTCCAGTAAGGATTTCTCTTTACTGGCGCGCAATTAGGTGATCAAACCTCTCCTTGACAGAACTTTTTAGACATTGCCAATAATGCTATCTAGTAATATTATTCAAATAATATGAATTATTGATCCGATAATGGGAAATACTGTGCAGTGACAATTATTGAAACAACAATAATATAAAATATCAACGCATCAATTATTGAACCAATAAAATAAAATATTGAACAGTAATTACTGTAACAATTATTGAGTAGTGCCTTCTTACGTAAGAATCAATAATTCAAAAATATTGTACAATACCGTGTGCTACTCTTTAACGACCACAGCAGATTCTCGTATTTTAACCACCAGGTATTCCAACAGTGTTAACGGTAACAACTACGTCGTTATTTATTAAAACTCAAACTTGTCATTTTCTTCATCCGACATTTATTCTGTTATGGGGCCCATAAATGGTTTAGCGTAAATCAAATGCGATATTCTCCGACGCAATGAAGAATATTCCACGACCAAACGAATATTCCCTAACAACAATAAGTTTTTTTTATAGCCACTTGCTTATTTTGAAAAACTTTCATATATCACCCATAAATATAAACTTTTATCAATTTAACTATTTACTAAATAGAAAAATTGAATACTTTTTCATAAAATTCGGGGTCTTACAATTCGAGCTTCTTCATGTACAAGTTCACCTCCAAATCCTTCCGCGTTCAACTTGAATCCACCGGGTTTGGTTCCTTTATTTGATTAACGTTAGCCACCCAAGTGTTTGGCCTCTAGAGGTGATCCACCAAGGAAGAAGAAAGATTCAAGAAGATGGGTATTTGGCAAAATCCTAGTTTTCTATCTCTATAGAAAAAGAGCGTACTCTCCCAACTATTGGAATTACGTATTCTATGAAAACGTCAACCACCACCCATAATAAGACTCCTCTTATTTGTAGATGTGGGCAACCCTCCTTAACAATTAAGGAATTGGGTTTTATTTTAATTAATTAAATTCCTTTAATTAATTAGGCTCTCAATCTTATTATGAATAATTAATTAAACTCTTTTAATTAATTAGCCTCCTAATCTTATTAGGATATTTGAGAGTACTTTTATTAATTAGTTCCTAAAGTCCTTTAGAAGTTAAAAAATAATAATAGTAATAATAATAATAAAACTCCTCTTATTAATTTATATTTAATATTTCCAAAATATTAAATAATAAATATTAAGCTATTTAATTTATTCTATCACCATAGATTAAATTAAATATACTTAACTTATTATTGCGATTATGTCATTAACTTCTTAAATAATTATTTTTCTTTTATGTGTGACCCTTTAGGTTCTCCATATTAAACCTAACAGAAATAAATCAATTAGAACAATTCTAATCTTATTTAAATAAATAAATTAAACTATTAATTTATTTAAATAAATAATATTTATTCTACAATAGGGATAAGCCTCTCTAGCGATCAACGACTTTCCAGATAATATAGATTTCAACATTAATCATAAAAGAACCTTTGAGTAAATAGTTACCGTACAATTCAATCCTTCCACCATACAATGTCCCAATTAAATATAAGACATGGAATTACTGTCAAGTCTTATTTTATTTAATTATATGTATTTCGAATCTTAAATGCACAACTCCAAATAATGCAAATTAGAAACTCCTTTCTAATTTTATTATGCCTTGGTCAAGGACTACTGGGTTGTCATTTATCAAATCACATAGGACATTTCTCTTCTTTTACTAGAAGTGGTAGATTCTTTATTGATCATACATTATCTCCATATACAACTTATTATACCCAAGCATACCCTTTGATATACCCTAAAGGTCTTAAGGAATAAGTTAAAGTATAACTCATCATACACAAGATACTATGATGATCTCAAGTCCAAGGATCACTTGTACTTCTATCACTACAGGAATTCTATTGACAGTAAGTAAAACTCCATTAGGTATTCCTTACAAGCCACCGCGTTCAATGAACTTATTCTCTAATAAGTACCTACATACTTGCTTTAGTGTCTCCACACAAATGATCATGAGATTAATCATCCTCATCCAATGAGCAAGCAACGTATGTACCAATCTATCAGGATTCACTAATCCCCAATTTAGTAATCCAACGACTGGGAATTATTTTAGTTTTAAGCTTTTTAAGAATTTAGATCTCATTAGAATGATCATCATCATTATTCTAAAAACATTGCTTAAAACTATGGGTTTATCACATATTATAAAACAACATCATGTAGATAATTAAAAGCCTTTAATAAATTAATAGTTTTTATTAATAAATGAATAAGATTGTTACAAAGTATATGTTTTATCATCAAACATGATTGGCTTGTGTGCATACTACTTTCAATCTCCCACTTGCATTAAAGCCAATCGTCATGTTATCTCATACCCTTCTTCTCTAAGTGACGATTATCCTGTTGTTGGATAAGCTTCAGTAAATGGATATGTAATGTTGTTCTTGAGAGTCCACTATCTTTATAGTGATTTCCCATCTTTCAATGATTCCTCTAATCAAATGAAAGTGCCACAACACATGTTTAAATCCAAGATGAGACTTAGGAACTATTCTTAGTTCTACAATTAACTTATCATCCAAACAATCAACTTGCAGCTTCATTTACAGTTATATACTTTTTCTTTATCACTAAACCAGTAACTCTTTGCTGTTTGGAACCTTTCCAATTCATTGCACCACTGTTCAAGGTAACGCTTTACATTAAAGTGGATTTTCTGTTGTCTTGGTCTGTCTGAAAAACTTGAGTCTGTTAAACTCTCTAGTTTTAATTTAGACCCAACATAAATTTTAATCACATCCTTAGTGCCGGTTAAGTACTTTAAGATGTTTTTCACTGTCTTACAGTGATCTTCTCCAGAATATAACCGATCAACATCAGATCTCATATATTTCATTATATACATGATTGTCACTCATGTGATCTCTCTTTTCAGGAGTCTGTGGGGACTATTAAGAGAGATACACTCCATGGCTCATCACACGAGACTTCTCTTGGAGTTTGTCATGCTAAACAACTTTAACATCAAATAAATATACGTTCCTTGGGTTAAGTTGAGCATCCTTTTAAATCTATCTATATATATTTTTATCCCCAATTACGATACTCTTCCCAAATCATTCACGGAGGAATGTTTAGAAAACTATATCTTTACTGATTCTAGCATTGGCATGTCATTCCTTTTCCATAGTATATCAACATATAATATTAAGAATGTCACGGCGCTCCCACTGACCCTTTTGTACACACTAGGTTCATTCTTATTTTTGATAAAATCAAACTCTTTTGATTGTTTCATCAAAACAAAATTTCCAATTTTGAGAAGCTTAATTCAATCCATTTCTCTAAGTGTCTACAACTCTTACCTCATTGTATGTAACTGGTTCATCATCTTCTATGATGTGTACCTCATCATCATCACATATGATGAATCCATACCTCCTATGTATCTTCAGTAGTATACCAAATTTATGATTCAGTTGTGGTATAATAGGTCTATCTACAGGTTCCTCTTATTTGACTTATAGTGTTGTGTGGTTCTTGAACTCTTGAAGATCTATTATCCTCCCACTAGCCCCTTCAATGATAAACACATTTATCTTATAAGCTAGCGTGTTTCGCAAAAAACACCTTTTGCTAAGTAGGATTATAGAACATATACCCTAAACTTACTTTATATGTATAACATATCCAAAAATAACAACGATCCAACGGTCGGATTAAAAATTATTACTCACGCAATATATCTCAAGAACATTGATTTTTCGAATTATGAGTCCTTCGGACCAGTTTCATTCAAACAGTCACCATGAAAAATCCACAATGAGTTTTTGGGTGATTCCAATTTCTACGGTTAGATTACTTCCAGGGCTTTCTTTTGATATATGGATCATCTCCTAACTAGTTATACACAAAGAGTTATAGATTTTATAAAATCAAGTAATAAACTAATTTTCTGAAAATTTCCAAATTTCGTTCTTCATTTCGATAAAATACTAATAAAACACCTCAGCAATAATTCCTTCATTTATATCCATATAAAAATATATATTTTCTTATCATATAAATCAATAATTAATTATTCACAAATAATAGTACGTAATCACAATTATGACAACCAGGTAGCTCCTGAGAAAGAGGGGGCTTTTCGGTGAAGGATTTCTCCTTCTTGGCGCCAGTGATTAGGTGACCAAACCTTTCCTCGATGTAACTTTCTAGACATTGCCAATAATGCTATCTAATAATATTATTCAAATAATATGAATTATTGATCTGATAATGGGACATACTGTGCACTGATAATTATTGAAACAACAATAATATAAAATATCAACGCAGCAATTATTGAACCAATAAAATAAAATATTGAACATTAATTACTGTAACAATTATTGAGTAGTGCCTTCTTACGTAAGAATCAATAATTCAAAAATCTTTATGCAATACTGGTAATATTCTCTTTATGCAACCACGCCGACATCGTATTTTAACCACCATGTATTCCAACAGAGTTAACGGTAACAACTACGCCGTTATTTATTAAAACTCAAACTTGTCGTTTTCTTCATCCGACATTTATTTTGTTATGGGCCCCACAAATGGCTATGCCGTCTTACGAATATTCTTCGACAGCGAGAATATTCCACGATCAAACGAATATTCCACGACAACAATAAGTTTTTTTTATAGCCACTTGCTTATTTTGAAAAAATTTCATATATCACCCTTAACTTTAAATTTTTATCAATTTAACTATTTACTAAATAGAAAAATTGAATACTTTTATTTCATAAAATTCGGGGTCTTACAATCTCCCCTCCTTATGAAATTTCGTCCCCAAAATTTACGTACCTAGTATTTCAAAGAGTTGAGATTACCTTGCTTTCATTTCAAATTCCATCTTCCCTGTCCTCATGATTTCTCCATTACTCATCTCCTGTATTTCAGATATCATTCTAGAATACAGCTTCAAAACAAAGGTTAATTGACATATCACAATTTGTCAACTTAAGTAATAAAATTCAGCTTAGGTAGGACACACACTAGCGAAGGATATTACTCGTCTCTCCCTTCCTAGTTCTAATCCGGATCTCCGCCAAAGATCATATCCCTAAGCTCTGATACCAACTGTGACGCCCCCAAAATAGGTCCAATCCATCCAACCTATTCTAAGTCGCCAAATACATGGTACAGAAAATAACTACTACTTTATTACTATAATTGTCGTGCAAAATACAACAACACATATGCTGTGATTTTTGATACAAATATATACCAATTGTGACTCTGGACAACAACTTGGATAGCACGTCACAATGGCACCTTACATAAAGGTACAGTCAATAACTGTTTTAGAAATTAAAATCTTTGGGAAATGCTCAAGAAAACCTTCGTACATGGGAGGCCATGCATCTAGGTTATGATAGATATCATATGCCCATATAATTATCCTTGGTTGACCCAATAGACCCCAAAGAAAAACGAGAAGATTATTATCATGTTCTTTCTAATGGTGAGTCTTCTCTTGACATATAACTATCTCCACTCTCTGCAATTGAAAATTATATTTCAACCAAACTCCAAGATCATATAGGTAGTGCTCGTAGATATACTTAGCAAGTGGATGTGCACAACCATGTCTTATTATAACACGAGGTTGTATATCATTAGGCATCTTGTATGATAGTGGCAAAACACCCTTCCAAAGTTGGGTTCGCCTCACCCTATTCGGTTCACCAAAATTAAATATCAAACGACGTATACAATACGACACACTTATCTAAAGTTCTCAATAAAATTATTTACATACTATTTAGGGAGAACCTCAACAGCTATAGTGTGAGACCCCAAATTTTATGAATAAAAATTTAAATTTCTCAAAATATTTTTTTTGAATATTATGGTGTGGATTTGATATAATGTTATAGTTGTGGGTAATATTTATAAATTTTTCAAAGTAAACAAGTTGTTATATAATATTCGATTGGTCGGGGAATATTCGTTTTAACAGGGAATATTCGTACGACGACACAATCATTGGTGGACCCCACAACGGAAATATTGTCGTAGTAAGAAAACGACAGAATTATCTTTTATAAAAATAACGGTAAAAGTGTTACCGTTAAAAGCGTTGAACTACCCGGTAGTAAAAGTACAAATGCGATGTCTGGCATGGGTTGCATAATAGCACACTGCGGTATTGGTTATTGATGCTTACGTGAGAAGTCACTTAGTTATACTCAATTATTACTACAGTAATTACTGCATCATATCTCTCATATTATTGATTCGATTATTGTCATAATATCATCTATATAATATGATATATTATTAAATCAATAATTAAGACGACAAAGTTATTCATATTATTAAATTGAAATATTTACAATGTCTAGAAGTTCTATCAAGGAGAGGTTTGGCTAGTATAACCTATTAGGAGGGGAGAGACGGGGAATTCCTTCGCTAGTACGACCTACCTAAGTTTATTTTGTTTTTAATTGGTCGGTCAGAGTATAGGGATAATATGTGATATGTTAATTAACCCTTGTTTTGTGGCAGTATTTGAAAATGACATCCGAGAATGTTGAAAATAGCAATGGAGCATAGGAGACCGTTGAGGCTCCACATATCAATAATCAGGATAATGTGCATTAGGAAGGCGACAATCCTCATGCAAATGACAACACTAACCAAATGATGAACGATGGAATGTTCAGAGGCTTTATGCAATTCATGCAACATCAGGCGAGAGCGGATCCTGTCCAAAATGCAGGTGGAAACACTAGCAACTCTCGGACGGTCACTTCTAAACAGTTCAAGGAGCTGGGACCACCGGAGTTTTTTGGAGAGCCAAAACCAATTGAGGCGGAGACATGGATAAAGAAGATCAACAAGATATTTAATGTCTTGAGATGCTCCGAGGAGCAAAAGGTTCCCTTTGCCACCTTCATGTTAAGCGCAAGGGCGGATTCTTGGTGGGAATCAGAAGCGTACTCAACCTGCGAAAGATCAAGATGTCTTGGGAGAAGTTCCAAGAACTGTTCAACGATAAGTACTTTCCCGAAAGTATTCATCACGTAAAAGAGGTAGAGTTCATTAAACTGGAGCAAAACAACATGACCGTGTCGCAGTACGAAGCTAAGTTTGCCGAGTTATCCCGGTTTGCGTCCCATTTAGTTGATAATGAAGAGAGAATGTCGCGAATGTTTCTAAGAGGTTTGAAACCCAAGATACGTCAATATCTTATCTCTCATAAACTGTGTTTGTATTCAGATGTTGTTAATAGGGCTCAGTTATTGGAGCGCGATAATGAGTCAACCCAACCAAAAGAGAGCAGCCGGCAAACTGATAATACCAGTTATAGCAGTCATCGAAGCGGTGACAATATGCGTGGAGGGAATCAATATATCAAAAATGGTAACCACTTTTTCGAGCCCCAAAACGTACAATTATCGAAACTGTATTTTTCTATAAATAGAAGCTCGTTCTTCCTTCATTTCTCACCAATTCACTAAAGTTATAGCGCAATTATTATAGAGAGAAATTATAGAGAGAAAGAAGAAGAGAAGTCTGCTACCTCTCTATTCCAGTATCCTGCTTTATTCTAAGGTAAGGGATATTGTTATTATAGTAAGGGGTATTATTTCTTTCGTATTCATGAAGATAGTTATTTCTTTCAATATTCGTAAGGGTTGTTATATCATTGTTTATTATTATGTTGGAATAACCTGTCTAAGCGAAGTACCGCATACATGGTAAAATTCTTTTGTTATTCCATTCTTTATTATTCTGTTGGAATAACCTGTCTATGCGGTCTATCGCATGCCTGGTGAATTCTTTTGTTATTCCATTCTTTATTATTACATTGGAATATCATATGCGTGCGGATTACGCATGACACGGTTCCATTCTTTATTATTACATTTGGAATATCTTGTGCATGCGGATTACGCGTGACTTCGGTTCTCATTCTTTATTATTCTATTGGAATATCTTGTCTATGTGGATTACGGCGGCACCGGTTCCATTCTTTATTATTACATTTGGAATAACTTTGTCATGCATGCGGTCTATCGCATGCATGGTGAATTCTTCATTATTCCATTTTTATTATTACATTTGGAATAACTTTTATGCATGGGTCTATCGCATGCTTGGTGAATTCTTCTGTTATTCCATTCTTTATTATTCTGTTGGAATAACCTGTCTCCGTGGACTACCGCATGCATGGTGAATTCTTCTGTTATTTCATTCTTTATTATTCTGTTGGAATAACCTGTCTATGTGGATTACCGCATGCATGGTGAATGATCCTTTGTATTCATTCCTTATTAAATTGTGGGAATGATCTGTCTACGTGGATTACCGCATGGCGGGCGAAAATCCATTTGTAGGTTCATATATTCTATTATACTCAGTTGGTTAAATTTTTGTTTTCTATACTCCATGAAATTAGTAGAATATCCTGGATATTTGCGCTTCATCCAGTATCTTTTCATGGAAATATTTTTCTGAGCATTCTTGAATTTTACTCCACAAAGCAGTATCATGTTGACAATTTGAACGTTTTTCAGTTTAGGATAAATTAACTTATTAATCTTTAAAATTTAATTCTTGAACTTGTTTTATTGAATTATTATGTCATTGTCATCATCCTCATGTTTATATTATGTTGAAAGTCATATGTGGCCTATAGTGCATAGATGGACTTGGTATGATTATGACCAGGGATTATTCGGTATAGTCATGACCGTAATGTTACAAATGATGTGGTAAAAGTCCTCATTGGCCCATAGTGCATTGATGGACAGCTGTTGGCATGATCATGACCATTGATGAAAACACGAATATCCTTGGCCCGTAGTGCATGGATAATTTGTGGTCGTGATACTAATGAATATCCTTGGCCGTAGTGCAGGGATGACGTGGTTTATTTAATAAGCTGAGTCTCAACGATAAAAAGTGATGAAAAACCTTTTAAATCATTGAAGATAATAGATTTATTCTCTACTTGACCCTTCTAATGGATTGCTTGTTCCGCTGCAGTTAAACTTGATGTTTGTTATATTGTATCAGTTTAACACTGTTGAAGGCTAACAATAATTTATTCTGCATTATCTTAGCCATAATATTTCTTACTGGGCTAGTTGAGCTCACCCTTTTGCTTTCATTGTTCTCTTCAGGAAATGAGAACGTACGTAGCAGGGACTAGTCGGGGAACGGAGTGACGGTCCAGATGATAGCATTAGTAGTCCTCACTATTCTATGAAATAGTGTGATAATAAATGTATTGAGGACTTATTTTGAGTTTGAATACTGTGTAGAAGACAATGTTTGTATTAAAACTCACAGCTCATGTTGTATATTTAAGATTGTATTTGTATTCTGTACCATGTATTTGGCGACTCAGAATAGGTGATGTATACCTATTTTGGGGGCGTCACAATTGGTATCAAAGCTTAGGGATATGATCCCTGGCTGGGATGTGAGACAAGAACTAGGAGGGGAGAGACGGGGAATTCCTTCGCTAGTATGACCTACCTAAGTTTATTTGGTTTTTAATTGGTCGGTCAGAGTATAGGGATAATATGTGATATGTTAATTAACCCTTATTTTGTGGCAGTATTTGAAAATGACATCCGAGAATGTTAAAAATAGCAATGGAGCACAGGAGATCGTTGAGTCTCCACAGATTAATAATCAGGATAATGTGCATCAAGAAGGCGACAATCCTCATGCAAACGATAACACTGACCAAATGATGAACGATGGAATGTTCAGAGGCTTTATGAAATTCATGCAACATCAGGCAAGAGCGGCTCCTGTCCAAAATACAGGTGGAAACACTGGCAACTCTCGGACGATCACTTCTAAACAGTTCAAGGAGCTGGGACCACCGGAGTTTTTTGGAGAGCCAAAACCAATTAAGGCAGAGACGTGGATAAAGAAGATCAACAAGATATTTAATGTCTTGGGATGCTCCAAGGAGGAAAAGGTTCCCTTTGCCACCTTCATGTTGCGGGCAGAGGCAGATTACTTGTGGGAATCTGTAAAGCGTACTCAACCTGCCGCATTGAAGATGTCTTGGGAGAAGTTCTAAGAACTATTCAACGATAAGTACTTTCCCAAAAGTATTCATCACATAAAAAAGGTAGAGTTCATTAAACTGGAGCAAAACAACATGACCGTGTCGCAGTACGAAGCTAAGTTTGCCGAGTTATCCCGGTTTGCGTCCCATTTGGTTGATAATGAGGAGAGAATGTTGCGAATGTTTCTAAGAGGTTTGAAACTCGAGATACGTCAATATCTTATCTCTCATAAACTGTGTTTGTATTCAGATGTTGTTAATACGGCTCAGTTATTGGAGCGCGATAATGAGTCAACCCAACCAAAAGAGAGCAGCCGTCAAAATGATAATACCAGTTATAGCAGTCATCGAAGCGGTGACAATATGCGTGAAGGGAATCAATATGCCAGAAATGGTAACCACTTTGGTGGTAATCATGTCCAAGATAATAGGAATGGAAATTTCAAGAAGAGAAGGTTCAACAATGATGGAAAGACGTCAGCATCAGCACCCGTTGTTAAGGAAAGAGAACGACCACCTATCATATGCTTCAAATGCGGAGGGGAGGGACATATCAGTCCAAACTATACGCAGCAGTCCAAAACCTGTTACAATTATAGAAGAGAAGGTAACCTAGCCCGATTTTATTGTGTACCAAAGTCAAGTCCAGCTGGGACGGTGGCACCAAAGGCGTATACGGACAAAACAAAGTCGGTGGTTTCAGGAAGAGCGTTTTTCGTGACTTCTCTAAAAGAAAGTGACCCGAACGAAGTTAGCACGGGTTAGTTAATTATAAATTCTTGCGAAGTCTATACCTTATTAGATACTGGTTCTACCCATTCTTTTATCTCTCTTGCTTGCGCTCAACGTTTAAATTTAACTCTAGAGAAGTTAGACTTTGACTTATCGATTGAAACTTCGTTAGTAGAAACCTTCGTTACCTCCACTGTTTATAAGTCTTGTTGATTTAAATCGACACTTTCACGTTAGCTGTCGATCTTATCTCTTTGAAAATACTTGTTGTTGATGTGATTTTAGGAATCGATTGGTTAACTACTCATCATGCTTTTCGTAAGGTTGTTAGATTTCATATTCCTAACCAACCTGTTATGCCAATTCAAGCAACCAAACCACTAAAGTCAATCATTGTCATATCAAGCCATAAGTAAAGAGCCCCGATCCTTTTGTTGGTGACTTCCTAGTGTGGAATGCACCGAAGCCAGACTTTATATAGGCGACGTCGTGAATGACAGTGGCATGTTGATAGGTATCAATGTGACGTACTATCCAAGTCTTGGATGAGAGTCACAGTTTTGAGTGATATTTCTATTGTTAATAAATTTCCTGGCGTATTCTCTGAAGACTTCCTAGCCTACTCCAAAGCGTGAAATCAAATTTCGTATTGACCCCTGTACAAAATCCATTTCTATAACCCTCAAATATTTCTTCAACTAAAATGAACGTAACATGCGCCAAAGATGTTGGCTCGAGATGTTGAAGATTACGATCGTACCATTCAATATCATCGTGGAAGAGCGAACATGGTAGCTGACGCGTTGAGTAGAAGATCGTATGCGTTTACAAGTGTGATGTTGTTAACACAAAGACCCATTTCGTACGATCGACTTACAAAAGATGGAGATAGAGTTAAAGACTCCAAGAACCTACGTGAAGATAACGAATATACGAGTAGAATCGACTTTAGTCGATAATGTTAAAGTCGTTCAAGCTACAGACCCAGAGCTGATAAATGTGAAGAAGAGGGTTCAAGAAGGCGTTATTCTAGAAGCAAGACTCGATGAAGAGAGGAAATCTCAACCCTCGATTTTATTGGCCCATTTGAAATCCTTGATCGAGTAAGAACTATGGCCTATAGACTCGTTTTACCGCCAAATATGTCGCGTGTTCAAAACGTTTTTTTTTACGTATCGATGTTACGTAAATATGTGGACGACCTGAACCACATTATTGAATTAAAACTAGACGAGATAGCAGAAGATTTAACGTATGAGGAGATATGTGTTAAAATCTTGGATAAGAAGGATCGTATTCAACACTCAAAGGTTATACCTCAAGAGTTAGAATCTAAAATGAAGTCAAGGTATCCTCATCTCTTTGACATACCAGGTACGTACGTAAATTTTAAGGGCGAAATTTCATAAGGAGGGAAGATTGTGAGACCCCAAATTTTGTGAATAAAGATTTAAATTTCTCGAAATATTTTTTTGAATATTATGGTTTAGATTTGATATAATGTTATAGTTGTGGGTAATATTTATAAATTTTTTAAAGTAAGCAAGTTGTTATATAATATTCGATTGGTCGGGGAATATTCATTTTAATAGGGAATATTCGTACGACAGCACAATCATTAGTGGACCCCACAACGGAAATATTGTCGTAGTAAGAAAATGACAGAATTATCTTTTTATAAAAATAACGGCGAAAGTGTTACCGTTAAAACTGTTGAACTAACCGATAGTAAAAGTACAGTAATACACATGGTTGCATAGTAGCACACGGTATTGGTTATTGATGCTTACTTGAGAAGTCAATCAGTTATACTCAATTATTGCTACGGTAATTACTGCATCATATCTCTCATATTATTGATTCAATTATTGTCACAGTACCATCTGTATAATATGATATATTATTAAATCAATAATTGAGACGACAAAGTTATTTATATTATTAAATTGCAATATTTACAATGTCTAGAAGTTCTGTCAATGAGAGATTTGGTCATCTAATTGCGCACCAATAAGGAGAAATCTTTATCAGAAAGCCCCCTCTTTCCTGGGAACGACCTGGTTGTTAAATATTGTGAGTTATAATATTAATGATGAATAAGTTCGTGTTGATTAAAGATAAAATTGATAGTTTCATTGTGTTGGAATTATTAGTGTTAGTGAAAATCGACATTTATTTTGATAATAATTGATGTCTGGAAGTTATTGGGTAATTAATCGGATAAATGAGGATTTAATTGCTATTAATTCACATGATTATAACTATTTGTTCACATGTGTGTACTATTGATTCACATTCATATACTATTAGGCGAGTTGGTGCAAGATTGATAATACTTACATGACTAAGTTAAAGATGAAGGTATAGATGGAGGTACTATACTGTTATTCGTATTTTCACATGATTGTAACTATTGAATCACATGATTGAACTATTGATTCATATTATTTACTATTAGGGGAGGTGGTTCAAGTTTGATAATACTTCCAGGACTAAATTAAAAATGAAGAAAAAGAGGAAGGTATTATACTCTAATATTTCGAGCCCCAAAACGTGCAATTATTGAAACTGTATTTTTCTATAAATAGAAGCTCATTCTTCCTTCATTTATCACCAATTTACTAAAGCTATAGAGCAATTATTATAGAGAGAAATTATAGAGAGAAAGAATAAGAGGAGTCTGCTACCTCTCTATTCCAGTATCCTGCTTTATTCTAAGGTAGGGGATATTGTTAATATAGTAAGGGGTATTATTTCTTTCCTATTCATGAAGAGAGTTATTTCTTTCAATATTCGTAAGGGTTGTTATACCATTCTTTATTATTATGTTGGAATAACCTGACTATGCGAAGTACCGCATACATGGTGAAATTCTTCTATTATTCCATTCTTTATTATTCTGTTGGAATAAACTGTCTGTGCGGTATATCGCATGCCTGGTGAATTCTGTTGTTATTTCATTCTTTATTATTCTATTGGAATATCCTATCCGTGCGACTTATGTATGACCTGGTTCCATTCTTTATTATTACATTTGGAATATCACATGCATGCGATTACTGGCGTGACTGGTTCCGTTTCTTTATTATTCTCATTGGAATATCCTATCTCGTGCGGATTCGCATGACTGATTTCATTCTTTATTATTATTCATTGGAATAACTTTGTATGCGATTGTCTATCGCATGCATGGTGAATTCTTCTCGTATTCCATTCTTTATTATTCATTGGAATAACTGTCTGCATGCGATCTATCGCGTGCTTGGTGAATTCTTCATTTATTCCATTCTTTATTATTACATTTGGAATAACTTTTTCTCTACGCGACTACTCACTTTGCATGGTGAATTCTTCATTATTCCATTCTTTATTACTCATTGGAATAACATGTCTATATGGATTACTGCATGCATGGTGAATGATCCTTCGTATTCATTCCTTATTAAATTATGGAAATGATGCATCTACGTGGATTACTGCATGGCGCTAAAAATCCATTTGCGAGTTCATATATTCTATTATACTCAGTTGGTTAAAGTTTTAGCTTCTATACTCCATGAAATTAGTAGAATATCCTGGATATTTGTGCTTCATCCAATATCTTTTCATGGAAATATTCTTCTGAGTATTCTTGAATTTTACTCCACAAAGCAGTATCATGTTGACAATTTGGACGTTTTTGAGTTCAGGATAAATTAACTTATAAATCTTTAAAATTTAATTCTTGAACTTATTTTATTGAATTATTATGTCATTGTCATCATCCTCATGTTTATATTATGTTGAAAGTCATATGTGGCCTGTAGTGCATAGATGGACTTAGTATGATTATGACCGGGAATTATTCGGTATAATAATGACCGTAATGTTACAAATGATGTGGTAAAAGTCCTCATTGGCCCGTAGTGCATTGATGGACAGCTGTTGGTATGATCATGACCATTGATGAAAACACGAATATCCTTGGCCCGTAGTGCATGGATAATTTATGGTCGTGATACTAATGAATATCCTTGGCCGTAGTGCAGGGATGACGTGGTTTATTTATTAAGCTGAGTCTCAACGATAAAAGTGATGAAAAACCTTTTAAATCATAGAAGATAGTAGATTTTATTCTCTACTTGACCCTTCTAATGGATTGCTTGTTTCGCTGCAGTTAAACTTGATGTTTGTTATATTGTATCAATTTAACACTGTTGAAGGCTAACGATAATTTATTCTGCATTATCTTAGCCATAATATTTCTTACTGGGCTAGTTGAGCTCACCATTTTGCTTTCATTTTTCTCTTCAAGAAATGAGAACGTAGCAGGGACTTGTCGGGGAACGAAGTGACGGTCCTCACTATTCTATGAAATAGTGTGATAATAAATGTATTGAGGACTTATTTTGAGTTTGAATACTGTCTAGAAAATAATATTTGTATTAAAACTCACAGCTCATGTTGTATTCTGTACCATGTATTTGTATTCTGTACCATGTATGTGGCAACTCAGAATAGGTGATGTATACCTATTTTGGGGGCGTCACATATAGACCGCCGTTCTATTCCCCTGTTACCCCCGCTCGACCCAACTACACTCTTATTACCTGAAAGGAATTATGAAGCAAAAGGGTGAGCACAACTAGCCCAGTAAGAATATCATGACTAAAGATAATTAAATTATCAATAGCCTTCATCAGTAATAAATCAGAGATTTAGAACATATGGTAGATGATAAAACTTTTCAACCATAGTTGCAACGAAACGAGCAATCCTTTAGAAGAGTCAAATAGACCATAAAGTTTATTATCTTCTCCATGTTAAAAGTCCACCAACAATATTTTATTCCTGTAACATCAATCAACAGTTCCTGTCCACAATCATGTGAATAACTCATAACCATAATTGTGGTTCTAAATTCCTCTTCTCATCTAGGATGAAGATAATTTACATCACCTGTCTTTACCTGAAACATCAAAGATCATGGTTATACCAAATCACAGTTCCTGTTCATAATCATGCTAATAAGTTCATCTTTGCACTACGGGCCAAAGATATTCATTAAGAGCTCATCTTTGCACTACATGCCAAAGATATTCAAAGAATGAGTCATCTTTGCACTACGGGCTAAAGATATTCAACAACAGGTCATCTTTGCACTACGGGCCAAAGATATTCATAAAACAATTCATCTTTTCACTACAAGCCAAAGATATTCAACAACATGTCATCTTTGCACTTACGGTCATGATTATACTAGTCAACAATTCATCTTTGCACTACTGGCCAAAGAGAACCCATAGTCACAATCATACCAATAATCTACCCATCTTTACACTCAAGTCAAAGAGAAATATCATCATTAGGGTTATAAAAATGTTATATATGATAATAAAAACAATATGATCAATAACTGCATTTAATTTCAAGAGTAAGATTCATAAATCAACGATAATTTGGTCAGAAAAAGAACCAATTTTATTGTGAATAGTACACATGAATAGTAACTCGTGAATAGTAACTCATGAATAGTAACCCGTATTCATACATAGTACCGTATACGTAAATAATATCATATATGTAAATAGTGCCATATACATGAATATAGTGTCATATACGTGAATAGTAACCCCGGCATGAAAAAGGTAGAAATTCCATAATAAAACTCATATCAATAATTCGGCATAATGATATTGAAGAAAATAATATCATTTAAGAAGAAAATAACATCCCTTAAAATCCCTTACAATCCCTTACCTTAAAAGAGCAGTACTTCTAACTGGAATATCGGATATGAAGCTAAAGGAAACTTGCACTGATTAGTAACTCTCAAAGTATCAAAATACTCACAAAAATACGCTCGATAATATAGGGAGAGAAAACTTATGCTTCTGGTGTGATTTTCAATTCTAACTCAGCACTCTATTTATAGGAAAATGTTGGAACGCCAAAGCAGACTTGACCTGCAACCCGATGCCTTTACCTGCTACTATTCCCACCCACCACTTTTGAAATAAAATTTTAGCACATTTTTCACTAACCAAAGGTGGGGCCCACTCATTCTAGAATTTTCCACCAAAAATCAGTTATAAACCTAATTTCCAAATCAGTCACCTCTTAAAATTTATAAAAAATCATACGTTAATTTTTAATGGTTCAAAATTTGTGGACATGTACTTAACTTATATATGTATAATATATCCAAAAATAACAATGATCCAACGATTGGATTAAATATTATAACTCACGCAATATATCTCAAGAACACTGATTTTTCGAATTATGAGTCCTTCGGACCAGTTTCCTTCAAACAGTCGCCATGAAAAATCCACAATGAATTTTTGGGTTATTCCAATTTCTACGGTTAAATTACTTCCAGGGCTTTCTTTTGATATATGGATCATCTCCTAACTTATTATACACAAAGAGTTATAGATTTTACAAAATCAAGTAATAAACTAATTTTCTAAAAATTTCCAAATTTCATTCTTCATTTCGATAAAATACTAATAAAACACCTCAACATTAATTCCTTCATTTATATCCATATAAAAATATATATTTCCTTATCATATAAATCAATAATTAATTATTCATAAATAATAGTACAGAATCACAATTATGATAACCAGGCCGTTCCTAGGAAAGAGGGGGCTTTCCGGTAAGGATTTCTCTTTACTCGCGCGCAATTAGGTGATCAAACCTCTCCTTGACAAAACTTTTTAGACATTGCCAATAATGCTATCTAGTAATATTATTCAAATAATATGAATTATTGATCTGATAATGGGAAATACTGTGTAGTGACAATTATTGAAACAACAATAATATAAAATATCAACGCATCAATTATTGAACCAATAAAATAAAATATTAAACATTAATTATTGTAACAATTATTGAGTAGTGCCTTCTTACGTAAGAATCAATAATTCAAAAATACTATACAATACCGTGTACTCTTTGTGCAACCACGCGTATTCTTCGTATTTTAACCACCGTATTATTCAAACGAGGTTAATTCAGTAACAACTACGTCGTTATTTATTAAAACTCAAACTTGTCATTTTCTTCATCCGACATTTATTCTGTTATGGGGCCCATAAATGGTTGCGCCGTCGTACGAATATTCTCCGACAGCAAGAATATTCCACGACCAAACGAATATTCCCTAACAACAATAAGTTTTTTTTATAGCCACTTGCTTATTTTGAAAAACTTTCATATATCACCCTTAAATTTAAACTTTTATCAATTTAACTATTTACTAAATAGAAAAATTGAATACTTTTTCATAAAATTCGGGGTCTTACAATTCGAGCTTCTTCATGTACAAGTTCACCTCCAAATCCTTTCGCGTTCAACTTGAATCCACCGGGTTTGGTTCCTTTATTTGATTAACGTTAGCCACCCAAGTGTTTGGCCTCTAGAGGTGATCCACCAAGGAAGAAGAAAGATTCAAGAAGATGGGTATTTGGCAAAATCCTAGTTTTCTATCTCTATAGAAAAAGAGCGTACTCTCCCAACTATTGGAATTACGTATTCTATGAAAACGTCAACCACCACCCATAATAAGACTCCTCTTATTTGTAGATGTGGGCAACCCTCCTTAACAATTAAGGAATTGGGTTTTATTTTAATTAATTAAATTCCTTTAATTAATTAGGCTCCCAATCTTATTATGAATAATTAATTAAACTCTTTTAATTAATTAGCCTCCTAATCTTATTAGGATATTTGAGAGTACTTTTATTAATTAGTTCCTAAAGTCCTTTAGAAGTTAAAAAATAATAATAGTAATAATAATAATAAGACTCCTCTTATTAATTTATATTTAATATTTCCAAAATATTAAATAATAAATATTAAGCTATTTAATTTATTTTATCACCATAGATTAAATTAAATATACTTAACTTATTATTGCGATTATGTCATTAACTTCTTAAATAATTATTTTTCCTTTTATGTGTGACCCTTTAGGTTCTCCATATTAAACCGGTTGTGAATAAATCAATTAGAACAATTCTAATCTTATTTAAATAAATAAATTAAACTATTAATTTATTTAAATAAATAATATTTATTCTACAATAGGGATAAGCCTCCCTAGCGATCAACGACTTTCCAGATAATATAGATTTCAACATTAATCATAAAAGAACCTTTGAGTAAATAGTTACCGTACAATTCAATCCTTCCACCATACAATGTCCCAATTAAATATAAGACATGGAATTACTGTTAAGTCTTATTTTATTTAATTATATGTATTTCAAATCTTAAATGCACAACTCCAAATAATGCAAATTAGAAACTCCTTTCTAATTTCATTCTGCCTTGGCCAAGGACTACTGGGTCACATAGGACATTTCTCTTCTTTTACTAGAAGTGGTAGATTCTTTATTGATCATACATTATCACCATATACAAACTTATTATACCCAAGCATACCCTTTGATATACCCTAAAGGTCTTAAGGAATAAGTTAAAGTATAACTCATCATACACAAGATACTATAATGATCTCAAGTCCAAGGATCACTTGTACTTCTATCACTACAGGAATTCCTATTGGCAGGCAAGTAAAACTCCATTAGGTATTCCTTAGCAAGCCACGTTCAGTGAACTTATTCTCTAATAAGCACCTATATACTTGCTTTAGTGTCTCCACACAAATGATCATGAGATCAATCATCCTCATCCAATGAGCAAGCAACGTATGTACCAATCTATCCAGATTCACTAATCCCCAATTTAGTAATCCAACGACTGGGAATTATTTTAGTTTTAAGCTTTTTAAGAATTTAGATCTCATTAGAATGATCATCATCATTATTCTAAAAACATTGCCTAAAACTATAGGTTTATCACATATTATAAAACAGCATCATGTAAATAATTAAAAGCCTTTAATAAATTAATATTTTTTATTAATAAATGAATAAGATTGTTACAAAGTATATGCTTTATCATCAAACATGATTGGCTTGTGTGCATACTACTTTCAATCTCCCACTTGCATTAAAGCCAATCGTCATGGTATCTCATACCCTTCTTCTCTAAGTGGCGATTATCCTGTTGTTAGATAAGCTTCAGTAAATGGATATGTAATGTTGTTCTTAAGAGTCCACTATCTTTATAGTGATTTCCCATCTTTCAATGATTCCTCTAATCAAATGAAAGTGCCACAACACATGTTTAGATCCAAGATGAGACTTAGGAACTATTATTAGTTCTAAAATTAACTTATCATCCAAACAATCAACTTGCAGCTTCATTTACAGTTATATACTTTGTCTTTATCACTAAACCAGTAACTCTTTGCTGTTTGGAACCTTTCTAATTCACTGCACCACTGTTCAAGGTAACGCTTTACATTAAAGTGGATTTTCTGTTGTCTTGGTCTGTCTGAAAAACTTGAGTCTGTTAAATTCTCTAGTTTTAATTTAGACCCACCATAAATTTTAATCACATCCTTAGTGCTGGTTAAGTACTTTAAGATGTTTTTCACTGTCTTACAGTGATCTTCTCCAGAATATGTTCGATCAACATCAGGTCTCATATATTTCATTGTATATATGATTGTCACTCATGTGATCTCTCTTTTCAGGAGTCTGTGGGGACTATTAAGAGAGATACACTCTATGGCTCATCAACATGAGACTTCTCTTGGAGTTTGTCATGCTAAACTGTAAGACCCCAACTTATTATTAATGAAATTTAATTTTCTCTATTTATTATTTTGAAATAGTAAGGGTTGATTTGATTAATGTGGATAGATAGGGGTAAAATACGCAAATATTTCAAAATAAGCAAGTGGTTATAAAATATTCATTGTTGTCGAGGAATATTCGTTTGGTCGTGGAATATTAAATGCTTGGGGGAATATTAAATGCGGCCAGTAGCGACCATGTGTGGGCCCCATAACTGAAAAGCGATTGGATGAAAGAAAACGACAAATATAAGTTGTTTAAAAATAACAGTAGTAGTTGTTACCATTAATCTTGTTAAAATACTCGATGGTTAAAACACAAGAAGATTACTGCGGTATTGCACCAATTATTGATTCTTACGTAAGAAGGTACTACTCAATAATGGTTACGATAATTCTTGCTCAAGATTATTTTATTGATTTAATAATTGCTTGCGTTGATATTTTATATTCTTTGTTGTTTCAATAATTGTCATTACACGGTATTTTTCATTATCGAAGCAATAATTCATATTATCTGAATAATATTATTAGATAACATTATTGGCAATGTCTAGAAAGTTACATCTAAGGAGAGGTTTGGTCACCTAATTGCGCGCCCGAGAAGGAGAAATTCTTATTGGAAAGCCCCTCTTTCTTGGGAACTACACGGTTGTCAATATTGTGATTACGTAATATTATTTGTGAATAATTAATTATTGATTCATATGATGAGAAAAATATTGATTTTATGTGGATATAGATGGAGAAAATTTTATTGTGACAATTGTTGAAAATTGAAATTTTATCTTTTTCGATAAAATAATTCATTTAAATATATTATTATATTTTAATAATATAATAATGGTGATATTTTTACAACGAATGTGGGATATATGAGTATACGAGGAGGAAGAGTATTTTTGTTGCAATAAATGTTTAAAACATGTTAAACATGTTGGTGGACCCCATTTATTAGATCGAAATTTGATTATAACTTTGTAAAATCTCCCGTTTGTGGATTTGGTCAATTTACGCTTTGGAATTCGGAAAAAGTTTCTTCTGCAAAGTTGTAGAGAATTGAATTTCCTATAAAAATTCGGGAGTTTCGAATTTTCTGATAAAAGGGCTATTTATTATGAATTATTGAAGTTCTAAAGTTCCGAAATAATTAATTTGTGGAAGTTTTATTTATTTTTATTAATAAAAACGTTTTTTGATTGTTTTGTGGACTACAACATGTGCATAATGAGCTGAGATTAGATCTAGGAAGGTTGGCGTAGAAATTTTAATATATATATTAATATTTTATTAAAATTTCTGCTTTGGTGTTCTAAGCATTTTCCTATAAATAGGGTGCTTAGGTTAGAATTAAAAATCACACCAGAAACTGAATTTCTCTCTCTATATTATCGAGCGTATTCTTGTGAATATTTTGAGTATATTTTGAGTATTGCTATACGGTGCAAGTTCAAGTTATAGTCAATATCTGGTGTTTCAACTAGAAGTACTGTCTTGGTGAGGTAAGGGATATTATTATTTTTTCATGATATTATTTCTTCAATATCATTATCTTTGAAATATTGATCCAAGCTTTTATCAAATTTGGAACTTTTGGCGTCAGATTACTATTCACGATATACGACACTATTTACGAATACGGCACTATTCATCGAAAAATGAAAATTTTTCTTTTCGTCAAAAATATCTATTCTGGATACTAGCTTTGATTGTATCCATGTTTTGATCATTCTTGAATTTTTCACCACTATGATTATTTTTGAGGTATTTTTGGACGTGGATAAAACAAAGTACGAATCCTTAATCCTTGTCATTTTGTTTCACTGGATTCATTTCTTTAAAAATATTTTTCATCATCTTCAGTCTTAAATGATGATATTATGGAATATCTTTGGCCTGTGGTGCAAAGATGAATGATTTCTGAAGAATATCTTTGGCCCGTAGTGCAAAGATGAACAGGTGTTTAGATGAACATGACCAATCGATGAATATCTTTGGCTGTGAGTGCAAAGATGAATATTTGATTCGGATATATATTGATTGATGTTACGGGGATAAAAGATAGACGATGAACTTTTAAATTCATACATAGAAGATAGTAGTTTGCATTCTCTACTTAACTCTTCTAATGAATTATTATTTCCATGACAAATATTGATTTAAAATTTGTTGTCTATTGTATTCTATTAGATTTTCCTGTTGAAGACTAACGATAATTTGTTGTATATTATCTTAGTCATAATATTCTTCTTGGGCTAGTTGAGCTCACCATTTTCCTTTTTGTTCCATTTTTCTTCTCGGGAGGCGAGAATATAGCGAGTGCAGTCTGGGTATGGAATGAAGGTTCTAGAAAGAGTTGTTTAGTAGTCCTCACCATTTTTGTAAAATAATGTATCAATAAATGTGATGAGGATTTATTTGAGTATAGATATTGTCTAAAAGATAGTATTTGTATTCAAACTCACAGTTTTACTGTTGTAATAATAAAGTTGTAGTTGTTTCTGTACCATGTATTGACAATTCAGAATGGGGGATGTATACCTATTTTGGGGGCGTCACATAAACAACTTTAACATCAAATAAATATACGTTCCTTGGGTTAAGTTGAGCATCCTTTTAAATCTATCTATATATATTTTTATCCCCAATTACGATACTCTTCCCAAATCATTCATGGAGGAATGTTTAGACAACTATATCTTTACTGATTCTAGCATTGGCATGTCATTCCTTTTCCATAGTATATCAAAATATAATATTAAGAATGTCACGGCGCTCCCACTGACCCTTTTGTACACACTAGGTTCATTCTTGTTTTTGATAAAATCAAACTCTTTTGATTGTTTCATCAAAATGAATTTTCCATTTTTGAGAAGCTTGATTCAATCCATTTCTCTAAGTGTCTACAACTCTTACCTCATCGTATGTAACTGGTTCATCATCTTCTATGATGTGTACCTCATCATCATCACATATAATGAATCCATACCTCCTATGTATCTTCAGTAATATACCAGATTTATGATTCAGTTGTGGTATAATAGGTCTATCTACAAGTTCCTCTTATTTAACTTATAGTGTTGTGTGGTTCTTGAACTCTTTAAGATCTATTATCCTCCCACTATCCCCTTCAATGATAAACACATTTATCTTATAAGCTAGCGTGTTTCGCAAAAAACACCTTTTGCTAAGTAGGATTATAGAACATATACCCTAAACTTACTTTAGGATGTCCCACAAATCTATACTTGTCAAATCTTGTTCCAAGCTTATCCTTTGAAACCTTTTCACATAAGCAGGGCAACCCTTTATCTTAACATACTTAAGATTCAGAATCTTCCCTGTCCATAACTCTTATGGAGTCTTAGGTCAGATTTTGAGATTACCTTTTGTAGATATGCAGCCATTTCTAGGACATTATCCCAGAAAGATACTGTAATGTCGGTAAAATTATTATGGACCGCACCATGTCCAATAAGATATAATTTTTCTTTTCAGATACATCAATCAATTATTGCGTATCAGGAGGCATCCATTGTGAGAAAACCATTTGAGATGATCTAGAAACTCATTGCACAAGTATTCCTTCCTTGATCTGATCAAAGAATCCTAATACTTTGCCAATTTGTTTCACTTCTGAATTCTTTGAACCTTTCAAATAATTCATACTTTTATTTCATCAAATACAAACATTCAACTCTTTGAATGATCATCTCCTTTTCTTATACTAGTTTGTTCAATTTGTAAAATAATTTTTCACGTAAGTCAAGTATACAAAATCCATTAAGTAATATTCCAGTTCTATACAGAACATTATTATTATAAATAAAACAAAAAATTGTTTTTAAATATAATACCAATGATTTCATTGTCCAACAACAAAATGAAAATAATGTTTCTAACGAGAACTGAAATACAATAACAACTTATTAACTTAATAGACTTGCCCATAGGCAATGCTAAACAATAAGTTCTTATGGCTAATGTAGCAACCTTTGCTTCATTTTCCACACATAGGATTACTTATCTTTGTTTAGCTTTCTACCTCTGCTTGATCCCTTCATTAATCTATATTTGTGATAACCAAAGCCGGTATCCAATACCCAAGTAGAATCTTGACTTAAAGAAAAATTTATTTTAAATCATGAACAAAATTATATTTGTAACCGAAACTTTATTAAGCTTCTTCTGGTTAGCTCTGCAAGATGCTTCTCACAGTTTCTTTTCCAGTGTCCTGGCTTATTGCAGTAGAAGCAAACTTGTTTGCTATCCGTATCAGTTTTTTTCTTGTTATCCTTTGTTTTTGTCTTTTCTATTTACCTTCTTTGAATCGTTCTTCTTTTCAGAAGATCATTTGGCCCCAACCAGTAAGACTTGGTCTTTCTTGGTTGGAAAGTGACTCTCAACATTTTTCAACATGTTAAGCAAATCAGCGAAGCTGATATCTAGCTTATTCATATGAAAAATTCACAACAATTGTGAAAAGGAGTCCTAGAGTAACTGTAAGATCAAATCTTGACTCAACTCTCCATCCATGACAAAACATGTTATCCTAATTGTTCAATCAAATTGATCATGTTAAGGACTTTTGTCTGTACTGTATTGTCATCGGTCATTTTAGATCGGAAGGGCTCCTTAGATATCTGATATCTATCAGTCCTACTTTCCTCACCATCAACTACTTGATGTGCAAGAATATAGTAAGAACATCCATAGTTTCATGCTGGCGCTGAAGCTCGTTACTCATGGATACGAGCATGATGCATTGAGCCAACCTTGCATCATCTTGCCACTTTCTAAAAGCAGCAATGTCTTCCTCAGAGACATTGTCTGCAACCATTGCAGGGATAGGCGTATTAAGGACATAAGATGGCTTTTCATCCATGAGAACTATTCTCAAATTCCTTAACCAGACCATTTAATTTGGTCCAGTTAAATAGCATCTAATATGCTTCACAGTGATAGTTCATAACCTTTGTTCGGTTATTGAAGTCTAAAAAGAATGTTTAAATTCTTGAGGTAGTTTATTCAACTGCTATGACTTGCTGAGCAATTGAATGCTCACACTTGCTTTAAATGAAAAATATTTTCAGTGTATGAGTAGAAGAACTTAAGGATCCCGTAAAGATTAAGCTGACCGATATCCAGACAAAGTGTCATTCAGTATATGAATGAGCGTGAAGAGAAAGCCAAGACTTGTAATGTAGAATAATGTAATTAAGTTGTACAATAGTTTAATAAACTATTATGTATCCTTGGTGGTGGATAAAAGTCACTATTATAAAATGTAAAGAATAATGTAACTATCATTATTTGTAATGAATGAGGTTATAAGGTATTAGAACCTGGGAATTGAGAATGTATGTTGTTATATTTAACCATATAATGATGTATGTTTGGAAGAAAATGGAACCGTGACGTACAGAATCTGAGTGTGAAGATAGACCAGATTTTGGGGTGTTACACTTATGATCAATTTTATCACATACAAAACATCTAACATAATGCATGCTTGTGAGTGTGTGTGGATTCTTTCTCCATTTGAACTTATGTGGATTTCTGGCAATCTTTCCTTTATACTGATTCTTCTTTTTCAATGTGTCCTTATGATTCATGATTTGTGAAGAGTGTAACTTAACTCTACTATTCCCACCTAGTTTGTTCATCGAGTTGATTTTGATCGACTCTACGATCCTTCAAGGTTGGAGAGTAGTGACTAAGTTACTCTTCTCTTTTCTGAACCCTAGACCAACATAGGATCCGTTATGCCTTGTAGCATAGATTGGATCAGAAAAGCAGGGATGGACTGGTTCTTCCGTTTGTGAGGATTTTACAAAAGCAATGCTTCTATTGATGTTTTAAGCACTATTGATGTTAGTTTCCTTTGACTTTTACACATGTGGTTCTGAGGAGGATTCCCCAAAACCTAAACCTGTTCTGTCAGATGCACTTCTCTGACTGGAGATCAGGGAGTACCTGGATAAAGAGGATCTATTTCACGTTAAGATTGTCGTTTCTAGTTCCTTAATCTTAGAGGTTAGATTTGACTCTCTTTGTGCATTAAGTTCATTGGTTTGTCTTAAGAGTTTATTCTCAGCTTCAAGTTTAGAGAAGGAGTTAGCACTTAGAAGAGTTGTTTCCAGTTCTTCTTGAACTTTCTCTTTCTCTTTTTGAAGAAGAGGATAATCTTTAGACAGAACTCTGAACCATTTCATGTATTGATGCAGATCAGACGTTATGCCATGTAGTGCAATTCTTAAATCATCAATATCTACATCAAGAGAGTTAAAGTCAAATACCTCATCAATACTTACTTCATGATTGTTAGTGCTTTTCTTATCATTTGCATTTTTGGTCATTAGACACAGATTTGCTACTTGAGGATCTTCATCATCTCTAGACTTAGGAGTTGTGTCGTTGTCTGAGTCACTCCATGATCCTCCGGCCATAAGACCTTTGTCTTTCTTTTAGAGCTTCTTGTTGCCTCTGAACTCTTTCTTTGGATTTGTATTCCTTTTCAGTTCTTCTCTAAGAGGTTTGTTGTAGTTTGCAATGAAATGGATAGGCTTCTTGCAGTTGTAGCATAAGTCATTGATCTGCTCCTGGCTGTTATTGTTGTTGAATCTCTTAGGTTTGCTGCTTCTACCTTTACGCATGAACCTCTTGAGTCTTCTTACTAGCATTGCAATATCCTCGTCATCATCTTCCTCAGAGTCAGAGTAATTTTCAGTGTTAGCTTTGGAGATGGCATCTGTTGCTTTGAGAGAAACTCCTTTGTCCTTCTTTCTTCCTTCAAATAGAGTTTCTGCTCGTTGAGTCAGCTCCAGTTCATAGGTGAGAAGGTTTCCATAGAGTTGTTGAACTGTCATTTCATGGAGATTCTTTGATTCTCTGATGGCAGTGGTTTTGGCATCCCACTTACTTGGTAAGGCTCTCATGAACTTTATGATCAGATCTTTGTTTGGATAGATCTTTCTAAAAGCTCGAAGAGAGTTGAGCAAAACATTGAATCTTTCATAAGTGGAAGTGACATTTTCCCTTGGAACATGGGCAAACATTTCATATTGTTGAGTCAGAAGAGATTGTTTTTTTTCTGACTTCTTCAGTTCCTTCATACATAATGAGCAATACTTCCCATACTTCCTTGGCAGTTTTGTTGTTGACCACATTCTCGAAGAGATCATCTTCTAAAGACTGGAACAAAATGTTCTTAGCCTTTTTGTCTAGTTGGATAACTTTCTTTTCGTTGTCAGTTAATTCAGCTTTAACCTTGATTTGGACTCGTTTTGGATCTTCTGGAATTGGTGCGAGCTTTGTTGGAATGTAGAGCCCATTCATGACAGTTTCAAATAGCTCTTCATCTATTGAGTCCATGTATGCTTGCGTGCGATTTTTCCAGTTGGCAAATTTATCTTTGTTGCACATTGGTGGCTTGCTACCTCCTCCAGTCTTTGATTCGCTTATCAGATGTGCCATTGGATCAACTCAAGCATTGTAGGCTGATTGAGAGAACCTGCTCTGATACCAATTGTTAGTTCCCAAAGGCACAGTAGTTATCTAGAAGGGGGGTTGAATAGATATTTTAAAATTTCTTTTTCAAAATACTTTGTCCAATTTGTTAATCAATTTTAGCGGAGTATATGATTTGTTTGTTCCCCTTTAAGATAAACGAAGTAAATAGTTGACAGACAATTATAACAAATAAAGCAGTTAAAGCAAGAATATTAAAGACACAAAGATTTTAAGTGGTTCAGAGCACTCAAGGCTCCTAGTCCGCTCTTCTAATCCTTGAGTAGGAAATTCACTAAGGATGTCTTTACAATCTTTGAATCTCACAGATTCCTTCAAGACCAGCAATCTTGGAGTTTCTTAGTTCACTTAGAACTCTTCAAGTCCAGCAGACTTAGAATACAATTGATGAGAGTTGAGTTCTTTGAGTTGTGCTGCTCAGTTGCTGTTAAGCACGTGTTCTAAAGAACTGAGTAGCTAAGCAAGCTTTCTTTCTAGATCGTAGAGTTGAGCGTTAAGTGTTCTTCAGCTTTTCATTATGTGTTTTCTTGCATCTTGCATCTGATTTATATATAAGGTGCCTTTGAAATATGTCCGTTTGAAGGCATCCGTTGAAGCATTAATTGTATTTGACATTTCTGAGCACTGCTGGTGACTTTCTGAAAATCTTATGTCCAGCCGTCTGGCCCACTGACATAGCAGAATGATATCTCACCTAACACCTAAAAAGGTGTTTTCAGCTGACATATAGTACTTTCCTTAGCTTCTTCGATACGTTTCTTTGTTATATACTAAGGATGAGTGTTGTGTCATTGGGATTTCTGAGAGTTTCAACGTCTATAATCCATTCCACATTTGTTGCAATTTATTCTTAAACAAATGGACAAAGCACAATACTTCTGATGCAGACAGATGATGCACTACGATTATGATCACGGTGTCTTGACACATTCATGCTTGATCCGAACTGATAGTGGAGAACACTACGATTTCTCTTAAGCACTGGTAGTCTACGATCTTTGCTTACTTGATTTTGCAGACTCTACGCTTTCGAGAGCAGACTACGATACTTGATTTGGCTCGGCAGATGTTTGGACCACTCTACGATTCTGGGAGAGGCCCTCCAATGCAAACAGACTAAGATTCTCAATACTCTACGATTCTGCCTTTGTTTCTGCAAACTCTTGTCTATCTTGACAGACTACGATTCTGTTGAAGCCTATCTCTTACATCTAAAAAATAGACCAACCTAACATTTTTGATCTTTTCTTCTATACATTTATTTACAGAATGATAAACATAAAGCACAGATCAACCTAACAATTTTGATCTATCATCTAAGTCCTTGTACATATGTTCTTTGAAGGACTCTACATATAAACATAACTATTTACTTTCAACATCAAATTTAAATATGCAATACCCAACAAGTGAATTTAGTGTTAACAGATTCAGAAACTTATTCTGTCTGAATGAAATTGAAGTATGCGAGATATGTGAGATAACGACTTTTAAATGAGCCAATTCCAACTATAACGATTAAGATACGAGCCTAGAAAGAATTTTAGATGAAAAACTTAAAAAAAATTCAAAGGCTCAGGGTCGGCTCCGCAGGACCTCCCAAGCTTAAGAAAGTGGTGTCACAGCACCGGAACGGGGGATCAGTCACTGGAGAGATGCGCTCCAGAGAATCAAATAACAAAGGACACGGCGCCACAGCGCCAGTCCTAGACAAAAGGCAGAAAAGAATAAATGTGAATACAAAAGAAAGATAAGTTGATTGAAGGTGAATTATGACCTTAATTAAACTTAAAGTAACATCTTAAATGATGATTAAAACCTTAAGTTTAACAATAAAAAGTTAACAAAAGGTTACGAAAACATAAACACAAAGTAAGTTTAATAATACGATAAACCGAACGCACGTTAAATGGATGTTTGAGATTGCTTGAAATGTAATTACTTAAACATTGAACAAGTAAGGTCACTTATAACAATTAAATGTTATTAAGTCGTAATGAATGTTAACTAACCTAATGAATGTTAATAAGTTAAACAAACGGATAGTTAGACCGAAAAGAAGGAGAAGATAGATTAATGATAATACTTATGGATTGTATGTAATCTAACATGTTATAATATATGATTATGTTATGTGGAAACTTTAAAAACTCACGAGTAAAGTGAATTAATTGTGATGATATTATTATTTGAGTTGTGATTCTGGAGACATAATCCTTGTAAGGAGGGAAGGATGTAACAATTCGGAATTTCAAATTTAAATTTTAAATATTTATTGAATTATCTAAATATTTATTTGAGGTGTTTATTGCTGAATATGTAAGACCCCAACTTGTTATTAATGAAATTTAATTTTCTCTATTTATTATTTTGAAATAGTAAGGGTTGATTTGATTAATGTGGATAGTTATGGGTAAAATCATAATATTTCAAAATAAGCAAGTGGTTATAAAATATTCATTGTTATCGGGAATATTCGTTTGGTCGTGGAATATTCTTCTTGTCGGGGAATATTAAATGCGACGGTAGCGATCTTTTTTATGGGCCCATAACTGAAGCGATTGGATGAAAGCAACGACAAATATAAGTTGTTTAAAAATAACATGCGTAGTTATTACAGTTAATCTTGTTAAAATACTCGGTGGTTAAAACACGAAGTAGCACGGTATTGCACCAATTATTGATTCTTACGTGAAAGGCACTACTCAATAATGGTTACGGTCATTCTTTATTCGTTATGTTATTGATTTAATAATTGCTACGTTGATATTTTATATTGTTGTTGTTTCAATAATTGTCATTACACGAGATTTTCATTATCGAAGCAATAATTCATATTATCCTGAATAATATTATTAGATAACATTATTGGCAATGTCTAGAAAGTTACGCTCAAGGAGAGGTTTGGTCACCTAATTGCGGCGCCAAGATGAAGGAGAAATTCTTATTGGAAAGCCCCTCTTTCTTGAAACGCACGGTTGTCAATATTGTGATTACTGTAATATTATTTGTGAATAATTAATTATTAATTCATATGATGAGAAAATATTAATTTTATGTGGATATAGATGGAGAAAATTTTAATGTGACAATCGTTGAAAATTGAAATTTTATCTTTTCTAATAAAATAATTCATTTAAATATATTATTATATTTTAATAATATAATAATGATGATATTTTTATGATGAATGTGGGATATATGAATATATGTGGAGGAGGAGTATTTTTGTTACAAAAAATATTTAAATCATGTTTTATGTGTCGGTGGACCCCATTTCTTGACTGAAATTTGATTATAGCCAGTAAAATCGCCTTGTTTGTAGATTTCGGTCAATTTTTATTTGGAATTTGGAAAAACTTTCTTCTGCAAAGTTGTAGAGAATTTAATTTTCTATAAAAACTCGCGAGATTCGAATTTTCTGATAAAAGGGCTATTTATTATGAATTATTAAAGTTTCGGAGTTCCAAAATAATTAATTTTTGGAAGTATAAAATATTTAAAATGACAAAAACGTTTTTTGTCATTGTTGTGGGTCTTACATGTGTTAGAAATGGCTGAATTCAGTGTTAGGTTTGTAATATTCAAGAACGCAATCAAATTGCATAAAAGTAGCGGAAGCATGTAAAATCAGAGTTTAAAAAAATTTACAAACCATATACCCGGATCACCCTTTATGCATAATTATTAATTAAACGAAAAGAAAAAGAATAAAATCATACCCTTGAAGATCGAGCTTCCTCAGGTACAAGTTCACCTCCAAATCCTTTCGCGTTCAACTTGAATCCACCGGGTTTGGTTCCTTCCTTTGATCAACGTTAGCCACCCATATGTTTGGCCTCTAGAGGTGATCCACCAAGGAAGAAGAAAATTCAAGAAGAAGGGTGGTTGGCTAAACCCTAGATTTTCTATCTCTATAAAAAAGGTGTACTCTCCCAACAAATTGGAATTATTACGTAGTTGTCAAAGTCAACAACCTCCACACCCATAATAAGACTCCTCTTATTAATAGATGTGGGCAACCCACCTTAACAATTAAGGAATTGGGTTTTATTTAATTAATTAAATTCTTTTAATTAATTAAGCTCCCTAATAAGATTAGGGATAATTAATTAAACTCCTTTAACTAATTTTCCTTACTAATCCAATTAGGAATAAATGAGAGTACTTATATTAAATTAATTCCTAAACTCTTTTAGAAATTAAAATAATAATAATTGTAATAATATTAATAAGACTCCTCTTATTAATTTATATTTAATATTTCTAAAATATTTAATAATAAATATTAAGCTATTTAATTTATTCTATCACCATAGATTAAATTAAATATACATAACATATATATTACGATTATGCCATTAACTTCTTAAATAATTATTCTTCCTTTTATGGTGTGACCCTTTAGGTTCTCCATATTAAACCTATTGTGAATAAATCAATTAGAACAATTCTAATCTTATTTAAATAAATAAATTAAACAATTAATTTATTTAAATAAATAATATTTATTCTACATAGGGATAAGCCTCCCCTAGCGATCAACGACTTTCCAGGATAATATAGATTTCAACATTAATCATAAAAGAACCTTTGAGTAAATAGTTCTGTGACAATTCAATCCTTCCACCATACAATGTCCCAATTAAATATAAGACATGGAATTCTTGTCAAATCTTATTTTATTTAATTATATGTATTTCGACTCTTAAATGCATGACTCCAAATAATGCAAATTAGAAACTCCTTTCTAATTTCATTACGCCTTAACCAAGGACTCTTTGGGTTGTCATTTATCGAATCACATAGGACATTTCTCTTCTTTTATTAGAAGTGGTAGATTCTTTATTGATCATACATTATCTCCATGTACAACTTATTATACCCAAGCATACCCTTTGGTATACCCTAAGGGTCTTAAAGAATAAGTCAAAGTATAACTCATCATACACAAGATACTATGATGATCTCAAGTCCAAGGATTACTTGTACTACTATCACTACAGAATTCCTATTGACAGCAAATAAAACTCCATTAGGTATTCCTTAGCGAGCCACGTTCGATGAACTTATTCTTTAATAAGCACCTACATACTTGCTTTAGTGTCTCCACACAAATGATCATGAGATCAATCATCCTCATCCAATGAGCAAGCAACATATGTACCAATCTATCCTGGATTCACTAATCCCCAATTTAGTAATCCAATGATTGGGAACTATTTTAGTTTTAAGCTTTCTAAGAATTTAGATCTCATTAGAATGATCATCATCATTATTCTAAAAGCATTGCTTAAAACTATGGGTTTATCACATATTATAAAAACAACATCATGTAGATAATTAAAAGCCTTTAATAAATTAATACTTTTTATTAATAAATGAATAAGATTGTTACAAAGTATATGCTTTATCATCAAACATGATTGGCTTGTATGCATACTACTTTCAATCTCCCACTTGCACTAAAGCCAATCGTCATGGTATCTCATACTCTTCTTCTCTAAGTGAGCGGTTATCCTGGCATTGTTGGATAAGCTTTAGTTAATGGATATGTAATGTTGTTCATGAGAGTCCACTATCTCTATAGTATTTCCCATCTTTCAATGATTCTAATAATCAAATGAAAGTGCCACAACAATGTTTAGATCCAAGATGAGACTTGGGAACTATTCCTAGTTACGTAATGAACTTTTAATCCAAACAATCAACTTGCGACTTCATTTATAGCTATATACTTTGTCTTTATTACTAAACCAAAGAACTCTTTCTTTGTTTGGAACCTTTCCATTCAACGCACACTAATCGTTCAAGGCAACCCTTTACCTTAAAGTGGATTTTTTCGTCGTCTTGGTGCATGCGAAAAACTTGAGTCTGTTAAGCCCTCTAGTTTTAATTAAGACCCACCATGAATATGATCACATCCTTAGTGCTTGGGTTAAGCACTTTAAGATGTTTTTCACTGACTCATAGTGAACTTCTCCATAATATGACTGATCAACATCAAGTCTCGTATATTTCATTGCATACATGATTGTCACTCATGCGATCTCTCTTCTTTTAATAGTTTGTGGGGACTATTAAGAGAGATACACTCCATGGCTCATCAACATGAAACATCTCTTGGAGCTTGCCATGCTAAACAACTTTAGCATCAAATAAATATACATTCCTTGGGTTAAGTTGAGCATCCTTTTAAATCTATCTATATAGATTTTATCCCCAATTAAGATACTCTTCCAAATTATTCATGGAGGAATGTTTAGACAACTTTATCTTTACTGATTGTAGCATTGGTATGTTATTCCTCATCCGTAGTATATCATCATATAATACTAGAAATTTCACGACGCTCCCACTGACCCTTTTGTACACACTAGAAGTCTTACCTCATCGAATGTAACTCTGGATCATCAACTTCTATGATGTGTACCTCATCATCATCATCCATGATGAATCCATACCTCCTAGGTATCTTGATACTATTTCGATTCTGATTGATTTGTGGTACAATAGGTTTATCTGAGGTTCCTCTATTTGACTTATAGTATTTTGTGGTTCTTGAACTCTTCAAGATCTATTATCCTCCCACTAGCCCTTCAATGATAAACACCTTTATCTTAGAAGGAAGCGTGTTTCGCAACAAACACCTTTTGCTAAGTAGAATTATAGAACATATACTCTAAACTTACTTTAGGATGTCCCACAAATCGACACTTGTCAAATCTTGTCCCAAGCTTATCCTTGAAACCTTTTCACATAAGTTGGACAACCCTTATCTTAACATACTTAAGATTAGGAATCCTCCACATCCATAACTTTTATGGAGTCTTGAAATGGATTTTGAGGTTACCTTTTCGTGATATCACGACCATTTCTAGGACATAATCCTGAAGGATCTTGGAATGTTGGTAAATCATTATGGGACCGCACCATGTCCAACAAGATACGATTTTTCCTTTCGAGATACATAAATCATTTATTACATATCGAGGCGTCCATTATGAGAAAACCATTTGAGATGATCAAGAAACTTATTGCACAAGTATTTATTCCTTGATCTAATCAAAGAATCTTAATACTTTGCCAATTTGTTTCACTTACGAATTCTTTGAACCTTTCAAATAATTCATACTTGTATTCAAAGAAATACACACATTCAACTCTTTGAATGATCATCTCCTTTTCTTATACTAATTTGTTCAATATGCAAAATTATTTTCATGTAAGTCAAGTATACAAAATTTATTAAGTAATATTTCGATTCTATACAAAACATTATTATTATAAATAGAACAACAATTGTTCTTAATTATAATACCAAAGTTTTCATTGTCCAACAATAAAATGGAAATAATATTTTTAACAAGAACTGGAATACAATAACAACTTATTGACTTAATAGATTTGCGGTAAGCGATGCTAAACTATAAGTTTCTATAGCTAATCGCAAAGAACCTTTGCTTCATTTTCCACACATAGATCTACTTATATTTGTTTAGCTTTCTACTACTTGGTCCTTTCATAAATCTATATTTATGATAACCAAAGTCGGTATCCAATACCCAAGTAGAACCTTGACTTAAAGAAAAATTTATTTAAATCATGAACAAAATTGCATTTATGTAGAAACTTCACTAAGCTTCTTTGGTTAGCCTCTGCAAGATGCTTCTCGCAGTTTCTTTCAGTGTCCAGGCTTATTGCAGTGGAAGCAAACTCCTTTGCTATCCATATCAGTTTTGTTCTTATTATCCTTTGTTTACGCCTTTCTATTTACCTTCTTTGAATCGTTCTTCTTTTCAGAAGATCCTTTGGCCCCTACCAGTAAGACTTGATATTTCTTGGTTGGAAAGTGACTCTCAACCTTTTTCAACAAGTTAAGCAAATCAGCGAGGCTGATATCTAACTCGTTCATATGAAAAATTCACAACAATTGTGAAAGGAGTCCGGGAGTGAGTGCAAGATCAAATCTTAGCTCAACTCTCCATCCATAACAAAACTCGTTGTCCTAATTGATCAATCAAATTGATTATGTTAGAGACGTTAATATGCATCTTGTAGTGCCTTCGGTCATTCTAGATCGGAAGAGCTCCTTAGATATCCGATATCTATCGGTCTACTTTCCTCACCATCAACTACTTGATGTGCAGGAATATAGTAGGAGCATCCATAGTTTCATCTTGTGGCCAACTGAAGCTCGTTACTCATGGATGCGAGCATGATGCATTGAGCTAAGTGTGCATCATCTTGCCACTTTCTAAAAGTAGCAATGTCTTCCTCAGAGGCATTGTCTGCAACCATTGCAGGGATAGGCGTATTAAGGACATAAGATAACTTTTCAGCTATGAGAACTATTCTCAATTTCCTTAACCAATCTGTTTAATTCGGTCTGATTAACTTAGCATCTAATATGCTTCGGAGTGATTGTAATTTTAGACATTTGTAAAAATCTATAAATGAATATGTAATTAACAACATTTTAACATACATTCTTTTATTAATTACCAAAATAATTTAGGTCTTGTTTTAAATTGGTATCTCCCACTATTTTCTTCAAACTATATTACCCTCACTTATATAGTTAAGCAAAAATCTAATTAAGGATTTGCTAGTGAGAATAAGGATCCTGTTTCAAATGTATATAGCCTTGTGGTGACACAACAAACTATATATAAATAAATAGGTAGACAACTTTTTGTCAATTACATCAACTATGCACTCCTTTTATTTTTGCCTCATAGATTATTTTGATCAAGTGGTGGCACATCCAGAATCAAAATTATCCAAGTTAAGTCCAGAACTAGCACTCCATATATTCAAAAAGAAAAATATCATCCTTGTGGTGACACAACAAAACAATATTGTTCAATTTTCTTTATAAGCATCAAATGTGATAAATTAACATCTTAAATACTTAATACTTGCCTTGTGGTGACACAACAAACTCATATTAAATATTTAATACTCCATTAATTTTATCATGCTAGAAAGCGACGTTCGATATTCCAAATATCTTTGAGCGCTTAGGACTTAATATAAAAAATTGAGGGTTTGTTATTAATTTATCTCATCTTGTTTAGCAGCATGCACATATATATATAAAAATACGCGTCATATTAATGAACATCTGAAGCATGTTTCATAATATATAATATATATAGTATAAGCATGCACATATAGAATACTATATTCTACCCGGATTGATTATGGACTTTTATTCTAGTTTGGTTCACTAGAGCCACCAAGTGAACCAAAAGGTCAAACCCTAGGGGTGCAAGAAACAATATTTAAATATAACTATTACATTTAAACTCGGGCTCCATTACAAACGGGTCTTCAAGCGCTCCTTGTTCCTCGATCTCCAATTTTTTTTAAAATTAATTCTAACTATTCCTATTACAAAACTATTTAAAATAAATAGAAACCTTGATCAGCAGTCAAGGGGAAGTACATAGGAGGGGAATAGAATTTACATTAAGAAAAATTAGAGAAGGCGAATCTGTGAGACCCCATTTAATAAAACACATACATTCATGCATCCAACTAAAATAAAATCCAATCACATTGGTCAATAGTCCATAATCAATCCCATTTATTATCATACACATCATCATATGCATCAATAAATAACATTCATCATATGAATAATAAACATTTAATATATATATTGATATCATTTAATGGGCAAATTTAGTTAGTATAAAATTTAATTTTGAATAAAAATAAACTCCTTTATTTAAATCCAAATTTAAATCAAAATAAAACTATTTTATTTTAATTTATTCAATTTTGAATAAAATAAACTATTTTATTTTAATCAAAATCTTTAATCAAAATAAACTCCTTTATTTTAATTAATTATGGAATCCAATTCCATGTAATAAAAAAATCTTTAATTAAAATAAACTCTTTATTTTAATTAATTGTGAGAATCCAATTCCATGTAAAAAAAAAATCTTTAATTAAAATAAACTCTTTTATTTTAATTAATTATGAATCCAATTCCATGTAAAAAAAATATTAAAGGAAACACGGATTATCTTTTCTATTCACAAATAAACTCTTTTATTTTGAATAATATGAAATCTTATTTCATATTTAAATAAACTCCTTTATTTAAGGAAACATGGATTCTCTTTCCTATTCACAAATAAACTCTTTTATTTTGAATAATATGAAATCTTATTTCATATCTAAACAAACTCCTTTATTTAAGGAAAGATGGATTTACTTCTCTTCATTCACAAATAAACTCCTTTATTTTAGGAAAAATAAAATCCAATTTCAACTCCAATTAGTTATCATGGAATCTAATTCCAACTCTAATTAGTTTGCATGAAATTTAATTTTAAAATTAAAATAAACTTTATATTTTAATATAAAATAAACTTTTTATTTTAATATTAAAATAAAATTTTATTTTAATAATAAAATTATTAAGAATATTATATATATATATAATAATAAAAAAAAACCATTATTTTATTATATATATAATAAAAGCTGTATATATATATATTTATATATATCCTAACCTATATATATATATATATATATAAACCTAAGTTCAAAAAAAAAAAAAATAACATGATCTGCCCACTTTGAATTCCGTGCATTATCTATATATATATATATATATATATATATATATATATATATATATAATCATTAGCAATCATTAACAATCATCAGCCAATCATCCAATCATGCCATCATTAGCTAATCATTGTCCAATCATGCCAATCATTAACTTATCATGCTTTTGTCTCGATTTCCGTGCATGCTTAAAAAAAAAAAATTTAAGTGATGCCAGCCATGATTTACACGTGATACAGCGAAATCTGTTTTCGGCACTTTTTTTTTATTTATTTAAATTTTATACAATTAAATTATGCCCAATTAAATTGTTCTAAACACATATCAATATACATATCAAATTAAAACAATTAATAATTCGCATAAAGGTTTGGCTCTGATGCCACTGTTAGGTTTGTAATATTCAAGAACGCAATCAAATTGCATAAAAGTAGCGGAAGCATGTAAAATCAGAGTTTAAAAAAATTTACAAACCATATACCCGGATCACCCTTTATGCATAATTATTAATTAAACGAAAAGATAAAGAATAAAATCATACCCTTGAAGATCGAGCTTCCTCAGGTACAAGTTCACCTCCAAATCCTTTCGCGTTCAACTTGAATCCACCGGGTTTGGTTCCTTCCTTTGATCAACGTTAGCCACCCATATGTTTGGCCTCTAGAGGTGATCCACCAAGGAAGAAGAAAATTCAAGAAGAAGGGTGGTTGGCTAAACCCTAGTTTTTCTATCTCTATAGAAAAGGTGTACTCTCCCAACAAATTGGAATTATTACGTAGTTGTCAAAGTCAACAACCTCCACACCCATAATAAGACTCCTCTTATTAATAGATGTGGGCAACCCACCTTAACAATTAAGGAGTTGGGTTTTATTTAATTAATTAAATTATTTTAATTAATTAAGCTCCCTAATCTTATTAGGGATAATTAATTAAACTCCTTTAACTAATTTTCCTTCCTAATCCAATTAGGAATAAATGAGAGTACTTATATTAAATTAATTCCTAAACTCTTTTAGAAATTAAAATAATAATAATTGTAATAATATTAATAAGACTCCTCTTATTAATTTATATTTAATATTTCTAAAATATTAAATAATAAATATTAAGCTATTTAATTTATTCTATCACCATAGATTAAATTAAATATACATAACATATTATTACGATTATGCCATTAACTTCTTAAATAATTATTTTTCTTTTTATGGTGTGACCCTTTAGGTTCTCCATATTAAACCTATTGTGAATAAATCAATTAGAACAATTCTAATCTTATTTAAATAAATAAATTAAACAATTAATTTATTTAAATAAATAATATTTATTCTGATAGGGATAAGCTCCCTAGCGATCAACGACTTTCCGGATAATATAGATTTCAACATTAATCATAAAAGAACCTTTGAGTAAATAGTTACCGTACAATTCAATCCTTCCACCATACATGTCCCAATTAAATATAAGACATGGAATTCTTTGTCAAGTCTTATTTTATTTAATTATATGTATTTCGACTCTTAAATGCACAACTCCAAATAATGCAAATTAGAAACTCACTTTCTAATTTCATTACGCCTTAACCAAGGACTCTTTGGGTTGTCATTTATCGAATCAAATAGGACATTTCTCTTCTTTTATTAGAAGTGGTAGATTCTTTATTGATCATACATTATCTCCATGTACAACTTATTATACCCAAGCATACCCTTTGGTATACCCTAAGGGTCTTAAGGAATAAGTCAAAGTATAACTCATCATACACAAGATACTATGATGATCTCAAGTCCAAGGATTACTTGTACTACTATCACTACAGGAATTCCTATTGACAGGCAAATAAAACTCCATTAGGTATTCCTTAGCGAGCCACGTTCAGTGAACTTATTCTTTAATAAGCACCTACATACTTGCTTTAGTGTCTCCACACAAATGATCATGAGATCAATCATCCTCATCCAATGAGCAAGCAACGTATGTACCAATCTATCCGGATTCACTAATCCCCAATTTAGTAATCCAATGATTGGGAACTATTTTAGTTTTAAGCTTTTTAAGAATTTAGATCTCATTAGAATGATTATCATCATTATTCTAAAAGCATTGCTTAAAACTATGGGTTTATCACATATTATAAAATAGCATCATGTAGATAATTAAAAGCCTTTAATAAATTAATACTTTTTATTAATAAATGAATAAGATTGTTACAAAGTATATGCTTTATCATCAAACATGATTGGCTTGTATGCATACTACTTTCATTTAGATCCTTAGAAGTGGGCGTAGGAATTGTAATATTAATATTAATATTTTAATAAATTTTCTACTTTGGTGTTCTAAGCATTTTCCTTTAAATAAGGTGCTTAGGTTAGAATTGAAAATCACACCAGAAATTGAAGTTTTCTCTCTCTATATTATCGAGCGTATTCTTGTGAGTATTTTGAGTATACTTTGAGTATTGCTATACGGTGCAAGTTCAAGTTATAGCCTATATCCAGTATTCCAGTTAGAAGTACTGTCTTTCCGAGGTAAGGGATATTATTTTTTTAATGATATTATTTATTCTAATATCATTATGCCGAAGTATTGATCTGAACTTTTTAATCAAATTTGGAACTTTTAGTGTCGGGGTTACTATTCACGTATACGGCACTATTCACATATACGGTACTATTCACGAATACGGCACTATTCATCAAAAAATTAAAATTTTCCTTTTTGTCCAAAATATCAATTCTGGATACTAGCTTTGATTGTATCCATGTTTTGATCATTCTTGAATTTTACACCACTATGATTATTTTTGAGGTATTTTTGGACATGGATAAAACAAAGTACGAATTCTTAATCCTTAATCCTTGTCATTTTGTTTCACTGGATTCGTTCTTTAAAATTATTTTTCATCATCCTCAGTCTTAAATGATGATATTATTGAATATCTTTGGCCCGTAGTGCAAAGATGAATGATTTCTGATGAAAATCTTTGGCCCGTAGTGCAAAGATGAACAGGTGTTTAGATGAACATGACCAACTGATGAATATCTTTGACCTGTAGTGCAAAGATGAATATTTGATTCTAGATATATATTGATTAATATTACAGGGACAAAAGATAGACGATGAACTTTTAAATTCATACATAGAAGATAGTAGTTTGCATTCTCTACTTAACTCTTCTAATGAATTATTATTTCCGCTGCGAATATTGATTTAAAACTTGTTGTCTATTGTATTCTATTAGATTTTTCCTGTTGAAGACTAACGATAATTTGTTGTATATTATCTTAGTCATAATATTCTTCTTGGGCTAGTTGAGCTCACCCTTTTCCTTTTTGTTCCATTTTCTTCTCGGGAGGCGAGAATATAGCGAGTAATGCAGTCGGGGTATGGAATGAAGGTTCTAGAGAGAGTTGTTTAGTAGTCCTCACCATTTTGTAAAATAATGTATCAATAAATGTGATGAGGATTTATTTGAGTATAGATTTTGTCTAGAAGATAATATTTGTATTCAAACTCACGGTTTTATTGTTGTAATAATAAAGTTGTAGTTATTTACATACCATGTATTGACAACTCGAGAATGGGTGATGTATACCTATTTTGGGGGCGTCCACGGTTGGTATCGAGCTTAGGGATATGATCTCTGGCGGAGATCGGAGAATAGAACTAGGAGGGAGAGCGAGTAAATCCTTCGCTAGTGTGTCCTACCTAAGCTTATTTGTTAGTTGGTCGATATATAGGGATATTATGTGATATATTGATTTCCTTAATTAACCCTTGTTTTATGAATCGTGTATTTGAGAATGTCAACCGAGAATATTAATAGTGGAAATGAGGCCGTGGAGCGCTTTGTACTCACCAGCGAGGAGAACGCGTGCAACAGTTTTGCAATGTTCCTCCTGTGAACAACACCACTGAAAGCGAGATGATGAGCGAGGGGATGTTTAGAAGCTTTTTGCGGTTCATGCAAAATCAAACGAGGAGACTTCGTGTTCAAAATATAGGAGGAAATGATAGCAATTCACGGGTTGTCACAACCAAGCGATTCAAAGAGTTGGGACCACGAAATTTAAGGAAAGCGGATCCGATCATAAGCGGAAACATGGGTCAAGCAAATTACCAAGATATTCGATTTCTTGGGATGCACGGAGAAACAGAAGGTTCCATTCGCCACCTTTATGTTGCGTGGCGAGGCGGACTCTTGTTGGGAGTGCATGAAGCATACACATCCAAATACTTTTCGGCATGTCTTGGGAGACGTTTGAAACTATTTAATGACAAATACTTTCACGAAAGTGTTCATCATATGAAGGAAGTGGAGTTCATTAGATTAGAACAAAACAACATGGCGGTGTCTCGATATGAGGCAAAGTTTGCGAGTTATCGGTTTTGCACCTCATTTGGTGGAGAATGAGGAGCGTTATGCGTGGATGTTTCTTAGAGGTTTGAAACCAAAGATACGTCGAGTATCTCATTTCTCATAAATTTTCTCTCTATTCGGATGTTGTAAATGAGGCCCAATTATTAGAAGCGAGATAACGAGTACGGTCAACTGAGGGACCACAACCAGGATCATACCGAGAGATGGCAGTCAACAAAACAACGATAACCAGCGGAGAAAGAAAAAGACGGACAAAAATGGTAACCACTCTGGTGGTAATCATGGCCATGAGAATAGAAGAAGCGAATCGGGAGGAGATTTTAAAAAGAGGAGATTCAACAACGACAATATGAAAATGGCGGACCCAAAGAAGAATCGGTTCCAAGGGAGAGAAACGACCACCGATTAATATATCTACAAATGCGAAAAAGAGGGACATATCGGTCCAAACGCCCTAACAGTTCAAGGTATGCTATAATTGTGGAAAGGAAGGACATATCGCTTTCGAGATTATCTTGTAGTGAAACCCAGTTCGTGAGGACGGTGACTCAAAAGATTGTCCCGAGAAAAGTCAAAAATCAATCTGTTCTGGAAGGCGTTTGTTGTGGATTGGTCAAAATGTGAGGAACCCAAACGAGGTGATCACGGGTAAGCTAATCATAAATTCTTATGAAGTTTATACTTTACTAGATCCTGGGTGCTACCCATTCATTTATCTCTCCTACTTGTGCTCAACGTTTAAATTTGACTCAGGAAAAAAATTAGACTTTGACCTATCTATGGAAACTCCGTTAGGAGAAACTTTCATCACATCCACTGTTTATAAATCTTGTTTGATTCAAGTTGGCACCATCACCTTACCTGTTGACCTTATCTCTTTAAAGATACTTGCTTTTGATGTGATTTTAGGGATTGATTGGTTAACTACTCATCATGCCAAAATTGATTGTTTTAAATAATGTTGTTAGTTTTCATATTCCTAACCAACTTTGTTGTTCAATTCAAGCAACTAAACCATTAAAATCAATCAACATCATATCTAATCATAAAGCTATTCGTTTATTGAAAAATGGATGTCAAGCTTTTTAGCCCATGTTATGGATTTAAATAAAGACACGTCAAATTTGAATAATATTCTGTTGTTATTGACTTTCGACATATTTCTGAAGAACTTCCGGTCTACCCCCGAGCGTGAAAGTTGAATTCTTTATTGATCTTGAACTGGTACAAAGCCCATTTCTAAAACGCCATATCGAATGGCTCCTATTGAACTTCAGGAGTTAAAGGTCCAACTACAGGAATTGTTGGACATTGGTTTCATTCATCCTAGTACATCTCCTTGGGGTGCTCCTGTTTTATTTGTGAAGAAGAAAGACGGGAGTATGCGACTTTGTATTGACTATCAGGAATTGAACCATATCACTATCAAGAATAGGTATCCTCTACCTCGTATTGATGACTTGTTTGACCAGTTGCAAGGAGCACAATTCTTTTCAAAAATCGATCTTAGATTACGGATATCATCAATGAAGATTAGAACGAGGATATTCAAAAGACGCCTTGAGAACTTCGATGCGGGCATTATGAATTCTTAGTCATGTCTTTCGGATGACTAATGCTCCTGCGGTTTTCATGGATATGATGAACTGAGTATTCAAGGAATATTTGGATCAGTTCGTTGTTGTCTTTATTGATGACATCCTCATATATTCCAAAAGCCGTGAAGATCATGAGCACCATTTGAAGCTAGTACTCCAAAGGCTTCGTGAAAACAAGCTTTATGCCAAGTTAAAGAAATGCGAGTTCTGGCTTGAGGAAGTAGCATTCCTTGGGCATGTGGTGTCAAAACATGGAGTATCTGTTGATCCGTGAAGATTGAAGCAATACAAAGTTAGGGAACAACCGAAGTCGGTGGCCGAAGTCGTGACTTTACGGGCTTAAATTTGGTTATTATCGGAGATTCGTGGAAGGATTTTCTTGAATCGCTACTCCATTAACTTCAACTAACTTCGGAAGATATAAAATTCTTATGGAGCGAGGAATGCGAGAAGAGTTTCCAAGAGCTTAGAGGAGACTTATTTCGGCACTGTTGTTCTAACAATACCATCTGGTGCGGATGGATTTGTTATCTCTGCGATGCTTGAGCAAAGGGTTAGGATGTGTTCTCATGCAACGTGGGAAAAAGTCATAGCCTTTATGCCTCACGACAACTTAAAGAATATGAGAGGAATTATCCTACTCATGATCTAAAGTTAGCGGCCCGATCGTTTTCGCGCTAAAGATCCGGAGGCACTATCTATATGGGGAGAAAGTGGAGATATATTCGGACCATAAAAAGCCTTAAATATTTCTTCACTCAAAAAGAACTCAACATCGGCGGCGACATTGGCTCGAGCTATTGAAAGACTACGACCACACTATTGATACCATCTGGAAAAGCGAGCGTGGTAGGCGGCGCGTTGAGTAGAAGATCATATCTGAGAAGGAATGAGTGCGATGATGTCAAGTATCGCGCATAGAGCCAACTTTAATAGAAAAAGTTAAGGTTGCTCGAGCCACCAGGCAGGGCGATGATGCGTATGAAGAAGAAAAAGTACAAGAAGGAGCTATTCGAGGCGAGAATTGATGAAGAAGGAATACTTCGAGTCCACTCTAGACTTTGTGTCCCTAACGACTCTTATTTGAAGTACAAGATTATGATGGAGGCACACAATACACCATTTGCAATCCATCACGGAAGTACTAAAATGTATCGTGATCTTGACATACATTTTGGTGGAACAATATGAAGAGAGAGATTGCAAAGTTTATCTCAACGTGTTTAACTTGTCAACGTGTAAAGGCGGAGCATCTAGTACCTAAGGGTCCGTTGCAACCACTTGAGATTCCAAAATGGAAGTGGGAACACATTACCATGGATTTCGTTACGGGTCTTCCTATGGTTTCTCAAGGCATCAATGCTATTTGGGTTATTGTTGATAGATTAACCAAGTCTGCTCATTTCTTGCCGATATGGGAGACTTATTCCCTTGAACGTCTTGCTAGTATATATGTAAATGAGATTGTGAGGTTGCATGGCATGCCAGTATCCATAGTTTCGGATCGTGACCCAAGATTCACTTCAAGATTTTGGGTTAGCTTGCAAAAAAGCTATGAGCGCAGATTCTGATTGATTCGACATACCATCCTCAAACAGACGGACAATCGAGAGAGGACTATTCAAACTCTTGAAGATCTATTAAGACTTTGTGTCCTCGACTTCAAGGCGATTGGGATAAGTATTTACCATTGGTGGAATTCTCCTACAACAACAGATTATCGAGCAAGTATAGGTGTGGCTCCATTTGAAGCATTATATGGGCCGAAAGAAAGTGTCGCTCTCGAATATGTTGGGATGAGGTGGGTGAAGCAACATTGTTGGGACTCGAGTTAAATGCGTATGACTACGAAAAGATCCAAATGATTCGACAATGTATACAAATGGCACAAGATCGACAAAAGAGTTATGCGGATCTTCATCGAAAGGACGTGGAATTTAGTATAGGGGATCATGTATTGTTGTGAGTTGCTCCATGGAAGGGAGTTACAAGATTTGGGAAAAGAGGAAAGCTCAATCCATAATTTATTGGTCCATTTCAAATTCTTGACCGAGTAGGAAATGTAGCCTATAGACTCGCGTTACCTCCGAGTATGTCTCGTGTTCATAATGTGTTTCACATATCTCGTACTTTGTAAATATGTGAAAGACCGAACCACGTTATAGAGTTTGAACGGACGAGATAGCCAGAAGACTTAACGTGTGAAGAGGTACTGTCAAGATCTTGGATAGGAAGGAGCATGTCCTACGCACAAAGGTCATACCACAAGTTAAAGTTTTGTGGAGGAATCATCTTATAGAGGAGATGACACAGGGAATTAGAAGCGAAAATGAAGAGAGGTATCCTCACCTTTTGAAACACACGAGTATGTACGTCGATTTCGAGGACGAAATTTCATAAGGAGGGAGGTTGTAAGACCCCAACTTGTTATTAATGAAATTTAATTTTCTCTATTTATTATTTTGAAATAGTAAGGGTTGATTTGATTAATGTGGATAGTTATGGGTAAAATCGTAAATATTTCAAAATAAGCAAGTGGTTATAAAATATTCATTGTTGTTTGGGAATATTTGTTTGGTGGTGGAATATTCTTCTTTGTCGGGATATATTAAATGCAACGGTAGCGATCTTTAATGGGCCCCATAACGAAAGCGATTGGATGAAGAAAGCGACAAATATAAGTTGTTTAAAAATAACTTGCGTAGTTATTCACAGATTATCTTGTTAAAATACTAAATTGGTTAAAACCGATAGCACGGTATTGCACCAATTATTGATTCTTACGTGAAGAAGGCACTACTCGATAATGGTTACGATAATTCTTTATTCGATATTTTATTGATTTAATAATTGCTTTGCGTTGATATTTTATATTGATGTTGTTTGATAATTGTCATTACGGTATTTTTTCATTATCGAAGCAATAATTCATATTATCTGAATAATATTATTAGATAACATTATTGGCAATGTCTAGAAAGTTACATCTAAGGAGAGGTTTGGTCACCTAATTGCGGCGCAAGAAGGAAAATTCTTATTGAAAGCCCCTCTTTCACCGAGGAGGCCCGTCGGTTGTCGATATTGTGATTACTGTAATATTATTTGTGAATAATTAATTATTGATTCATATGATGAAAAATATTGATTTTATGTGGATATAGATGGAGAAAATTTTTAATGTGACAATCGTTGAAAATTGAAATTTTAACTTTTACGATAAAATAATTTATTTAAATATATTATTATATTTTAATAATATAATAATGATGATATTTTTACGATGAATGTGGGATATATGAATATATGTGGAGGAGGAGTATTTTTGTTACCAAAAATATTTAAAGCATGTTTTATGTGTCGGTGGACCCCATTTTTTGACTGAAATTTGATTATAACATGTAAAATCGCCCGTTTGTAGATTTCGTTCAATTTTTGTTTGGAATTTGGAAAACCTTTCTTCTGCAAAGTTGTAGAGAATTTAATTTCCTATAAAAACTCGCGAGATTCAATTTTTACGATAAAAGGGCTATTTATTATGAATTATTGAAGTTTTGGAGTTCCAAAATAATTAATTTTGGAAGTATAAAATATTTAAAATGACAAAAACGTTTTTTCATTGTTGTGGGTCTTACATGTGTTTCAAGTGGCTAAATTTAGATCCTTAGAAGTGGGGCGTAGGAATTGTAATATTAATATTAATATTTTAATAAATTTTCTACTTTGGTGTTACAAGCATTTTCCTATAAATAGGGTCTTAGGTTAGAATTGAAAATCACACGAAAATTGAAGTTTTCTCTCTATATTATCAAGCGTATTCTTGTGAGTATTTTGAGTATACTTTGAGTATTGCTATACGGTGCAAGTTCAAGTTATAACTATATCCAATTATTCCGGTTAAATCTTGTCTTTCCGGTAAAGGGATATTATTTTTTAATGATATTATTTATTCTAATATCATTATCTTAGAAATATTGATCTGAACTTTTAATCAAATTTGGAACTTTTAGTGTAGGGAGTTCTTATTCACGTGTCTGGCTTTATTCACGATATCTGATACTATTCACGAATCTGGCCTTATTCATCGAAAAATAAAAATTTTCCTTTTAAGTCCAAAATATCAATTCTGGATACTAGCTTTGATTGTATCCATGTTTTGATCATTCTTGAATTTTACACCACTATGATTATTTTTGAGGTATTTTTGGACATGGATAAAACAAAGTACGAATCCTTAATCCTTAATCCTTGTCATTTTGTTTCATTGGATTCGTTCTTTAAAAATATTTTTCATCATCCTCACTCTTAAATGATGATATTATTGAATATCTTTGGCCCGTAGTGCAAAGATGATTGATTTCGATGAAAATCTTTGGCCGTGGTCAAAAGATGAGCAGTGTTTAGATGAACATGACCCAATGATGAATATCTTTGGCACATAGTGCAAAGATGAATATTTGATTCTGATATATATTGATTGATATTACGGGGATAAAAGATGAGCGATGAACTTTTAAATTCATACATAGAAGATAGTAGTTTGCATTCTCTACTTAACTCTTCTAATGAATTATTATTTCATTGTGAATATTGATTTAAAACTTGTTGTCTATTGTATTCTATTAGATTTTTCCTATTGAAGACTAACGATAATTTGTTGTATATTATCTTAGTCATAATATTCTTCTTGGGCTAGTTGAGCTCACCCTTTTCCTTTTTGTTCCATTTTTCTTCTCGGGAGGCGAGAATATCGCGAGTGCGAGTCGGGGTATGGAATGAAGGTTCTAGAGAGAGTTGTTTAGTAGTCCTCACCATTTTGTAAAATAATGTATCGATGAATGTGATGAGGATTTATTTGAGTATAGATATTGTCTAGAAGATAATATTTGTATTCAAACTCACAGCTTTTCTTGTTGTAATAATAAAGTTGTAGTTATTTCTGTACCATGTATTGACAACTCAGAATGGGTGATGTATACCTATTTTGGGGGCGTCACAGAATAAATATTTTAATTGATGTTAATATGGTATATTTATTAAATTAAATAAATATTTTAAGCGATGTTGATGTGATTGTTGTTATAAAATATTTATGAATTAAAATTATTAGATAATATTCTAAATTTAATTAATTTATAATTTAGAGAATTGTAATATAACATGAGATATTATATTGTTATTTTTATTTAATAAATTATAGTGGTATATTAAATTATTAAATAAAATTATAATTTTGTAATATTTATTAAAGTGGAGTATTTATTTAACATATGGAATGTGTAATTAATTTATTTGATTTAATGTGGATATGGAAATCTAAATAAATAATATGTGGATATAAATTATAAACTAAATGGTTTATTAAAATAAAAATTAAAGTAGTTTAATTTAGTTTTGATCAAACAAGGCTTAAATATATTAAGTCTTTATTTTAAAGACTTTTTGCCAAACAAAGCCTTATGGCTTTTGAATTTTTAATATTTGAATTATAATAATATAAATAAATTAAATTAAATAAATTAAATATAAAATATAAAATATTTATAATCTAAGCGTTATATCTGTAACTGATATTCTAATAACTAGACGTATTAAGGTTATCAGTTTTTTTTATCTATACGCTTAAGTGTGTTTTACGTGAATTGCCTTTTGGCCTAAGAAGAAAAGCTGCAGAGAACTTGAGAGAGAATTGAGAGAGAGCTTGTGAGAATTATCAAGCAACTTCAGTGTTTAGCAAGAATTAGCAAGCCAATTGAAGGTATTTTCTTTAACCCTAATATTATGTATGTATATATGTGAGTTCTATGGCATAATTCCTAAATTTTGTGAATTCAATTATTGGAATTGTTGTTATACAACTGATTACATGCGATTATATGTGTTCGTGGTGATTAGAACTAGTAATTAAACAAGGATTTGTATGCTAATGACGGTTAAAAAGGAAGAAAATTGTTTACAGTGTTTATATTTTCATATGGCTTGTAAAAGTACCAATTATAGTGGTCAATTTGAATGTTAATTTGTGAATTGAGGCTTGATTATGCTAGTCCATTAAGAAATGAAGATAACGTAATTTGAACGAAACAATTTGGCCAAGTATAGAGATCACAGTGTTGATTTTTGTGAAGAATATTAAAAAAATTTAGTTTTTATATGAAAATAAGGAATTTGAGAAATTAAACTAGTTTAAGTTGTTGTTAAATTGTTCTAAGTGGTTGGATATGTGAGGAAACATATTTGTGTTAGTTTTATATCAATTGTATATTTTAGTTTCACTGCTTTGTGGGTGAAATTCGTGTTATTTGGGCTAAAGTCAAATCTCTTGTTCATGACGTTTACGCCTGCATAATCGTACTTTTAAGGTGCCAAAACCAAAAAGCAGCAGCAATTCTTGTATGGAGTCCCATGCTTATGTATGTACGGTATTGCCATACAACGACTCGATCCGACCTTAGAATTTCTGCTGCCGCAGACTGGGATAACAGCACTATAACTTGGTCTAATGATGTGTTAACTTAATAAACATTGAATATAGAGGTTAAAACAGAACCGTGTCAAGTCATTGATAATTTCAAGGTTGAAAATGATTAGTAAGTAATGAACGTGGCATATTCGACCTAGTGAGCATGATGAATAGTAAATAGGTGTTGTGAAGGTTAACACTTGAAATTCCTGATATTTGTATAGTAGCATAAGACTTGTGCTAAAATGATAAGTTTAGCAAGAAATGTGCATGTCATGGTATGTTAGCATATCTAATAGGTATTGTGGTTCTAAACCTATGTGTAGGATATTGTTGTACGTGAGTTGTAATTGTATAGCTTACGCAAGAGGCAAGTTCCCTAACCTTTGCTACTTTATTATTCAGCAAGGTTACTTTTCATTGTTATGTTATACTTATGCAAATTCTCTATCTCTAATCTCTTGTTTAACGATTTATTGTCATGCAAGTTCTTTAACCCTCATTTATTGTTAAGAAAGTTAGTTAATTGTTGTTTCTTTAATCTAATCGAGATTACCTTGGTTATTCAAAGTCTGTAATTTTATTTTAAGAAGTGTGTTTATTCAGCTACTAATAACTGTTGTTTGATCTTCGTTTTTCAATATCATTGTACTATCTTACATTATTGTACCGAACTCTAAGTTGCTTAGAGATTCTTTACTAATTCAACTAATCCTTAGTTGATGAATATTCTAAACTCTAAATTACCCTTGAAGTCAACCCAAACCAAACTTCCTTTGGTTTGTTTATGTACTCGCACACCTTTGAAAGCATGCTGTCGATGATAACATTTATTCAATTTAGAAATTGTTAATACTCTAATTTTTATTGATTCATCGACATACCTTGTTCATGAAGATATTGTAATCAAACTCTTGAATTGTTATTGGTTCCTATCTGATTCAACCAGTACTTGGTTGATGATCATTCTAAAAATCTAGACTTCCTTTGAAGTTAATTCCCAACCAAACTTCCTTTGGTTTGGAACACGATAATCAAGTTGAGATGAACAACCCTATATTAGGGGATTATTATTTTAGAGCTACATGTGATAAGCGTTAAAATGTTTACACAATATATATAGTACAAAGGGTGATCACCGAGTGCGGAATGATGGTCCATATAGTCGTTTAGGCTGTTAAAGGTTCTGATGAAACACACTGTGAACCTAGGACATAGATGATGATTATAGTCTTTTAGACTGTTAAAGGTTAAAGTAGAAATACTTGAAAACCTAGAATGGAGTTCGTGGTCATGTGACCCTCAGTGTATTCTTTGATGTTGTTCTCTATTGTTAACTTAAACGTTCATTACTCCTCTAAACTCATAGCTGTTGAATTAAAGTTTCTTGTTCCAGTAAGAATACTTTACCATTAAAAGCTCAGTTAATTGTCATTCATAAAATGTTATTGTATATTATCCTTCTTGTGGGCAATTGTTTGCTCACTCTTGCACAAAACAATGCAGATGAGGTTACGAAGTTTGAAGAGCTTTCTACAAGCATTGGCAAGGATAAAGTGCTTGATTAGACGACAACGTTTAATTTATCTTTATTTATGAAGCTTATGTAATAGATTTATCTATGATCATGTTTTAATTTTTCGCTAATGATTGTAATAAAGGTTAGATGACCTAGGATTTATTTTAGATTATGTAACCCTTTAATGGGAGATTGATTGTTTAAACTTTTGAGTTTAATTATATCCTTTGTTTATGGGTAGTTAGTTATGATTTAATTGGATAGTGAACACCAAATCTATGGGATTGAAATACCCAGATTTGGGGGTGTCACAAGTTGGTATCAAAGCTTTAGGTTATGAACCTTAGGTGGGGAAACCTTAGGCTATAACCTTCTAGGAGATCGAAAATATAGAGGTGATAAACTCTTATCGAGTTCTAAGGAGTGAATTGAGGGAAATTCATTGAAGATAAAATGATAAAAGACTTTATGTGCTTATGTGTTAATGACTTATGTGCTCGCAAGTACTTAGGAGTAGTGAGTATTATACATATTATGTTGTGGGGTTGTTAAAACTTTATTGTCGGAATGACTGATGAAGGAAAATAAGGATTAGGATCCCTGAGAAGTTCATACAATCTGAGTATGGTTCGTATTGGGAAAGCCATACCCGTTGTTTTCTGTTGTAGACCTTGGGTATAGGCTTGAGTTGGAACGAGAGGATTAATTTGGGGTGATAAAGGTGAAGGATGAGAACGGGGACGGGGAATTCCTCCAATGAAGTGTATTGTCATAACATTGAGTTATAAAAGAAGGTCGAGAAATTAGAAGGTCAAGCCGTAAAGCACCAAGCCACGTTAGCGCAAGAAGATGTCATGACTCAAGACCTTGCTGCATAACTTGCAGATGTAGAGCGGTTATTAGCTCAGTAAGAATATTAAAGAAGATAGTTATTAGCTCGGAATGAAATTGCGCAGGAATGGCAGGGGAAAGGAGTCGGCAAAGTGGGCAAAAGATGAAGATGCATGGGTGAAGCTTCTAAATGCATACATCGTGTTGAAGACAAGTCAAAGAGTGCCAAGCGAATGATGAAACGTAGAATTTAACCTTCTAATCTCCTGACGATTCGTATCGTGGAGCAAGAGCGCAATGAAGATGTACAATGTGGAATGTTCTTGTAGATTGCAAGAAAAATAATATGATGATATAAATTATAATTAAAATTAATAAATGTGGATCCCGAATTTTGAAATAAATAGTGGGATATGATGAAGTAATCTTGGAATTTAATTATTGCAGGATAAATAATATAAATAGCAGTGAGACTATTTTGTTATGTGTTGTATGATAAATGAATAAATATGTAAGACCCCAACTTATTATAAATAAAATTAAATTTTCTCTATTCATTATTCTAAATTAATAAGGTGTTAATTTGATATAATGTTTTGGTTATGGGTGAAATGTGCAAATTTTACAAAATAAGCAAGTGGTTATAAAATATTCATTTTTGTCGGGAAATATTCTTTTGGTCGTGGAATATTCTTTTTATCGGGGAATATTCGTACGACGGCACAGCCATTCGTGGGGCTCATAACAGAATAACTATCGGATGAAGAAAACGACAAAGTTTGAGTTTTATAAATAACGGCGTAATTGTTACCGTTAACACTATTGAAATACACAGTGGTTAAAATATAATGTCTCATTAATGGCACAAGAAGTACACCTGTATTGCTTTGTATTGTTTAATTATTGATTCGTACGTAAGAAGGCACTACCCAAAAATTATTACAGTAGTTACTGTTCAATATTTTATATTATTGATTCAATAATTGCTGCGTTGATATTTTATATTATTGTTGTTTCAATAATTGTCACTGCACAGTATTTTCCATTATCAGATCAATAATTCATATTATTTGAATAATATTATTAGATACATTATTGGCAATGTCTAGAAAGTTCTGTCTAAGGAGAGGTTTGGTCACCTAATTGCGTGCCAGTAAGGAGAAATCCTTATTGGAAAGCCCCATCTTTCCTGGGAACTGCCTGGTTGTCATAATTGTGATTCTGTAATATTATTTGTGAATAATTAATTATTGATTTATATGATAAGAAAATATTTATTTGAAGTGGATATAAATGATGGATTTATTTATGTGGTTATAAATGAAGGAATTAATGCTGAGGTGTTTTATAAGTATTTTGTCAGAATGGAGGTAATAAAAATCACCCGTTTATGGATTTCGGATATTTTTGGTTTGGAATTTGGAAAAACATAAAGCTACAAAGTTGTAGAGAATTCGATTTTAGACAGAATGGACATTAAATTCGTATTTTTCTGATAAACGGGCTATTTTTTATGAATTACTGAAGTTTTGAAAAATAAAATGATTTTTATTTAATTATGGGTGGGACCCACTTTTTGGTTGGTGATGAATATGCATGTGGGCTGCTGGAAAGTTCAGAATTGGCATGCCTTGATAGTCATGGTCTTGGCATGCATAAAGAAAAAAATAAATAAAATATTATTTTAATATTTTAGTCTTCTATGGCGTTCTAACATTTTCTTATAAATAGACGCTTAGGTTAGAATTGAAAATCACACCAGAAATAAGTTTTCTTTCTCTCTATATTGTCGAGCGTATATTTGTGAGTATTTTGATACATTGAGAGTTGTTGTTCGGTACAAGTTTCCTTTGACTTTTTATCCAATATTCCGATCAGGAGTACCGTTATTTTGAGGTAAGGGATGTTATTTTCTTCTTAAATGATATTATTTCCTTCAATATCATTATGTCGATATATTGGTGAACTTTTTAATCAAATTTGGAACTTTTTGTGTCGGGTTTACTATTCACGTATACGGTACTATTCACGAATACGGCACTATTCACCAAAAAATGAAAATTTTCCTTTTTGTTCAAGATGTCAATTTTGGCTACTATCTTTGATTGTATCCATGTTTTGATCATTATTTTTGAATTCTGCTTCACAATTGGTTATTATGAAGTATTATTGATCTTAGATAAACTATTATACGAATCCCTAATATTTGTTCTTCTGTCTCACTGGATTCATTTTCTTTAAAATATTTTTCATCATCCTCAGTCCTAAATGATGATATTACTGAATATCTTTGGCCTGTAGTGCAAAGATGAATGATTAACTGATGAATATCTTTGGCTCGAAGTGCAAAGATGAGCAGTGTTGAGATGAACATAACCAATCTTTGGTGAAATAAATGAATATCTTTGGCTCAGTGGTGCAAAGATGAATATTTGATTAAAAGATGTATATTGATTGATGTTACAGGGATAAAATATTGATGATGGACTTTTAAACCTTAGAAGATAGTAGAATTCATTCTCTACGTGACTCTTCTAATGGATTGATGTTTCCGCTACTGTTATTGATCTAAAACTTGTTGTCTATTATATTCCATTAGATTTTTCCCTGTTGCAGACTAACGATAATTTGTTGTATATTATCTTAGTCATAATATTCTTTACTGGGTTAGTTGAGCTCACCTTTTTCCTTTTTGTTCCATTTTTCTTTTCAGGAGGTGAGAACATAGCAGAATCTAGTCGGGGTATGGAGTGATGGTTCTAGAAAGATGTTTTAGCAGTCCTCACTATTTCTGTAAAATAAAGTATGAATAATTGTAATGAGGATTTATTTGAGTGTGGATATTGTCTAGAGGACAATATTTGTATTTGAACTCACAGTTTGTGTTGTCGTATTTTGCACGACAATTGTATTACTGATGTTGTAATTTGCCTTCTGTACCATGAATTTGGCGACTCAGAATGGGTGTTGTATACCTATTTTGGAGGCGTCACAGTTGGTATCAAAGCGTAGGGATATGGTCTCTGGCGGAGATCGGAGAATAGAATTAGGAGGGGAGAGATGAGTAATTCCTTCGCTAGTGTGTCCTATCTAAGCTTATTTGTTGGTCGGTCATAACATAGGGATATTATGTGATATGTTAATTTGTTTAATTAACCCTTATTTTATGGCAGTATTTAAGAATGGCTGCTGAAAACGTTAACAATGGAGTGTATGAGACTGTGGAACAACCTTTAGTCACAAACTAGGAGAACATGCAACAGGAAGACAATATTCCTCCTGTAAACAACGCTACCGAGCAAACGATGAATGATGGAATGTTTAGGAGCTTTTTGTAGTTCATGCAAAATCAGACGAGGGAGACTCGTGTACAAAATACGGGTGGAAATGATGGCAACGCGCGGTCTATCACAGCCAAGCAGTTCAAGGAGTTGGGACCACCTGATTTCTGAGGAAAGCCTGATCCGATTAAGGCGGAAACATGGGTCAAGCAAATTACCAAGATATTCGATGTCTTGGGATGCACAGAGGAGCAGAAGCTTCCATTCGCCACCTTTATGTTCCGTGGTGAGGCAGATTACTAGTGGGAATCCGTGAAGCGTACCCAGCAAGCCGCACTCAATATGTCTTGGGAAAGATTTCAGAAACTGTTCAATGACAAGTACTTTCCAGAAAGTATTCGTCATATGAAGGAGGTAGAGTTTATTAGACTGGAATAGAATAACATGACGGTGTCTCAGTAAGAGGCAAAGTTCGCAGTGTTATCCAGGTTTGCACCTCATTTGGTGGAGAATGAGGAACGTATGACGTGGATGTTTCTGAGAGGTCTAAAATCGGAGATTCGTCAATACCTTATCTCTCATAAATTTTCTTTGTATTCAAATGTTGTCAATAGGGCTCAATTATTAGAGCGAGATAATGAGTACACTCAACCGAGGGATCACAACTAGGGGCATACTGGTGACAGCAGTCATCGGAGCGATGATAACCAACGAGGAGGGAAGAATACGGACAAAAGCGGTAACCACTCGAGTGGTAATCGTGGCCATGATAATAGAAGAGGTGAGTCTAGTGGAAATTTCAAAAAGAGGAGATTCAACAAGGACGGGAAGACATCAGCGGCAACACTAGCATCAACTGTTGCTAAGGGAGGAGAACGACCACCGGTCGTGTGTTATAAATGCGGGAAAGAGGGACATATCAGCCCAAACTGTCCACAACAATCCAAGGTATGTTATAACTGTGGAAAGGAGGGTCATATAGCCCGAGAGTATTCTATAGCAAAACCAAGTTCAGCGGAGATGGTGACTCCAAAAGCTGTCCCGGATAAATCAAAGTCAACGGTTCCTAGAAGAGCGTTTGTCGTGACTGGCCAAAACGTGAGGAAACCAAACGAGGTGATCACGAGTAAGCTAATCTTGAATTCTTGCGAAGTTTATACCTTACTAGATACCGGTTCTACCCGTTCTTTTATCTCTCCTGCTTGTGCTCAACGTTTAAACTTGACTCTGGAGAAATTGGATTTTAACTTATCTGTTGAAACTCCGTTGGGTGAAACCTTCGTTACATCTATAGTTTATAAATCTTGCTTAATCCAAGTTGGCACTATCACATTACCTGTTGATCTTATCTCTTTAAAGATACTTGCTTTTGATGTGATTTTAGGAATTGATTAGTTAACCACTGATCATGCCAAAATTGATTGTTTTCGTAAGGTTGTTAGTTTTCATATTCCTAACCAACCTGTCATACGAATTCAAACAACTAAACCACTAAAATCAGTCACTGTCATATCAAGCCACAAAGTTATTCGTTTATTGAAAAACGGATGCCAAGCTTTCTTAGCCCACGTTATGGATTTGAATAAAGACAAGTCAGATTTGGATAATATTTCTGTTGTTAGAGAATTTCCTGATGTATTTCCTGAAGTACTTCCCGGTCTACCCCCAGAACGTGATGTTGAATTCTTTATTGACCTTGAACCGGGTATAAAACCCATTTCTAAAACCCCATATCGAATGGCTCCTATTGAACTTCAGGAGTTAAAGGTCCAACTACAGGAGTTATTAGACACGGTTTCATTCGTCCTAGTACATCTCCTTGGGGTGCTCCTATTTTATTCGTAAAGAAGAAAGATGGGAGTATGCGACTTTGATTGACTACCAAGAATTAAACCATGTCACCATCAAGAATAGGTATCCGCTACCTCGCATTGATGACCTGTTTGACCAGTTACAAGGAGCACAATTCTTTTCAAGGATCGATCTTCGTTTTGGATATCATCAGCTGAAGATTAAAATTGAGGATATTCCAAAGACTGCCTTCAAAACTCGGTACGGGCATTATGAATTCTTAACCATATCTTTTGGATTGACTAATGCTCCTGCTGCTTTCCCTTGAACATCTTGCTCGTATGTACGTGAATGAGATTATGAGATTGCATGGCATGCCAGTATCCATAGTTTCGGATCGTGACCCAAGATTCACTTCAAGATTTTGGGTTAGCTTGCAGAAAAGCTATGGGCACGGATTATGATTCGATTCAAAGATATCATCCTCAAACGGACGGATAATCAGAGAGGACTATTCAAACCCTTGAAGATCTATTTAGACTCTGTGTTCTAGATTTCAAAGGAAGTTGGGATAAGTACTTGCCACTGGTGGAATTCTCCTACAATAACAGTTATCAAGCAAGTATAGGCATGGCTCCATTTGAGGCGTTGTATGGACGAAAGTGTCATTCTCCAGTATGCTGGGACGAGGTGGGAGAAGCAACGTTGTTAGGACCAGAATTAGTATGCATGACTACAGAAAAGATCCAAATGATTCCACAACGTATTTAAACCTCACAAGATCGACAAAAGAGTTATGCTGATCTTCATAGAAAGGACATGGAGTTTAATATTGGAGATCATGTATTGTTACGTGTTGCTCCATGGAAGGGAGTTACAAGATTTAGGAAGAGAGGAAAGCTCAATCCACGATTTGTTGGTCCATTTGAGATTCTTGACCGAATAGGAAATGTGGCCTATAGACTCGCATTACCTCCAAGCATGTCTCATGTTCATAATGTTTTTCATATATCTATGCAACGTAAATATGTAAAAAACCCAAACCACATTATTGAGTTAGAACCAGACGAGATAGTCGAGGATTTAACGTACGAGGAGGTACCCGTTAATATTTTGGATAGGAAAGAGCATGTCCTACGCACCAAGGTTATACCACAAGTTAAGATTTTGTGGAGGAACCATGCTATTGAGGAAATGACCTGGGATTTGGAATCAAAAATGAAAGCGAGGTACCCTCACCTTTTCGAAATACCAGGTACGTACATCAATTTCGAGGACGAAATTTTATAAGGAGGGGAGGTTGTAAGACCCCAACTTATTATAAATAAAATTGAATTTTCTCTATTCATTATTCTAAATTAATAAGGTGTTAATTTGATATAATGTTTTGGTTATGGGTGAAATGTGCAAATTTTACAAAATAAGCAAGTGGTTATAAAATATTCATTTTTGTCGGGGAATATTCTTTTGGTCGTGGAATATTCTTTTATCGGGGAATATTAAATGCATTTAGCTTGCAGACCATTCGTGCGACTCATAACAAAATAAGCATCGGATGAAGAAAGCGACAAAGTTTGAGTTTTATAAATAACGGCGTAATTATTACCAATTAACACTATTGGAATACACGGTGGTTAAAATATCGATGTCTGGCGTGGTGGCACGATAGCAATTACCAGTATTGCACAATATTGTTTAATTATTGATTAAATGCGTGAAGAAGGCACTACCCAATAATTGTTACGATGAGTTCTTTGTTCAATATTTTATATTATTGATTCAATAATTCTTTGCGTTGATATTTTATATTATTGTTGTTTCAATAATTGCCATCGCATGATATTTTTCCATTATCGGATCAATAATTCATATTATTTGAATAATATTATTAGATAACATTATTGGCAATGTCTAAAAAGTTCTGTCTAAGGAGAGGTTTGGTCACCTAATTGCGCGCCAGTACGGACAAATCCTTATTGCAAAGCCCCCTCTTTCCTGGGAACTGTCTGGTTGTCATAATTGTAATTCTGTAATATTATTTGTGAATAATTAATTATTGATTTATATGATAAGGAAATATTTATTTGACGTGGATATAAATGATGGATTTATTTATGTGGTTATAAATGAAGGAATTAATGCTGAGGTGTTTTATCAGTATTTTGTCGGAATGGAGGTATTAAAAATCACCCGTTTATGGATTTCGGATATTTTCGGTTTGGAATTTGGAAAAACTTAAAGCTACAAAGTTGTAGAGAATTCAATTTCAGGCAGAATGGACATAAAATTTGTATTTTTCTGATAAACGGGCTATTTTCTATGAATTACTGAAATTTTGGAAAATAAAATAATTTTTATTTAATTATGGGTGGGACCCACTTTTTGGTTGGTGATGAATATGCATGTGGGCAGCTGGAAAATTCAGAATTGGCTTGCCATGATAGTCATGGTCTTGGCATGCATAAAGAAAAAAATAAATAAATATTATTTTAATATTTTAGTCTTCTATGGTGTTCTAACATTTTCCTATAAATAGACGCTTAGGTTAGAATTGAAAATCACACCAGAAACAAGTTTTCTTTCTCTCTATATTATCGAGCGTATATTTGTGAGTATTTTGATACTTTGAGAGTTCTTTGTTAGAGTCTAAGTTTCCTTCGACTTTCTATCCAATATTACGATCGAAATCACAGGTTATTTTGAGATAAGGGATGTTATTTTCTTCTTAAATGATATTATTTCCTTCAATATCATTATGCCGACATATTGGTGAACTTTTTACTCAAATTTGGAACTTTTTATGTTGGGGTTATTATTCACGTATACGACACTATTCACCAAAAAATGAAAATTTTCCTTTTTGTTCAAGATGTCTATTTTGGCTACTATCTTTGATTGTATCCATGTTTTGATCATTATTTTTGAATTTTGCTTCACAGTTGGTTATTATGAAGTATTATTGATCTTGGATAAACTGTTATACGAATCCCTAATATTTGTTCATTTATCTCACTGGATTCGTTTTCTTTAAAATATTTTTCATCATCCTCAGTCCTAAATGATGATATTACTAAATATCTTTGGCCTGTAGTGCAAAGATGAATGATTAACTGATGAATATCTTTGGCCTGAAGTGCAAAGATGAACAGGTGTTGAGATGAACATGACCAACTGGTGAAATAAATGAATATCTTTGGCCTGTAGTGCAAAGATGAATATTTGATTAAAAGATGTATATTGATTGATGTTACAGGGATAAAATATTGATGATGGACTTTTAAACCTTAGTTCTCTACGTGACTCTTTTAATGGATTGTTGTTTCCGCTGCTGCTGTTGATCTAAAACTTGTTGTCTATTATATTTCATTAGATTTTTCCCTATTGCAAACTAATGATAATTTGTTGTATATTATCTTAGTCATAATATTCTTTACTGGGTTAGTTGAGCTCACCCATTTCCTTTTTGTTCCATTTTTCTTCTCAGGAGGAGAGAACATAGCAGGATCTAGTCGGGGTATGGAGTGATGGTTCTAGAAAGATGTTTTAGCAGACCTCACTATTTCTATAAAATAGTGTATGAATAATTGTAATGAGGATTTATTTGAGTGTGGATATTGTCTAGAGGACAATATTTGTATTTGAACTCACAGTTTGTGTGGTCGTATTTTGCACGACAATTGTATTATTGATGTTGTAGTTTGCTTTCTGTACCATGTATTTGGCAACTCAGAATGGGTGTTGTATACCTCTTTTGGGGGCATCACAAAATACATCATTGTTTATTAAGATATATTATGTGTGGTTTAAAAGTGGTTGTGTTAAGTTTGAAATTTTAAATGTGTGGATGAACGATGATGTAATAGTTTGAGTTTTAAACAGTAAGATGCCGCCTAGAAGAAGACAACAGCGTCAGCAGAGACCCAAGGAATATGCATACAATAAGGATGCTAAAGCAAATTAAGTGCCACAATTGGTGAATTTTCTGGTGGGAGCCCTGGCAAATCAACTGAATTTCTGGCTATATAATCAAATCTCGATGTTCCAACTAAATTCATTCCCAACAGGGCTAGAAAAAATGATTAACGTAGACGAGGAAGGTAATATGCTTACATACAGTCAAGAGCAAAAGGGAAAGAAGAATGAATATGATAACGTGGGAGATAGTCATATCTGTAACGCTCGGAAAAGAAAGTGGGATAATAACATTAACGCTGAAAATCGACAAAGGAATGAAAAGAAATAGGTGGAGGCGTGTAGCAACTGTGGAAATAAACATGTAGGTGTTTGTTTGAAGGGAAAAAGGGTATGCTTTAATTGTGGTTTGAAAGGCCACATTGCATCGAAATGTTCAAGACCGAGGAAGGGAGTCTGCTTCACGTGTGGATCGAAAGAGCACTTGGCTCAAGGGTGTCCAAAGAAAGCGGTAGGAAAAGCAAGTGGAAGCAAAGGAGGCAGTGGCAAACTAGTTATTATAAAATCAGCTTCGCCGAGTCGACCAACCGAACAATCAACCAACATGACGATCCAGGACGTAATATAAGGTATGGTTCTGATCAGTTATCTATACGGCTGCGTGTTATTTAATTCAAGTGCCATTTGCTAATTTATGCATGAGGAATTCGTTTAGAAACTAGATTCGTTTCGAAAAGAGTTAGACTATTCTTTAAATATAGAAAGTGTGAATAATGATTCCTTTTAAGTTGATTTGTAAAATTTCTATGTTGATATTAAAGGTCACATGATGTCAATGGATTTATTTCCGATTTGATTTATGAGACTCTGAGGAAGTAAAAGGTAGTATTTTGTTCTTTTAGTTGCACCGCATTGGTTAAAATTCTTATATGAAAGGATATCTGACTTACGATTTGGAACTAGAGCTAATAGTGGTTTCCCTGAGGATTTAGAGGTGTTATTTTGGAAGGTAGTGTGAGATATAAACAGACCATAAGTGTCTAAAGTATATTCTCATTAGGGGTATTTAAGCATGCGTTTAAGTGGCAGCGGGAGTTAGTCAAGGAGGGTGAATGCAAAATCCTAAACGAACATGGTTACAGCTTTGCTGGACAGAGTAAAAGAAAGAGTAGCTCCAAGATGAGGGTGTCAAATTCAAAATTGATACTGAAGAATAGTTGAAAGTTGAAGGAAGAAACTAGGTTTCGCTAGTATAAGGAATTGAAAATAAAGTTTTGCATAAATGTATATGTTGAATCAACTAGGGAGCACAAAATTATATATTATTTGATAATACTATTTGTGGCAAGATATAGTGATAGAGTTTGTGGTATGTCAAAGTTAGCATATTACTATTGATCGGTGTGCGAAGTTATAGGTTAACAAAATTGTTTCAAGGCACGATGTTTCAGTGTAAATTGTGTCGAACCGAGATTCACGATTCACATCGAATTTTTAGAAAGGGTTTGCAAGAACATGTGGAACGCAATTAGAAATAAGTATGTCTTATTGTTTGTAATCGAAAGGCGTGCTAAGTGTACAAGAAGTTTTTGATAATGTCATACGAGGAATCCTCATTGAGCAAGTTATGGGCAAGCTAAGAATATATTAAAAGTAAGATGTGCTAGGTGAGATTTCAATTGAGGACTCATATGGTGACTAAGTCATACAAACCTTTGTATGGGCAGAGGTTTTTTGCATACACTTAGTTTATCACATTGATAATCATTGGAATATCAGTATCGCGCTATCAATGTATATGTGGTGGAAAGGTGATTCTTTTCTCATTTATATATTTGATAGTTAGAGGTTGTTAAGATTAGATTAGATGATATTAAGGTTAGGTTCGGTTCTTAAAACTAAAGCATATGGTAAGTTCGTGACTCATAATCATATGGTATATTTTGAACCCTCAAATGAATGGACGCTTTATGGTCTGACTAGGATAAGTTCCTAAACTCATATGATTATGGCAAGTTCCTGAATTTCCAAATTGTGGTAAGTTTGACAAATTATATTGGGTATAAATCAGTTATAGTATAGGAAGCATTGATGAAGTTGAAAAGATGGTTTTGAGGTAGCCTTACCTCTACAGTTAGAACGCATTCGCAATGTTTTCATGTTTCGGTGATATGATCGAACAAGCTCGACTGCAATCGTGTGATCAAGTATGAACCGTTATGGTTGTCCTACTAGGAAATTTCTATCCAGATAGTTCACAGAAAAGAATAAATGCTCAGGAATAAGGTGATACCTTCTGTGAAGGTGATATGGAGGAACCACAACGTCGAAGAGGCTACGTGGGAACTCGAAGCTGAAATGATGAAGAATTACCCTAAGTTATTTGTTTAGTTTGTGTCTTCGATTCTGGGGATAGAATCTTTGTAAGGAGGGAAGAATGTGACGATTTGATTGTTTGAGTTGTGATTCTGGAGACATAATCCTTGTAAGAAGGGAAGGATGTAACAATCCGAAATTTCAAATTTAAATTTTAAATATTTATTAAATTATCTAAATATTTATTTGAGGTGTTTATTGCTGAATAAATATTTTAATTGATGTTAATATGGTATATTTATTAAATTAAATAAATATTTTAACTGATGTTGATGTGATTGTTGTTATTAAATATTTATGAATTAAAATTATTAGATAATATTCTAAATTTAATTAATTTATAATTTATGTAAATTGTAATATAACATGAGATGTTATATTGTTGTTTTATTTAATAAATTATAGTGGTATATTAAATTATTAAATAAAATTATAATTTTGTAATATTTATTAAAGTGGAGTATTTATTTAACATATGGAATGTGTAATTAATTTATTTGATTTAATGTGGATATGGAAATCTAAATAAATAATATGTGGATATAAATTATAAACTAAATGGTTTATTAAAATAAAATTAAAGTAGTTTAATTTAGTTTTGATCAAACAAGGCTTAAATATATTAAGTCTTTATTATAAAGACTTTTTGCCAAACAAAGCCTTATGGCTTTTGGATTTTTAATATTTGAATTATAATAATATAAATAAAATAAATTAAATAAATTAAATATAAAATATAAAATATTTATAATCTAAGCGTTATATCTCATGGCGATATTCTAATAACTAGACGTATTAAGGTTAACAGTTTTTTTTATCTATACGCTTAAGTGTATTTTACGTGAATTGTCTTTTGGCTTAAGAAGAAAAGCTGCAGAGAATTGAGAGAGAGATTGTGAGAATTGTCAAGCAACTTCAGTGTTTAGCAAGAATTGGCAAGCCAATTTAAGGTATTTTCTTTAACCCTAATATTATGTATGTATATATATATAAGTTCTATGGCATAATTCCTAAATTCTGTGAATTCAATTATTGGAATTGTTGTTATACAACTGATTACATGCGATTGTATGTGTTCGTGGTGATTAGAACTAGTAATTAAACAAGGATTTGTATGCTAATGACGGTTAAAAAAGAAGAAAATTGTTTACAGTGTTTATATTTTCATATGGCTTATAAAAGTACCAATTATGGTGGTCAATTTGAATGTTAATTTGTGAATTGAGGCTTGATTATCCAAGTCCATTAAGAAATGAAGATAACGTAATTTGAACGAAGCAATTTGGCCAGGTATAGAGATCACAGTGTTGATTTTTGTGAAGAATATCAAAAAAATTAAGTTTTTATATGAAAATGAGGAATTTGAGAAATTAAACTAGTTTAAGTTGTTGTTAAATTATTCTAAGTGGTTGGATATGTGAGGAAACATGTTTGTGTTAGTTTTATATCAATTGTATATGTTAATTTCACTACTTTCTGGGTGAAATTCGTGTTATTTAATTTAAAATCTGGCTTCTTATTCATGTTATTTACGCCTCATGTACATGCATCGGTGCCAAGGCCAAAAATGGCGCTAATTGCTTGGGTCCCATCTTATGTATGGCAATTGGTACATGCCATAACAACGATCCGAGCGATAACCACATTCTTCTTTGCTGCGACACAGGATAACAACTATAACTTGGTCTAATGATGTGATAACTTAATAAACATGGAATATAGAGGTTAAAACAGAACCGTGTCAAGTCATTGATAATTTCAAGGTTGAAAATGATTAGTAAGTAATGAACGTGGCATATTCGACCTAGTGAGCATGATGAATAGTAAATAGGTGCTAAAATTATAAGTTTAGCAAGAAATGTGCATGTCATAGTATGTTAGCATATCTAATAGGTATTGTGGTTCTAAACCTATGTGTAGGATATTGGTGTACGTGAGTTGTAATTGTATAGCTTACGCAAGAGGCAAGTTCCCTAACCTTTGCTACTTTATTATTCAGCAAGGTTACTTTTCACTGTTATGTTATACTTATGCAAATTCTCTATCTCTAATATCTTGTTTAATGATTTATTGTCATGCAAGTTCTTTAACTCTCATTTATTGTTGAGCAAGTTAGTTAATTGTTGTTTCTTTATTCCAATATAGATTACCTTGGTTATTCAAAGTCTGTAATTTTATTTTAAGAAGTGTGTTTATTCAGCTACTAATAACTGTTGTTTGATCCTCGTTTTTCAATATCATTGTACTATCTTACATTATTGTACCGAACTCTAAGTTGCTTAGCGATTCTTTTCTAATTCAACTAATCCTTAGTTGATGAGTATTCTAAACTCTAAATTACCCTTGAAGTCAACCCAAACCAAACTTCCTTTGGTTTGTTTATGTACTCACAAACCTTTGAAAGCATGTTGTCGATGATAACATTTATTCAATTTAAAAATTATTAATACTCTAACTTTTATTGATTCATCAACATACCTTGTTCATGAAGATATTGTAATCAAACTCTAGAATAGTTATTGGTTCCTATCTGATTCAACCAGTACTTGGTTGATGATCGTTCTAAAAATCTAGACTTCCTTTGAAGTTAATTCCCAACCAAACTTCCTTTGGTTTGGAACCTGATAATCCAAGCTGAGATAAAGAACCCTATATTAGGGGATTATTATTTTAGAGTTACGCAATAGCGTTAAAATATTTGCGCAATACATAGTACAAAGGGCTGATCACATGGAGTACGGAATGATGGTCCATATAGTCATTTAGGCTGTTAAAGGTTCTGATGAAAAACACCGTGAACCTAGGACATAGATGATGATTATAGTCTTTTCATTGTTAAAGGTTAAAGTAGAAATACTTGAAAACCTAGAATGGAGTTAAGTGGTCTTGTGACCCTCGGTGTATTCTTTGATGTTGTTATCTATTGTTAACTTAAACGTTCATTATTCCTTTGAACTCATAGCTGTTGAATTAAAGTTTCTTGTTCCGGTAAGAATACTTTACCATTAAAAGCTCAGTTAATTATCATTCATAAAACGTTATTGTATATTATCCTTCTTGTGGGCAATTGTTTGCTCACTCTTGCACAAAACAATGCAGATGAGGTTACGAAGTTTGAAGAGCTTTCTACAAGCATTGGCAAGGACAAAGTGCTTGATTAGACGAAAACATTTAATTTATCTTTTATTTATGAAGCTTATGTAATAGATTTATCTATGATCATGTTTTAATTTTTCGCTAATGATTGTAATAAAGGTTAGATGACATGGGATTTATTTTAGATTATGTAACCCTTTAATGAGAGATTGATTGTTTAAACTTTTGAGTTTAATTATATCCTTTGTTTATGAGTAGTTAGTTATGATTTAATTGGACAGTGAATACCAAACTGTGGGATTGAAGTACCCAGATTTGAGGGTGTCACAAGTTGGTATCAAAGCTTTAGGTTATAAACCTTAGGTGGGGAAACCTTTGGCTATAACCTTCTAGGAGATCAAAAATATAGAGGTGATAAACTCTTATCGAGTTCTAAGGAGTGAATTGAGGGAAATTCATTGAAGATAAAATGATAAAAGACTTTTTGTGCTTATGTGTTAATGACTTATGTGCTGGCAAGTACTTAGGAGTAGTGAATATTATACACATTAAGTTGTGGGGTTGTTAAAACTTTATTGTCGGAATAACTGATAAAGGAAGATAAGGATTAGGATCCCTGAGAAGTTCATACAGTCTAAGTATGGTTCGTATTGGGAAAGCCATACCCGTTGTTTTCTGTTGTAGACCTTGGGTATAGGCTTGAGTTGGAACGAGAGGATAAATTTGGGGTGATAAAGGTGAAGGATGAGAACGGGAGGGGGAATTCCTCCAATGAAGTGTATTGTCATAACATTGAGTTATAAAAGAAGGTCGAGAAATTAGAAGGTCAAGCCGTAAAGCACAACGCATGATTCATGTATCATACAGATTTAGGGGTGTCATATTAACACTAGATGATGCTAAAGGCAAGTGTTTAAACTCTTGTCTATATTTGTTTGGACAAGCTTTATAATTCATGTATCATACGCATGAATTGATGTAACAAAGAAGTCAAAGCCCTTTCCTTCGGCTAGACCAGACTTATAGTATTTTGTGAGTTTCGTTATAATCTATCAAAATATTATAAATTTTGCTATCTTGTGCTAGCTATTTTGGTATGGATTCAAAGAAAGACTGAGTATGAATAAACAAATATTTTATCATAAAGCAACTGGCACGCGAGTTTGCCAAAACCTTAAACGTAGATATGTTTAAATGTAGTAGTGTTGTACAACATAGAGTACTATAGGTTGATCACCTAGACGTGCTCGTAAGAAATGTCGGACTTACGAACTTTATGTTGGGTTGTCCTTTTTAAAGAAAGAAAGAACAAAATGCTCAAGGTCTTTGACCAAACTCAAGGTTTAACTGATGATTTTCAACGTTAAACATTTTAATAAAAAATAGAAGTGTTATTTTGATTTATTTATAGTATTTCATAACTATTGATTCAGTTATTGAAGATATATTCATATGATTCATGCATGTTGCTCGACGATAATTTTTTTACTTGATGAGCTAGTTATGCTCACCCTTACTTGAAACATATGATTGCAGCTAAAAATGAACGGATCGAAGGATCCGGTAAGGACAAAGGAAATGCCAAGGCAGACAAGTAGTTATCCTTGTAATAAAATAGTATTACTTTTGTATTAATTTGATACTATGACGAAGAACATATGTAACGATTATAAAGAACCTGGGAAGGGAATTATTATTATGAAATATATAGAAGACATATTCACTCTATTGGTGTATTTCATTTGAATGTATGTGTGAACAGTAGCACCGTATAGCACCATCTATCGAGTTGGAAGATACACGGATTTGGGGGCGTCACAAAAAGGCAAGTCTCTCACCTTAAACTTCCTACATTATTGCAAGTTCCCTAACAATCATTCTTAGGATTGAATGCAAGTATCTAGACCTTATTTCTTATTGTGAGACTTTAAATTATTGTTATATCAAACATACTTATATTGAGAAATTATCTACATTCGTATCAGGAATTGATTTTATATCTTGACTCATGTTACGAGAATTGAACTTATTGTTCCTAAAGGTTGTCTAAGCTATTCGATTCGGCTAGACTAATATCATATATTAGAAAGCTATCCAAACCAATTGACTTGGTGCAGACTCTTATAAATCTACAGAGATGAACAACCCTCGTCGAAGGGGAAATTATGTAACTGTCAGGAAACCGACGTGTGCACATACTAGCATGTTTAAATGTTATGCATAATATAGAGTACTTTAGGTTGATCACCTGTTGTACTCGTTTATAATGGATTTTCAGTATAATACTGTTAATTCTAGCAAGAGTTCTTAGTCCCTAGTGTCTGCTCAGTATTCATCTTATTGAATCTTGAAATGACTAAACCTTTGAATCTTGTCGATATCCTTCAGTCTATAGCGACACTTATTGAGAAGTATTGATACTTCTTGTTATTCTAATTGAACTATCATTTACTTTTATACCTTTGAGATTCAAACTTTATAACTGTTTATTCTTATTGCTATATTACATGCTGGGCAAACTTGTTGCTCATTCTTGCTTCCCTAAAAATATTATAGTTAAGACAGAGCAAGGCGGTACTTCAAAAAAAGACAAAGGAAAGGGCAAGGCTACGGAATAGCTTAGTCCTTTATGTGTAGGAGAACTATTATTATTAATATTACTATAATGATGTATTAAGGGATGATTAAATTATGTTTAAGTCATGTTAAGTTTATATTATTGGACTGTTGTAGTAACGGTCACGAGACCTTGGGACGCGAATATTTATATTATATCAATGTAAATTTGTAAGACCCCAACTTATTATAAATAAAATTGAATTTCCTCTATTCATTATCTTGAAATAATAAGGAGTTAATTTGATATAATGCTTTGGTTATGGGTGAAATGTGCAAATTTTGCAAAATAAGCAAGTGGTTATAAAATATTCATTTTTATCGAGGAATATTCATTTGGTCGTGGAATATTCTTGTTGTCAGGGAATATTCGTACGACGACGCAACCATTTATGGGCCCCATAACAGAATAACTGTCGGATGAAGAAAACGACAAGTTTGAGTTTTTATAAATAACGGCGTAATTGTTCACAGCTAACACATGTTGGATTATCGGTAGTTAAAATACGATGTCGCATGGTTGCCTGATGCTACCACAGTATTGCACGATATTTTTGAATTATTGATTCTTACGTAAAGAAGGCACTACTCAATAATTGTTACGATAATTCTTGCTTCAATATTTTATTTTATTGATTCAATAATTGATGCGTTTGATATTATATATTATTGTTGTTTCAATAATTGTCATTGTACAGTATTTCCCATTATCATATCAATAATTCATATTGTTTGAATAATATTATTAGATAGCATTATTGGCAATGTCTAAGGAAGTTACATACAGGAAGGGGTTTGTCACCTAATTGCGGCCATGAGAAGAAGAAATTCTTATCGGAAAGTCCCCTCTTTCCTGAGAACGACCCGGTTGTCATAATTGTGATTCTATAATATTATTTGTGAATAATTAATTATTGATTTATATGATAAGGAAATATTTATTTTAATGGGGATATAAATGGAGGAATTTTTAGAAAAGTGACAATTGTTGAAAATTGATATTTTATCTTTTCTGATAAAATAATTTATTCAAATATATTATTATATTACATTAAAAATGTATAATGTGGTTATATAATAATATAATAATGGTGATATCCTTACACTAAATTCACGGTGCATGAATCAAATGAGAGAAATCTAGAAATCAAAAGAAGAACAAAATATTGAGATTTTTCAAAAAAATTAGTTTATTACTTGATTTTGTAAAATCTATAACTCTTTGTGTATAATGAGTTAGGAGATGAGTCATATATCAAAAGAAAGCCCTGGAAGTAAACTAAACGCAAAAATTTGAATCACCCAAAAATCCTTTGTAGATTTTTCGTGGTGACTGTTTGAATGAAACTGGTCCAAAGGACTCATAGTTCGAAAAATCAGTGTTCTTAAGCTATATTGCGTGAGTTATAATTTTTAATCCGACCGTTGGATCGTTGTGATTTTTGGATATGTTATACATATACAAGTTGAGTATATGTCCACAAAATTTGAACCGTTAAAAATTAACGTATGATTTGTTATGAATTTTAAGAGGTGACTGATACAGAAATTGTTTTTATAAATGATTTTGGTGGAGATTTCTAGAAGGTGGGACCCACTTGTCCTTTTATCTCTTGAATTTGCTGAATTTCAAAGTTTGATTTCAAGTATGGCATGCGTGAGAATTGGTAATAAAAAAATTAATATTTTATTAATTTAGTCTGTTTTGGCGTTCTAGTATTTTCCTATAAATAGGATGCTTAGTTAGAATTGAAAATCACACCAGAAACAAGTTTTCTCTCTCTCTCTCTCTCTCTCTCTATATATATATATATATATATATATATATATATATATATATTATCGAGCGTATTTTGTGAGTATTTAGATAATTTGAGAGTTGCTATTCAGTGCAAGTTTCCTTCAACATTTCATCTGATATTCCAGTCAGAAATACTGTTCTTTTGAGGTAAGGGATGTTATTTTCTTCGTAAATGATATTATTTCTTTCAATATCATTATGCTGAAATATTGGTATGAATTTTATTATGAAATTTTTACCTTTTGTGTCGGGGTTACTATTCACGTATACGGCACTATTCACATATACGACACTATTCACAAATACGACACTATTCATCAAAAAATAAAATTTTCTCTTCTTTGTCCCAGATGTCTATTATGGTTACTATCTTTGATTGTATCCATGTTTTGATCTTCATTCTTGAATTTTACTCTATTGTGGTTTATTATCGAGTATTTTTAAACTTGGATTATCTAAAGTACGAATCTCTAATCTTTGTCCTTTTATCTCACTGGATTCGTTCTCTAAAATATTTTTCATCATCCTCAGTCCTTAATGGTGATACTTAATGAATATATTTGGCCTGTAGTGCAAAGATAAATGATTACTTGATGAATATCTTTGGCCCGTAGTGCAAAGATGGACAGGTGTTGAGATGAACATGACCAACTGGTGATACAAATGAATATTTTTGGCCCGTAGTGCAAAGATGAATATTTGATTCAAGATGTATATTGTTTGATGTTACAGGGATAAATATTGATGATGGGCTTCTAAATTCATAGATGATAGTAGATTTCATTCTCTACTTAACTCTTCTAATGAATTATTATTTTCACTGCGAATATTGATCTAAAACTTGTTGTCCATTATATTTTATCTGATTTATTAAAGGCTAACGATAATTTTTTGTACATTATCTTAGTCATAATATTCTTTACTGGGCTAGTTGAGCTCACCCATTTCCTTTTTGTTCCATTTTTTTCTCGAGGCGAGAATATAGCGAGGAACCGATTCGGGTATAGAGTGATGGTCTGAGCAGTTGTTTTAGCAGTCCTCACTATTTTTGTAAAATAGCGTATTAATAATTGTAATGAGGACTTTATCTGAGTGTGGATATTATCTAGAAGATAATATTTGTATTTAAACTCACAGTATATATGTTGTCGTATTTTGCACGACAATTGTATTAATAAATTTGTAGTTGTTTCTGTACCATGTATTTGGTGACTTAGAATGGGTGATGTATACCTATTTTGGTGGCGTCACGGTTGGTATCAGAGATTATGGATATGGTCTCTGACGGAGATCAGAGAATTGAACTAGGAGGGGAGAGATGAGTAAATCCTTCGCTAGTGTGTCCTACCTAAGCTTATTTGTTGGTCGGTCAGAATATAGGGGTATTATGTGATATGTTAATTTCTTTAATTAACCCTTGTTTTGTGGCAGTATTTGAAAATGGCAGCTGAGAACGTTGGCAATGGAGTGTATGAGACCGTGGAGACACCTTCAATCACCAACCAAGAGAACATACAACAGGAAGGCAATATTCCTCCTATAAACAACACTACCGAGCAAACGATGAATGATGGGATATTTAGAAGCTTTTTGTAGTTCATGCAAAATCAGACGAAGGAGACTCGTGTACAAAATACGGGTGGAAATGATAGCAACGCGCAGTTTGTCATAGCCAAGCAGTTCAAGGAGTTGGGACCACCAGAGTTCTGGGGAAAGTCGGATCCGATTAAGGCAGAAATGTGGGTCAAGCAAATTACCAAGATATTCAATGTCTTGAGATGCACGGAAGAACAGAAGGTTCCATTCACCACCTTATGTTCCGTGGTGAGACAGATTACTGGTGGGAATCTGTGAAGCGTACACAGCCAACCGCACTTAACATGTCTTGGGAAAGATTTCAGAAACTGTTCAATGACAAGTATTTTCCTGAAAGTATTCGTCATATGAAGGAGGTAGAGTTTATTAGACTAGAACAGAATAACATGACGGTGTCCCAGTACGAGGGGAAGTTCGCGGAGTTATCCAAGTTTACACCTCATTTGGTAGAGAATGAAGAACGTATGACGCGAATATTTTTGAGAGGTCTAAACCCCGAGATTTGTCAATACCTTATCTCTCACAAATTTTTTATGTATTCAGATGTTGTCAACATGGCTCAATTATTAGAGCGAGATAATGAGTATGTTCAACCGAGGGACCACAACCAGGGTCATACCGGTGATAGCAGTCATTGGAGCAATGATAAACAGCGGGGAGGGAAAAATAAGGACAAAAGCGGTAACCACTCAGGTGGTAATCGTGGCCATGATAATAGGACAGGTGAGTCAAGTGGAAATTTCAAAAAAGGGATATTCAACAATGACGGGAAGACATCAGCAACAGCACCAGCAACAAATTCTAGAGGAGGAGAACGACCGTCAGTTAGATGCTACAGATGCGGAGAGGAGGGACATATAAGTCCAAACTGTTCACAGCCTTCTAAGGTGTATTTTAGTTGTGGAAAAGACGGTCATATAGCCTAATTTTATCCGGTAGCGAAGTCAAGTCCAGCTGGGATGGAGGCACCAAAGGTGACTACGGACAAAACAAAGTCAGTGGTTCAAGGGAGAGCGTTTGTCGTGACTGGCCAAAACGCGAGAAACCCGAACGAGGTGATCACGGGTAAGCTAATCTTGAACTCTTACAAAGTTTATACCTTACTAGATACCGGTTCTACCCATTCTTTTATCTCTCCTGCTTGTGCTCAATGTTTAAACTTGACTCCAGAGAAATTAGACTTTGACTTATCTGTGGAGACTCCGTTAGGAGAAACTTTCATTACATCCGCTGTTTATAAATCTTGCTTGATCCAAGTTGGCACAATCACATTACATGTTGATCTTATTTCTTTAAAGATACTTGCATTTGTTGTGATTTTAGGGAATGATTGGTTAACTGCTCATTATACCAAAATTGATTGTTTTCGTAAGGTTGTTAGTTTTCATATTCCTAACCAACATGTTATGCGAATTCAAGCAACCAAACCACTAAAGTCAATCACTGTCATATCAATCCATAAAGCCATTCATTTATTAAAAACGGATGTCAAGCTTTCTTAGTCCATGTTATGGAATTGAACAAAAACACGTCAGATTTGAATAATATTTCTGTTGTTAGTGAATTTCCTGACGTATTTTCTGAAGAACTTCCTGGTCTACCCCCAGAACGTAAAGTTAAATTCTTTATTAACCTTGAACCGGGTACAAAGACCATTTCTAAAACCCCATATCGAATGGCTCTTATTGAACTTCAGGAGTTAAAGGTCCAACTACAGAAGTTGTTAGACATCGGTTTCATTCGTCCTAGTACATACCCTTGGGGTGCTCCTGTTTTATTCGTAAAGAAGAAAGACGGGAGTATGCGACTTTGTATTGACTATCGGGAATTGAACCATGTCACCATCAAGAATAGATATCCGCTACCTCACATTGATGAACTGTTCGACCAGTTTCAAGGAATACAACTCTTTTCAAAGATCGATCTTCGTTCTGGATATCATCAACTGAAGATTAAAACTGAGGATATTCCAAAGACGCCTTGAAACTCGATGCGGGCATTATGAATTCTTAGTCATGTCTTTTGGATTGACTAATGCTCCTATTTGCTTTCATGGATATGATGAATCGTGTATTCAAGGAATATTTGGATCAGTTCGTTGTTGTCTTTATTGATGACATCCTCATCTATTCCAAAAGCCGTGAAGATCATGAGCACCATTTGAAGCTGGTACTTCAAAGACTTCATGAAAACAAGCTATATGTCAAGCTGAAGAAATGCGAGTTCTGGCTTGAGGAAGTAGCATTCCTTGGGCATGTGGTATCAAAACATGGAGTATCTATTGACCCGGTGAAGATTGAAGCAATGCAAAGTTGGGAGCAACCAAAGTCGGTGACCGAAGTACGTAGCTTTCTGCACTTAGCTGGTTATTATCGGATATTCGTGGAAGGATTTTCTCGAATCACTACTCCGTTAACTCAGCTGACTCGGAAAGATATAAATTAGTATAGAGCGAGGAATGCGAGACAAGTTTCCAAGAGCTCAAGAGGAGACTCATTTCGGCACCTGTTCTGACAATATTATCTGGTTCGGATGGATTTGTTATCTACAACGATGCTTCAGGCAAAGGGTTAGGATGTGTTCTCATGCAACATGGGAAAGTCATAGCATATGCCTCGCGACAACTCAAAGATGAAAGTAGTATACACACAAGCAAATTATATTTGATGATAAAGCATATACTTTGTAACAATCTTATTCATTTATTAATAAAAAGTATTAATTTATTAAATGCTTTTATTTATCTACATGATGCTATTTTATAATATGTGATAAACCCAAAGTTTTAAGCAATGCTTTTAGAATAATGCTGATGACCATTCTAATGAGATCTAAATTCTTAGAAAGCTTAAAACTAAAATAGTTCCCAATCGTTGGATTACTAAATTGGGGATTAGTGAATCCGGATAGATTGATACGTACGTTGCTTTCTCATTTGATGAGGATGATTCATCTCATGATCATTTGTGTGGAGACACTAAAACAAGTATGTAGGTGCTTATTAGAGAATAAGTTCACTGAACGTGGCTCGCTAAGGAATACCTAATGGAGTTTTACTTGCCTATCAATAGGAATTCCTTTAGTGATAATAGTACAAGTAATCCTTGGACTTGAGATCATCATAGTATCTTGTGTATGATTAGTCATACTTTGACTTATTCCTTAAGACCCTTAGAGTATATCAAAGGGTATGCTTGGGTATAATAAGTTGTACATGGAGATAATGTATGATCAATAAAGAATCTACCACTTCTAGTAAAAGAAGAGAAATGTCCTATGTGATTCGATAAATGACAACTCAGTAGTTATTGGACAAGGCAGAATGAAATTAGAAAGGAGTTTCTAATTTGCATTATTTGGAGTTGTGCATTTAAGAGTCGAAATACATATAATTAAATAAAATAAGACTTGAAAGTAATTCCATGTCTTATATTTAATTGGGACATTGTATGGTGGAAGGATTGAATTGTACGGTAACTATTTACTCAAAGATTCTTTTGTGATTAATGTTGAAATCTATATTATCCGGAAAGTCATTGATCCCTAGGGAGGCTTATCCCTATTGTAGAATAAATATTATTTATTTAAATAAATTAATAGTTTAATTTATTTATTTAAATAAGATTAGAATTGTTCTAATTGATTTATTCACAACCAGTTTAATATTGAGAACCTAAAGGGTCACACCATAAAAAGAAGAATAATTATTTAAGAAGCAAATGGCATAATCGTAATAATAAGTTAAGTATATTTAATTTAATCTATGGTGATAGAATAAATTAAATAGCTTAATATTATTATTTAATATTTTGGAAATATTAAATATAAATTAATAAGAGGAGTCTTATTATTATTATTATTATTTAATTTCTAAAGGAGTTTAGGAATTAATTAATAAAAGTAATCTCATATATCCTAATAAGATTATGAGGCTAATTAATTAAAATAGTTTAATTTATTATTCCTAATAAGATTGGGAGTCTAATTAATTAAAGGAATTTAATTAATTAAAATAAAACTCAATTCCTTAATTATTAAGGAGGGTTGCCCACATCTATAAATAAGAAGAGTCTTATTATGGGTGAGGTGGTTGACAATTTAACAAATATTAAATAATAAATATTAAGCTAGAAAACTAGAGATAGAAAACTAGGGTTTTGCCAAATATTCTTCTTCTTGAATATTTCTTCTTCCTTGGTGGATCACCTCTAGAGGCCAAACACTTGGGTGGCTAACGTTGATTAAAGGAAAGAATCAAACCCGGTGGATTCAAGTTGAACACGAAAAGGATTTGGAGGTGAACTTGTACCTGATGTAGCTCGAATCTTCAAGGGTATGATTCTTATTCTTTATCTTTTTTGTTTAATTAATAATTGTGCATAAAGGATGATCCGGGTATATGGTTTGTAAAATTTTAAAACTCTGATTTTTCATGCTTCCGCTTATTTTGTGCAATTTGATTGCGTTCATGAATATTACAAATCTAACACTGACATCAGAGTCAAATCTTTATGCGAATTATTAATTGTTCAGATTTGATATGTATGTTGATATATGTTTAGAATAATTTAATTGGGCATAATTTGTTGTATAAAATTTATTATAAAAAATAATAATTATTATTTTTATTATTATCATTCGTGAAGCTTGTTCACGAAGCAGGTTATACGCGAAGCCAATTCACGAAGCCGGTTATCCCTTATAAAACTGATCTTGTAACAGGTGACATATGGGGATTCACGTGAATTGTTTTTTAATTCGTGAGTTGTTGTTTTGTTTTTTTAATTTTGAAAACGTGGCCCAGGAGAATGGAGATTCATGACATATGGGGATTCACGTTAACCAAGAAAAAAAAACATGATTCCTAAACCTTTTACATGATTCAAGAATTAGGATTCTTATTAACGGTTTTATATATATATATATATATATATATATATATATTCTTAATTATTTTATAATTAAAATAAAAGTTTATTTTTATTTTAAAATAAAAATTTAATTTAATTTTAAAATAGAAGATTTATTTTAATTTTAAAATTATATTTCTTGCTAACTAATTAGAGTTGGAATTGAATTCCATGATAACTAATTATAGTTGAAATTGGATTCCATATTTTTAAAATAAAGGAGTTTATTTGTGAATAAGAAAGTGAATCCATGTTTCCTTAAATAAATGAGTTTATTTAGATATGAAATAAGATTTCATATTATTCAAAATAAAAGAGTTTATTTGTGAATAGGAAAGAGAATCCGTGTTTCCTTTAATAAGGAGTTTTTTTTAACTTGGAATTGGATTCCATAATTAATTAAAATAAAGGAGTTTATTTTGATTAAAGATTTTGATTAAAATAAAATAGTTTATTTTATTCAAAATTGGATAAATTAAAATAAAAGAGGTTTATTTTGATTTAAATTTGGATTAAAATAAAGGAGTTTATTTTGATTCAAAAAATAGATTTTATGCTAACTAAATTTGCCCATTAAATGATATCAATATATATATATTGAATGTTTATTATTCATGAGATGAATGTTATTTATTGATGCATATGGTGATATATATGATAATAAACGGGATTGATTATGGACTATTGACCAATGTGATTGGATTTTATTTTAGTTGGATGCATGAATGTATGGATTTTATTAAAGGGTCCTTTACAATAATATACAATATTTTATAAGTAATTACACTATTAGTGCATCGCCAAAATAATTATAAAAATAATAATCTTCCCATATTTATTTACAATATTAATGTCCTTAATTTAGGGAAACACTCATCCGCTCATTCTCTTTTTCTCCCTTACCGCCTCCTCTCTCCTCCCCTTCGTCATCCTCCTTCGCTGTCGTCGTCGTCGTCGCTTCAACACCTTGAAGATGTAGATCTTGTAAGTCTTCTTCTTCTTCTTCTTCTTCTTCTTCTTCTTCTTCCTCCTCCTTCGCCGTCACCGCCGCTTCAACACCTTGAAGATGTAGATCTGTAGATCTTGAAGATGTAGCCGCCATGGACCGCTGCTTCGTCACGCCTAGTCTTTGTAGTTGTTAGTATTTTATCAGTATTGTAGATGAGGAGTATATTTAGCTCATTATTGTAGAAGTTATCTTTATAGAAATCTATGCAAATTTCCATTCTCTGTTAATTCCTTTTGCTCTTTCTTATGTTTTCCTTTGTGTATTATTTTCATTATTAGCATTTACATAACTTCCATTATGACGAAGGTTGATTTATTCTAGAAATTAAAAAGAGAAGAAGATAAATTTTAGTGCAGTTGCTAGCCAAACATTTGTACAAAGGTAACCATTTTAGTTTTTGTGGGTAACCAAGAGAAATTTCAGTGCAATTGGTAGCCAAAACTTTCATACAAAGGTAACCATTTTAGTTTTTGTTGGTTACATTTGTATTAAGAGTTGGCTACCAACTGCACTATGGGGAAAATAATTCTATAATAAATTTTTTATAATTAATTGGTAACCCAATAAAACTGAATTGGTTACCTTTGTATTAAGGTTTGGCTACCAACTGTATTATGAAAAAAAATCTATAATAAATTTATTTTAATTAATTGGTAACCCAATAAAACTGAATTGGTTATATTTATATAAAGGTTTGGCTGCCAACTGCACTATGAAATAAAAAAAATTATAATAGATTTTTTGATATCTGTTTGTTGAGAAGATAGAGAAATATTAAAGCATTTAATGTTTTGGAAGATAAAATTCTTGAAAACTTTGTTGCCAGTTATGGATGGTTATGGAAAGGAGTTCGGCAGAGGGGGTTATAAGGGAGGAGAGAGAAAGTGTTGAATCGCGACCTATTAAAACACTCAACTAAATTAAAGGGATAAGAATGCACTAATTTTATAAATAAAACTTTAAATGCATTAATTGTGTAAATATTTTATGAGTGCACTATTATTGTAATTATTTTTTAAAATGTAATAGAAAATGTAATTATCCCTTTATTAAATGGGGGTCTGCGTACCTCGTCTTCTCTAATTTTTTCTTAATATAAATTCTAACTCCCTCCTATGTACTTTCCCTTGACTGCTGATCAAGGTTTCTATTTATTTTAAATTGTTTTGTAATATGAATAGTTAGAATTAATTTTGAAGAATTGGAGATCAAGGAGCAAGGAACGCTTGAAGACCCGTTTGTAATGGAGTCCGGGTTTAAATGTAATAATTATATTTAAATATTAATTCTTGCACCCCTAGGGTTTGACCTTTTGGTTTACTTGGTGGCCCTAGTAAACCAAACTAGAATAAAAGTCCATAATCAATCCAAGTAGAATATAGTATTCTATAAGTGCATGCTTATACTATATATATTATATATTATGCAAACATGCTTCGCATGTTCATTAATATGACGTGTATTTTATATATACATGTGCATGTGCGCTAAACAAGATGAGACAAATTAATAACAAAACCCCTTAAATTTTTATATTAAGTCCTAAGCGTTCAAAGATATTTGAAATATCGAACGTCGCCTTCTAGCATGATAAAAATAATAGAGTATCAATTAATTATTATAAGTTTGTTGTTTCACCACAAGGCTTATCTTAATTCTTTGAGATGTTAATTTTATCACATTTGATGCTTATAAAGAAAATTGAACAATATTGTTTTGTTGTGTCACTACAAGGATAATATTTTTCTTTTTTGAATATATGGAGTGCTAGGTTGGACTTAACTTAAATCATTTTAGTTCGGATGTGCACACACTTGACCATTATGATTTAAGAGTCAAAATATAAGGAGTTACATAGTTGATGTAATTGACAAGAGTTGTCTACCTATTTATTTATATATAGTTTGTTGTGTCATCACAAGGCTATATACATTTGAAATGGGATCCTTATTCTCACTAGCATATCTTCAATTAGATATTGTCGAACTATATATATTGAGGGTAATATAGTTTGATAAAAATACTGGGAGATACCAATTTAAAACAAGACCTAATTTATTTTGGTAATTAATAAAAGAATGTATGCTAAAATGTTGTTAATTACAAATTCATTTACAGAATTTTACAATGTCTAAATTACTATCACTGTGAAGCATATTAAATGCTATTTAACCTGACCGAATTAAACGGATTGGTTAAGGAATTTGAGAATAGTTCTCATGGCTGAAAAGCTATCTTATGTCCTTAATATGTCTATCCCTGCAATGGTTGCAGACAATGCCTTTGAGGAAGAGATTGCTACTTTTAAAAAGTGGCAAGATGATGCACAGTTGGCTCAATGCATCATGCTCGCATCCATGAGTAACGAGCTTCAGCGTCAGCATGAAACTATGGATGCTCATACTATACTCTTACACGTCAAGTAGTTGATGTGAGGAAAGTAGGACTAATAGATATTAGATATCTAAGGAGCTCTTTCGATATAGAATGACCGATGACACTATAGTACAGACACAAGTCCTTAACATTATCAATTTGATTGAACAAATTAGGATAACGGGTTTTATCATGGATGGACAATTGAGCCAAGATTTGATCTTGCAGTTACTCTCGGACTCCTTTTCACAATTGTTGTGAATTTTTCATATGAACAAGCTAGATATCAGCTTCGCTGATTTGCTTAACATGTTGAAAAACAACTGAGAGTCACTTTCCAACCAAGAAAGACCAAGTCTTACTGGTAGGGACCAAAGGATCTTCTAAAAAGAAGAATGATTCTAAGAAGGTAAATAGAAAAGGCATAAATAAAGGATAATAAGAACAAAAATTGATACGGATAGCAAAGGAGTTTGTTTCCACTGCAATAAACCTGGACACTAGAAAGAAATTATAAGAAGCATCTTGCAGAGGCTAACCAGAAGAAGCTTAGTGAAGTTTCGGTTACAAATACAATTTTGTTCATGATTTAAAATAAATTTATCTTTAAGTCAAGTTTCTACTTGGGTATTGGATACCGACTTTGGTTATTATAAATATAAATTTATGAAGGGACCAAGCAGAAGTAGAAAGCTAAACGAAGATAAGTAATCCTGTAGCGCCCCCAAATTTGGGTTTCTTCCAACCCGACAGATGGTGCTATACTGTACTAACATTCATACATTCATCCAATTGAAAAGCTTCAAAAGAATGAATATCTCTTCTATATAATCAAAATAATATTTACATTTCCCCAAGTTCTAAACCCATTACAAAAGTTCTTTGTCATAATATCAACTACATTACAACATTAAACCTATACTATTACATAGACAGCATAACGATCTGCCTTAGCTTTTCCTTTATCCTTATTCGATCCTTCAGGACGTTCAGTCTTAGCTACATTCATATGGTTCAAGCAAGAGTGAGCATAACTAGCTCAGCAATTTTGACAATTTCAATAAACAACATGCTTGACACATAAGAATCGTATATCTTCAATAATTGAACAATAGTTATGAAGTACTATTGATAAATCAAAATAGCACTTTATCTTTCTTTCAAAATGTTTTACAATGATAACAATATTCAGTAAAACATTAACTCCGGTCCAAGATCTTGAGCATTTCATTCTTTCTTTGAAAATGACAACCCGGCACTAAGTCCGTAAGTTCGATATTACTTACGAGCACTTCTAGGTGATCAGCCTATTGTACTCTATGTTGATCAACACTACATTCATTAAACGTATGTACGTTTAATTTGTGGCAACCTCACGTGCCTGTCGTATGACGACAAAACTTTTGTTTATCATACTCCGTCTTCTTTTGAAAACCATATCAAGTAGTTGACAAAAGATAACAAAATTTAATAACAGTTGGATAGATTATCAATAATCCACCAATGCATTTAAGTCTAGCCGAAGAATTAGCTTTAACTTCATCATACCTTAATTCATGCGTAAGGATACATGAATTACAAAACTTGTTCAGATTAAACTGAGACAAGGGTTAGAATACTTGCCTTTAGCGTCTTCTACAGTATAATTACTTTATGTTTGAGTCTTTCAAGTCTCTACAATACATGATCACATAACACCATACATTAGGTAATATATAATCAAGTATGTATATGACTATATCTTACCCTTCATCTCAATCTAATCATATATTAGATTTGTTTACCATCAATTTCGACTTGTCATCCTACTTGCATTCATATTTGAATAGGTTATCATCAACCTTTATGCACTATCCTTAAGGTTTACCAAAGTTTTAACAATGTTACTTCAAGTTTCTTAAGGTATGTTTCCTTTTAAACTAATCACATTCCTTGCTTTGTGTTTGTAAACATTCATCACAATCTTTATTCTAGGGCTAGCGTTGCGGTGCCAGTCATATACCTACATCTCGCGTTGCGACGCGAGTTAACAGTGGGGATGCCCCGGACTTGGTGCTACTGGCGCGAAGTCCTTTTCGATGGGCAGCATGCCTTTCACTTTCCAAAAAGATGCTTGGTTTTAGTCTCGCACTGCGGCATGACAAAATGGCCTAAGGCTGGCACCGGCGCTAGCCCTGTGCACCAGATAATTTGGACAGTTTTTCAACTTTGCGAATTTCCCGGGCTCATAACTTCTTCGTTATAAGTCCGAATTGACTCGTTCAAAAGCCTACGGTTCACAAATTACATACTCTACGCGTTCATGCAAGAATTTTATCTATTTGACTTTGTTTGCTAAAAATTCACCTATTGGTTCATTTTTAACTAAAACGATAAACGTTCGTGAACGTTCAACACTCGTTTCTTCGTTCTAAGTCAGAATTTGATCATTTTCGAGTCCACAACTCTAGAATGCCAAATATGACTTGTCTCCATCGAAAACCAACGTTTCCGAGTTCAAACACAAAATTTGACTTCTATTCCGAGAATTTCACGAATTCGACGATTATCGTCTAATCGTGCAATTTCCAGCAAATCCTCATTACTTATGATTTGTTCATTACTTCAAATGAATTCAATTTATCATATGAACATCTCAACATACTTACTACAACAATTTATTTTCATGTTGGATTTTGACTTATCCTTTCATGAGCTTATAACTTATTAAAGTATAAACTACTTATAGCTTCATTGTTCATAACTTATGAAAGTTAAGGTCTTTTTAATCCCCATACTTATATGTTCTCAACATATAATATCATTCATGTATACATGATACATATTCATACAAGTTCTTCACTTTCATACTACTTCTTAAGATAAACTCATATTAAGTTCATATAACCTCTTCATAAGTTCATAACTTATACAAGTGTAAATGACTTATTTCATACTTATACGGCTTAAGTTCATCGATTACTCATTCTTCTTGCTTCTTAACATCCATGTTCCTTAATCCATACTTTTCTTATCAACCTATCATGGTAGAGATAGAAGATAAATGGAGAAGAAGTCTTACCCTTTGAAGTTCTTGTAAAGTAGTCTTCTTCTTCTTCTTACAAATGAAAGTAACTTATTGTGGCTTATTCTCCCTATTACTTAAGCACTTTGTAATATATTAGATTGTTTGAACAAGTAATAAATGGCTAGCAAGCTTCCTATTGCCTAATTTCATAATAGCACTTTAACACGCAAGTATACGCGTTCAATTGTAATATTCAGCAAGCAAGGATATCGTTCCCATGAGGAAATAGAATAATATTTATCAATTACTAATTACAATGCAATTAATCCTATTTTAAACTACGAAATATTTTTTGTGATTTAAAAATTAAACTCAACAAAACTAATAATTAAAATCAGAATTTCACAAGAATAACTGCAGATTTAACAGGTTAAGATTACAACTTCCCTTGGTATTTCATTTAAACTAATTACTTCCCATTTAAATCAATTAATTAATATGAATCATTATCTAATAATGCTTTATAAAATTCACGCACTTCTTCCAAAGAAACAAGAACAAATCCTCCAAAATCCCATCTTTAAGATGAGGAATTACAAGGAACACCCCAGTTAATCAACTCACTATATTCCTATGTGAATCAAGTTAATTAGGGTTTTACGCACAAATTCTTTTAATGGATACAAAAGACACATAGGTATATTCCTATCCTACACACTAATCATATTAACCCTATTCAGATTATATGAACAGATGTTATCATATCCAGATCTCAATCTATACTCCATCTTCCAATTTTATATAGATTATCACAGTAATTGTTGGCCAAACAATTAATCAATAAACATAAGATATGATAAACAATTCAATAAAAACCAACTTTCATTCAATGGGAAGCTTGCAATTTAAACAACATACCAAGTTCCGTTGCAATCTTAATGAAAATTTAGTTCATAATAATAATAAAGAAAAACATCATCCAAATTAATAATCCAAACATCCCAGATAGTTATAAAAAATAAAACTAGAGAAGAGAAGAAGAAACTCTGAATTTGCTCCAATACTCTCTCTTAGATCTTCATCCTTTGCAATTCTCCTTCGTGTTTGTCTTCCTTGATCTCTTTGCAAATTTCTTGAAAAATTGAGTGATAAGTCTTTTCTAAAGTCTTCTCCTATTTGTATTAGTCTCCCCACCTCAATCAGATTCCTTTTTGGCTTCAAAACCCCACTTGGCAGTAGAAAATTTCTCCTTTTTCCGCACATGAGCGCCTAGTGTGAGACCCCAGATTTTATCAATAAAGATTTAAATTTTGTTGAAATAATTTTTTTTTATTATGGTGTGAATTTAAGATAATATTATAGTTGTGGGTAGTATTTATAAATTTTGCAAAGTATGCAAGTGGTTATATTATATTCGATTGGTCTGGGAATATTCGGTTTAGCAGAAATATTCGTGACAATGACTCAATTATTGGTGGACCCTATAATGTAATTATCATTTGGATTGAGAAAGCGACAAAAAATATTTTATTGAAATAACGGCGGAAGTTTTACCGTGGTTACCGTTGAACTACTTTCAGTAGTAAAAGTACAGTAATGATGTCGTGTGGTTGTATAGTACACGGTATTGATTATTGATGCTTATGTGAGAAGTCACTCACTTGATTCCATTATTGTCGATTAATAATATGAATTATTATAATGCGATAATGACGTTTTGTTTTATTCAGTATTATTAACGTAATAAAAGCGAAACATCTTTTTATATAAAATAGAATACTTTATTAAAGTTATTCTATAAATAAAATATATTATATTTTATTATGCATAGTGTTGCATAGTGTTTTTGCATAGTGTTTTGCATAGTATTGCATAGTGTTTGCATAGTAAAATGTTTTTATATAAATAAAATATATTATATTTTATTTAAAAGATTTTCTTTAAATATGGACCGTCATCAGATTAAAGTAAATCAATCTGGACCGCTCATGGATTAGTTACTATGCATTCCATTTTCCTATAAATAAGCTCATTCCTTCATTATTTTCTTACGAATTCATTGAAACTCTAGAGAGAAATTATAGAGAGAAGCTATAGAGAGAAAGTTATAGAAAGAAGAAGAGTATTCTGCTACTTCACTACTTCTATATTCAGTTCTTTTACTGTAAGGGGTGTTATTCTTTCTTCTTGAAGAGAACTTCAGTTATTCCATTCATTATTATTCTGTTGAATAACTCGTAAAAGGGCATACCCTATACATAACCTCAGTATCACGCCAGATACCCTATACTTGGTGAAATCCTTATGTTATTCCATTGCTTATTATTCTTGGAATAACTTTGTATACGGCCATTACCCTATACTTGGTGACATTCTTCTATTATTCTCATTGGAACATCCTGTGCATGTGTTTTACACCTACCACAGTTCCGCTTTTTTATTATTCTGTTGGAACATCCTCATTCGTGTGTTTTTTACACCCGACTGGTTCCGCTCTTTATCATTCTATTGGAATATCTTATCTTTGTGTTTTACACCGGATCCGGTTTCATCTTTATTATTCATTTGGAACATCCTCGCTTGGTGTGAATTTCACCGACCAGTTCCGTTATTATTATTTTGTTGGAATAACTTTGTCTATCTGAATACCGCATGCATGGTGATTTCTTTTGTTATTCCATTCTTTATTATACCCAGTTGGTTAAAACTTTGACTTCTATACTCCATGAAATTAGTAGAATATCCTTGATATTTGCGTTTCATCCAAATCTTTTATGAAAATATTCTTCCGATCATTCTTGAATTTAACTCTCAAACAAAATGATCATGTTGATAATTTGACGTTAATAATTCATGGATTAAATAATTCTTGAACTTGTTTTATTGAATTATTATGTTATTGTCATCATCCTCATGTTATATTATGTTATCTTTGGCTTACGTGCATAGATGAACTTAGTATGATTATGACGAGGATCATTCTAGTATAATCACGACTTGATATAAATGATGTGACAAAAGTCCTCGATGGCTGTAATGCACGATGATGGATAGTTTTGGTATGATTATGACCCGTGGTGATTCGGTATATAGTCATGACCATTGATAATTTGATGAAAATCCTTGACCGTGGTACGAGGATGATTAGATGTGGTGGTTTATTTATTAAAATTTGAGTCTCGGCGATAAAATTGATGAAAACCTTTTAAAACCTAAAAGATAGTAGATTTTATTCTCTACTGACTCTTTTAATGGATTGCATATTCATTGCAGCTTAAACCGGTTGTCTATTGTATTTTATCGCTTTAACACTTGTTGAAGGCTAATGATAATTTATTCTCGCATTATCTTAGTCATAATATTTCTTCTTGGGCTAGTTGAGCTCACCTTTCTTTCACCGTTCTCTTGAAATGAGAACATAGCCGGGACGAGTCTGGGAACGAAGTAATGGTCCAGAGGATAGCATTAGTAGTCCTCACTATTACGTGAAATAGTGTGATAATAGTCGTAATGAGGACTCCTTTTGAGTTTGTATAATATCTAGTAGACAAAATTTGTATTCAAACTCATAGTTTATGTCGTATTGTACACCTAGTTATATTAGTAAGTTGTATTTGAATTTATGTACCATGTAAGTGGCGACCCAAGATGGGTGACGATACCTAATTTTGGGGCGTCACGGTTGGTATCGAGCTTAGGATATGATCCCGGCTAAGATGTGAGAATAGTACTAGGAGGGGAGAGACGGGGAATTCCTTCGCTAGTATGACCTACCTAAATTTATTTGGTATTTAATTGGTCGGTCAGAGTATAGGGATAATATGTGATATGTTAATTAACCCTTATTTTGTGGCAGTGTTTGAAAATGGCATCCGAAAATGTTGAGAATAGCAATGGAGCACAGGAGACTGTTGATTCTCCACAAATCAATAATCAGGATAATGTGCAACAGGATGGCGATAATCCTCCTATAAAACAACAACATCGATCAATCGACTAACGACGGTACGTTTAAGAGGTTTTAGAATTCATGCAACATCAAAGGAAAGCGACTCCTGTCCAAAACGTAGGTGGAAACACGGAAAACTCTCGGCGGTCACCGCTAAACAATTTAAGGAGCTGGGACCACCGGGAGTTTAAGGAGAGCCAAAACCACTTCTCGGCGGAAGCATGGATTAAGCAGATTACCAAGATATTTGATGTCTTGGGATGCTCCGAGGAGCAAAGGTTCCTTTGCCGCCTTTTATGTTGCATGCGCGAGAGGCTTGGTGGGAATCGGTAAACGACTCTCAACCTCGTTATCTTGAAGATATCTTGGGAGAAGTTCCAGAGTCGTTCAACGACAAATACTTTCCTGAAAGTATTCGCCACATGAAGGAGGTGGAGTTTATCAAGTTGGAACAAAATAATATGACCGTGTCGCAATACGAGGCAAAGTTTGCGGAGTTATCACGGTTCGTCCCCACTGGTAGATAATGAAGAGAGAATGGCGCGAATGTTTTAAGAGGTTTGAAGCCGGAGATACGTCAACATCTTATTTCTCATAAACCGTGTTTTTATTCGGATGTTGTAAATAGGGCTCAATTAGTGGAGCGCGATAACGAGTCAACCCAACTAAAAGAAAAAGTAGCCGCAAAATTATAATACCAAATGAGAGTAGTCATCGAAGCGGTGACAATAAGCGTGGAGGAATCAACAAAGGGCCGATATGGTAACCACTTCTAAGTGGTAATCGGCCAAAATAATAAGAATGGACATTTCAAGAAAAGGAGATTCAACAATGATGGAAAGACGTCGACACCAAAGACTGTTGTTAAGGAAGGAGAAGGACCACCTATCATATGCTTCAAATGCGAGGAGAGGGACACATCGATCCGAATCGCGCCATGCCATCCAAAGCATGTTATAATTGTGGAAGACAAGGCCACTTAGCTCGATTTTGTCGTTTTCATAAGACGAATTCAACTAGGATGGAGGCACCAAAGGTCATCCCCTGCACAAACCAGAGCCGTTAGTTTAAGAGAGAGCGTTTTTTTTTCTCGTGACGAGGAACCCGAATAAAATTATCACGGGTAAGTTAATCGTAAGCTCTTGCGAAGTCTATACCTTATTAGATAATCGGGTTCTACCCATTCTTTTATCTCTCTTGCTTCGTTCAACGCTTAAATTTGACTCAAGAAATTAGACTTTGATTTATCTATTGAAACTTCGTTGGGAGAAACCTTCACACCTCCACCGCTTATTAATCTTGTTGTTTCAAATAAACACTTTCACGTTACTGTCGATCTTATCTCTTGAAAATACTTGCCTTTGAGGTAATTTTTGAAAATAATTGATTAACTACTCATCATGCTTTTCGTAAGGTTGTTAGCTTTTATATTTATAACAACCCTGTTATACGAATTCAAAGTAACCAAACCCTAAAGTTAATCATTTGTTATATCAAGCCATAAGTAAAGAGCCCCGATCCTTTCGTTGTTGACTTCCTTGTGTGGAATGCACCGAAGCCGGACTTTACTGTGGCGGCGTCGCCGCGGATCAAGATGGCAAGTTGATAGGTATCATTGTGAGGTGCTATCCGTGTTAAGGGATAGAAGTCACAGTTGGTATTAATGTGACGTACTATTCAAGTCTTGGACGAGAGTAACAGTTTTGAATGATATTTCTATCATTAATAAATTTCTTGACGTATTCTTGAAGATTTCTAGCCTACCCTAGAGTGTGAAATCGAATTTTGTATTGACCCCAAAGACAAAAACCCATTTCTTAAACCCTCAAATATTTCTTCAACTAAAAGGATCTGCATTTTGAGGATTATGATGAAAGTCATAATAAAAGCATTGGACTAATGAAAATCATGGGTATATGAAGTATTAGTAAGTTTTGTGATGAGTTATGTTTGTTATTATGTGAAAACATGAAAGTTTCTTAGAAATCACAAAGAGTTGAAAATCAGATTTTAGTGAAAAACGTAACATGAAATTCAATTGACCATATCTCCTGTTATATTTTGAATTTTTGAATGTGGTCAAGTCCTAGAGTTAGATCTATGAGTTACCTAACTAATCCAAGTGGAATTACTGGAAAAGGTGTTGTAGATTTTGTGTGGACTGATTTTAGCAAAGGAGTGCAAAGCTGCAAAACCAAAAAAGCTTCTGCCATGATTTTAGAGAGGCTGTTTCGGCCACTTAAATTATGAGAAAAATTCTGGCCTTTTGGGACATGAAAGTATATGGTATAAAGTACCTCCTGTCCAAAAATGAGCTCATTCTCGACTTAAAATGAGCAAGTTATGACTATTTCAATATTTAGGTTTTTCCGAAAAAAAGCTATAACCCGGAGTTCTATAACTCCGATGACCATGAAATTTAAACTGAAGCTCACGTTAACATGTGTAAGGTCCTTCCAAGATTTGGGAATTTTTGGAGTTAAACTTGAGGTAGCTAATTTCTTAAGGAATTAAGTGGAAATTGATTTTAAAAAATAGTAAATGAATTTTAAAAATTCCGAGAAAAATATATTTTCATTATGGGACTATATTATGCTAAATCCCAGAAAAGAAATATTTTTGGGGCTGATTTGGTATTTTCATGAAAATAGTTTAGTTACGAACATATGAGTTAAATATGTTATGAGAAGTAACAAAGTTGAAAATAGGATTTTATGGCTAGAGAATCCTATATAGAGTATATGCATTTTTTTTTGATGAGGGATTTGATAATTGGTGATGATATTTTATGAGTATGACATTTACGAATGATTAAATGCATTATATTGTAAAGCGTAAACAATTAAGATAAATTGTTTATAAATTTAAGAAGTGATTAAAATATTGTTATAATATTAATGATATTAGATTATAAGATTATTAAGTGATTGATAACATGGGATATTCTTGAATCTCGGATAAATTATATTATAAATGTTTAATATTTATCCTTTATCTTATTTGATTGATTCTTTATATCATTATCCTCATGCTTATATTATGTTGAAAGTCATCTGTGGCACGTAGATGAACTTGGTATGATTATGACCAGGATTGTTCTAAGATAATCATAACTCAGAAATGAATACACAATTATCTTTGGTAGTAGTGCATGGATAATTTGTGGTCGTGATACTAATGAATACACAATTATCTTTGGTAGTAGTGCATGGATAATTTGTGGTCGCGATACTAATGAATACGCAATTATCTTTGGTAGTAGTGCATGGATAATTTGTGGTCGTGATACTAATGAATACACAATTATCTTTGCCGTAGTGCATGGATAATTTGTGGTCGTGATACTAATGAATACACAATTATCTTTGGTAGTAGTGCATGGATAATTTGTGGTCGTGATACTAATGAATACACAATTATCTTTGGTCAGTAGTGCATGGATAATTTGTGGTCGTGATACTAATGAATACACGATTATCTTTGGTAGTAGTGTATGGATAATTCGTGGTGTCGTGATACTAATGAATATCCTTGGCCCAGTAGTGCGGGGATGATTCGATGATATGGATTAATTATTGAAATGAGTCTCAAATGAATGAAATATTAATTCATGGATGTGGTAAAAGTCATCTTTGGTAGTAGTGCATTGATAGACTTGGTATGATTATGACCACGGATTATTCGGTATAATCATGATCAGTAATTGAAAACACGAATATCCTTAGCCAAGTGGTGCATGGATAATTCATGGTTGTGATACTATTAAAGTCGAGTCTCAAGATTATTGGTTTTATAGCTGTATATCTTTGGCTGTGTAGTGCAAAGATGAATTGTTAATGAATATCTTTGGCCTGATTGCAAAGATGAATTTAATATTTTAAAACGATAAAGGTATTCAAGGTATCTTCATCTCTTTATCATACCAGTATCGCACCCTAATTTCGAGGGCTTAAATTCCATAAGGAGGGAGATTGTGAGACCCCAGTTTTTATCAATAAAGATTTAAATTTTGTTGAAATAATTTTTTTTATTATGGTGTGAATTTAAGATAATATTATAGTTGTGGGTAGTATTTATAAATTTTGCAAAGTATGCAAGTGGTTATATTATATTCGATTGGTGGGAATATTCGGTTTAGCAGAAATATTCAATGACAATGCTTCAATTATTGGTGGACCCCACAAATGTAATTATTATCCGGATTGAAAAAAGCGACAAAAATATTTTATTGAAATAACGGCGGAAGTTTTACCGTGGTTATTCTTGAACTACTCTTAGTAAAAAAAGTACATGTCACGTGTGGTTGCATAAGAACACCGGTATTGATTATTATCGATGCTTATGTGAGAAGTCACTCAGTTTGATTCCATTATTATTTATTAATAATATGAATTATTATAACGATAATGACGCTTTTGTTTTATTCGTATTATTAACGTAATAAAATGTAAACATCTTTTATATAAAATAGAATACTTTATTAAAGTTATTCTATAAATAGAATATATTATATTTTATTATGCATAGTGTTGCATAGTGTTTTGCATAGTGTTTTGCATAGTGTTTGCATAGTAAAAATGTTTTTATATAAATAGAATATATTATATTTTATTTAAAAGATTTTTCTTTAAATATGGACCGTCGATTAAAGTAAATCAATCTGGACCGCTCATGGATTAGTTACTTATGCATTCCATTTTCCTATAAATAGAAGCTCATTCCTTCATTATTTTCTTACGAATTCATTGAAACTCTAGAGAGAAAATTATAGAGAGAGCTATAGAGAGAAAGTTATAGAAAGAAGAAGAGTATTCTCGCTACTTCACTACTTCTATATTCAGTTTTTTTACTAGTAGTGGGTGTTATTCTTTCTTCTTGAAGAGAACTTCCATTATTCCATTCATTATTATTCATTGGAATAACTCGTAAAAGGGCATACCCTATACATAACCTCAGATCACGCCAGATACCCTATACTTGGTGAAATCCTTATGTTATTCCATTGCTTATTATTCTGTTGGAATAACTCAGATACTGCTGGTTTACCCTATACTTGGTGACATTCTTCTATTATTCTGCTTGGAACATCCTCATCATGTGTTTTACACCGGACCGGTTCCGCTTTTTATTATTCTGTTGGAACATCCATGCATGTGTTTTATAACCGGACCGGTTCCGCCTTTATCATTCTATTGGAATATCCTATCATGTGTTTTACACCGGATCTCAGTTCCATCTTTATTATTCTGTTGGAACATCCTATCGCATTGTGAATTTCACCGACCGGTTCCGTTATTATTATTCTCGTTGGAATAACTCGTCTGCGCGGCAATCTGCATGCATGGTGATTTCTTTTGTTATTCCATTCTTTATTATACCCAAATTGGTTAAAACTTTGACTTCTATACTCCATGAAATTAGTAGAATATCCTTGATATTTGCGTTTCATCCAAAGATCTTTTATGGAAATATTCTTCCGATCATTTTTGAATTTAACTCTACTAAACAAAGATCATGTTGATAATTTGACGTTAATAATTCATGGATTAAATAATTCTTGAACTTGTTTTATTGAATTATTATGTTATTGTCATCATCCTCATGTTATATTATGTTATCTTTGGCTTACGTGCATAGATGAACTTAGTATGATTATGACCGAGGATCATTCGGTATAATCATGACTTGATATAAATGATGTGACAAAAGTCCTCGATGGGCCTGTAATGCAAATTGATGGATAGTTTTTGGTATGATTATGACCAGGGGTGATTCTATTATTGTCATGACCATTGATAATTTGATGAAAATCCTTGACCGTAGTACAGGGATGATTAGATGTGGTGGTTTATTTATTAAAATTTGAGTCTCAAATGATAAAAATTGATGAAAACCTTTTAAAACCTAAAAGATAGTAGATTTTATTCTCTACTTGACTCTTTTAATGGATTGCATATTCCGCCGCAGCTTAAACCGGTTGTCTATTGTATTTTATCGGTTTAACATCATTTGAAGGCTAATGATAATTTATTCGCATTATCTTAGTCATAATATTTCTTCTTGGGCTAGTTGAGCTCACCTTTCTTTCACCGTTTCTCTTGAGAAATGAGAACATAAATGACTTAGTCGAGGGAACGTAAGTAATGGTCCGAGAGGATAGCATTAGTAGTCCTCACTATTCTCGTGAAATAGTGTGATAATAGTCATAATGAGGACTCCTTTTGAGTTTGTATAATATCTAGTAGACAAAATTTGTATTCAAACTCATGCTTTATGTCGTATTGCATACACGACGCTTATATTAGTAAGTTGTATTTGAATTTATGTACCATGTAAGTGGCGACCCAAGATGGGTGACGTATACCTAATTTTGGGGGCGTCACACCTAGGCGCTCAACATAGGCCATTTCCAAGCGCCTAAGCGCTTGCTCAGGACAACGTAATTACAAAAATGCCACTCAGCTCTAATTTTCATGATTTTTGACCTTTTTCTTCTTCGAAATGACCAATTTGTCCCTCCATCTCCAACCTACAAGAAATAAACACAAAACACATAAAAAGATACTAAAAATAATTAAAGATAACAATAATTAAGTTTAATAATATCGGATTCATAGATATAAAACCTACTCATCAAATACCCCCAAACTTAACCAATTGCTTGTCCCCAAGCAACACAACACAATGTAATAACTGACTATGCAATGCAAATGCAACTATCTACATGCCTAAATTCCAGCAGTCAAACAGAACAAAATCTATTCATCAAGCCTCAGAGAAATCACAATAAACATGCTAGTACATCATATCAAGACAGATCAATAATTTCCTTGTCAATCATCAAATCTTACCCTGTTATTATTGATATAGTGTGTGTGTGCTCAACATCCATGCTAACTGATATAATGCTAAATACAACACATAATAGATCTCTTTAAAGGCATAATACAATGCAAACTCACAAAATTCATAAACAAGCAAGATCAAACTAAAGTCAAACTTCCACCAAATTCAAGAGTCCAATCCGGGATACTTATGCTTTACTTTGCTTTACGGGGCTTTTTGCTCTTTCCCGTTTTATTGTTTTTTTCATATATTTTTTTTTAACCATGACTATGCAATGTCTCATTCCATTAGGCTAACAGTGCTACCCCTTAGCGAAGCTTTCAACCAACGACTCCTGCACTATATAAGACCTTAGGGCGCTTAGGTGTAAAGACAATCCCCAAGCGCATTTCTCAAAGTAACAAAGGCCCCGAAACAAGACTAGCCATGATATAATTTTTTTTTCATCATTTTATTTCATTTTTTTTTTCAATCTTATATATCCCAAATTTTCCCCCCAAACTTAAGTTTTTATCTAAATTCAGTCATCTTCACCAATTCATGTCTTTCATTCATTCAAACTAGTATTATCCTAAAGAAGACCATTATGTGTCAATTTAAACTCAATCAGTCAACAAAGTTGTTTTTACTGTGCTATCCTTATTATATCAGTTTCAAATAGGTAAAGATTCAAATCATGATAAGAAATCACATCACAGTCTTAACAGTCAATACTATACTTGTCTACTCAATTCCAATCTCATCACTGGCAAAAACAGACTTAACTATCTAACAGCTGGAAACATGCAAATATTTGAAATTTTCTTTTATTTTTCCATTTTTTTTAAGAATTTAGAATGAAAATTACATGAAAAACTACTAAATGAATACTACATGAATGCAACTGGAACTGGAAGAATGCACCCCCAAACTTAACCTATGCAATGTCCTCATTGTATATAACAAACAAAACATAAGAAATTAGGCACTGAGGACTTCCCTGAAAGATCGAAGCCTTATTCATCGTCAGTATCCTCTTCTTCTTCTTCTTCATCAGCCGGGGGGTATGCAAACAATGGTGGAAATTGGTAGGGAGCGGCAGCTGGATTCATGCGGGCAAACATCTCTAGGAATGCTGCACTATAGTTCTGATACACCTCCGTTTGTCGCTGAGCTAGGCTATCCTGATTTCTTTCCATTCGGTCAAAACCCTGCTGAACTCGAGTAGCCACCATGTCAATCCTTCTAGTTTGATTGCTTAAATCTCGACGAATATCTTCAAAAAAATTGGTGGTGGCCCAGAACTTCCAGCTGCCGAAGGATTGTCGTGGGACTGTTGATTAGGCTCGCTGCTGTGCTCTGGATGCACAATAATGAAACCTAACCTCTCTAAAAAGGTGTGCCCCCCCCCCATACCTTGTACTTTTTTTATCACCGAGTGGTCAATTGCGCTAAAGGAGGTTGTGTAGCTTCTTCTAAGATCCCATTTTACTCCAAATTTTGTCGACATAGTCCAAGAATCAAAGATGGATGAGGTAGTCCACCGAGGTCCCTCCTCAATTGTTCTCATCAATAGAATCATGTATAACCTGACCCACATCTATAGATTTTCCTTGTGCAATACAGAAAAGCAATGATGCCCGTCGATTTATAACATCACTTGTATGTCTACACGGCATCAACTTGGCACAAATAAAGGCATGCCATGCTTTCCCGTAACTACTTAATGCGGATGTAGGGAACAAAATAGCTTCTTGTTGATCATTTAATTTCCATTGTGTTCCAGGTACACACAAAGCTTGAATGACCTCACTGTAGTCCAGCTCGTGCTCTAAATATTGCATGAAGCCATTATTGGGTATTGTGTTCAAGCCGTAGTAAGCATTTATGGACCTGGAACTGACTTCCACTGATTTTCCGCGAACCCCAATCATGTTTCCAATATGATCTTTTGCATTGGCGTAGAATTCCTTAACAATTTTAACGACCGATGAATCCGGTTGGGCTGTAAAGTTCACCCATCTTCTACTCCCAATCATTTGTAGTAATTCCCCATCTTCTATCTCTGGCAATAATCCACGCCGAAATTAGTGTTTTTACTTGAAAGCGAATTGTAATATCTTTCTGACGCTTTAGCACTTGTAAATCTCTTTTTGTCAAACTTTTACGGCGTGCCCAAGTCTCTCCTCTCTATGCCTCTTAGTAGCCATAAGTCTTATGTGATATTTTCTTGCCCAAACCAAATGATGTTCAAGTGGCTTAGATGGCCAAATCCTCTTTGTGATAAATTATCGAACACTTGTGTGCAAAAATTTTGAACACTATTGTCAAGCACTCACCCAAACTTAATTTTCACCAAATTTGTCAATTACTAAGCACACTATCCTTCCAATGCAATACAAGCAACAATTAAGAGTACCCAAACCCACTTGAGCCAACACAATGATAGAAACTAGATTCAAAGTACTAACGTAGCTATTATCCAAGTGAATCCAAACAATTTGCACGAAAATCTTGCACACTTACTTGGTTATAGCCAAATATGATGTTCCAATCAAAGTCATGGAGCAATTTGAGCTTTGAACCTTTACTTCGTATAGATGGGTTTAAATGTAAGTTGGTGTCCAAATTGGTGAGGAAGGATGACAAGATGGAGATTAATCGCCTTAGTTTGGGTAGGAGATCGAGTGTTTGATTATGCTTATACAAGAAAACGTTGATTATCGTGGGCTAGATTAGAGGAGGGATGTGATTTGAGTGAGTTTGAGTTGGAGTGGGAGAGCAAGAGAGTCTTTGAATTGGGTTTGTAGGAGTTATGCCCGATTAGGGCTTATAAAAATTTTTTCACAGCAGAGGAGCACCTAGCGCTTGGTTTTGCATTGTCCGAACCGCCAGCCAGCGGTTGAAAATGAAATGCCTTGAAACGTGGAGCACCTAGCGCTTGGGTTGGCTTGAATTGGGGAGCTTAGCGCGCAGGGCTTGTCTTGTCTCACCATCGCAATTTAGCGCCTAGCACTTGTTTTGTGCTCAGGCTTGGGCGCTAGCGCGCTGGTTCTCATCTCATTAGCAGTCTTGAGTGAGGCGCCTAGCGCTTGTTTGTTTTAGGCCGGGCTTGGGCGCCAGCGCTGCGCATGTCTGGGCATGTCTTGGTGATAATTTTCCAAACTTGTTGATTTCAACCCTGCAAATACCCCAACTTTAATTGTTAGTTTTTTTTTTAAAGGAGATTAAGACTTATGTTTAAAACCCTAAACTAAGATAAACTACATAATTAACTAAACTAACATATCGAGAAAGAAAAAACAAAAACAAGATACCCTACACCATTAAGTAATTCAATAACACTAAAAATGGATGAAATGATTAGAAAATTGAGATTTTGACAAATGGACATTCATCTATTAAGCTCATAAATGCTTGGCTTCCAGGGAGCAAGACCCCCGACTGGGTAGTCATAGTGGCCATTAGTCAAACCCGCCAAATAAGAAATCTTCTTACCTACCCTGAAATCAATTAAGTATCGTGTTAGAGAACATTAGGGGTGTAACAAATTCTAAACTATAAAAGTTTAACCACTAACAGTAGAGCAAATAGAAGAAAAATAAAAGTAAAAATAATAAAAAAAATAACAATAAAAATTCATGGGTCAGCTTCCCGCTTAGCGCTTGGTTTTTATAGTCTTCACCGACTTTCTTCTCTGCTTCTAATCAAAGAAGGTCGACCGATGTATTTTCACATTCAACACAACCCCCATAGTAGTGCTTCAATCTCTGACCGTTGACTTTGAAATTACGCTTGGCCTCCGGGTCTTCCACCAACACAGCTCTGTTAGGATAAACTTTTGTAATGATAAATGGCCCCACCAACGGATTTCAACTTTCCGGAAACAGTTTAAGCCTCAATCAGATAATAGCACTCGTTTTTCCTTCTTCAAACTTTCTTTCCGTAATTTTTCATCATGCCACCTCTTAATCTTTTCTTTATATAACTTCGCTCTCGCACGATTGAGTCCTAATTCATCCATTTGGTTCAATCAGAGAGGCGCTTTCTCCCGCTAAAGACATATCAAAGTTTAACTTCCGAATTGCCCAATAAGCACTATGTTCTAGTTCAACCGAAGATGGCATGCCTTCCCATATACTAACTCAGATTTGAGAGACATCCCTATCGAGTTTTGTAAGTCGTATTTGGTATGCCCATAAAGCATCATCCAACTTGCTAGCCCAATCTTTCCGACTAGGATTCACTATCTTCTCGAGGATTCGCTTTCACTTCTCTGCTAGATACCTCTACTTGACCACTTGTTTGTGGATGGTAAGCGTAGCTATCTTATGAGTGACTCCGCATTTAAATGAGAGAATAGTCGAAACCGCTTATTATAGTAAGGCGTGCCTTCGTCACTAATGATTACAAGAGGAGTGCCAAATCTAGAGAAAATATTCTTCCAAATGAACTTAACCACAACCTTAGCATCATCAGGTGGGCGATGCTATAGCTTCTACCCACTTCGAAACGTAGTCCACCGCTAGAAGTATATAAGAGTTACTGAAAGATGATGGAAATGGTCCCATGAAGTCGATGCCCCAAATATCAAATAATTCGACTTCTAGTATCATATTAAGTGGCATCTCGTGTCGCTTTGATATATTACCAACTCTTTGGCATCTCATTACATTTCAATGAAAACACACGGCATCCTTAAAGAGTGTCAGCTAAAAAATCCACATCAAAGCACCTTAGTCAGCCGTTCTTTCTCCCCCAAAATGTCCACTATAGTCAGATGCATGACATTGGTATAGAATATTCTCCATTTCAACTTCTGGGATGCACCTTCTTATTACTTGATCGCCACACTATTTAAATAAAAATGGCTCATCCCATAAATACTGTTTCACATCATGAAGAAATTTCTTCTTCTCACGACTTGTCAAATCGCTAAACACCTTACTCACAATGAAATTTACATAATCTGCATACCATGGTGTATCCATCCTTACCGCAAACAGTTGTTCATCCGAAAAAAATTCATTGATCATTTTTGTGTCATTTTTTTTAGTTCTTAATTCTCTAATCGTGATAAATGATCAAGAACTCGATTTTCTCTCTTCTTTCATCCCGATCTCCAAGTCAAACTCTTGTAGCAATAATACCCATCTAATTAATCTCGCTTCAAGGCCCTTCTTTTTGCTATTAAGTACTTAATTGTCGAATGATCTCAGAACACGATCACCTTTGTCCCAATCAAATATGAGCGAAATTTATCAAATGCATAAACAATCGCTAATAGCTCCTTCTCAGAGTGGTATAATTCAAATAAGGGCATCCGTTAACGCCTTACTAGCATAGTATATAGTGTGAAAAATTTTATCCTTTCATTGGCAAGAATCTATGCTAATCGCAAAGTCGCTAGCATCACACACACATTAATTCGAACGGGATACTCCAATCTGGCGCTATGATTACAAAAAGTAATTAGTTTCTTCTTCAACACATCAAAAGCTTCCAGCATGCTTGATCAAAGTTGAATGGAACATCCTTCTCCAAAAGATTACAAAGTGGTTTCGTGATTTTGGAGAAGTCTTTATAAATCGCCTATAAAACCAAATATGGTCCCAAAAAACTTCAATACCCTTTACTTAAATAGGTGGTGGCAGTGCTCTCAATGGTTTCGATCTTAGCTCTATCAACCTCAATTCCTTTTGATGACACTCGATGACCCAAGATTATTCCTCTCTGCACCATAAAATGACATTTCTCCCGCTTTAAAACCAAATTCGCTTCCATACACACCGCTTGAGCACGAGAGAGTGAGATTTTCCAAACAATAATCAAACGAATCCCCAAAACCTAAAAATCATCCATAAATACCTCAAGATTTTGTTCGACCATATCGTAAAAATAGCCATCATACACCGCTGAAATGTCACCGCCAGATTACATAATCCAAAAGACATTCTCGCAGAAAAGCAAAGGTACCATATGGGCATGTGAATGTTGTTTTCTCCTGATCCTCGGGTGCAATGGCAATCTGGTTATAACCCGAGTATCCATCCAAGAGACAATAATACTTGTGCCCTGCAAGCCTGTCCAACATCTGATCTATGAATGGTAGAGGAAAATGGTCCTTACTAGTGGCCTTATTCAACTTTTTGTAATCCATACACACCTGCCAACTCGTAACTGTTCGAGTTGGGATCAATTCATTATGCTCATTTGCAACTACTGTCATTCCCCCTTTCTTTGGCACACATTGAACCGGACTTACCCATGAGCTATCTGAGATAGGGTAGATAATTCTTGCATCCAACCATTTAATGATTTCCTTTTTGACAACTTCCTTCATGATGGGATTGAGTCTTCGTTGTTGTTCAATAGTCGGTTTTTCTTCATCTTCCAACAAAATCTTATGCATACAAATTGATGGGCTTATCTCCTTTATATCCGCAAGAGTCCATCCAAGAGCGCCTTTCAGATTGTCAAGTACCCTTAGTAGCTTTTCTTCTTGAACCTTATCAAGTGATGCAGAAATAATAACTGGAAAGGAGGAAGAAGAACCAAGGTAGGCATACCGTAGATGGTTAGGCAATGGTTTAAGTTCCAAGGTAGGCGGTTCTTCTAAGGATGATTTCACCTTTTCATCCTGCTTTCCCCAATAATCCAAAGGTTCAAATTTTTGCAAACATCGTGTGTGAACTTCTGAAGTCAATCTAACATTTTAACCCATTCTAGCACACTTGAATCATCAAATAAATTTTCACTAACCAATGCGGTTTCAAGAGGGTCTTCATTCACAGATTCACTAAATACCTCTCCAGTTGCTTCTTCAATCAGATCAACTCTAAAGCACTCTTCCTCTCCCTTCGAAAATTTTATAGCCTTGAAAACATTAAAAGTTATTTCTTCATCTTGGACTCTCATTGTTAACTCTCCCTTTTTTACATCAATTAATTTCCTTCCAGTGGCTAAAAACGGTCTTCCAAGGATAATGGGTATGTCTTTATCCTCTTCATAGTCCAACACAATGAAGTCGGCTTGAAATATAAATTTATCCACCTTCACTAATATGTCTTCTACAATGCCCCTAGGGTATGTCACTGATCTATTTGCGAGTTGTAAAGATATATTTGTTGGCTTTGGTGCTGGTAGTCCCAACTGAGTGTAGATCGAAAAGTGCATCAAGTTAATACTCGCACCCAAATCACACAAACATCTGTTAAAGAACTGGGGTCCAATCGTGCATAGTATGGTGAAGCTACCCGGATCCTTCAACTTCGGTGGTAACTTTCTTTGCAGAATTGCGCTACATTCTTCTGTCAACGCTACAGTTTTGAACTCCCCTAGCTTCCTCTTTCTTGCTAAAATATCTTTCATGAATTTTGCATAGCTAGGCATTTGTTCTAAAGCATCTGCGAATGGAATGTTGATTTGCAGCTTTTTGAACACTTCTAAAAATTTCAAAAACTGTCTATCTAATTTCTGCTTTTGCAATCTTTGAGGAAACGGCACAGGTGGTACGACTGCTGTTTGCTTATCTTCTTGTTGTTTTTTCACAACTTTTTCCCCAGATTTACTTTCTGAATTTCCACTCTATTGTTCACCATCCTCAGCGGAAATTATTTTCTTTTGTCCGTCTAGATCTGTAGTCAACTCCTTCCCACTTCGAAAGTGTAATCGCCTTACATTGCTTCATTTCCATCATTCCTTGATTTTTCTCCGATCACTAGGTAAAGAACCTGAGTTCTAGTATTCAAAGCACTAGCTATCTGCCCAATTTGGTTCTCAAGGTTCTTTATTGCAGCTGATTGGTTTTTCGTTGTGGATTCAAACTGAGTTGCCAATCTTGCCAACAATTCTTCCATTTGTGATAGCTTATCGTGTTGTTGAGGTCATGGGTGTTGTTGAGATTGTTGATGTGGCGAAATCCGTGGATATGATTGCCTTAGAGCTTGTGGATTGAGCATGTGACCGATTATTACTCCAAGAAAAATTCGTGGTTTCTCACCGGATTGTAGTTGTTTGATAATCGCCTCACAATACTGTTATAACTGGAAACAAACCGGATCGACTCAGATTTATCAGACATTGATCACTTGAGTGGCTACCCGCATATATTTCACAAATCGCTTCCATTTTCTCGAATCAAGTTGTACCCCAAGTGCATCTATCTTCTTTGTAAGAGCAGAAATCGAGTCATCACTGAGTCGACAATGTCATCATCGTGATCCACTTCATACACCCCGACCGTCCTCGGCTCGAGCCGTTTCTTCTTTGTCATTAATATCGATAATTATTAGTCGCCATGGTTTCAAGCAACCGATACCCCTCATCACAATTCTTGGCCATAATAGCTCCTCCCCACGCAAAGATCTATACTCGATCTCACCGCACTTTATAAACCATTATAAAAAAGTTTGCACCAAAGCCATTTAGGAATCCCATGGTGTGGACATTTTCAAGAATGAGTCTTTGAATCTCTCCCAAGCTTCATATAGTGATTCTCGAATCGTCGAAACGAAAGAGAAGATATCGCTCCGCAACTTTGCTATTTTTTGCAAAGTGAAAAAAAACTTTGCAAGAAATTTTTGGGCTAGGTCATTCCATGTAGTTATCGAGCCGGTGGTAAAGGAATGGAGCCAACTTTTAGCCTTATCTCCGAGAGTAAATGGAAACAACCTTTTAGCCTTATCAGCATCCTCCCGACACATTATTGTACTTGAAAGTATCGCAGATTTCTATAAAGTCGACTATGTGATCGTCGGATCATCATTCTAGAATCCTCCAAACCGATATGAATTTTGAATCATCTCAGATTGTCCCCCGCTTTTATCTCAAAACTTGTAGAGCAAGAATGGCAGTGCCTCGTAATACTCGATCAAATTTCAAGAACTCCGCACACAGAAGATAATCCCGCAAAGGCTTTTTGCTCTTCTTCACCATAGATCTTTTTATCAAGTGCCTCTTTGGTTTCTTTAACCCACTTACGCAACTCATAAAATTTTTTTCTCGATGTCATCCTCGTGAGGCAATAAATTTGCTTCTTCGATCGCGCTTGCATACACTAGTCAAGAACACCGAATATAATGTAAAAGAAAAATTTTAAATTAAGATTAACTCTATCAAAATTAATAATGACAAAATATTAAACTAATTTCCCAAGAATCTGCCCAAAAACTTGTTGCCTAATTTCTTAATAAAGACTTTAACACGCAAGTATACGCTGCTCAATTGTAATATTCAAAGAAGCAAGGATATCGCTCCCACGAGGAAATAGAATAATATTTATCAATTACTAATTACAATGCAATTAATCCTATTTTAAACTACGAAATATTGTTTGTGATTTGAAAATTAAACTCAACAAAACTAATAATTAAAATCGTAATTTCACAAGAATAACTCACAGATTTAATAAAGTTAAGATTACAACTTCCCTCGTATTTCATTTAAACTAATTACTTCCCATTTAAATCAATTAATTAATATGAATCATTATCCAATAATGCTTTATAAAATTCACGCACTTCTTCCAAAGACACATGAACAAATCCTCTTAAATCCCATCTTTAAGATGAGTAATTAAAAGGAACACCCCAGTTAATCAACTCACTATATTCCTATGTGAATCAAGTTAATTAGGGTTTTACGCACAAATTCTTTCAATGGATACAAAAGACACATAGGTATATTCCTATCCTACACGCTAATCATATTAACCCTATTCAGATTATATGAACAGATGTTATCATATCCAGATCTCAATCTATACTCCATCTTCCAATTTTATATAGATTATCACAATAATTGTTGGCCAAACAATTAATCAATAAACATAAGATATGATAAACAATTCAATAAAAACCAACTTTCATTCAATGGGAAACTTGCAATTTAAACTACATACCAAGTTCCATTGCAATCTTAATGAAAATTTAGTTCATAATAATAATAAAGAAAAACATCATCCAAATTAATAATCCAAACATCCCAGATAGTTATAAAAAATAAAACTAGAGAAGAGAAGAAGAAACTCTGAATTTGCACCAATACTTTCTCTTAGATCTTCAACCTTTGTAATTCTCCTTCGTGTTTGTCTTCTTTGTTCTCTCTGCAAATCTCTTGAAAAATTGAGTAATACGTCTTTTCTAAAGTCTTCCCTATTCAGATTAGTCTCCACCTCATTCAATCGATTCCTTTTCGCTTCAAAACCCACTTGGCAATAGAAAATTTCTCCTTTTTCAGACATATGAGCGCCTAGCCGCTCAACATAGGTTATTTCTCAAGCGCTAAGGCGCTTACTCAAGACAACGCCACTCACTCTAATTTTCATGATTTTTTTGACCTTTTTCTTCTTCTAAATGACCAATTTGTCCCTCCATCTCCAACCTACAAGAAATAAACACAAAACACATAAAAGATACTAAAAACAAAAAGATAACAATAATTAAGCCACCTCTCACACTTCTAATTTTCTTATGATAGGGTTTTAGTCAAACCTTTTTAAGCTTCACCTCCTTAAATTACTGACCAACTTTGTCCTCCAAGTCTTGGTCATCACACATTATTCTAATCAAGAAATAAAACACAAAATCACATAAAAGATAACTAAAAAACAAACTTAAAGATAACAATTTAATTAAGTTTAACCAATCTTCCAATCCATAGTATAAATATATATTGTCTTAGAGAGAATACCGATGAATAGTGTTTTTCAGAAAAATTCTCGGAAAACTTTTATTTTCGTCTTAGAAATTCAAACACTTTAATTCCTTCACGTAGCTAGAATACTACGACATTCCAACATCATTAGGTTATAGAATGACAACCATATTGATATCACATAAAATATAATTTTATTATTATTTAATTCAATAAAATTATTTTACAATAAAATCTGAATTTCTCGATCGTTACATCCTTCCCCCCTTATATGGATTCTGTCCCCAGAATCTCGTCTTACTTTAATCAAATAATTGAGGAAAATTCTTCTTCATCTTTTCTTCTAATTCCCACGTTGCTTCTTCGGCATCGTGGTTCTTCCACAATACCGTTACCGAAGGTATTACTTTGTTCCGCAGAACTTGCTCCTTCCTATCGATAATTTGAATCGGCAATTCTTCATACGTTAAGTCCTTCTCGATATGAATCGGCTCATATTCGATTACGTGCTTATAATTCGGCTTATAAGGACGTAATACAGATACGTGGAACAGGTTATGTATTCTTTCTAGGTCTGAAGGTAATGCTATCACATAAGCTACCTCTCCCACCCTTTTTAATACCTCAAAAGGTCCTATAAACTTTAAACTTAACTTTCCTTTCTTTCCAAAGCGTATCTTTCCTTTCCAGGGAGATACCTTTAGAAACACATATGAGCCTACTTCAAACTCTCGATTTAATCTATGCGAGTCTGCATACTTCTTCTGTCTGTCCTGAGCTGTAATAAGACGCATCTGAATTAACTTTATTACATCCGCTGTTTGCTGTACCAATTCTGGTCCTAGCATCCGGCGTTCTCCCACTTCATCCCAATATAATGGTGTTCTGCACCTTTTTCCGTACAAAGCTTCATAAGGTGCATGCCTATACTTGCATGATGACTATTATTATACGCAAATTCTACTAGTGGTAGGTGATCATCCCAACTACCTTTGAAATCCATGAAGCAAGACCTCAACATGTCTTCTAACGTCTGAATTGTCCTCTCGCTCTGCCCATCAGTTTGCCGATGATATGCTGTACTTAACTTCAACTGTGTTCCCAACTGTTCTTGCAAACTTCTCCAAAAGTTCGATGTGAATCGTGGATCACGATCTGACAAAATCGATACTGGTACTCCATGTCTGGAAATAATTTCCTTAACATAAAGTTTAGCTAACTGGTCTAAGTTATACTTGACCCTAATTGGTAAGAAGTGAGCCGATTTCGTCAACCGGTCTACTATTACCCAAATTGAATCGTACCCTTTTGTCATTATCGAAAGTCCCACCATGAAATCCATAGTGATATGCTCCCACTTCTATTCTAGAATCTCCAATGACTGTAACAAGCCACTGGGTCGTTGATGTTCGGCCTTAACTTTTTGACAAATCAAACACCTACTCACATACTCCGCTATTTCTCTCTTCATATTCGGCCACCAAAAACTCTGTCGAAGGTCTTGATACATCTTAGTGCTACCAGGATGTATCGATTACCTTGAACTATGAGCTTCTTGTAACACTTGCTCCTTTAATTTCGTCTCATTCGGAACCCAAATTCTTCCTTCAAATCTTAATAATCCCTCATTATCAAGACTATACTTAGTATTTTCTTTATCGGTTAACCGCTTCTTCACTTGGTTACACTCACTAGTCTTGAGTTGTACCTCCTTGACTCTCTTTACGATGGTAGATTGCATCTCTGTCATAAAAAGTATCTACCTCGAGTCACTTGGCATCTTCACTTCTATTTCCATCTTAGCCATCTCTATTATTAACTCATCTTGAGTCATTAACATAGATAACCTTTCCCGACCCTTCTTACTTAAGGCGTCAGAAACTACATTGGCTTTCCCAGGGTGATACAGGATTTCACAATCGTAATCCTTTATCAACTCCAGCCATCTTCTTTGTCTCATATTCAACTCCTTCTGAGTGAAGATATATTTTAGACTCTTATGGTCCGTATATATCTCACATTTCTCCCCATAAAGATAATGTCACCATATCTTTAAAGCAAATACTACCGCGGCCAGTTCCAGATCATGAGTAGGATAAAATTTCTCATAATCCTTCAATTGCCTTGATGCATACGCAATGATTTTGCCATGCTGCATGAGCACGCAACCAAGTCCTCTATGCGAAGCATCGCTATAAACTACAAAATTTCCTGTGTCATCGAGTAATGACAAAACAGGCGCTTCACTTAATCTTTTCTTCAGTTCTTGAAAATTGTCTTCACATTTATCCGTCCATACGTATTTCACCATCTTTCTTGTCAAGTTAGTCAACGGGGTAGCTATCTTCAAAAAATCTTGGATAAATCTTCGATAGTATCCCGCTAACCCTAGGAAACTCCGCACCTCAGTTGGCATTTTCAGTTGTTCCCAGCTCATCACTGCTTCTACCTTCGCCGGATCCACTGAAATCCCTTCTTGGTCAATGACATGGCCTAAAAACTGTACTTTCTCCAGCCAAAATTCACACTTAGTGAATTTCTCATATAAATTCTCCTTTCTTAGTGTCTCCAACACTAATCTTAGGTGTTCAGCATGATCTTCTGGCGTCTTAGAATAGACTAGAATATCATCGATAAACACAACGACGAACTTGTCCAAATATGGTTTGAACACTCTATTCATCATATCCATAAATGCAGCTGGTGTATTCGTCAACCCAAATGACATTACCAGAAACTCGTAAAGACCATAACGAGTCCTGAATGTTGTCTTTGGTATGTCCTCCTTCCTAACCTTCAATTGGTGATACCCCGTCCGCAAATCTATCTTAGAAAAATACTTTGCCCCTTTCAATTGATCAAAAAGATCATCGATCCTGAGCAATGGGTATTTATTCTTTATCGTTAACTTGTCCAACTCTCGATAGTCGATACAAAGCCTTAACGATCCATCTTTCTTCTTGACAAACAACACCGGTGCCCCCCATGGGGAAACACTCGGTTGAATGTACTTCCTATCCAATAGTTCCTGTAACTGAACCATTAGCTCTTTCATTTCCACAGACACCATACGATACGATGCCTTTGAGACTGGTGTCGCTCCTGACACAATGTCTATTACGAATTCGATCTCCCTATACGGTGGTAAACCCGGTAATTCACTTGGAAATACATCCATGAATTCATTTACTATAGGTATTTATTCCATGGTCGCTCCCACTCGCTGGGTATCAACAACATGACACAAATAACCTACACACCCCTTCCTTAAAAGTTTTCTAGTTTGTGTCATCGTAAGGCAACACGAATGTCCCGGCGATTTATTACCATAAAATATTATAGGAGGTTATCTCAACGTCCTAATGCTCACACATTTCTTTTGGCAATCTATAATTGCTCCATGGTTAATCAACCAATCCATTTCGAGAATTACATCAAATTCTCCCAACTTTATCGGTATTAAATCTACCGATAATTTACAACCCCGTATATCTACGCAATAATTCCTATGAATATCTTTGACAGGAATTATCTCTTCGTTTGCTACCTTAATAATCAAAGGTATAAGCAACTTTTCGGAAAGTAATTCTAATCGTCTAGCAAAATCACATGCTATAAACGAACAAGTAGAACCCGAATCAAATTGCACGTAAGCATTTATGTTATTGATTGGGATAATACCTGCAACTACATCCTATGACGCCACCGCATCTTGGACCGTCATATTAAAAGTTCGGGCCATTGGTCTACCCTGCTGAGCTGGACCACTAATAGCCAACTTACCACTATTAGTGCCCTTATTTCCATCTGTCCCCTTCTTTGGGCAGTTCTTTGCTATGTGGTCAGTTGATCCACATACAAAACATCCGTGACAGTTAAGCGAAATATGCCCTTCCTGTCCACAATTATAACATACTGCCTTTCCCTTGAGACAGACTCCTAAATGAGTCTTCCCACAGGTTTTCCAAGCCTTCATCCTCCTCTTAGAATCCCCTTGCTTTACTCCGGTATTCCCAGAGTTTAAACCCTTCCTCTTTTGACCATTGCCACTACCACTGGCTCCCTCGGTCTTTATTCCCCCATCAACTTTACCCTTGTTTTTCTTATCCTTGTGGTACTGGCTGAGAGCCTCATTCGCACCTTCAGAAATTATTGCCTTCTCTAATATGGTTCCAAAGGAAGTACTTTGGAACACATAAATTCAGCTATAGAGCCAGGGTTTCAAGCCCTGCTCGAATCGTCTAGCCTTTCTCACTTCAGTGTCCACTTGATGTGGAGCAAATCTTGCCAGTTCATTAAACTTGGTAGCATACTGGGGAACCGTCATATCCCCTTATTTCAAATCAAGAAACTGCATCTCCATTCTTCCCTGCATGCTCGTGGGAAAATAGTTCTCGAAGAAAATCTCCTTGAACCTCACCCACGTTAGATTTTCTATACCAGCCCTAGCCTGGTTTGCCTCCCACCAGAAATTAGCCTCTCCTTTCATCATATAGGTTACAAAGGAAACCTTCTGACCTTCATCAACATTTGCTATTATAAATGCTTTCTCAATCTCTTTTACCCAAGTTTGGGCTTCTATAGGGTCCGTAGTTCCTTTGAACTCCGACGGACCGACACTTTTAAAATCCTTAAAAGTAGTAGCTCGTACTACCCCAGGATTTATGGGTACATTAGCCCCAGTCCTATTAAACGCGGCTGTTAAAAGATTAATGAACTCTTGCATTGGATTAACCGGACCTCCCTCCGGTTGATTAACATTATAATCTTAATTTCGTTGTCTCCTTCTTGGCGGCATTTTGCTGTTAAGAAAACAACACGCCATTATTACTTTCTTCTTCTTGGTTAGTTATTATTTATGATGAAACAATAACTCATACTTATTACTCAATATATTCTATAAAACGACTTATATTGATTCATAACTTGTAGTATAACACTACATTGTTTACATTACACAGCCTAAGCTGATTACATTTCCATCCCGCAATTGCTTTCCAAAAATTGGGATTTACAAAAGACTACCCTTGATATACAAAAGAGGGTTTTATGTCACTACTAGATACATAATATTTACATATCTAAACTATTCCAAATTTATTACTAGATTACATCTCTTGCCAATGTCATTCTCAAAGTCTTTCGTGGCCGCATTTGAGAATGACATCCCGAATCGATAAGATGTCGAGTATGCCCTTCTTCTATCTGGATACCCAAAGAACTTGTCATTGAAATCCACATGAGAACTCCTATATATAGGACATCCTCTCTACCTTCTGTTTCTTAGTCTTTAGCTCCTGCTTGAGCTCAAAGACTTTGTGTTTCAGCTCATGGACCTTGTCCTTGGCCAAAACCCGATCATCATGCTCCTCTTCTTACATCCCTTCCATACTAGTCTTGTCCTCCTGGACAGCTTGGAGTTCCTCTTTTAACTCCTTAACCTCTTTACAATATTGGACGTTTCTATCCAATACTGACATAAATAGTGCCTTCATTGACTCCCCCGTAGTCAACTCTTCTGTAGGTGCAACCTAGTCAAAGGACATCACGTCCACCTCTTCCTCTAGTATGCCATCAAACACAGACATGTAGTCTAAGCTGTCCGAGTCTCCTGACTCGATTACCACCACTTCTAGTTCTACTGCTATGGGATTTGGTAGTATCCCTACTCGATTTACTAAATCCTCGCTTACTACATGTATGTCTCTATACATATCATTTTCTCCAGACATCTACAATAAAACAATATAGTTTGATTAAGTACATCGCCAAGTAATAATAAAAACACATAACATAATATAATGCATTTTTATAGGGTTATTTTCCATCTTTTACTTTTTATTCTTTCTTAAGGTTATGACTTAAGGTTCTAGTTTCCCCTTAAGTTTTATAACCTAGGCTTTGATACCAACCTGTAGCGCCCCCAAATTCGGTTTCTTCCAACCCGATGCGATGGTGTTATATCAGACTAACATTCATACATTCATCCAATTGAAAAGCCTCAAAAGAATGAATATCTCATCTATATAATCAAAATAATATTTACATTTCCCCAAGTTCTAAACACATTACAAAAGTTCTTTGTCATAATATCAACTACATTACAACATTAAACCTATACTATTACATGTATGCGACTTAACGATCCGCCTTTTAGCTTTTCCTTTATCCTTATTCGATCCTTCTGGACGCTCAGTCTTAGCCGCATTCATATGGTTCAAGCAAGAGTGAGCATAACTAGCTCAAAAAGAAGTATGACAATTTCAATAAACAACATGCCGGACACATAAGAATCAGTATATCTTCAATAATCGAATAATAGTTATGAAGTACTATTGATAAATCAAAATAGCACTTCATCTTTTCTTTCAAAATGTTTTACAATGATAACAATATTCAGTAAAACATTAACTCCGGTCCAAGACCTTGATCATTTTGTTCTTTCTTTGAAAAGGACAACCCTAAGACTAAGTTACAAGAAGTCCAAATTACTTACGGGCACTTCTAGGTGATCGACTTTATCAGTACTTCTATGTTGATCAACACTACATTCATTAAACGTATGTACATTTAATTTGTGGCAACCTCACGTGCTCGTCAGATGATACAAAAACTTTTGTTTATCATACTCCGTCTTCTTTTGAAAACCATATCAAGTAGTTGACAAAAGATAACAACATTTAATAACAATTGGATAGATTATCAATAATCCACCAATGCATTTAAGTCTAGCCGAAGAATTGGTTTTAACTTCATCATACCATAATTCATGCGTAAGGATACATGAATTACAAAACTTGTTCAGATTGAACTGAGACAAGGGTTAGAATACTTGCCTTTAGCGTCTTCTACAATATAATTACTTTATGTTTGAGTCTTTCAAGTCTCTACAATACATGATTACATAACACCATACATTAGGTAATATATAATCAAGTATGTATATGACTATATCTTACCCTTCATCTCAATCTAATCATATATTAGATTTGTTTACCATCAATTTCTAACTATCATTCTACTTGCATTCATATTTGAATAGGTTATCATCAACCTTTATGCACTATCCTTAAGGTTTAACAAAGTTTTAACAATGTTACTTCAAGTTTCTTAAGGTGTGTTTACTTTTAAACTAATCACATTCCTTGCATTGTGTTTGTAAACATTCATCACTATCTTTATTCTAGGGAGCACCACCATATATACCTACATCTCGTATTTTAAGCCATGAAGTTAACGATCGAGGATGCCCTTGACTTGGCACTCGCAATATGAAGTCCTTACTTCAATTGGGCAATGTATGGCGCCACACTTTCAAGATGCTTCGGTTTTAGTCTCACACACATGCACAAGGCGCAATGAAATGTCTAAATCAAGCGCCACAACACCAAATTTCTGTGCACCGATAGTTTGGACGCTTTTTTCAACTTCATAATTTCTTGGGCTCATAACTTCTTCGTTATAAGTCCGAATTGGCTCGCTCAAAAGCCTACGGTTCACAAATTACATACTCTACGCGTTCATGCAAGAATTTTATCTATTTGACTTCGTTTGCTAAAAATTCACCTATTGGTTCATTTTTAACGAAAACGATAAACATTCGTGAACGTTCAACGCTCGTTTCTTCGTTCTAAGTCGGAATTCGATCATTTTTGAGTCCACAACTCTAGAATGCCAAATATGACTTGTCTCCATCAAAAACCAACGTTTCCGAGTTCAAACACAAAATTTGACTTCTATTTCGAGAATTTCACGAATTCGACGATTATCGTCTAATCGTGCAATTTCCAGCAAATCCTCATTACTTATGATTTGTTCATTACTTCAAATGAATTCAATTTATCATATGAACATTTCAACATACTTACTACAATAATTTATTTTCATGTTGGATTTTGACTTATCCTTTCATGAGCTTATAACTTATTAAAGTATAAACTACTTATAGCTTCATTGTTCATAACTTATGAAAGTTAAGGTCTTTTTAATCCCCATACTTATATGTTCTCAACATATAATATCATTCATGTATACATGATATATATTCATACAAGTTCTTCACTTTCATACTACTTCTTAAGATAAACTCATATTAAGTTAATATAACCTCTTCATAAGTTCATAACTTATACAAGTGTAAATGACTTATTTCCTACTTATACGGCTTAAGTTCATCGATTACTCATTCTTCTTGCTTCTTAACATCCATGCTCCATAATCCATACTTTTCTTATCAACCTATCATGGTAGAGATAGAAGATAAATGGAGAAGAAGTCTTACCCTTTGAAGTTCTTGTAAAGTAGTCTTCTTCTTCTTCTTACAAATGAAAGTAACTTATTTTGGCTTATTCTCCCCAACACTTAAGCACTTTGTAATATATTGGATTGTTTGAACAAGTAATAAATGGCTAGCAAGCTTCCTCTATTTATAGAACTTACAAAGCTAGGGTAGTTTAGTCAAAACACAATCCCACCTCCTTAAGCCACCTCTTTACTATTCATTACTTGCTAATCACAACTCTTATCTTTTGCTTGGCCATTACTCTTAAGTCTTGGTCATCATACATTATCCTTGATCACCAAGATTAACCACATTAACATGGTTTGCTCCATGGGTCAATCAACTTATTGGATCCTAGCTTGCGCTTAGATTTACTTAACCTTTGGGCTTTGCATTAACAAACACTAACTTGTTTATTAATCAATAGTTGGGCCTCACCGTTTAATTCACTTGGGCTTGTACAAATTCTAACCATTCTTCCAAGTCCATTATCATTGCTCAATACATATATATATTGTCTATGTATCATTTTCGTATTCTAACTCGTATAGAAATTTATTATATACGATATTCCATCCTTCATACAAACTTGTATAATACTTAGTATTATACTCATTTTCATTACCTTGTACAATACCTAAGTATCATACAATTATTAATTACTTACTAATACTTCGTTTTCCTTAATATTCATAAATTAAGTCCGCAAGCGAAATATTACATTTTCCATAACTAGATTATTATTACATAATCCATCTTACCTTGATATTCTATCATTTCATATTTCTCAGAAATTCAAAAATAATTCCTGAGCGAATACCGATGAATAGTGTTTTTCGAAAAAATTCTCGAAAAACTTTTATTTTCGTCTTAGAAATTCAAACACTTTAATTCCTTCACGTAGCTAGAATACTACGACATTCCAACATCATTAGGTTATAGAATGACAACCATATTGATATCACATAAAATATAATTTTATTATTATTTAATTCAATAAAATTCAAATTTCTTGATCGTTACAAATCCTATGTCTGATAAATGAAGCAAATGTTGATACATTAACCATAGAAACTTATAGTTTAGCATTGCCTACGAGCAAATCTATTAAGTCAATAAGTTGTTATTGTATTCCAGTTCTCGTTAGAAACATTATTTCCATTTTATTGTTGGACAATGAAATCTTTGGTATTATATTTAAGAACAATTGTTGTTCTATTTATAATAATAATGGTTTGTATAGAACTGAAATATTACTTAATGGATTTTGTATACTTGACTTACGTGAAAAATTATTTTTCAAATTGAACAAACTAGTATAAGAAAAAGGAGATGATCGTTCAAAAAGTTGAATGTGTGTATTTGCAGAAATACAAGTGTTAATTATTTGAAAGGTTCAAATAATTCAGAAGTGAAACAAATTGGCAAAGTATTAAAATTATTTGATTAGCTTAAGGAATAAATACTTGTGCAATAAGTTTCTAGATCATCTCAAATGGTTTTCTCACAATGGACGCCTCCTGATACATAATAATTAATTGATGTATCTGAAAGGAAAAATCGTACCTTGTTGGACATGGTGCGGTCCATAATGATTTTACCGACATTCCAGTATCCTTCTGGGATAATGTCCTAGAAATGGCTGCATATCTACAAAAAAGGTAACCTCAAAATTCGGCCATAAGACTGCATAAAAGTTATGAATAGAAAGGATTCCTAATTTTAAGTAAGTTAAGATAAGGGGTTGTCAAGCTTATGTGAAAAGATTTCAAAGGATAAGCTTGGGACAAGATTTGACAAGTATAGATTTGTGGGACATCCTAAAGTAAGTTTAGGGTATATGTTCTATAATCCTACTTAGCAAAAGGTGTTTGTTGCGAAAAATACGATGCCTTTTAAGATAAAGATGTTTATCATTGAAGGGGCTAGTGGGAGGATAATAGATCTTGAAGAGTTCAAGAACCACAAAACACTATAAGTCAAATAAGAGGAACCTGTAGATAGAACTATTGTACCACAACTGAATCGTAAATCTGGAATAGTACCAAAGATACCTAGGAGGTATGGATTCATCATGAATGATGATGATGAGGTACGTATCATAGAAGATTATGATCCAGTTACATACGATGAGGTCAGAGTTGTAGACACTCAGAGAAATGGATTGAAGCAAGCTTCTCAAAAATGGAACATTCGTTTTGATGAAACAAATCAAAATAGTTTGATTTTATCAGAAATAAGAATGAACCTAGTGTGTACAAAAAGGTCAATGGGAGCATTGTGACATTCCTAGTATTACATGTTGATATACTATGGATAAGGAATGATATACCAATGCTACAATTAGTAAAGATAAAGTTGTCTAAACATTCCTCCATGAATGATTTGGGAAGAGTATCTTAATTGGAGATACAAATCAATATAGATAGATTTAAGAGGATGCTCGACTGAACCCAAGGAACGTATATTCATATGATGCTAAAGTTGTTTAGCATGGCAAACTCCAATAGATGTCTCATGTTGATGAGCCATGGAGTGTATCTCTCTTAATAGTCCCCGTAGACTCATAAAAGAGAGATCGCATGAGTGACAATCATGTATTCAATGAAATATATGAGACCTGATGTTAATCGGTCATATTCTGGAGAAGATTACTGTAAGACAGTGAAAAATATCTTAAAGTACTTAACTGGCACTAAGGATGTGATTAAAATTTATGGTGGGTCTAAATTAAAACTAGAGGGCTTAACAGACTCAAGTTTTTCAGACAGACTAAGACGACAGAAAATCCACTTTAAGGTAAAGTGTTACCTTGAACGGTGGTGCAGTGAATTGGAAAGGTTTCAAATAGCAAAGAGTTGCTGGTTTAGTGATAAAGCCAAAGTATATAGTTGTAAATGAAGCTGCAAGTTGATTGTTTGGATGAAAAGTTCATTACAGAACTAGGAATAGTTCCTAAGTCTCATCTTGGATCTAAACATGTGTTGCGGCACTTTCATTTGATTAAAAGAATCATTGAAAGATGGAAAATCACTATAGAGATAGTGAATTATCATGAACAACATTACATATCCATATACTGAAGCTTATCCAATAGCAGGATAATTGTCACTTAGAGAAAAAGTGTATGAGATACCATGACGATTGGCTTTAGTGCAAGTGAAAGATTGAAAGTAGTATGCACACAAGCCAATCATGTTTGATGATAAAACATATACTTTGTAACAATCTTATTCATTTATTAATAAAAAGTATTAATTTATTAAAGGCTTTTAATTATCTACATGATGCTGTTTTATAATATGTGATAAACCCATAGTTTTAAGCAATGCTTTTAAAATAATGATGATGATCATTCTAATGAGATCTAAATTCTTAGAAAGCTTAAAACTAAAATAGTTCTCAATCGTTGGATTACTAAATTGGGGATTAGTGAATCCGGATAGATTGATACATACGTTGCTTGCTCATTTGATGAGGATGATTGAACTCATGATCATTTGTGTGGAGACACTAAAGCAAGTATGTAGGTGCTTATTAGAGAATAAGTTCACTGAACGTGGCTCGCTAAGGAATATCTAATGGAGTTTTACTTGCCTGTCAATAGGAATTCCTGTAGTGATAGTAGTACAAGTGATCCTTGGTCTTGAGATCATCATAGTATCTTGTGTATGATGAGTTATACTTTGACTTATTCCTTAAGACTCTTAGGGTATATCAAAGGATATGCTTGGGTATAATAAGTTGTACATAGAGATAATGTATGATCAATAAAGAATCTACCACTTCTAGTCAAAGAAGAGAAATGTCCTATGTGATTCGATAAATGACAACCCAGTAGTCCTTGGCCAAGGCAGAATGAAATTAGAAAGGAGTTTCTAATTTGCATTATTTAGAGTTGTGCATTTAAGAGTCAAAATACATATAATTAAATAAAATAAGACTTGACAGTAATTCCATGTTTTATTATGCATAGTATTTGTATAGTGCCTGCATAGTGTTTGCATAGTAAAATCTTTTTAAAAGTTATTCGTTTTATTAGATTATAAATATAATATATTATATTTTATTGTAAACCAATCTGGACCGTACGTTTAAAGTAAATCGATCTGGACCGTTCATGGATTGGTTACTATTCAGCCCATTCTTCTATAAATAGAAGCTCATTCCTTCATTATTTCTTACGAATTCACTGAAACTCTAGAGAGAGAAACTGTAGAGAGAATTATTCTTCTATAATCTTGAGCGTCTTTCTTTAGCGTTTAAGAAAGCTTTGAGCGTAGTGCAAGTTTCTTCAAGTATATCCCCGCCCTACCGTCAGAGTATTCTTCTTTATAAGGTAAGGGATATTTTTTTTTCATATTCATGAAGAGAACTTCTGTTATTCCAGTCTTTATTATTCTGTTGGAATAACCTGTATACTCGGGCTACCCTATACTTGGTGAAATTCTTCTGTTATTCCATTATTTATTATTCTACTGGAATAACATGTTTATGTGAAGTACCGCATACATGGTGAAATTCTTCTATTATTCCATTTTTTATTATTCTGTTGGAATATCCTCGTTTATCGTTTTCTGTGCCGGACCGGTTCCGCTCTTTATTATTCTCGTTGAATATCCTGCATGCATGCGCTTTTACGTCTTACCTAGTTTCGTTATTTATTATTTTGTTTTAATAACTTTGTCTATCTGTAAGTACCGCATGCATGGTGATTTCATTGTTATTCCATTCTTTATTATTCTCGTTGGAATATCCTCGCTTGCGTATTAAGCCTGACCTGGTTCCGTTATTTATTAATCTGTTGGAATAACCTGTCTATGCGAAATACCGCATGCATGGTGATTTCTTTTGTTATTCCATTCTTTATTATACTCAGTTGGTTAAAGTTTTAACTTCTATACTCCATGAAATTAGTGGAATATCCTTGACATTTGTGCTTCATCCAGTATCTTTTCATGGAAATATTCTTCTGAGCATTCTTGAATTTTACTCTACAAAGAAGTATCATGTTGACAATTTGGACGTTATTAGTTCCTGGATAAATTAATTCTTAAACTTGTTTTATTGAATTCTTATATCATTGGCATCATCCTCATGTTTATATTTTATTGAAAGTCATCTGTGGCCTGTAGTGCATAGATGGACTTGGTATGATTATGACTAGGGATTATTCGGTATAATCATGAACGAAATGTTACAAATGATGTCGTAAAAGTCCTCATTGGCCCGTAGTGCATTGATGGACAGTTGTTGGCATGATCATGACCATTGATGAATACACGAATATCCTTGGCCCGTAGTGCATGGATAATTTGTGGTTGTGATACTTATGAATATCCTTGGCCGTAATGCAGGGATGAGGTGGATTATTTATTAAGCTGAGTCTCAGCGATAAAAGTGATGAAAACCTTTTAAATCATAAAAGATAGTAGATTTTATTCTCTACTTGACTCTTTTAATGGATTACATGTTCCGCTGAAGTTAAACTTGATGTTTATTGTATTTTATCAGTTTAGCATTGTTGAAGACTAATGATAATTTATTCTGCATTATCTTAGTCATAATATTTCTTACTGGGCTAGTTGAGCTCACCCTTTCTTTCACTGTTCTCTTCAGAAAATGAGAACGTAGCCGGGACTAGTCGTGGAACGGAGTGACGGTCCAGATGATAGTATTAGTAGTCCTCACTATTCTGTTAAATAGTGTGACAATAAATGTAATGAGGACTTATTCTGAGAGTAGATATTGTCTAGAAGATAATATTTGTATTAAAACTCACAGCTTTCTTGTTATATATTAAAGATTGTATTTGTATTTTGTACCATGTATTTGGCGACTCAAGATGGGTGATGAATACCTGTTTTGGGGGCGTCACAGTTGGTATCAAAGCTTAGGGATGTGATCCCTGGCTGAGATGTGAGACAAGAACTAGGAGGGGAGAGACGGGGAATTCCTTCGCTAGTATGACCTACCTAAGTTTATTTGATATTTAATTGGTTGGTCAGAGTATAGGGATTATATGTGATATGTTAATTAACCCTTGTTTTGTGGCAGTATTTGAAAATAGCATCCGAGAATGTTGAGAATATCAATGGAGCACAGGAGACCGTTGAGTCTCCAAAGATCAATAATCAGGATAATGTGCATCAGGAAGGTGACAATCCTCATACAAACAACAACACTGGCCAAATGATGAACGATGGAATGTTCCAAGGCTTCATGCAATTCATGCAACATCAAAGTAGAGCGGCTCCTATCCAAAATGCAGGTGGAAACACTGGCAACTCTCCTGACCAGTCACCGCCAAACAGATTCAAGGAGCTGGGACCACCGGAGTTTTTGGAGAGCCAAAACCACTTAAGGCGAGACGTGGATAAAACAGATCAACAAGATATTTGATGTCTTGGGTTGCTCCGAGGAGCAAAGGTTCCTTTGCACCTTTATGTTAAGTGCGGGCGGGCGATTCTTCGGTGAGAATCAGAAAGCGTATTCAACTCGCCATACATCAAGATGTCTTGGGAAAAGTTTCAAGAATCGTTCAACGACAAGTACTTTCCGAAAGTATTTGTCACATGAAAGAGGTAGAGTTCATTAAACTGGAGCAAAACAACATGACCGTGTCGCAATACGAAGCCAAGTTTGCCGAGTTGTCCCTGTTTGCGTCCCATTTGGTTGATAATGAGGAGAGAATGACGTGAATGTTTCTAAGAGGTTTGAAACCCGAGATACGTCAATATCTTATCTCTCATAAACTGTGTTTGTATTCAGATGTTGTTAATAGGGCTCAGTTATATGAGCGCGATAATGAGTCAACCCAACCAAAAGAGAGCAATTACGGCAAAATGATAATACCGAAGATAACAAGATTATCGAGCGGTGATAATAAGCGTGGAGGGAATCAACATGCGAGAAATGGTAACCACTTGGTGGTAATCATGGCCAAAACAATTAGAATGGACATTTCAAGAAGAGGAGATTCAACAATGATGGAAAGACATCAGCACCATCACCCGTGGTTAAGGAAGGAGAACGACCACCTATCATACGCTTCAAATGCGGAAGGGAAGGACACATCAGTCCAAACTACGCGATGCCGTCCAAAGCATGTTATAATTGTGGAAGAGAAGGTCACCTGGCCCGATATTGTCGTTCACCGAAGACAAGTTCAGCTAGGATGGAGGCACCAAAGGACGTCCCAGAAAAGTCAAAGCCAGTAGTGCAAGGGAGAGTGTTTGTCGTGACCTCCCAGAAAGCAAGGAACCCGAACGAGGTCATCACGGGTAAGCTTATCATAAACTCTAGCGAAGTATATACCTTATTTGATACCGGTTCTACCCATTCCTTTATTTCTCTTACTTGCGCTCAACGTTTAAATTTGACTCCGGAGAAATTGGACTTTGACTTATCTGTTGAAACTCCATTGGGAGAAACCTTCATTACATCCACTGTTTATAAGTCTTGTTTGGTTAAAATCGGTACCCTCACATTACTTGCCGATCTTATTTCATTGAAAATACTTGCATTTGACGTAATTCTAGGGATTGATTGGTTAACTACTCATCATGCAAAAATTGATTGTTTTCGTAAGGTTGTTAAAGCATATTCCTAACCAACCTATTATGAAAATTCAAGCAACCAAACCATTAAAATCAATCACTATCATCTCAATCTATAAAGCTATTCGTTTATTGAAAAACGGATGTCAAGCTTTCTTAGCTCATGTCACGGATCTAAACAAAAATACGTCAATTTTGAATGATATTTCTATTGTTAATGAATTTCCTGACATTTTCCCTGAAGAACTTCATGGCCTACTCGCAGAACGTGAAATTGAATTTTGTATCGACCTTGAACCCGGTACAAAACCCATTTTCAAAGCCCCATATCGAATGGCTCCTATTGAACTTCAGAAGTTAAAGACCCAACTGCAGGAATTGTTAGACATTGGCTTTATTCGTCCTAGTACTTCTCCTTGGGGTGCTCCTGTTCTATTCATGAAGAAGAAAGATGGGAGTATGTGACTTTGTATTGATTATCGGGAGTTGAATCATGTCACCATCAAAAATAGGTACCCATTGCCACGTATTGATGACTTGTTTGACCAGTTGCAAGGCGCCAAATTCTTTTCAAAGATTGATCTTCGTTCCGGATATCACCAATTGAAGATTAGAACCGATGACATTCCAAAGACGGCTTTCAGAACTTGGTACGGGAATTATGAATTCTTATTCATGTCTTTTGGATTGACTAATGTTCATGCTGCCTTCATGGATATGATGAACCGAGTATTCAAAGAATATTTGGATCACTTTGTGGTCATCTTTATTGATGACATCCTTATTTATTCCAAAAGCCGTGAAGATCATGAGCAATACTTGAGGCTGATACTCCAAAAGCTTCGTGAATATAAGCTTTATGCCAAGTTGAAGAAATGTGAGTTTTGGCTTGAGGAAGTAGCATTCCTTGGGCACGTGGTATCAAGTCATGGAATATCTGTTGACCTAGCAAAGATTGAAGCTATTCAAAACTGGGAGCAACCTAAATCAGTGACCGAAGTACGTAGCTTTCTCGGCTTAGCTGGTTATTATCGGAGATTCGTAGAAGAGTTTTCTCGAATCGCCACTCCCTTAACTCAGCTGACTAGGAAAGAAACAAAATTCGGTTGGAGCGAGGAATGTGAGAAGAGTTTTTAAGAACTCAAGAGAAGACTCATTTCAGCACATGTTCTGACAATACCATCTTGCTCGGAGGGATTTGTCATCTACAGTGATGCTTCAGGTAAAGGGTTAGGATGTGTTCTCATGCAACATGGGAAAGTCATAGTCATGAGAGGAATTATCCTACTCATGATCTAGAGTTGGCAGTTATTGTCTTCGCACTTATAATTTGGAGGCATTGCTTGTATGGGGAGAAAGTGGAGATCTTTACGCATCATAAAAGCCTCAAATATATCTTCACTCAAAAGGAACTAAACATGCGACAACGACGTTGGCTTGAACTATTGAAAGATTATGATCATACCATCCAATACTATCCTAAAAAAGCGAACGTGGTAACTGACGCATTGAGTAGAAGATCATATACGGGTACGAGTGCGATATTGTCAACGCAAAGACCCATTTTGTATGATTTGCAAAGGATGGAGATAGAGATAAAGACTCCAGGGACCCAAGTGATGATGGAGAATATACGAGTGGAACCGACTTTAATCGATAAAGTTAAAGTTGCTCAAGCTACAGACCTGGAGCTGATGCATATGAGGAAGAAAGTACAAGAAGGTGCTATGCTGGAAGCAAGAATCGATAAAGAAGGAATATTTCGAGTCAACTCCAGACTTTGTGTTCCTAACGACCCTGTTTAAAGTATAAAATCATGATGGAAGCGCACAACACGCCGTTTGCAATCCATCCTGGGAGTACCAAAATGTATCATGATCTTCGACATACATTTTGGTGGGGCAATATGAAGAGGGAGATAGCGTTGTTTATCTCAAGGTGTCTAACGTGTCAACGAGTCAAGGCGGAGCATCAGGTACCAAAAGGTCCATTGCAACCACTTGAAATTCCAGAATGGAAGTGGGAGCACATTACCATGGATTTCGTTACTGGTCTTCCCAAGGTTTCTTAGGGTATAGATATAATTTGGGTCATTGTTGATAGATTGGCCAAGTCTGCTCATTTCTTACCTATACGAGAAACTTATACACTTGAACGCCTTGCTCAGATGTATACATAAACGAGGTTGTAAGATTGCATGGCATGCCAAGATCCATAGTTTACGATCGAGACCCAAGATTCACTTCATGATTTTGGGTTAGTTTACAAAAAGCTATGGGCACGGTTTTTTACGATTTAGTTCGGATATCATCCTCGAGATCGACGACGGACAATCGAGAGAGACAATTCAAACTCTTGAAGATTTATTAAGACTCAGTCCCTCGACTTCAAGGGAAGTTGGGATAAGTTCTTACCATTGGTGGAGTTTTCCTACAACAATAGTTATCAAGCAAGTATTGGCATGGCTCCATTCGAAGCATTGTATGGAAGAAAGTGTTGTTCTCTAGTATACTGGGATGAGGTGGGTGAAGCAACGTTGTTGGGACCGGAGTTAGTACGTATGACTACGGAAAAGATACAAACGATCCGGCAACGTATAAAAACCTCCCAAGATCGACAAAAGAGTTATGCTGATCTTCATCGAAAGGACGTGGAATTCGATATTGGAGATCATGTGTTGTTACGTGTTGCTCCATGGAAAGGAGTTACGAGATTTGGAAAGAGAGGAAAGCTCAATCCTCGATTCATTGGTCCATTTTTAATCCTCAATTGAGTAGGGATCAGTAGCTTATGACTCGCTTTCATCAAGTATATCTCGTGTTCATAACGTTTTTCATATATTCATGTTACATAAATATGTGAAAGACCGGAACCACATTATTGAGTTAGAACCAGACGAAATAGCGAAAGATTTAATGTATGAAGAGGTTCCTGTTCAAATCTTGGATAAGAAGGAACATATTCTTAGCTCCAAGGTTATACCTCAAGTCAAAGTTTTATGGAGGAACCACGATGTTGTGGAAATGACCTGGGAGTTAGAATCTAAAATGAAATCAAGATATCCTTACCTCTTCGACATACCAGGTATGTACCCTAATTTCGAGGGCAAAATTTCATAAGAAGGGAAGATTGTAAGACCCCAACTTTTATGAATAAAAATGTATTTTCTATAAATATTATTTTTGAATATTATGGAATAAATTTGATATAATGTTATAGTTGTGGGTAATATTTATAAATTTTGCAAAAAGTACGCAAGTTGTTATATAATATTCGATTGGTTGGGAATATTCGCTTTTAAACAGGGGAATATTCATACGACGGCACAATCATTAGTGGACCCTGGCGTAATTATTATTCGAATTAAGAAAACGACAAAAATATTTTTATGAAAATAATGGCGTAAGTTTTACTGTTAACTGTTGAAACACCTTGTTAAAAAGAAATGCAGAATACGCGGTTGCATAGTAGCACACGGTATTAATTATTGATGCTTACGTGAGAAGTCACTCAGTTTTGTTCAATTATTGCTTCAGTAATCGTTGCATAGTATCTCACGTTAATTGATTCAATTATTGTTGATATTTTATAATTGAGATGACGAAGTAATTAATATTATTATTTGCATTATTAACGATGTTTAGAAGTTCTGCCAAAGAGAGGTTTGGTCACCTAATTACGCGCCAATAGGGAGAAATCCTTATTGGAAAGCCCCCTCTTTCCTGGGAACGACCTGGTCAATTAATAGTATGAATAATAATGATGATGAAGTTTTATTTTATTAGTATTATTAATGCAATAAAACAGAATACTTTTATAAAGTTATTCGTTTTATTAGACAATAATTAGAATATATTATATTTTATTATGCATAGTATTTGCATAGTGCCTTCATAGTGTTTGCATAGTAAAATCTTTTTAAAAGTTATTCGTTTTATTAGATTATAAATATAATATATTATATTTTATTGTAAACCAATCTAGACCGTCCGTTTAAAGTAAATCGATCTGGACCGTTCATGGATTGGTTACTATTCAGTCCATTCTTCTATAAATAGAAGCTCATTCCTTCATTATTTATTACTTAATTCAATTTGAAACTCTGAGAGAAAAACGTAGAGAAATTATTCTTCTATAATCTTGGCGTCTTTCTTTAGCGTTTAAGAAAGCTTTGAAACAGTAGTGTAAGTTTCTTCAAGTATATCCCTCACCTCTACCTTCTATAGTATTCTTCTTTATAAGGTAAGGGGTATTTTTTTCATATTCATGAAGAGAACTTCATTATTCCAGTCTTTATTATTTTGTTGGAATAACTCAGATACGCTGAGCTACCCTATACTTGGTGAAATTCTTCATTATTCTATTATTTATTATTCTGGGGAATAACTTTGTTTATCTTAAGTACCGCATATATGGTGAAATTCTTCTATTATTCCATTCTTTATTATTACATTGGAATATCCTCGTCACATGCATTTTTTTATCTGGGACTGATTAAAATCTTATTATTTTGTTGGAATATCCTGTCACATGCATACGTTTTATGCTTGGACTGGTTCCGCTCTTTATTATTCTCGTTGGAATATCCTCGCATGCATGCGTTTTACCCCTGACTGGTTCGATTATTTATTATTACATTGGAATAACATGTACATCTTGAAAGTAATCGATAAGTGGATTTTATGTCCACTTATTCAGTATCTTTTACTTGAATTAGTTGCTTATATTCATGTGTCTTAGTTACTATTCATGCATTTTGTGTTTATTTTGTAGATCTTATGCTTGGGAACAATGTGAGCGATTATTAATATGAAAACGCAAGGAAAAGCAAGGAAAACGCAAAGAAAAACAATCCGGGTATCATTTGGGCTTTCATATTTATATATGTTCTTGGCTTGGAACTTGGACTACATTGTAGAGCATCTTCGTAGCTTTCCGGAACATCTTGAATCGCTCTAATCGGAGTTCGGATGCAAGAGTTATGATCGTTGTACTAACGGGCGTCAAACTTCGCTGTTTTGGTTAGCCACTTTCATAGCAGTTCCTTCCAGCTCGGTTTCAACCTTCATCCGGCCAGAATTTCTCAATCATCAAAGAATGAAAGTTGTAGAGCTCGTTGATATCTTCGATTTGATAGGTGGCAGGCCCCGTAACTCTTTCCGGATCAAAAGTTATGGCCATTTTATCGAAAGCGATCGCGTGAAAATCAACCTCGCGGGAGCCTCAGATTTTCTGCGCGGCGCGCAATTCTGCTGCAAAAAAGACGCGATTTTCAGCTTTTTATGGGCGCCTAACTCAAAGTTAATTCATGCGCGGCACATGACTTCTAGTCTTGACCAAAAGTGACTTTTTACTAAACAGTGCAATTGGAGCGTAATTTGGAGAGGGGTTCAATTAGGGCTTCTATATTAGACATATTTTCATGATGAAAAGGATATTCCACCCCTTGGGGGCTGAAGCTATTGTCTTCTTCTCTCTTTAATTTCAATAAGTAGATTAGAGTAGATTAGTGTAGGTATTTTCTAGAGTTGATTGGATTGGAGACTTGAAGCAATTGGAAATCATTAGAGATTCAACCTTGGCTCAAGAGAATAGATTTGCACTACAATTCTCTACCCTTATTCTTTCTTTGATTGCTTATTGTATCTCATGATGCGTCTTCAATATGTGGATAATAGCAATAATTCAATTATGATTTAAACTCTATTCTGAGATTGCAATGGATTCTATGGATTAGTTTAATCTAATATATTTCATTGTTAGCCTTATTGATTTCTATGGGTTTGTCTATTAAGATTCATGCTTAATTGCTTAGTTGATTGGCCATCAATTACTATGATAACCCATATGGACTTGAGAAACGAAGTATGGGTTTAGATCTCATCTTGATAGCTTTTGATTGTATATTCTACATGGTGATAGGATGTATGATTTGTGCTTAGGATAGACATATACCGAAGCACCATTCGTAGTCAATTGAGATCTTGGGCTTAAACCCTAATTATTTGTAAATCACATAGACATGTGTGGATGTTCATGTGTATTCTATCAAATGTGTATTATATGTGATATGGGTATGGTACATTGAAAGATGGCTATACTTTACTTTAGTGTTCTCGGCTAACAAACCGGTACAATTAGTTGGCTTAACACGAAATGTATTGATTTGAATGAGTCAATAGATGAAATTGTAATCTCAAGTCTTCATTATCTAGTCTCACTCTAGAAGTAGTTAGGTTTATTTAATTTCATAGTTTAAATATAAAATATATTGTCATTCGTTTAAATAAGACTGAAATGGTTATGGGTTAATGTTTGGTAAACTTTATTAGTTAATTCCCTGTGGATCGATACTCGACTTACTCTGTATTACTTGTTGACGCATGTATACTTGCATGAGTTAGAGCTCTTTTACGTAATCGAAAAAGAGGCAACAACGATCTGCATGCATGGTGATTTTGTTGTTATTCCATTCTTTATTATTACATTTGGAATATCCATCCGGTCGTATTAAGTCTGACCTAGTTCCGTTATTTATTATTCTGTTAGAATAACCTGTCTATGCGAAATACCGCATGCATGGTGATTTCTTTTGTTATTCCATTCTTTATTATACTCAGTTGGTTAAAGTTTTGACTTCTATACTCCATGAAATTAGTGGAATATCCTTGACATTTGTGTTTCATCCAGTATCTTTTCATGGAAATATTCTTCTTAGCATTGTTGAATTTTACTCTACAAAGAAGTATCATGTTGACAATTTGGACGTTATTAGTTCCTGGATAAATTAATTCTTGAACTTGTTTTAATGAATTCTTATATCATTGTCATCATCCTCATGTTTATATTTTATTGAAAGTCATCTATGGCCTGTAGTGCATAGATGGACTTGGTATGATTATGACTAGGGATTATTCGGTATAATCATGACCGTAATGTTACAAATGATGTGGTAAAAGTTCTCATTGGCCCGTAGTGCATTGATGAACAGTTGTTGGCATGATCATGACCATTGATGAATACACGAATATCCTTGGCCCGTAGTGCATGGATAATTTGTGGTTGTGATACTTATGAATATCATTGGCCGTAGTGCAGGGATGAGGTGGATTATTTATTAAGCTAAGTCCCAGCGATAAAAGTGATGAAAACCTTTTAAATCATAAAAGATAGTAGATTTTGTTCTCTACTTGACTCTTTTAATGGATTGTATGTTCCACTGCAGTTAAACTTGATGTCTATTGTATTTTATCAGTTTAACATTGTTGAAGACTAATGATAATTTATTCTGCATTATCTTAGTCATAATATTTTTTACTGGGCTAGTTGAGCTCTCCCTTTCTTTCACTGTTCTCTTCAGGAAATGAGAACGTAGCCGGGACTAGTCGGGGAACGGAGTTACGGTCCAGATGATAGTATTAGTAGTCCTCACTATTCTGTTAAATAGTATGACAATAAATGTAATGAGGACTTATTCTGAGAGTGGATATTGTCTAGAAGACAATATTTGTATTAACTCACAGCTTTCTTGTTGTATATTAAAGATTGTATTTGTATTCTGTACCATGTATTTGGCGACTCAAGATAGGTGATGAATACCTGTTTTGGGGGCGTCACAAGTTAAGTATATTTAATTTAATCTATGGTGATAGAATAAATTAAATATCTTAATATTTATTATTTAATATTTTGAAAATATTAAATATAAATTAATAAGAGGAGTCTTATTATTATTATTGCTATTATTATTTTTTTAATTTCTAAAGGAGTTTAGGAATTAATTAATAAAAGTAATCTCAAATATCCTAATAAGATTAGGAGGCTAATTAATTAAAAGAGTTTAAGTAATTATTCCTAATAAGATTGGGAGTCTAATTAGTTAAAGGAATTTAATTAATTAAAATAAAACTCAATTCCTTAATTGTTAAGGAGGGTTGCCCACATCTATAAATAAGAAGAATCTTATTATGGGTGAGGTGGTTGCCACTTTCACAAAACACGTGAATACGTAATTCTAATAGTTGGGAGAGTACACCCTTTTCTATGAGAGATAGAAAACCATGGTTTTGCCAAATACCCTTCTTCTTGAATATTTCTTCTTCTTTGGTGGATCACCTCTAGAGGCCAAACACTTGGGTGGCTAACGTTGATCAAAGAAAAGAACCAAACCCGGTGGATTCAAGTTGAACACGAAAAGGATTTGGAGGTGAACTTGTACCTGAGGAAGCTTGAATCTTCAAGGGTATGATTCTTGTTCTTTATCTTTTCGTTTAATTAATAATTGTGCATAAAGGATGATCCGGGTATATGATTTGTAAAATTTTAAAACTCTGATTTTCCATACTTCCGCTTATTTTGTGCAATTTGATTTTGTTCATGAATATTACAAATCTAACAAAAGAATATGAGAGGAATTATCCTACTCATGATCTGGAGTTGGCAGCAGTCGTTTTTGCGTTGAAAATCTGGAGACACTGCCTGTATGGGGAGAAAGTAGAGATTTATACGGATCATAAAAGCCTCAAATATTTCTTCAGCTAAAAGGAACTCAACATGAGGCAACGACGTTGGCTCGAGCTGTTGAAAGATTACGACCATAGCATTCAATATCATTCTGGAAAAAGCAAACGTTGTAGCTGACGCATTGAGTAGAAGATCGTATGCGGGTACGAATGCGATGTTGTTAAAACAAAGACCCATTTGGTACGACTTGCAAAGGATGGAGATAGAGGTAAAGGCTCCAAGTACGCACGTGATGATATCAAACATACGAGTAGAACCGACTTTAATTGATAAAGTTAAAGCTGCTCAAGCTACAGACCCAGAGATGATACGTATGAAGAAGAAAGTACAAGAAGGTGTTATTCCAGATGCAAGAATTGATGAAGAAAGAATACTTGAAGCATAGAACCATGATGGAGGCACACAACACACCATTTTCAATCCATCCTGGGAGTACCAAAATGTACCATGATCTTCGACATACATTTTGGTGGAGCAATATGAAGAGAGACATCGCGGAGTTTATCTCGAGGTGTTTAATTTGTCAACGTGTAAAAGCGGAGCATCAAGTGTCAAAGGGTCCATTGCAACCACTTGAGATTCCGAAATGGAAGTGGGAACACATTACTATGGATTTCGTTATGGGTCTTCCCAAAGTTTCTCAAGGCATAGATGCAACTTGGGTTATTGTTGATAGATTAACCAAGTCTGCTCATTTCTTGCCTATACGTGAGACTTATTCCCTTGAATGTCTTGCTCGTATATATGTAAACGAGATTGTGAGATTGCATGGCATGCCAGTTGTGACGCCCCCAAAACAGGTATACATCACCCATCTTGAGTCACCAAATACATGGTACAAAATATAAATAAAAACTTAATTATACATTTATCGTGTACAATACGACAAAACATATGTTGTGCGTTTTAATACAAATATTGTCATCTAGACAATATCCACACTCAATGGAGTCCTCATTACAATTATTATTACACTATTCCATAGAATAGTGAGGCCTACTAAAGCCACTTATACTAGATCATTACTCCATTCTCCGACTCGTCCCAGCTATATTCTAATTTCTTGAAGAGAACAATGAAAAAAAGGGTGAGCTCAACTAGCCCAGTAAGAAATATTATGACTAAGATAATGCAGAATAAATTATCCTTAGCCTTCAACAATATAACAACCCGATAGAATACAATACAACAACAAGTTTTAGATCAACAACTTAACGAAAATAAGCAATCCATTAGAAGAGTCAAGTAGAGCATAAAATCTACTATCTTCTATGATTTAAAAAGTTTTTCATCAACTTTATCGATGAGACTCAGCTTAATAAATAAAATCGAATCATCCCTACACCACGGCCAAGGATATTCATGTAATCATCAATGGTCATGATTATACCGAATAATCCCTAGTCATAATCATACCAACAACTATCCATTAATGAACTACAGGCCAATGAGGACTTTTACCACATCATTCGTCACATTACGGTCATGATTATACCGAATAATCCCTGGTCATAATCATACCAAGATGACTTTAATCACAATATAAGCATAAGGATGATGACAATGACATAATAATTCAATAAAACAAGTTCAAGGATAAATTTTAAAGATTTATAATTTAATTTATCCAGAAATCAATAACGTCCAAATTGTCAACATGATACTGCTTTGTAGAGTAAAATTCAAGAATAATATTCATGTACCAAAAATAATTTGGACAGAAAAGAAATAAATTTTTCGGGTGAATAGTACCCCGTGAATAGTACTTCGGGAATAGTATCCTGACACGAAAAAGTGTCCTGAATACCCGAGTGAATGATACTAGAGTGAATAGTAATCGGGTGAATAGTAACCCGTGAATAATAACTCATGAATAGTACTCCGACATGAAAAGTGCCCCGAATACCCGAGTGAATAATACTAGAGTGAATAGTAACTGGGTGAATAGTAACCCATGAATAGTAACTCGTAAAAGAAAAATACCAAAGAAAATGATATTCCATGACGAGTACAAAAGAAATGATATCTCATACGAGTATAATAGAATATATGAAATCGTAAATAGATTTTCACTCAAATAAATACGGTAATCCACGTGAGACGGATCATTTCCACAATTTAATAAAGAATGAATCTGAAGGATCATTCACCATGCATCTGATAATCCACATGAATGTTATTCCAATAGAATAATAAAGAATGGAATAGCGAGAAGAATTCACAATGCATGCGATAGATCGCATGCATGTGTTATTCCCAACGAATAATAAAGAATGGAACCGGTCATGCGCGTGTCCGGCGGGATATTCCAACAGAATAATAAAGAATGGAACCGTGTCATGCGTAATCCGCATGCATGGATATTCCAACATAATAATAAAGAACGGAACCGTGTCATGCGTAATCCGCATGCATGTGATATTCCAATGAATAATAAAAAAGCGGAACCAGTCGTCATGCGTAATCCGCACGCATGTGATATTCCAATGTAATAATAAAGAATGGAATAACAACGAAATTCACCGGGCATGCGATAGACCGCTACGCAGGCGGTTATTCCAACAAAATAATAAAAATGGAATAACGAAGAATTTCACCATGTATGCGATATTGGCGTGTATGGAGTTATTCCAACATAATAATAAAGAATGGAATAACAACCCTTACGAGTATTGAAAGAAAATAACTCTCTTCATGAATACGAAAAGAATAATACCCCTTACCTCGGAAGAAAAGCTGATATCTTTGGAATAGTGAGGTAGCAGACTTCTTCTTCTTCTCTCTCTATAATTTCTCTCTATAATAATTTCTCTATAGCTTTAGTGAATTGGTGAAAAATAATGAAGGAATGAGCTTCATTTATAGGAAAATATAGTTTCGATAATTGCACATTTTGGGGCTCAAATATTACAATATAATACCTTCCTTTTTCCTTCATTTTAATTTAGTCCTGCAAGTATTATCAAACTTGCACCACCTCCCCTAATAGTAAATCATGTGAATCAATAGTTCTGTACATGTGAAAATACGAATTACAAAGATAGTACCTCCATTTTTAACTTAGTCATGCAAGTATTATCAATCTTCCAACAACTCCCTTAATAGTAAATGAATGTGAATCAATAGTACACACATGTGAACAAATAGATATAATCATGTGAATCAGTAGCAATTAATTTCTTATTTATCCTAAGCATTACCCGATTAATCGATATAACCTCCGGACATCAATTATTATCGAAATAAATGTCGATTTCCACTAACACTAATAATTCCAACACAATGGAACTATCAATTTCATTCTTAATCAACACGAACTTATTCATCATTAATATTATAATTCACAATATTTAACAACCAATGTCGCTTCTAGGAAAGAGGGGCTTTCAGATAAGGATTTCTCCTTATTGGTAGCCGCAATTAGGTGACCAAACCTCTCCTCGATGAAACTTCTAAACATTGTCAATATTGCAAATAATAATATAAATAACTTTGTCGTCTCAATTATTGATTTAATAATATAACATAATATATGATGATCTTGTGTGACAATAATTGAATCAATAATATGAGAGATATGATGTAGCAATTATCATGTGATAATAATGAGTATAACCGAGTGACTTCTTTACGTAAGCATCAATAATAAATATCGTGTGCTACTACGCAACGACCATGCCATTCATCAGTACTTTTACTACCGGATAGTTCAACGCTTTTAACGATAACACTTTCGTAGTTATTTTCTAAAAGATAATTACATGCGTTTTTAAATACGATAATACTTCCGTTGTGGGGTCCACCAATGATTGTGTTGTCGTACGGATATTCTCCGACAAAAAGAATATTCCCCGACCAATCGAATATTATATAACAACTTGCATACTTTGCAAAATTTATAAATATTAACCACAACTATAACATTATATCAAATCCAAACCATAATATTCAAAAAAAATATTTCGAGAAATTTAAATCTTTATTCATAAAATTTGGGGTCTCACAATCTCCCCTCCTTATGAAATTTCACCCTCGAAATTTACGTACGTACTTGGTATGCCAAAAAGGTGAGGATACCTTAACTTCATTTCAGATTCTAACTCTTGAGGTATAACCTTTGAGTGTCGAATATGATCCTTCTTATCCAAGATTTTAACATGTATCTCCTTATACATTAAATCTTCTGCTATCTCGTCTAATTCCAATTCAATAATGTGGTTCGGGTCGTCCACATATTTACGTAACATCGATACGCGAAAAACGTTATGAATACGCGACATACTTGGCGGTAAGGCGAGTCTATAGGCCACAATTCCTACTCGATCGAGGATTTCAAATGGGCCAATTTAAATCAAGGTTTGAGATTTCCTCTATTCATCAACTCTTGCTTCTAGAATAACGCCTTCTTGAACTTTCTTCTTCATATTCATCAGCTCCAGGTGTGTAGTTTGAGCGACTTTAACTTTATCGATTAAAGTCGATTCTAATCGTATATTTGTTATCTTCACGTGGGTTCCTAAAGTCTTTAACTCTATCTTCATCATTCGTAAGTTATACGAAATGGGTCTTTGTGTTAACAACGTCGCACTCGTAAACGCATACGATCTTCTACTCAACGCGTCAGCTGTGACGCCCCCAAAATAGGTCCACAAGACCCATTCTGAGTCGCCAGATATCACACTATAAAAATCATTTACAAACTTCATTTATACAAATGTTGAACTGTCGTACAGAGTACGACAACAGATAAGCTGAGAGTTTTAATACAAATATATGTAACTCTCATGGTGCCTCGACCACAACACCTTACAATGGTACTTTACATAAAAGTACAGTCAATAACTGTTTTAAAAATTAAAATCTTTGGAAAATATTCAAGGAAACCTTCGTACATGGGAGGCCATGCGTCTAGGTTATGATAGATATCATATGTCCACATAATTATCCTTGGTTGGCCCAATAGTCCCCAAAGAAAAATGAGAATATTGCTATCATCTTCTTTCCAATGGTGAGTCTTCTCTTGACTTATAATTATCTCCATTGTCTCTAGTTGAGAATCATATTTCAAACAAACACCAAAGATTATATAGGTAGTGCTTGTAGATATACTCAGCAAGTGGATGTGCACAACCCTGTCTTATGATAACACGAGGTTGTATGTCATTAGACGTCTTGTATGATAGTGGCAAAACACTCTTCCAAAGTTGGGTTCACCTCACCCTATTCGGTTCACCAAAAATTAAATATCAAATGACGTATACAATATGACACACTTATCTAAAGTTCTCAATAAACTTATTTTTATACTATTTAGGGAGAACCTCAACAGCTATAGACCACCGTTCTATTCTCCTATTACCCCGCTTCGACCCAAATTTAGACTTTTATTACCCTGGAAGGAATTGTGAAGCAAAAGGGTGAGCACTGACTAGCCCATAAAAAGAATATCATGACTAAAGATAATTTACATCATCAATAGCCTTCATCGGAATAAATCAAAGATTTAGAACACATGGTAGATGATAAAACTTTTCAACCATAATTGCGCAATGAACGAACAATCCATTAGAAGAGTCAAATAGACCATCGTGTCTATTATCTTCTATATGTTAAAAGTCCACCAATAATATTTTATCCTCGTAACATCAATCAACAATTCCTCATCCACAATCATATGAATAACTCATAATCATAATTGTGATTCTAAATTCCTCTTCGCACCTGGACGAAGATAATTTCCATCACCTATCTTCACCTGAAACATCAAAAATCATGGTTATACCAAATCACAATTCCTGCTCATAATCATACTAATAAATTCATCTTTGCACTACAGCCAAAGATATTCATTAACAATTCATCTTTGCACTACAGGCCAAAGACATACAATTGTATTTTAGAATAGTCAAGTAGAGCCTGATATCTACTATCTTTTACGAATTAAAAGTGTATAACCAATATTTTATCATTTGAGACTCGACAATAAATAATCCACATCATCGAATCATCCCCACACTACTGACCAAGAATATTCATGTAATCATCAATGGTCATGATTATACCGAATAATCCCTGGTTATAATCATACCAATAACTGTCCATCAATGCACTACGGGCCAATGAGGACTTTTACCACATTATCTATAATATTACGGGTCATGATTATACCGAATGATTCCTGGTCATAATCATACCAATAAACAGTCCATCTTTGCACGTAAGCCAAAGATATACAATTATAAAACCAATAATCAACGGTCCATCTTTGCACGTAAGCCAAAGATAACTTTCATCACAATATAAGCATGAGGATGATGACAATTATATAAGTATTAATCAAACGAAAACAAGGATAAATATTAAAGACTTTAAATTTATCCAAATATTATCAATCACTTAATAAACTCATAATCTAATATTATTAATATTATAACAATATTTTAATCACTTCTTAAAATTATAAACAATTTATTTTAATTGTTTACACTTTACCAAATAATGCATTTAATCATTCAAAAATGCCATACTCATAAGATTTCATCACCAATGATCAAATCCCTCATCAAAAATCTGCATATACCTTATATAGGATTCCTAAGCCATAAAATCCTATTTTCCAATTTTGGTACCTCACATAACATATTTAATTCATTTACTCATAAATAGTTCATTTTCATGAAAAATACCAAATCAATCCCAAAAATATTTCTTTTCTGGAATTTAGAAGAATATAGTCCCATATTGAACATGCATTTTTCTCAGAATTTTTAAAATTCGTTTACTATTTTTTATATGGCTAAAATTTCCGAATATTTAGACATTTATCATAAATTGTACTCTTGTCCAAAAATTCCGAAATTTACAAGGTATACTCCTGTTATATATATGTACTCCCAATAAAAATTTCACCAATTTTGGAGTTAACCACAAGGAGTTATAAGGGTTTACTTTTAAAATAGTCTTTTCCCATAAAATCCATAACTCTTAATCTATACATCCAAAAATCGTCATCTTTGGACACAATATAGAAAACTCATCAAATTATCATTTCAAATTTTTTCAGAATTTTTGAGGGTCAGAAAAATTACGAAACTGCAAATAGATTTTCACCGCTTATGCAGAATCCACGTAAAATGCATCATTTCCATAATTTAATAAGGAATGAATACAAATGATCATTCACCATGCATGCAATAATCCACATAGACAAAGTTATTCCAAATGTAATAATAATAAAGAATGGAATAACGTAAGAATTCACCATGCATGCGATAGATAGCCATGCATAAAGTTATTCCCAAATGTAATAATAAAGAATGGAACCAAGTCATGAGTAATCCGCACAGATAGGATATTCCAACAAAATAATAAAGAATGGAACTAGGTCATGCGTAATCCGCACAAACAGGATATTCCAACAGAATAAAGAATAGAACCAGGTCATGCGTAATTCGCACAGACAAGATATTCTAACAGAATAATAAAGAATGGAATAACAATAGAATTCATCAGGCATGCGATAGACCGCGCAGACGAGGTTATTCCAAATGTAATAATAAAGAATGGAATAACGTAAGAATTTCACCATGTATGCGGTACTTGATCATCGACGAAGTTATTCCAACATAATAATAAAGAATGGAATAACAGAAGAACTTCACCATGTATACGGTGAGTCGGTATATACAGGTTATTCCAACAGAATAATAAGGAATGGAATAACAATAGCTCTCTTCATGAATACGAAAGAAATAATACCCCTTACCTCAAAAGAAGATGGATATCTTTGGAATAGTGAGGTAGCGGACTTCTCTTCTTCTTTCTCTCTATAATTTCTCTCTATAATAATTGCTCTATAGCTTTAGTGAATTGGTAAGAAATGAAGGAAGAATGAGCTTCTATTTATAGGAAAATATAGTTTCGATAATTGCACGTTTTGGGGCTCGAAATATTACAGTATAACACCTTCCTCTTTTTCTTTATTTTTAATTTAGTCCTGCAAGTATTATCAAACTTGCACAACCTCCCCTAATAGTAAATCATGTGAATCAATAGTAAATCATGTGAATTAATAGTTCTAATCATTTGAAAAAATAATTATAGTATAATACCTTCATCTATACCTCCACTTTTAACTTAGTCATGCAAGTATTATCAATCTTGCACCATCTCCCCTAATAGTACATGAATGTGAATCAATAGTACACACATGTGAACAAATAGTTAATAGCATGTGAATTAATAGCAATTAATTGCTCATTTACCCGATTAATTATTCGGTTGGTCAATATAACTTCCAGACATCAATTACTATCGAAATAAATGTCGATTTCCACTTAAACTAATAATCCCAACACAATAGAAAAATTAATCTCAACAATTTCATTTTTGAAATTTTGAAGTTTGACTTTTTCCGAAAAAGTCAACTGTTGACTTTTTTGACCAAAAAGTCAACCCCGACATATTTTGTGTTTATAGTCTATTTCTACTAATTTCAACGTTCCAAACTCAAATATCACGTCCGCGTCTCCAAATTCAATTTTTAATAACATTCATCATTAATATTATAACTCACAATATTTAACAACCAGGTCGTTCCCAGGAAAGAGGGGGCTTTTCGATAAGGATTTCTCCTTATTGGCGCGCAATTAGGTGACCAAACCTCTCCTTGATGAACTTCTAAACATTGTCAATATTGCAATAATAATAATATGAATAACTTTAATCTTAATTATTGATTTAATAATATAACATATTATGCAGATGATACTGTGACAATAATTGAATCAATAATATGAGAGATATGATGCAGCAATTATTGTAGCAATAATTGAGTATAACTGAGTGACTTCTCACGTAAGCATCAATAATCAATACCGTGTGCTACTATGCAACCACACGTATTACTGTACTTTTACTACCGAGTAATTCAACAGTTTTAACCATAACACTAGCCATAATTTTTATAAAAAGATAATTCTGTCGTTTTCTAACTACGGCAATACTTTCGTTGTGGGGTCCACCAATGATTATGTCGTCGTACGAATATTCCCTATGAAAATGAATATTCCCCGACCAATCGAATATTCTCCGACACAACGAATAACAACTTGCTTACTTTATAAAATTTTCAAATATCACCCTTAACTTTAACCATTTCTCAATTTAACCATTTACTAAATAAAATAATAATTATAAGAAAATTGAATACTTTTATTTCATAAAATTTGGGATCTCACATCAGCTACCACGTTCGCTCTTCCACGATGATATTGAATGGTATGGTCGTAATCTTCAACATCTCGAGCCAACATCTTTGGCGCATGTTACGTTCGTTTTAGTTGAAGAAATATTTGAGGGATTTAGAAATGGGTTTTGTACTGGGGTCAATACAAAATTCAATTTCACGCTCTGGGGTAGGCTAGGAAGTCTTCAGAGAATACGTCAAGAAATTTATTAACAATAGAAATGTCATTCAAAATTGTGACTCTTATCTTAAGACTTGGATAGCACGTCACATTGATACCTATCAACTTGCCATTGTCATTCACGGTTTCCTCTACAGAAAGTCTGGCTTCGGTGCATTCCACACAAAGAAGTCACTTGCGAAAGGCTCAGGGCTCTTTACTTATGGCTTAATATAACAGTGATTGACTTTAGTGGTTTGGTTGCTCGAATTCACATAACAGGTTGGTTAGGAATAGGAAAGCTAACAACCTTACGAAAAACATGATGAGTAGTTAACCAATCGATTCTTAAAATCACATCAAGGGCAAGTATTTTCAAAGAGATAAGATCGCCAGGTAACGTGAAAGTGTCGATTTGAATCAACAAGATTTATAAATAGTGGAGGTAACGAAAGTTTTTACTAACGAAGTTTCAACCAATAAGTCAAAGTTTAAATTTTCTGGAGTCAAATTTAAACGTTGAGCGCAAGCAAGAGAGATAAAAGAATGGGTAGAACCGGTATCTAATAAGGTATAGACTTCGCAAGAATTTATAATTAACTAATCCATGCTAACTTCGTTCGGGTTACTCGCTTTTTGAGAAGTCACGAAAAACGCTCTTCCTGAAACCATCTGTAAGATCCCAAATTTTATGAAATGAAAGTATTCAATTTTCTTAGAATTATTATTTTATTTCGTAAATGGTTAAATTGATAAAAGGTTAAAGTTAAGGGTGATATGTGAAAATTTTTGCAAAGTATGCAAGTTGTTATAAAATATTCGTTTGGTCGGGGAATATTCTTTTTGTCGGGGAATATTCGTGCGACGGCACAATCATTGGTGGACCCCACAACAGAAGTATTGTCGTAGTAAGAAAACGATAGAATTATCTTTTTATAAAAATAACGGTGAAAGTGTTAATGTTAAAACTTTTGAACTACTCGGTAGTAAAAGTACAGTAATACGCATGGTTGCATGGTAGCACACGGTATTGATTATTGATGCTTACGTAAGAAGTCACTCAGTTATACTCAATTATTGGTACAGTAATTGTCGCATCATATCTCTCATATTATTGATTCAATTATTGTCACAAAGATCATCTCAGATAATATGTTATATTATTAAATCAATAATTGAGATGGCAAAATTATTCATATTATTATTTGCAATATTGATAATGTCTAGAAGTTCTGTCAAGGAGAGGTTTGGTCACCTAATTGCGCACCAATAAGGAAAAATCCTTATCGGAAAGCCCCCTCTTTCCTGGGAACGACCTGGTTGTTAAATATTGTGAATTATAATATTAATGATGAATAAGTTCGTGTTGATTAAATATGAAATTGATAATTCCATTGTGTTGAAATTATTAGTGTTAGTGAACATCGATATTTATTTCGATAATAATTGATGTCTAGAGGTTATATCGACCAATCTGGTAATTAATTAGAAAAATGAGTAATTAATTGCTATTAATTCGCATGCTTATAACTATGTGTTCACATGTGCGTACTATTGATTCATATGATTTACTATTAGGGAAGTTGGTGCAAGATTGATAATACTTGCATGACTAAATTAAAAATGGAGGTATAGATGAAGGCATTATACTATAATTATTTTTTCAAATGATTAGAACTATTAATTCACATGATTTACTATTGATTCACATGATTTACTATTAGGGAAGATGATGCAAGTTTGATAATACTTGCAGGACTAAATTAAAAATAAAGAAAAAGAGGAAGGTATTATACTGTAATATTTCGAGCCCCAAAACGTGCAATTATTGAAACTATATTTTCCTATAAATAGAAGCTCATTCTTCCTTCATTTCTTACCAATTTACTAAAGCTATAGAGCAATTATTATAGAGAGAAATTATAGAGAGAAAGAAGAAGAGAAGTCTGCTACCTCACTATTCCAAGATCCAAATTTTCTTTTGAGGTAAGGGGTATTATTTCTTCAGATTCATGAAGAGAGCTATTGTTATTCCATTCCTTATTATTCTCATTGGAATAACTTGTATACGCGACTACCGTGATACATGGTGAAGTTCTTCATTATTCCATTCTTTATTATTATATTGAATAACTCGTATCATGTGAAGTACCGCATACACGGTGAAATTCTTCATTATTCCATTCTTTATTATTCTTGTTGAATAACTCGCCTATGCTGTCTATCGCATGCCCGGTGAATTTTGTTGTTATTCCATTCTTTATTATTCTGTTGAATATCCTCGTCTGCATGCGGATTACGCATGACCGGTTCCGTTATTTATTATTCATTGGAATATCCTCGTCAGGCGGATTACGCACGACCGTTCCATTATCTATTATTCTCGTAGAATAACCTTGCCTATGTGGATTACTGTGACGCATACTTGAATGATCCTTCAGATTCATTCTTTATTAAATTGTGGAAATGATCTCTCTACGTGGATTACCGCATGGCGGGTGAAAATCCATTTACAGTTTCGTATATTCTATTATACTTGTATGAGATATCATTTCTTTTGTACTTGTCATGGAATATCATTTTCTTTGGTATTTTTTTTATGAGTTACTATTCACGGGTTACTATTCACCTGGTTACTATTCACTATAGTATTATTCACTCGGGTATTCGGAGCACTTTTCTTGTTGGAGTACTATTCACGAGTTACTATTCATGGGTTACTATTCACTCTAGTATCATTCACTCGGGTATTCGGAACACTTTTCATGTTGGGGTACTATTCACGGGGTACTATTCTCGAAGTACTATTCACGGGGTACTATTCACCCGAAAAATATATCTCTTTTCTGTCCAAATTATTTTTGGTACATGAATATTATTATTGAATTTTACTCTACAAAGCAATATCATGTTGACAATTTGGACGTTATTGATTTATGGATAAATTAAATTATAAATCTTTAAAATTTATCCTTGAACTTGTTTTATTGAATTATTATGTCATTGTCATCATCCTCATGCTTATATTGTGATGAAAGTCATCTTTGGCTTACGTGCATAGATAAACTTGGTATGATTATGACCAGGGATTATTCGGTATAATCATTACCGTAATGTGACGAATGACGTGGTAAAAGTCCTCATTGACCTGTAGTTCATTGATGGACAGTTGTTGGTATGATTATGACCAAGGATTATTCAGTATAATCATGACCATTAATGATTACATGAATATCCTTGGCCGTGGTGCTGGGATGATTCGATTTTATTTATTAAGCAGAGTCTCAATGATAAAGTTGATGAAAAACTTTTGTAAATCATAGAAGATAGTAGATTTTATGCTCTACTTGGCTCTTCTAATGGATTGCTTATTCCGCTGCAGTTGTTGATCTAAAACTTGTTGTCTATTGTATTCTATCGGTTGTTATCTTGTTGAAGGCTAAGGATAATTTATTCTGCATTATCTTAGTCATAATATTTCTTCTTGGGCTAGTTGAGCTCACCCTTTCTTTCATTATTCTCTTGAGAAATGAGAATATAAATTTGGACGAGTCGGGAACCAGGATTGACGGTCCAGATGGTTGTTTTAGTAGTCCTCACTATTCTGTGAAATAGTGTGATAATAATTGTAATGAGGACTCCATTGAGACTGGATATTGTCTAGAAGGCAATATTCTTGTTTAAACTCTTAGATTATGTTTTGTCGCATATTACCCGATAGTTGTATAATTAAGTTTGTAGTTGAGTTCTGTACCATGTATCTGGCGACTCAAGATGGGTGATGTATACCTGTTTTGGGGGCATCACACCATCGACTTTGTTTTGTCCGTATCCGCCTTTGGTGCCACCGTCCCAACTGGACTTGACTTTGGTGCACGATAAAATCGGGCTAGGTGACCTTCTTTTCCACAATTATAACATGCTTTGGACTGCATCACGCAGTTTGGACTGATATGTCCCTCCCCTCCGCATTTGAAGTATACAATTGGTGGTTGTTCTCCTTCCTTGAAAACGGGTGTTGGTGTTGCTATCTTTCCATCGTTATTGAACCTTCTCTTCTTGAAATTTCCACTTCTATTATCTTGGTCATGATTACCACCGAAGTGGCTACCATTCTTGGCATGATAATTTCCCCCACAATGGTTATCAGTGTTCCAATGGTCGTTGCCACCGGTATGATTATTATCATGTTGTTGTTTACCTGAGGAATATTGTCTTCCTGTTGCACATTATCCTGGGTATTGATCGTTGGTGACTTAACGGTCTCATGTGCTTCATTGCTGATCTCAACATTTTCAGATGTCATTTTCAAACACTGTCACAAAACAAGGGTTAATTGACATATCACATATTATCCCTATACTCTGACCAACCAATTAAATACCAAATAAACTTAGGTAGGTCATACTAGCGAAGGAATTCCCCGTCTCTCCCCTCCTAGTTCTTATCTCACATCTCAACCAGGGATCATATCCCTAAGCTCTGATACCAACTGTGACGCCCCCAAAACAGGTATACATCACCCATCTTGAGTCGCCAAATACATGGTACAAAATACAAATAAAAACTTAATTATACATCTATCTTGTACAATACGACAAAACATATGCTGTGAGTTTTAATACAAATATTGTCATCTAGACAATATCCACACTCAATGGAGTCCTCATTACAATTATTATCACACTATTCCATAGAATAGTGAGGACTACTAAAGCCACTTATATTGGATCATCACTCCATTCTCCGACTCGTCCCAGCTATATTCTAATTTCCTGAAGAGAATAATGAAAGAAAGGGTGAGCTCAACTAGCCCAGTAAGAAATATTATGACTAAGATAATGCAGAATAAATTATCCTTAGCCTTCAACAGTATAACAACTGATAGAATACAATAGATAACAAGTTTTAGATCAACAATCGCAATCTTAAATAAGCAATCCATTAGAAGAGTCAAGTAGAGCATAAAATCTACTATCTTCTATGATTTAAAAAGTTTTCATCAACTTTATCGATGAGACTCACTTTAATAAATAAAATCAAATCATCTCTTTTGCACGGCCAAGGATATTCATGTAATCATCAATGGTCATGATTATACCGAATAATCCCCGGTCATAATCATACTCAACAACTCGTCCCATCAATGAACTACAGGCCAATGAGGACTTTTACCACATCATTCGTCACATTACGGTCATGATTATACCGAATAATACCTGGTCATAATCATACCAAGTCCATCTATGCACGTAAGCCAAATATGACTTTAATCACAATATAAGAATGAGGATGATGACAATGACATAATAATTCAATAAAACAAGTTCAAGGATAAATTTTAAAGATTTATAATTTAATTTATCCAGAAATCAGTAACGTCCAAATTGTCAACATGATACGCTTTGTAGAGTAAAATTCAAGAATAATATTCATGTACCAAATATAATTTGGACAGAAAAGAAATATATTTTTCGGGTGAATAGTACCCCGACACGAAAAGTGTCCTAAATACCCGAGTGAATGATACGAGAATGAATAGTAATTGGGTGAATAGTAACTCGTGAATAGTACTCTGGCACGAAAAGTGCCCCGAATACTCGAGTGAATAATACTAGAGTGAATAGTAACCCATGAATAGTAACTCGTAAAAGAAAAATACCAAAGAAAATGATATTCCATGACGAGTACAAAAGAAATGATATCTCATACGAGTATAATAGAATATACGAAACTGCAAATGGATTTTCACCCGCCATGCTGTAATCCACGTAGACAGATCATTTCCAAAATTTAATAAAGAATGAAGAATACGAAGGATCATTCACCATGCATGCGGTAATCACACATGTATGCTTTATTCCAATGAATAATAAAGAATGGAATAACGAAGAATTCACCACGATGCGATAGATCGCATGCATGTGTTATTCCCAATAGAATAATAAAGAATGGAACCAGTCATGCGTGAATCCGACTGAGATATTCCAACAGAATAATAAAGAATGGAACCGGTCATGCGTGTCCTTACCGCAGGCATGGATATTCCAACATAATAATAAAGAACGGAACCGTGTCATGCGTAATCCGCACTTGCAGATGATATTCCAACGAATAATAAAGAAGCGGAACCAGTGTCATGCGTAATGCACATGCATGTGATATATTCAATGTAATAATAAAGTATGGAATAACAATGAAATTCACTGGTGCATGCGATAAATCGCATGCATAAAGTTATTCCAACCTAATAATAAAGAATGGAATAATGTAAGAATTTCACCATGTATGCGGTACTTCATGTATAGTTATTCCAACATAATAATAAAGAATGGAATAACAACCCGCATTTAGTATTGAAAGAAAATAACTCTCTTCATGAATACGAAAGAATAATACCCCTTACCTCATAAGAAAATTGGATACTGGAATAGTGAGGTAGCAGACTTCTCTTCTTCTTTTCTCTATAATTTCTCTCTATAATAATTGCTCTATAGCTTTAGTGAATTGGTGAAAAATAATGAAGGAATGAGCTTCTATTTATAGGAAAATATAGTTTCGATAATTGCACATTTTGGGGCTCGAAATATTACAGTATAATACCTTCCTCTTTTTCTTCATTTTTAATTTAGTCCTGCAAGTATTATCAAACTTACACCACCTCCCCTAATAGTAAATCATGTGAATCAATAGTAAATCATGTGAATCAATAGTTCTAGACATGTGAAAATACAAATTACAGTATAGTACCTCCATCTATACCTCCATTTTTAACTTAGTCATGCAAGTATTATCAATCTTGCACCAACTCCCCTAATAGTAAATGAATGTGAATCAATAGTACACACATGTGAACAAATAGTTATAATTATGTGAATCAATAGCAATTAATTGCTCATTTATCCGGTTAATTACCCGATTAGTCAATATAACCTCCAGACATCAATTATTATTGAAATAAATGTCAATTTTCACTAACACTAATAATTCCAACACAATGGAACTATCAATTTCATCCTTAATTAACACGAATTTATTCATCATTAATATTATAATTCACAATATTTAACAACCAGGTCGTTCCCAGGAAAGAGGGGGCTTTCCGATAAGGATTTCTACTTATTGGCGCGCAATTAGGTGATCAAACCTCTCCTTGACAGAACTTCTAGACATTATCAATATTGAAAATAATAATATGAATAACTTTACTGTCTCAATTATTGATTTAATAATATAACATATTATATGAGATGATCTTCGTGACAATAATTGAATCAATAATATAAGAGATATGATGCACATGATTCTTGTAGCAATAATTGAGTATAAGCGGGTGACTTCTTACGTAAGCATCAATAATCAATACCGTGTAAGTATACTCTTGTGCACTACGTATTACTATACTTTTTACTACCGGGTAGTTCAACAGCTTTTTAACGGTAACACTTTCGTCGTTATTATTATAAAAAGATAATCCTGTCGTTTTCTAACCACGACAATACTTCCGTTGTGGGGTCCACCAATGATTGTGCCGTCGTATGGATATTCCCCGACAAAAAGAATATTCCCCGACCAATCGAATATTTTATAACAACTTGCATACTTTGTAAAATTTATAAATATTACCCCCAACTATAACATTATATCAAATCCACACCATAATATTCAAAAAAAATATTTCGAGAAATTTAAATCTTTATTCATAAAATTTGGGGTCTCACACCAGTATCCATAGTTTCGGATCGTGACCCAAGATTCACTTCACAAATTTGGGTTAGCTTGTAGAAAGTTATGGCACGGATTTACGATTCAGTTCGGCATACCATCCTCAAACGGACGGGCAATCAGAAAGGACTATTCAAACCCTTGAAGATTTATTAAGACTCTGTGTCCTAGATTTCAAAAAGAAGTTGAGATAAGTACTTGCCATTGGTGGAATTCTCCTACAACAACAGTTATCAAGAAAGTATAGGCATGACTCCATTCCAGGTGTTATATGGATGAAAGTTTCGTTCTCCAGTATGTTGGGACGAGGTGGGTGAAGCAACGTTGTTGGGACCAGAATTCGTACGCATGACTACGAAAAAGATTCAAATGTTCCGGCAACGTATAAAGACCTCACAAGATCGACAAAAGAGTTATGATGATCTTCATCGAAAGGACGTGGAATTTAATATTAGAGATCATGTATTGTTACGTATTGCTCCATAGAAGGGAGTTATAAGATTCGGGAAGAGAGGAAAGCTTAATCCACGATTTGTTGGTCCATTTGAGATTCTTGACCGAATAGGAAATGTGGCCTATAGACTTGCATTACCTCCAAGCATGTCTCATGTTCATAATGTTTTTCACATATCTATGCTTCGTAAATATGTGAAAGACCCAAACCACATTATTGCGTTAGAACTAGATGAGATAGCCGAAGATTTAACGTACGAGGAGGTACCTGTTAAGATATTGGATAGGAAAGAGCATGTCCTACGAACAAAGGTAATACCATAAGTTAAGGTTTTGTGGAAGAACCATGTTATTGAAGAAATGACCTGGGAGTTGGAATCGGAAATGAAAGCGAGGTAGCCTCACCTTTTCAAAACACCAGGTACGTACGTCAATTTTGAGGACGAAATTTCATAAGGAGGGGAGGTTGTAAGACCCCAACTTATTATAAATAAAATTGATTTTCCTATATTCATTATCTTGAAATAATAAGGAGTTAATTTGATATAATGCTTTGGTTATGGGTGAAATGTGCAAATTTTACAAAATGCTTAAGCAAGTGGTTATAAAATATTCATTTTTATCGGAGAATATTCGTCTGGTCGTGGAATATTCTTGTTTTCGGGGAATATTCGTACGACGGCGCAGTCATTTGTGGGCCCCATAATAGAATAATTGTCGGATGAAGAAAATGATAAGTTTGAGTTTTTATAAATAACGGCGTAATTGTTACCATTAACACTTTGTTGATTACACAGGTGGTTAAAATACGATGTCTGGCGCATGGTTGCGATATGCCAGATGGTATTGCAGTATTTTTGAATTATTGATTCTTACGTAATAAGGCACTTTACTTCAATAATTATTACGATAATTATTGTTCAATATTTTATTTTATTGATTCAATAATTGCTGCGTTGATATTTTTTATTATTGTTGTTTTAATAATTATCATTGCACAGTATTTCCCATTATCAGATCAATAATTCATATTATTTGAATAATATTATTAGATAGCATTATTAACAATGTCTAAGAAAATTTTGTCTAGGAAAGGGGTTTGGTCACATAATTGCGTGTCAGTAAGGAGAAATCCTTATCGGAAAGTCCCCTCTTTCCTGAGAACGACCTGGTTGTCATAAATTCTGTAATATTATTTGTGAATAATTAATTATTGATTTATATGATAAGAAAATATTTATTTTAATGGGGATATAAATGGAGGAATTTTTAAAAAAGTGACAATTGTTGAAAATTGATATTTTATCTTTTCTGATAAAATAATTTATTCAAATATATTATTATATTACATTATAAATGTATAATGTGGTTATATAATAATATAATAATGGTGATATCTTTACACTAAATTCACGGTGTATGAATCAAATGAGAGAAATCTAGAAATCAAAAGAACAAACAAAATAAATGATTTTGGTGGAGATTTCTAGAAGGTGGGACCCACTTGTTCTTTTATCTCTTGAATTTGCTGAATTTCAAAGTTTGATTTCAAGTATGGCGTGCGTGAGAATTGGTAATAAAAAAATTAATATTTTATTAATTTAGTCTGCTTTGACGTTCTAGCATTTTCCTATAAATAGGGTGCTTAGTTAGAATTGAAAATCACACTAGAAACAAGTTTTCTCTCTCTATATTATCGAGCGTATTTTGTGAGTATTTAGATACTTTGAGAGTTGCTATTCAAAGTCTGAAGTTTCTTTGATATTTCATCCGATATTCGAAATCGAAATCTTGTTCTTTTGAGGTAAGGGATGTTATTTTCTTCGTAAATGATATTATTTCTTTCAATATCATTATGCTGAAATATTGGAATTAATTTTATTGTGAAATTTCTACCTTTTGTGTCGGGGTTACTATTCACGTATACGGCACTATTCATCGAAAAATAAAATTTTCTTTTCTTTGTCCCAGATGTCTATTATGGTTACTATCTTTGATTGTATCCATGTTTTGATCTTCATTCTTAAATTCTACTCCATTGTGGTTTATTATGGAGTATTTTTAAACTTAGATTATCTAAAGTACGAATATTTAATCTTTGTCCTTTTATCTCACTGGATTCGTTCTCTAAAATATTTTTCATCATCCTCAGTCCTTAATGGTGATACTTAATGAATATCTTTTGTAACGACCCCAAAATAGGTCTATTCCATCCAACCCATTCTGAGTCGCCAAATAAATGGTACGAAAAACAACTACAACTTTATTACAACAATTATCGTGCAAAATACAACAACACATATGCTGTGAGTTTGGATACAACTATATGTAAGACCCCGAAATTTTTTTTTTTAAATAAAAAGGAATTTCCTTTATTTATTATCTTGAAATAATAAGGGTTGATTTGATTAATGTGGATAGTTAAGGGTTAAATACGCAAATATTTCAAAATAAGCAAGTGGTTATAAAATATTCATTGTTGTCGGGGAATATTCGTTTGGTCGTGGGAATATTCAAATCTTTGTGAATATTCGCATTTAATGCAATGCATACCATAATGTGGGCCCATAACAACTGAAAGCGATTGGATGAAGAAAACGACAAATATAAGTTGGTTAAAAATAACGAGGCGTAGTTATTACTCAATTAAGATTTGTTGGAATACCCGTGGTTAAAATACTGATGTCTGGCGTGGTTGCCGCAAGACACTACGGTATTACATGATTGTTGAATTATTGATCCTTACGTAAAAAGGCACTACTCAATAATTTTCACACATGAATTCTTGCTCAATATTTTATTTTATTGATTCAATAATTCTTTGCGTTGATATTTTATATTATTGTTGTTCAATAATTGTCACGCATGATATTTCCCATTATCGGATCAATAATTCATATTATTTGAATAATATTATTAGATAACATTATTGGCAATGTCTAGAAAGTTACATCTAAGGAGAGGTTTGGTCACCTAATTGCGCGCCAATGGAGAGATCCTTATTGGAAAGCCCCTCTTTCTGGGAACACGGGTTGTCATAAATGTGATTTCGTAATATTATTTGTGAATAATTAATTATTGATTCATATGATAAGGAAATATTTATTTTATATGAATATAAATGATGGATTTATTTATGTGGTTATTAATGAAGGAATTAATGTTGAGGTGTTTTATCAAGATTTTATCGGATTGGAGGTATTAAAAATTAAATCGGGGTTTTGAGATATATTGCGGGGTTATAATTTTTAATCCGAATAGTTGGATTGTGGTAATTTTTGGGTATGTTATACATACATAAGTTGAGTATATGTCCACAAATTTTGAACCGTTAAAATTCACGAATGATTTGTTATGAATTTTAAGAGGTGTCTGATTAGGAAATCGGGGTTATAATTGATTTTGGTGGAAAATTCTAGAATTGAGTGGGCCCCACTTGTGGTTGGTGAAAAATATGCTGAATTTTATTTCAAATGTGGTGGGTGGCAATAGTAGCGGTAAAGCCATCGGTGCAGGTCAAGTCTGCCTTGGCGGGCTAACATTTTCCTATAAATAGAGGGCTAAGTTAGAATTGAAAATCACACCGAAACAAAGTTTTCTCTCTTTCTCTCTATATTATTGAGCGTATTTTGTGAGTATTTAGATACTTTGAGAGTTTTTGTCAAGTCTACAAGTTTCATTCAAAGATCACTTGAGCCTTTCCTTAGAAGTCTTGATTCTTTGAGGTAAGGGATGCTTATTTTCTTCTCAAATGATATTAATTCTTCATATCATTATCTTTGAAATATCGGTTGGTACTTTTTATCAAATTTGGAACTTTTTGGGTGGGGTTACTATTCATGAGTTACTATTCACGAAGTTACTATTCATGAGTTACTATTCATGAGTTACTATTCACGAGTTACTATTCACGAGTACTATTAATGAAGCGTGAAGATGTTTTTGTGGAATTTCTATCTTTGGGTGTGGAGTTACTATTCACGTATACGGCACTATTCACGTATACTGACACTATTCACGAATACTGCACTATTCAATTAAAAAATGAAAATTCTTCTTTTAAGTCCAAATATCTATTTTGGATACTAGCTTTTGATTGTATCCATGTTTTGATCATTCTTGAATTTTACACCACTATGATTATTTTTGAGGTATTGTTGGACATGGATAAAACAAAGTACGAATCCTTAATCCTTAATCCTTGTCATTTTGTTTCACTTTGGATTCGTTTCTTTAAAATATTTTTCATCATCCTCGGTCTTAAATGATGATATTATTGAATATCTTTGGCACCGTAGTGCAAAGATGAATGATTTCAAGAATATCTTTGGCACGTGGTGCAAAGATGAGCGGTGTTTAAATGAACATGACCGATGATGAATATCTTTGGCACAGTAGTGCAAAGATGAGCAGTGTTGAGATGAACATGACCGATTGATGAATATCTTTGGCTCAGTGGTGCAAAGATGAATATTTGATTTGAGATGAATATTGATTGATGTTACAGGATAAAATATTGATGATGGATTTGTTAAATTCATAGATTATAGTAGATTTCATTCTCTACGTAACTCTTCTATGAATTATTATTTCCGCATTGCGAATATTGACACAAACTTGTTGTCTATTGTATTCTATCGTGATTTTTCCTCGTTGGAGACTAACGATAATTTGTTGTATATTATCTTAGTCATAACATTCTTCTTTGGGCTAGTTGAGCTCACCCTTTTTCCTTGTTGTTCCATTTTTCTTCTCGGGGAGGCGAGAATGTAAGCGAGTACTAGTCGGGGTATGGAATGAAGGTTCTAGAGAGAATTGTTTAGTAGTCCTCACCATTATTGTAAAATAATGTATCAATAAATGTGACGAGGATTTATTTGAGTATAAATATTGTCTAGAAGATAATATTTGTATTTAAACTCACAGTTTTATTGTTGTGATAATAAAGTTGTAGTTGTTTCTGTACCATGTATTTGGCGACTCAGAATGGGTTGGATGGAATGGACCTATTTTGGGGTCGTCACACTATATACCAACTGTAGCACGTCACAATGACACCTTACATAAAGGTATAGTCAAAAACTGTTTTAGAAATTTGAATCTTTGGGAAGTGCTCAAGGAAACCTTCATACATGGGAGGCCATGCTTTTAGGTTATGGTAGATATCATATGGCCACAGAATTATCCTTGGTTGACCCAATAGACCCCGAAGAAAAATGAGAAGATTACTATCATATTCTTCCCAATGGTGAGTCTTCTCTTGACATATCATTATCTCCACTGTCTCTAATTGGGTATTATACTCCAAACAAATACCAAGATTATATAGGTAGTGCTTGTAAATATACTCGTGATGGATGAGCACAACCATGTCTTATGATGACACGAGGTTGTATGTCATTAGACATCTTGTGTGATAGTGGCAAAACACCCTTCCAAGTTAAATTTACCTCACCCTCAACATCTATAGACCACCATTCTATTCTCTCGCTATCCCCCGCTCGACCCAGCTACACTTTTATTACACGAAAGGATTTGTGAAACAAAAGGGTGAGCACAACTAGCTCGATAAAGAATATTATGACTAAAGATAAATAAATTATCAATAGTCTTCATCATGTAAATCGAGATTTAGAACATATGGTAGATGATAAAACTTTTCAACCATAGTTGCGGTGAACGAAGCGATCCATTAGAAGAGTCAAATAGACCATAAAATCTATTATCTTCTCCATATTAAAAGTCCACCAACAATGTTTTATCCCTCAGAACATCAATCAATAATTCATGTCCACAATCACATGTATAACTCATAATCATAATTGTAGTTCTAAATTCCTCTTCTTATCCGGATCGAAGATAATTTCATCACATTGTCTTTACGAAACATCAAAGATCATGGTTATACCAAATCACGCTTCTCGCTCATAATTATAATAATAAATTCATCTTTGCACCACGACCCAAAGATATTTATCAACAGTTCATCTTTACACTACGAATTAAAGATATTCAACAACAATCATCTTTGCATTACGAGCCAAAGATATTCATCAATAATTCATCTTTGCACTATAAAGCTAAAGATATTCAACAACAAATGTCATCTTTGCATTACGAGCAAAAGATATTCATCAATAATTCATCTTTTTGCACTACAGCTAAGATATTCATCAACAAGTCATCTTTGCCTTTGTGAGCGAAAGATATTCATGTATCAAAGAAATACATAATCATTTCGGAAGTTATATAACAATAATTATAACCATGTTGATCGATTCACCTTTGCACTTAAGCTAAAAATATTCAATTGTAAATTCAATGGTCATGATCATACCAGTCAACAATTCAACTTTTGCACTCATCGCCAAAGAGAACCTATAGTCACGATCATACCAATAATCTACTCATATTTACACTCAAGTCAAAGAGAAATATCATCATTAGGGTTATAAGAATGTTATATAAAAATAATATAATCAAAACATGGTTTTAATTTCAAAAGTAAGATTCATAAATCAACGATAATTTGGTCAGAGAAGAAACCAATTTGTCGTGAATAGTACCCGTATTCTTACATAAAATCTTAGTATCGTGCATAGTAACCTCGACACGAAAAAAGATAAAATTTCATAATAAAATTCATATCCATATTTATAACACCTTAATCCAAATGTTATAAATCACTTAATAATATCAAAATCTTAATATTCTTAATATTACAACAATATTTAATAATTTCTAAAACTTATAAACAATTTAATTAAATTGTTTACACTTTACTAATTAATGCATTTAATCATCATAAAATGCCAAACTCATAAGATTTTATCACCAATAACCAAAACCCTCATAAAAAAAATCTGCATATACCTCATATATGATTCTCAAGCCATAAAATCATATTTTCCAATTTTTTTACTTCACATAACATATTTAATTCATTTACTCATAACTAGAATATTTTCATGAAAAATACCAAATCGGCCCCAAAAATATTTATTTTCCGGGATTTAGAAGAATATAGTCCCATATTGAATATATATTTTCTCGAATTTTTAAAATTCATTTACTATTTTCCATATGGCCAAAACTACCGAATAGTTAGACATTTATCATAAATTATACTTTTGTCCAAAAATTCTGAAATTTACACGGTATACTGATATTATATAGATGTACTCCCAATAAAAATTTCATCAATTTTGGAGTTAATAACAAGGATTAAGGATTAAGGATTCGTACTTTGTTTTATCCATGTTCAAAAATACCTCAAAAATAATCATAGTGGTGTAAAATTCAAGAATGATCAAAACATGGATACAATCAAAGCTAGTATCCAGAATAGATATTTTGGACAAAAAGAAGAAATTTTATTTTTGGTGAATAGTCTTGATATCGTGAATAGTCTTGGTATCGTGAATAAGAATCTCAAACACCAAAAGATAGAAATTTCCCAAAAAACATCTTCACGCTTCATGAATAGTACTCGTGAATAGTAACTCATGAATAGTAATTAAAAAAAATTGAATACTTTTATTTCATAAAATTCGGGGTCTTACATCTTTGGCATGTAGTGCAAAGATGAATGATTACCTGATGAATATCTTTGGCCCGTAGTGCAAAGATGGACAGGTGTTGAGATGAACATGACCAACCAGTGATACAAATGAATATCTTTGGCCCGTAGTACAAAGATGAATATTTGATTCAAGATGTATATTGATTGATGTTACAGGGATAAAATATTGATGATGGACTTCTAAATTCATAGATGATAGTAGATTTCATTCTCTACTTAACTCTTCTAATGAATTGTTATTTTCACTGCGAATATTGATCTAAAACTTGTTGTCCATTATATTTTATCTGATTTGTTGAAGGTTAACGATAATTTGTTGTACATTATCTTAGTCATAATATTCTTTACCGGGTTAGTTGAGCTCACCCTTTTACTTTTTGTTGTAAAATAGTGTATCAATAATTGTAATGAGGATTTTATCTGAGTGTGGATATTGTCTAGAAGATAATATTTGTATTTAAACTCACAGTATATGTGTTGTCGTATTTTGCACGACAATTGTATTAATGAATTTGTAGTTATTTTTGTACCATGTATTTGGAGACTTAGAATGGGTGATGTATACCTATTTTTGGGGCCTCACAAAATTATTCTATTATTCCGTTGTTGATGATTATAGCATGATATTAGAATTAGCACGTGATGCACTAGATTTGAGATGTGAGTATCTGAATTTAGGGGCGTCACACCCCCACCACCACCCTGACTTTTTTTTTTTAACTAACACCCTGTAAAATATTTGGCTCAAAAATTAAGTACTCTCTCTTACTTTTTTTAACTAACACTTTTTAAAGTTTTGTAGTTGTTGAAAAAAAAATGAGAAGAAATTCTTTGACTCGAAATACACTCATTTTCTTTATATATTTTTTTTCTAACTAAAACTCAAAGACACCACTTTTCTTAATTTTTTTCTCTTCTATTACAAAACTCAAAAGATATTATCTCTTTTTGTTTTCATTCATTTTCTTTTCTTTTATCTCCAAATTAAAACTCAAAGACAAAGTGTTAAAACTCCAAAACACCTATTTACTTACCTTTCTCTTATTGTGTGTGGCCTTATCCAAATCTTTTGAATTTGTCACATTTGTACTTCATTGGGTTTTTAATAAAAAAATTTGTTGATAAAAAAAAACATTCTAGTATTTTCCTTATAAGAAAGTTATGACTATATATATATATATATATATATATATATATATATATTAGCTATATGTATATACACAGCTCTATAGTATATTCTGGTATATGTATATACCAGAATATCTATGGCGACGATTGAACCGTCGCCGTAGCCTAAAAAATAGTCACCTGTGTATTATACTTAGTTATATATATACATTTTTTTTCTATATATATATATTAAACTTAATAAATTTAAGTATCGAGAAATTATATTGAATTTAGAAAAGTATATAATATAGCTATTTGACGCCACCGAAGTTTGTGGATGATCCGCCCGACATGAGCATGCATACTAGTATACTAAGTGGTAATTAAACAAGATAATACTATTCAGAAAATAAATAAAAAAAAAACAAAAAACGAAACAATGTATATGAACCAAACAGGCGTATTTCCACTTCTATCTTCCAAAGTATAAATTACGAAGTACGAACACCATGCCAGTCATCGACTTCTCAACTCATTGCTTCTGACCTGCAAATGAGCCACATGAAAAAGTTGTAAAGGAGGAAGAGAAATATATATATATATATATATATATATTCATTCACGCAAAACTTATATCTATATACCTTTTCCTTTCTATCTATTTCCGCATTTCAATTCCCCCAATTCTATCTTTCAGTTTCAGTTTCAGTTTCCCAAATCAATCACACAAGAAAAATTATATATACTCATATATATATATATATATAATTATGTAGTTTTTTTCAAATTCTGAAATTCTGAATTTATATGCATTCACGTATTGTTTGATTTGTTTCAATTAGGGTTTGTTGAGATGCAGGGCATGACTGAAATCCCTTTTAAGCACCCACCTTCAATTGTCCCCTTAACATCGCAAATTGCAACACAACCACTTCAAAGAAAACCCCAACAGAATTTTCCCTCTTATCTTGAAGCCCGAGATATCTCTCCAAGAGCCAGAATCCTATGCGAGATCCTTACCAGGGCCAAACCGCAAGAAGTTGAGACCGCGCTTGCCTCCACCGGAGCTTTGCCCTCTCCGGAGCTTGTTGAAGAGGTGCTCAAGCTCTCCTATGGGTGCCCGTCTGCGGCCGTCAAATTTTTCCGATGGGCCGGCGGTGTGTCCCAGAAGCACTCGGCTTTTTCGTGGAACCTAATGGTGAATTTACTTGGCAAGAATGGGATGTTTGAGCCAATGTGGGATGCTGTTCGATCGATGAAACAGAAAAATATGCTTTCCATGGCCACTTTTGTGTCAATTTTTGGGAGCTATTGTGTTGCTGGAAGGTTTAATGAAGCTGTCATGACATTTGATGTTATGGAAAGGTATGAAGTTTTACCTGATGTTGTTGCTGTGAATTCTTTACTAAGTGCAATTTGTAGGGAAGATAATCAAACTGTAAAAGGGCTTGAATTTTTTGATAAAATTAAGACGAAAATTGCCCCAAATGCGGATTCGTTTGCCATTTTGTTAGAAGGGTGGGAGAAAGAAGGGGATGTGGCCAAGGCAAAGAATACTTTTGGGGAGATGGTGATTCGGGTTGGTTGGAGCCCACTATATATGTCTGCTTACGATGCATTCTTGAACACACTTGTCCGCGGGTCGCTGGCAGATGAGGTTATCAAGTTTCTTCAAGTTATGAAGGGTAAAAACTGCTTGCCAGGTTTGAAATTCTTCACTAACGCTCTTGATATTCTAGTTAAGCAGAATGATGCAGCTCATGCTATTCTACTGTGGGATATAATGGTGGGTAGCGGATTAGTGCCTAATTTGATAATGTACAATGCTATGATTGGTCTGCTATGCAATAACAATGACATTGACAATGCCTTCCGTTTACTGGACGAGATGGTCTACCATGGAGCTTTCCCTGAATCTTTAACCTATAACATGGTTTTCCAATGTTTGATTAAGAACAAGAAGGATCGTGAAGCAGGCAGATTTTTCTTCGAGATGATCAAGAATGAATGGTCTCCGACACATTCAAATTGTGTTGCAGCCATCTCACTGTTGTTTGATCGTGATGATCCTGAGACAGCTGTCGAGATTTGGGACTATATGGTTAAGAACAGCATTTTACCTCTTGATGATAGTTCAAATGCGTTGCTCATTGGGCTTTCTAGCATGGACAGGCTTACGGAGACAAGGAGGTATGCTGACAAAATGCTTGATAAAAGGATTAACATATATGAGTCTACAATGGGGAAGCTGAAAATTGCTTTTTATAAAGAGGGAAGAAGTGCACGCGATGTTTATGATGATCTGTCAAGGAAGTGGAAATCTTCCAAGGTTGGTTGACTTTCTGACTATGATAATGTTTGAAGCTTTGACATGGATTATGATTTGTCCATTTTGTGGTTGCCCTTTTCTATTTTCTACATATTTAAAGAATGCTATCTTTTGTCGTTAATTTTCCCTTTGCTTTGGATATGCCTTCGATTTGGCGGTATTTTCCTGTTTCATTGATCATCACCCTTTTACTATTCAATTCTTTCCAGTCTTTAGTTATGAAACATGTTTTCAGTTTTTTCAATTGAGTTCTGAGGTGTTTTAGTTAAAAGAGTCATTGTGTTAAAGCTTGACGTAACAGGCATGATGATGCTGGTTATATTGGAGGAACTTTAAATTAAATCTAGCTTGACCATTTTTGTTCTGCTGGATTCACTTATGTTTACAACAGAGCAGAATTTTTATCCATCTTTCCACTGGTATGAGCATGCTTTTCGAAATTGTCTTCCCTTTATTTTGTTTTTTTATAGTGAAAAACAGTCTCCCTTTCTTTTATTGGACCCTTACTTTCCTAACCATAATTTAGTCCAAGTTTATGAGATTTGGAATTAGTTTTTGTAATGTTTTCTGATTTGCTTACTTGATTGTTACATTCATGCTTGGAAGCTTCTGAGTTAATTTCTTGGCTTTGTTGAGATTTTCTTTCATGACAAAGCAATAACAAAATTTTGCTTGATTGTAGCATAACTATTATTGGGGGATTAGTCGCAACTAATCTCTTGTGTTTATCTTTTCCTTCCTTCCATTTCTTTTCTGGCATCCACGATACTTCAATGAAAGAAAGAGTGTTTGATCAACTGTAAAATTGAGATGACAAATTAACTATTCCTACTCCTGTTTATCTTTTCCTTCCATTTCTTTTCTGGCATCCAGGATACTTCAATGAAAGAACAAGTGCTTGATCAACTGAAAATTTGAGATGACAAATTAACCATTCCTACTCCTATTAGGACAGGTTGGGAAGCTTCTAAATGGTCAGGGTCAGATTTGGGGTTGGCAATCCAAAACCCTAACGATTAGGGTTGGGTTTTGGTTTTAATCCAACCTTCTTTGAATCCTTCCCGATTAGCTACTCCTATGTTCTATTCAGACTTTTAGTTTCAGCCTAGGGTTTTATGTCCATCACCTCTCTCAGTCTCTCTCTCTCCTAATCCTACCTCTACGGTTGATCTCAAAACTTCACCATTTCTTGTGTTATCCATACATGTTACCAGGGAACTTTTATTACCATAGTTATTAAGGCGACAAGGCGAGGCGATAGCTGGGAGCTTAAGCGCTTAGGTGACAAGGCATTCAACTAGTCGTCTGCAAGTCGACAAGTCGTTAAAAATGTAAATTTTATACGTATGTTACTACTTCACAAGCAATACTCTTAAATAGCATTAAAAACAAAAACATATTATTATTTCACATTTATATCTCATTTACACCAACTGAAAACTAAACTAATGAATAGGGAATAATGAAAATATGGGGGCCTTGAGGTTAAAATGTAAACTCAAAAAACTTGGGGGTGATTATGAAAGAAAAATAAGGGCTTAAATGAAAAGTCTGCAACTTAAGGGATTAGATCTAAAGTTCAAGAAAAATATGAGTTACTAAACTGTATTTCACCCAAGATATTTTTAAATCTCAGTCTCCATTTTCTTTTCTTTTTCAAAAGAAGCAGTCTCTTTCTTTTCTTATACGAAAGAAACAGGTAAGATGAAAACAGTCTCCTTTTTGTTTTCTTCCCGATCTCTTTTTTTCTTCGGCGATGGAAGCTTCCGACAGTGGCGATCTTTCCTTTTCTTCTCTCTTTCGTTTCTTTTTTTTCTTTTTTCCAGATCGTGCGCCTTGGAAGGTAGTCGGCCAAGGCATCGCCTAGGCGACCATTTCTTTACCAAGTTGCACGACTTAGCTGCTTCTCCCAAGTCGTTCCTTCGACTTGCTGCTTGCTACCGCTCAGACGCCTAGGTGTCACCTATTTGACGACTAGGACGCTTAGGCGACGACTTGATAATCCTACTTATTACTCTGCATTTTGCGTAATGGGTACTCGTTCCCAATTGCGGTAAAAAGCTAATTGCTTTGTGCATTCTTCATAAGTAGCGTTCCTCGTATGCAATTACGTTCAACGTATCCAGCCAGTCGATCAACATTCTTGTACTATATAGTGATTTTATTCTATAGTTGTAACCCCAAGGAGTTTTAGAAATTGCAAAGGTCTTGAAGAATAACTTCAAGGTTGTTGGTTCCAATCCCCGTACTTGGGGTCAAAATTACCTAACCAAAATTGGTGTTTTCTTCTTTTGAATATTCTATGAAGCACAACATGAACCCAGCTTCAAAAACTTAGCAGGGCCAAACATGCCTGGAGGCGATGCTGAAGCGTCCTTGACATATATAATTGATTTCCCTACTTTTGATTTTATTTTTTTGTTGAGGGGGGGGGGGGGGGGGGGTTGGAGACATTATAGATACATGGGAGTATGCTGGATCGTTGTTATCCAATTCGTGATACTTTGGTATGGAACAATTCGTGATACTTTCGTATGGGGTGCGAGAACGGGTATGTGGTTTGCTAAATTGTAGGTACATCATTTGAATGTGTATACTTAGTTGGTATAATAACTAGGGTTGCAATATGCAAAGGTTCGTTTATTCTAGCTGCTCATGATACGTGTGTTCATATATACTCCCTTCTGTTCCATAATATAAGATCAAATTTAACTCGATATAGATAATTTTCAAAACTCAATTTGATATATTTTCAAATTTAAAATTGATGTAATCAATTTAACTTTCAAAACCAATAAATTTTTTAATTAGTAGTACTATTTAGATAATTTTCAATTTTCATAATTGTGTCGTTTAAAACTAAATTAATTGTTATCAATTTTGAATTTGAAAGTAGCTCAAATTGACTACAAAAGGTCAATATTGATCTTATATTTTGGAACAAATGGAGTATTATTTATTATATTCAAAAGTTCAAGTATGAAATAAAGATTCTAGAAATTGAAATTTTAGAATATAGATCCCACAATTTACAATTGTTTAAATTTAAAAGCAAACAAGTTGCATGAAATCTAATTCGGGACTTCTAAGAGGGCTATTGAGGACTGTAGTTTGACAGGCTTTTGGGTTTTCAAGGCCGAAAACTTAATTGGGCCAAAGGTAAAGAAAGGGTAACTATTACTAGACCTCTTTGTTTAATCGCGGCCTTGCTAATCAAGCATGGACTAACTTATTACAAGCATGCAATATGCAACATGTTATGTTACATGGACTAAGAGATCCTTGTCGAGTGTCGGTGTCCAACACTAGACTTATTTTTTTAGAACATTTTCATTATTTCACACTATTTTATTGTAGGACGAAAATTGTTAAACATAATTAATAGAAAAAGGCAAAATCAACAAAGAGAATTAAAAGAACGAAGAGAATTAAAAGAATTAGGATAATCAAAATAATTTCATCATCCAAGTGTAAAGAGTTTGATATGACTTACAAGCATATTTATAAGAAAATAAGCTCTAATAACCCTAAGCCGTTGCCTCTAAATAAATAAACCCAATTTTGAAATAAACCAATAAATAAAAAGTCCAACAAATTAAATTAATAGACAACTGATAAATAAATAACTAAATAGCGAATCATCCACGACGACGTGATCAATCCCTATCAACTCTTCTCGACAGCGAAAACGAAGCCTATGACGAAGTGAAAACCTCACATCTCTCCAAAAGGCCTGGATCAAGGCGACGAAACTCCTCACACCAATTCTTGTACAATCATTCGGAGGCCTATTGGGCCACTTTACTTAAAACTGATAGAAGGTGCAGGTGGAACAGGTAAATGAGGAATAAGTATAAGCTTATTAGGGTTAGCAAGTGTAGGTGAAGTGGGCGAAGGTGGTGAAGTAGGAGAAGAAGTGGAAGAGGGGGCAAAATTATCAGAATGCCCATAATAATGAGTAAGGTCTTTCACATTGAATACAAGACCAATACCCATATAACTTGGAAGATCCAACTTGTATGCATTAGCGCTAACCTTCTTTTGAACTCAAAATGGACCCATCCTCTTAGCATGCACTTTCTTCCATGTGTCAGGAGGTAATCTCTCAGCACGATGTCACAATATCACTCGATCATTCTCATTAAACTCTTGATACCTGCAATGAACATCTGCAACAGACTTAAAATTTTCATTAGTCAAATTAATTTTCTTTCTTTTCTCAACATGCAAATCATGAATGTGATGCGCAAAAGACTCTGCAGACTCACTAGCCCTATATGCAATGGAAGGGGGAGCTAGATCAACAGGTTTCCTAGGCAAACCAGTGTAATCCTGAAAATGACTCGCTCCAGTCGAACGATTAACTGAGCTATTATATGCAAACTCATCCATAGGTAAAACCTTATCCCATGTAGGCATATGATCACCCACAAGACAACGTATCAAATCACCTAGTTTCCTATTAACAACCTCAGTTTGACCATTGGCCTAGGGATGATTAGCTCTTGAGGTTAGGCCAAAAGAACCTATCCTTAACAATGACATTGGTCTTATCTTGGCCAAAGTGTCTAGCTAAACCTCCCGCGTACAACTCTCACGATAAATACTCACGTATCGATGTACTAAGAATACACAAGCGGGTGCCTTTAAAAAAATACCCATCATGGATACAAAAATCACTAGAGGGTGGAGAACTAGGAATCTGTAGGTCAACATAAATGTCACTAAAGTCTCGACAAGTAGGGTACTCCTGGATAATGTGCTCAAATCCCACAACCATCACTCTTAAAAAGTTGACAAGGATGGACACCTTACTCAGCACATCGACAACCACGTTCTCTATCCCTTTGCAATGCTTAAGGACAAAAGAATTCTCCTAGATAAACTCTACCCACCTAGCGTGTCGATGAATGAGCTTTTTTTGAGAGCTAAGGTACTGGAGTGCCTGATGATCGGAGTAAAGAACAAACTCCCTATGCAACAAATAATGTAGCCAATAACTAAGTGCCTGGATTATAGCATAAAATTTTCTATCATAAGTGGAGTACTTTTGTCGGGCCTCATTCAATTTCTCACTAAAGAACGCTATAGGATGACCCTCTTGACTAAGCACTCCCCCTATCCATATGACTAAAGCGTTGCATGCTACCCCAAACACTTTACTAAAGTCTGGTAGCATGAGGGCAAATGCCTATGTTAACCTATTCTTGAATTCCACAAAGGCTTTGGTAGTCGATTTAGTCCAATCAAACTCTCTCCTTTTCAAACTATCAGTGATGGGAGCTATAATGGTAATAAATCCTCTAATGAACCTCATATAAAACGTAGCTAGCCCATGAAAGCTTCGAGCTTCGTGAATATTAGAAGGTTCAAACTACTCATTAATAGCCTTTACTTTCTCAGCGTTGGTAGACACCCCCCCCTCTTTGGAGATCACAAACCCGATGAAAATGACAGACTCCTGAACAAAAGAACGCTTCTTCAAATTAACAGAGTTTCTCACGTAGAAGAACTGCTAGACTCTCTCGCAAGTGAAGTAAGCGCTCTTCTCGGGTTTTACTATAAATGAGGATGTTATCAAAATAGACCACTACAAACTTGCCTGTGAAAGGATGTAGCACTTGATTCATAAGTCTCATAAATGTGTTGGGTGCATTGGTTAAGTCAAAAGGTAAGACTAACCACTCATAAAGTTCGTCCCCTGTATTTCACTCATCTCCTTCTCGGATGCCGATTTGGTGGTATCCACTCGGCAAGTTTATTTTGGTGAAAACACGAGCCTCAATCATCATATCTATCTTGTGATCAAGCCTAGGTATGGGAAACCTATACTTGACGGTTATCTTATTTATGGCTCGGCTATTGCAACACATCCTCAAACTCCCATCAACCTTAAGGGTGAACAAGGCTGGAACTGCACAAGGGCTAAGACTCTCTAACAAAGTCCTTACTCAACAACTCACCTACCTGTCGTCTCATCTAAGTCTGCCATGTGGGATGCATCTTATAATATGGCAAGTTCGGTAAAGAAGACCTTGAAACAAGGTCAATGGCACGTTGGATGTCCCTAAGAGGTGGTAACTCATTGGACAAATCATTAGGCATAACATCGGCAAACTCGTGTAGAATCTACCTAACATCACTACAAATCTCTCTAGTACTCTTCTCTAGAACATCTCTCACCTCTCTAGCTACCACCACATACACAACCTTTTCATCCAACACACTCCATCCAACTCCTTTCTATTAAAAATATGGAGTGATTTGGTTTGTTAGGTAGGTAAGCTAGTCTCCTTTGGTTGGGGTGTCACGTGTACTAATGATATTTTTTGCCCCTTGTGTGTAAACACATGTGTTCGTCCTCCCATAATAGGTCACATTACATTCATATAGCCAACGTTGCCCTAGTAGAATATGTGCAACATTCATAGGAAGGACATCACACCAAATACTCTCCTCATAGCCTTGAATGTGGATCGACACTAAACATCTCTTTGACACAGGAATGAATGTCTTGTTTGATGCTAAAAGGCTGGAGATGTGGTTTTGTCTTCAGCTTCATCCGTGGTAAGGAGGACTCACTGTTCTAAAAATCCCCGCCTAGGCGCTAGGCCCCCCCCCTTGGCGCCCCGCCTAGGCGCTAGGCCCCCCTGGTGCCTCACCTAGGCCCAAGGCGTCAAAAAATCCCTTCAGGAGCCTAGACGGAGAGTTTTTTTTTTTTTTTAATAACTACCCAAACCAGATCTTGATATATTTATTTTTCTAATGATTTACCATATTCATAATACATGTTGTAGTATATCAAATCACAACAAGTGAACAATATCAAGTCAAAATGGATAATTTTATTATAGTTGTAATTTTTTAAATTTGTGCCAACTTCAAATTATATAAATGATGATATATTTGTAATATTTAGTTTAATTTAATATAATTCTTAAATTTATGTTTAGTTTCTTAAGTTTTAATATTGAATTAAACTCTTGAAATTTTAAATTTTATTATTTAATAGCAATCATGTTTATGAATAAAACTAATACGTTAAAAATATGTTTGAACTTTGAATAATTGCATGTTTGTGTTTGACCTTTGACATTAGCAATATGGATATGTGTTTGAACTTTAAGCAAAGACCTTTATTATCTTTATTATAGATTGTTTTGCTTTATATTATTGTTTTGTTTGGATAAATGTGAGATAAAATATTAAAATTGGCTTAAAATAAAAAATCCCGCCTAGGCCCCCTAGGCGCTAGGCCCCGCCTAAGCCCCCTCGGCCTCCCGCCTCCCGCCTAGCGCCTTTTAGAACATTGGGCGGACTTAGCAACCACATTTAAGCAACTAACCTCATTGATGATCAACTTAGAAGAGACACCACCTACTTTGTTGTAAGTCTGAAATATGATGGTTCTCTAATCGTCCTCTCCCATGATTCGTAAAAACGCATCTCATGACATTTACCTGATTACCTGTCTCCTCTAGGTGCTCATCAACATCCTCATCCTACGAGTTATACTCACCCTGACTTCAGCCCCGACAATATCTCCCTCCTCTTTTGAAGTTTTCTCTACTATTGTTACTGTAATGTCACATATATTTGAATTTAATGAAAATTCTGTGTATAAAATTTTATTTATTTTATATATAATATTTAGTTGACTATTCCATCTTAATTATTGGGGAATGTGGTAAAAGGAATATACATTATTTTAATTCTATAACTCTATAATTAAATTAAGAATGAAAAGAAAAGCCAACATGGCTTAAATTGAAGAATTTCCTGGCATGAAGCTATGTCTGTAATGAAATGATTAAATTAGGTTTAACAAATTTCATTGATTATTTCATGTGGTATTTAAGTATTTAATTTAATTGAATTTCATGTGACATCAATTTAAATGATGTGTATAAAGAGTATGAATATTAGCCAAGATAAACATGTGATGAAGTCGAAGCATTTTTCGTTATCGATTCATTAAACGTGAAGATAAGTCCCATGATTTTATTTTTTGAAATTAAGATGAAATGTGGCAATTGAAATTCATGGACCTCATGTGACATTTCAAGACCATGTTAATTGTTATAACAGTTCATGTTAATCAATCCTACTGTTCCATGTATGCTTGCTAGTCCAACTGTAGCTTAAGGCCCAAATCAAATGTTTTAGATTCCAGCCATGTTGCAGGCCCAATCTGGCAGCCCAAATGGAATGTAAAAAGGGGCTGTTTTGTTTCAGTTAGAATGAGCAGTGTGAGGAAATTAGATGGTTAGTTAGTTTAGTTAGTTATCAGTTTAGTTAAGGGCTAGGAGGGTACAAGTTAGGGGGCAAGGAGGCTGGGACATGACTTTTCTATAGGGGGATATGTAGGCTACAAATTGGAGATGACTGCTGAGTCTTGTAGGGGCTGAGTAGGGGGCATGCTAGAGGTCAGATAGGGGCCAAGGGACTGACTGTAGGGGGGGGCTCAGTCATATAAGACTAGCTCTTCCACCCCCCAAAAGAGTTGGCTCATTACCAAATACACTAAGGCTTAACTGCAGCATAGAGAGTAAGAGAGAGAGAGCTCTTGCTGGGAAAAGATAAGGGAGGTAGTGAGTACAGTTAGCATTTAGCAACAGCTGAAGCTAGCAGTTGCCATTGTTGCAAGAAGTGATTAACTACCTCAAGCTCTATAAAAGTAAGCCAAACTGCAGCTCATCCTTGTTCATTATGCAAACTGTCCATATTTTTTTTATTTGTTTAAGCATGTTTGGATGGGGCTGTGATGTTGTTGTGCTATGTTTGGAGACCATGAAGGGTCCGGGAGGCATATGGTTGGGGATTTATGAAGGAGTACATGTGTTATATGTATATCTATACAAGCATGTAATGTGTTTTTATGGACTGCACTCCAACTGTTTGTTAAAATTCCCTAGTGTTGACTGTTATGTGCTAAAGGTATGTTAACTATGCAGTCAAGTGCAAAACTATGTCTATATGTTATAGTACTAAGCAAATGCCTATATGTATGCTTATATGCTAAATGTGATATGGTTATGATTAACTTGGATAGCTATGTAGTTTCATGTCTAAAACTCAAGTAATGGGGCTGTTATGTGTCAATACATGCTAGCTATGAAGTAATGAGCTCTGGACCATGTACATAAGTTGTTTAGTAATCACATGTTGCATATATGCCTCAATGTTAACCTTAGCATAGCTTAGGACTGTTTTTAGTTATCATGCCAAATCCATGCTTAAAACTATGTAGTTTGGGACTGTGACAGAGAATTAGAGATTCTGGCCATGCTAGGCCATAATAAACGTATGTTAGGTCAAGAATGCTTGCTAGAAATGATTCCAAAGTATAGCCAAGCTATGAGTAATCAATAATAAGGTTTCATGTGTTATGTGCCAAGTGTAAAGTGAGCTCCATGAGTCAAAATCATGCAAAACTATTAAGCAAGGCAAGGGTATGTTAAAAGTAGTCTAGAGTGATCATATTGCACATGTCTAAGCTATCTATATGGCCAAAATCTGCAGAGGTAGGATGAAACCAAAAATCAGCTTAAATTGGACTTGTGATGAACAGGTCAGTTTGAGCCTTGATTAAAAGGGGCTTAAGCTTGTTTGTATAGGAAAGCTAACTTAATAATAAAATACCTTGGTATATGGTCTAATTGCATGACCACTCATGTGAGAGTCAAAGGCTTAACTAAAAAATTCCAAATATTCATCGAACTAGCCTAGAAAATCATCTCTGCTGAAAATGATGATGATGACATCTCCTAGTTGGAGCTCAGCCTTAGTCAACTTAAAAAGGTTGGACTATAATGATTTTAGTATGTACAAACTACAAAGTGCAAATAGAGTAGGAGATTCAAAGAAATGAGTTTTGCATGTTCAATGCTATGAAACTTGGGGTTCAAAGAGGTCAAAATCATGAGCAATGATAGGAAAGACAAGGCTGGAGCCAAAACAAGGCCAATCTGGGTCTGTGTTGAACAAGCCAGATTGAGCCTTGTTTTGAGAGGGCTTGGCTTGCTTGCTTAGTTGGCTAAACCTACAGAAAAATACCTTGTTGTGTGGTCTAAAAACATGCCCAGATTTGAAAGCCAAAAGCCTATCGCAAAAATTCAGAAAAAATTATCAAAGGAGGCATGAAAATCATCGTTGCTACAGTTTCTGCAGCAGAGTTGAAGGTGTTAAACACCCATTTTGACCCACTGTTTTGAGGAGTCTTAAATGGTTGGTTCAATTGACCAATGATGGAATAAAATACTATGATATGTGGTCTAAATGCTTGCCCAAACTTGAAATCAAATAGGTTAACACAAAAAGTCATAAAAATCCCTAAAGTAGCCTTGAAAATCACAAAATTTGCAGATTTTGCAACAAGGTGACTGTGCTGAACATGCTTTTTGAGCCACTGTTTTGGGGAGTCTTAAGATGTTTCAGTTGACTAACTATGGAATGAAATACTATGTCATATGGTGTAAAAGCTTGTTCAGACTTGGAAGCAAATGGGTTAATACAAAAATTCCTAAAAATCCCTAAGTGGGCTGGAAATTCACTAAAACTGCTGCACTGTAGCAGTTGCAGCAACTCTAACAGTGCACTTTGAGCCTCTGATTTGAATACTTTAATTTGATGTTTTGAAGCAACTAAATGATGGATTAAATAAATACCTTGTAGGGTTTAGATCTTGTCCAACTTTGATAGCTATTGGATCAATGTGGAAAATTATAAAAATCCCCAAAGTACCCTAGAAAATCATATTTTCTGTTTTTGAACTATGATGGAAAAATAGGATTTGACCTTGGGAAATGGCATGGCTTGACTTAGGATGTTATTTGTTGAAGTGTAAAATGACTAATAAATCATATCATGCTCTATTTAGACCAAAATGAGTATGTTTGATAATGTATATGTACTAAGTATGTGATGAATGCTATGTTCTCATATATGATTATGTGTATATGCACATTAAGACTATTGCATGAAATTATACATGAAAGTATGTGGTAAATACTTATTGATGTCTTAATAGCAATAACTAAACCTATGTGGTACATGTTAATCGTAACAGCAATTAGTTAGCATACGGGTTAAATGTTTTTTTCATCATTCCACTTTAGGTCAACTTACAGTTAGCTAACTCAATTTTTTTTTCTTACAATCAACTAACTATGCTTTACTTTTCTTACAAATCGTTAGAAAAACCGTTAAGTCCTTTGACTTTAAAAGGAAATATACACATAAACAGCTAACTTGTAAAAAATAGCTTGTGTGTCGAGGATTATCCATTTGGCTTTCATTATGTGGATCTGACGTGGAAATTAAAAGAGAGAGAGCTGACATTTTAAGAGAAACATGGAAGTTTTAAGAGAGAAAATTGAATTTTTTTAGGTAAATAATATTAAATATAATCATTTAAGAAATTATGAAATTGAGTTACTGTTCATCTTCTTCTACCCAATGCCAAATCCTTGGTCTCAATTTCCCATTTCCAGTTCCCTTACCCTTTAAAATTGACCAGTGTCAGATTCCCTATATATATCCCAGTTGCACCATAATTCATTGAAAAGGAGAAAATTAATGCTTGGGGAGACGTAATGATAAGGAGGCGGTTTTCATCATCATCCTCATTGATCGTAGGATTATTATCGAATCACCGCCACCATCGCGGTTGTTATTGTTTAATGGCCACGAGTTCATCGTCCACATCTTATTCTTTATTGAGTCAAGGGAACAATTACAAGAATGATCCATCATTATTGTCGTCCTGAAACTCCAACAAGGGATTCCATTTCCTACCTTATACAGCCCTACATCTAAAACCCACCACCAAAACAATTATTATTAAATCTGCAGCTGGAAATGATAGCAACAACAATAGTAATAGCAGTAGCTGTAGTAATGGTAACAAATTAGCTATGGAAGAAAGAACTTCCTGGGCATCTGATTCCTAAAAGCATCTAGATCTATTATGAGATCAAACCCATGTAAGAATTTTATAATTTTCAGATCTAGATCTACTTGCATCAACGAAGAAGAAGAATAGGAGAGAGATTTGACCATGAAATGTGTAAAAACTTATTTGGCCACAGACTGAATGTTTTAAATTAGAATAAATTAAGCCACGTCACATTGCAATGTCAATCTCCCATTAAAATAATTAACACCCGTGATGGAAATTCAATATTTTGCAAGAAAACTAAAGTTTAGTGAGTTGTCTGTAAGAAAAAAGAGTTTAGTTAGTCGTTTGTAAGTTGACCTAAAGTATGTGGTAAATACTTATTGATGTCCTTAATAGCAATAACTTAACCTATGTGGTACATGTTAATCGTAACAACAATTAGTTAGCATACTAATTTGTTGAGCTGGCATGTTGTACATAAAACGACAATATAGGAGTTATGTTATAAAGTGACTAAGTGAGCCAACATTATATACATGTAGGCTATCCAGTGACAAGATAGAACCTTTAAGAATTTAAGCTGACGCGAAAGACAAATACTCAAACTAAAGCTCATCTTTTCAAGTTATTTAAACTATTGAACTGCAAGCTTTTAATTTCAGTTATTCATGAACTGTTTAAAGTATGTCAATGCCATTGTTTCGGCTAGACAAATGTTGAGAGATATTGATATTCTGAATTTATAGAAATCTCATTCAATGCTCTCCGAACCATATTGTTGTGCGGATTTCTATATTAATGTTGTGAACGAACCCTTTTATAGGGGCATATGAGATCGGACGTTAGGATTCCGGTGGACACAAATAGTGTCGAATAGACTGTTATGTTGTGCATAATATAAGGTACTTAAGTTGTTCCCATAAAGTACAAGTTTAGGGTTTATTCAGTTTTTAGTATCTGTTTATATCCGTGGTGGGTTGCGATTTTGATCTCTTGTCGATTCTAGTACATAGTTCATTGGACATTTGACCGTCCAACATGCAAAAGTATGATTTTTAAATCAAAATACCTATAAAACAGTTTTGTTCAAGATTCTTCCCAATTGTTATTAAATTGCTTAAAGTTATTCATATTATGCTATGTTAAAAATACTTGCTGAGCAATCATTTGCTCACCCTTGCGTTATATATAACACTTTCAGTTAAAACTAAGAAGGCTAGAGGTTCCGATAAGGATAAAGAAAAGGGCAATTCCATAGATTAATATTATGAAGCGCATGTGCTTATTTGAATTACTAAAGTGATGTAATAGACTTTAATATTATTATTAATGTTATTAATTTGTCTAAATGTTGTAAAAGTCTAAGAACCTGAGATTAGAAAATAGTATTTGTATAAGAACTATGTAATTAAGACATATATTAAATTAATGTATGAATATATGGGTATGTATGTTTAGTATCGTGAGCACCAAACCCCAGGTAAAAGTGACCCGGATTTGGGGGCCTCACAGTTATCCGCTGGCGATTACGATCGAGGCACTCAAAAGACTTGTGTCCGAACTCCTAGCATGTAAAGCACCTCTCCTGGCTGAGAGTTGGGTGCAACTACACCCTTCCTTCTGTCACGAGATGGCCCAACTACGTTGTTACTAGCCCTGGAGGACGCTTGAGAAGTGGGGAAAGGTCCACTCTGCGAGCAATTTCGACCACTTGGCTGACTTGAGCAAGAAGGGACTCTCTTAGCGATACCCTGTAACCTATACTCATTATCTAGAGCTGACTGTTAAAAGTTATCTAGGGTAGTGATGCCACTGGTTAGGATGTGTGATTGAAGTTTATGTCGTAACCCATTCTTGAACTTCATAATGGTCAATTTATCACCCTCACTGAGCCTACATCTTTGAGTCAACTCCCTAAATCTGCAGATGTAATCAGCAATAGACTTGTTATTACCCTGACAAAAGTTGTCATACTACTCTATTAACCTATCATACGGATAAATAATATTGCTTTAGGTAAGTTTTCATCTCCCCCAATGTTTGATAGGTGGCTCACCTAGAAGCTCCAAGTCTCTCAACCCCTTACCAAAATAAACTGGCCAATTTCACCAATTTCATTTTGCCTAACCACACCTTCCTATCCTCAAACTTGTCATACCAGTCAAAATATTTCTCCATGCTGGACAATCGAACAAGGAATGCATTGGGATCAATTCTACCGTCAAACTCGGGTACCTTGATTTTCCTAGTCATCATCATTAAGGATCATGCCTAGGATGTTCATGGTGTCTAACATGTGAGTTTTTGACATGCCCATTCCCAGTATTCCCCTGAGGTTTCACTACAGGGTTGTCTTTGTTCAATGTGTGTGATCATTCTATCATTCATTTGACCCAGTTGTGCAACTATGACCACTAATTGGTCCTGGATTTCTTCTAAAGCAGCTTGGGTATGTGTAGTCGCAATGCAAATGCAAGTGCAAAACTGACAATACAAAAATTTAATTGAAGCGAATTAAAATTACAAGTCTAAGCCTATGCAATCACAATCTCAAAAGCTATTGATAATAACCGAATAATATGTAAGTAGATGGAATAATATGCAATTTTAAAAGAACAAATTCAAAACAAGCTTTTAGAAATTTTAGAACTAATGAACGAAGGGAATACAAGTGATTAAATATTGAAAATCCGAATATTCAAAATGAAATATTTACTTTTATCTTTTTTTTTTATTTAAAAAATTGGACTTGACTGATCAAAAAGAATGAGACTGGGGTGACAAGTGCTAAGGTTAAAAGTTTAGGACTCTTTAAACTTTAAACTGTGGGACAATATTTACATGGAGAGCAGAAGTTTAGAGTACTAAAAGGTAATTTACAAGATTTTTTAATTTAAATTAGTAAAGTTAGGTTTACCTCCCTATTTTCAAAACAACACATCAACATGGTTTATTTTTTTTGGAACAGTGAATCACGATGAACAGTAATTTCGGCGATAAACAGTACTCCGATGAACAATAACTTTTTTTTAATGTGAAAACCCAAAATCTCCAAAAAATTAATAAATTGATGGAGAGACAAAGCTCTGATGCCAATATGATGTAGGACAAAAATTGTTGAACAGATAATTAATTGGAAAAGACAAAATCACCGAAGAGAATTAAAAGAACTAGGGTGATTTAAACGCAAGAGAACAACTATCTCTAGGGTTTCCCAATTGCAGGAAGGAGGAAAAATATTGAGAATAATTTCAATATCAATGTGTAAAAAGTCTGACATGACTTACAAACATATTTATAAGGAAATAAACTCTAATAACCCTAAGTCCAATAAAAACTCGGCCTCTAAATAAATAACCCAATACTAAAGTAAACCAATAAATAAGAAGTCCAACAAACTAAATAAATAGACACCTGATAAATAAATAACTAAAGAGCGAATCATCCACCATGACTACGTCTCACGGATCGATGCCTATCAATTATGGAGTGTCTTGATGCCACACCCATACTAGTGTACTTTACCTTTAATTGGAGAGTCCTTGTACACAGGAAACATGTGGCTTGTTGCTTGTATACCTTGCTTATAATAAGGTGGAAGTTAAAATTGGGTGGAGATATTTATAGGCAAAAGAGGGTTTAAGGTTTGAATGAGAGAGGAACAACGCGAACGATTAATCAAGCAGAGGTGCGAGAGCTCCAATTCTAGTGTCAATTTTGAAATCAAAGATAGGGCTCTTTAGAGATGATCTTGTTAAATGGGGAAGCAAGGTGTTCAACAATTTGGGGTGCAAAATCAAGGCAAAGGAGTTGGCTTCGGAGCATGCGATGGTTTTTCATGCTTATTCTACACAAAGGGAGAACCTTATTTGGTATGACCACATGAGTATGATGAACTCCTTAGCAGTGAAAGATGACGTGGGCGAAATTTCAACGTCGCCCTTTGCAAGTATACAATAGAATACATAGTACGATTGTTAATTTCAACTGTCTTTTACTTGACCCTTTCTGAAATCTAGAACAAGTCACCAAATATGGCGAATTGGTGTGTCCTATACCATATTCTAGAATGCGCAACCCAGGTTGTGGTTCGCTGGGGAGGGGGTGAATTTGTTAACACTGCCAAATATATGTTGGGGGTATGCTCAGGATATTCTACACGGTGCTACTGTTCACACATACATTCAATTGAAATACACCAATAGAGTGAATGTCTTCTATATATTACATAATAATATTTCCCTTCCAAGGTTTTTTATAACCGTTACATATGTTCTTCGTCATAGTATCAAATTAACAAAAGTAATACTATTCTTTTACAAGGATAACTACTTGTCCGCCTTGCCTTTCCTTTGTTCTTACCGGATCCTTCGATCCGTTCATTTTTAGCTGCAATCATATGGTTCAAGCAAGGGTGAGCATAACTAGCTCAGCAAGTAAAACAGTTATCGTCGAGCAACATGCATGAATCATATGAATATATCTTCTATAACTGAATCAATAGTTATGAAGTACTATAAATAAACCAAAATAGTACTTCTCTTTTTCATTAAAATGTTTAACGATGAAAATCATCAGTTAAACCTTGAGCATTTGGTTCTTTCTTTCTCTGAAAAGGACAACCCGGCACAAAGTCCGTAAGGCCAACATTTCTTACGAGTACATCTAGATGATTAGCTTATAGTACTCTTATGTTGTACAACACTACTACATTAAACGTATCTACATTTAAGGTTTTGGCAAACTCACGTGTCAGTCGCTTTACGACAAAACATTTGTTTATTCATACTCGGTCTTTCTTTGAATCCATACCAAAATAGTTGGCACGAGATAACAATATTTATAGTATTTCAATAGATTATAACGAAATCCATAAAATACTATAAGTTTGGTCTAGCTGAAGGAAATGGCTTTGACTTTTTTGTTACATCAATTTATGTGTATAATACATGAATAATAAAGCTTGTCCAAATAAGTATAGACAAGAGTTAAGAACATTTTCCTTTAGCGCCGTCTACTGTTAATTCACTTTCCTTTTGAGTCATTATAGATTCTACATAATAGTCACATAGTATACCATGTTAGGTCATAAACAATCAATAAGTATTGTCATTACCCTATCTTCTCCTTCTTCTCGGTCTAACTATCTGTTTGCTTAACTTACTAACATTCGTTAGGTTAGTTAACGTTCATTATGGCTTTATAACATTTTATTGTTATAAGTAACCTTACATATTCCATGTTTAAGTAATTACATTTCAAGCAATCTCAAACATCCATTCAAAGTGCGTACGGTTTACCGTATTATTAAACTTACTTTGTGTTTACGTTTTCGTCACCTTTGGTTAACTCTCAATTGTTGAACTTAAGATTTTAATCATCCTTTAAGATGTTACTTTAAGTTTAATTAAGGTCATAATTCACCTTCAATTAACTTACCTTTCTTTTGTATTCATATTTATTATTCTCTGCCTTTTGTCTAGGACTGGCGCTGCGGCACCGTGTCCTTCGTTATTTGCTGCTCTGCAGCGCATCTCTCCAGTGTCTGGGATCCGGTTCCGGCGCTGCGACGTCACTTTCTTAGGCTTGGGAGGCGCTGCGGCGCCGGCCCTGAGCCTTTGAAATTTTTTAAAGTTTTTTATTTCAAATTCTTTCCGGGCTCATAACTTAATCGTTATAAGTCGGAATTGGCTCATTCAAAAGCCGTTATCTCACATATCTCATATACTTTGATTTTATTTCGGACAAAATAAGTTTCTGAATCCGTTAACACTAAATTCACTGTTTAAATCTTCTATTACGTTCATGAATGTTTATAGCTTGTTTCTTCGTTTTAAGTCGGAATTCGACCATTCTTGAGTCCACAACTCTTAAATGCAAAGTTCTACGATACGCCATCTAAAACTAAGGTTTCCAAGTTAAACGATGACTTTTAACTATCATTCCGGGAATCTTACGATTTCGACGATTATCGTCTAATCTCGTAAATTTCGATATAACTTCGTTACTTGAGATTTTTACTCCATTCAAAATGGATTCTTTCCATTATTCATACATCTATCATCTTAACCAAGCATATAACATCTAATCCTATACACGATGATTTTAAACTTGTTCATCAACATGTGATAAATTTTCATGTTTTCTGCATTATTTCTTACTTATTTGATTATGATTCCACTTATAACATGGTTATTAATGTTTATAGTCCACTAATAGCCATCCTTGTTATTCCTTAAGATACATGCTCCACCAATAATCACTTCTCTATCAAGATTTAAATTGAAGAGATGAAGATTAAAGGTTCAAGTTTCATTACCTTTTGATGTTCTAGCTTTCTTCTTCTTCTTCGATTAATTGAAATAACTCTCACTTCTCTCTCAATATAATGCTCTAAGTGTTGGTGAAATCAAACAATCAACAAATGACAACCTAAGCTTTCTATTTATACTTTGCAAAGTGGGGGTAAAATGGTCAAAATGTCACCCAACCTTCTTACTATTCCAAACTTGCAAGGAAAGTCTCTCCTCTTGCTTGGCCATCAAGTGTCCGGCCATGACTCACCACGGGGGCCCACATGGGTTGCCTCATGGGTTTTACCCATCCGATGGCGCAACGGTTTGATCCACGGGTTCGGGTTTTGGTTCGGGATTACGTTTAATTTAATTTGTGCCTAACCTTGGGCTTGAATTAAAATATCTTTGGGCTTTGATCATCTTTCAATTGGGATTGCCAAAGTTCACATTCAAGTTTCACTAATCCAATGATAATGGTTTGTGCTTTTACTGTATAATTCTCGAATTCTTCACGTATGCTAGTTCATATAACATTCATCTTATACGTTATATTATCTTTCGTATATATACTTGTACAATAACTTGTATTATACTTGTATTCTTTCCCGTATAATATCTTCCTTATTATACATCACTGTTAAGTATTCAAATCTTCATGTTTCCTAACATTCTCGAATTTGAGTATGCAGGCGAAAAACTGCGTTTGCCATAACTGAATTATTATTAGATAATCAACCTTTCTTTAAAATTCTATCATTACGTATTTTCCGGATGTTCACAAGTAATTCCCGAGCAGAAATGGATGAATAATGTTTTTCGGAGAATTTCTCGGAAAGCTTTTGTTTTCATTTTGAAAATTCAAACACTTTATTTCTAGCTCTTAGCCAGAATACTACTATCATACCCCTCTTTTAGGTTATAGAATAACTTTAATCTCGCTTACTCGTTATAAATAACATAGAATATAATTTTATTCAAATAAAATTAATTTACATTATAATCCGATTTTCTCGGTTGTTACATGATTAGTGTTTAAATGCAACTTTTTTAAAAAGCAGGGTCATCTTGTAAATATACCCATACTTATTTTGGGCCTTTTGTTCTTTTGCAGAATTAGTTGTTTTGTTATTTGCCCATTGCTTTGATCGACTTCTTATCATAGTTTTAGCCTAGGGAGTAGGGATATGATGTAGATTTTGTCTCCATTGTGCAGGTTTTTCCTGCTTTTTGTATGTTTGAATACAGGCGGAACCCCCCCTGGTGTTTTTCTTTATTTAATTTTTCTATTTGTACTTGGCAATTTTTTATTTTTATTTTGTTTTTAAAACGAACCTTGAAACAGTAGAAATTGTCTAATTTTGCCTTAAATTTATTATTTAATGTTATTGCCATTTTATCTAAAAGATAAATAAAAATTCAATGCTAATTTCTTATCTCCTCTAATTAGTGTTTGCCTATGAAATCTGTTTGTACCATACTAATGTCATTTATGATTCTATTAATAAACTGGAAAATATTAATGGTGAATATATGATACATTTTTGCATTTTATTCTCATTATTAAGGTAACATGTGAGTTGATATAGTTCCCATCTGTGTTCGAACATGAAGTTGAAGGCTTAATGTAAAAGGTGGGCCCAAGACTTATCAGCTTAAGCTTTTGGCTCAAGTTAAGTTAAAATGGCATATTAAGCATTGTTATTAAGCTTCGCCTAGTTGACAAAGTGGAGGGCCATTGGGAAGAGGCTACATCTTGGTGAAAGCTTCAATGGCTGCTTTGTTCTCTAAGACATTGCCTAGGTGTCCCCTTGGACGATTTCGTTAAAAGGCATGTTGCGTATGTGGTATGCCTTAGAGTCACCATTGTGAGAGAGGATCAAATCAGTAGAAAAGAAATTAAATGAAAGAGTAGAAGAAGGTGATGCAGTCACCTGTCTCTCTTCTCTTGGCGTATCTTCTCTCTTGTGACGTCTTTTTCTCCTTGGTCTTTGTCTCTTTGATTATGATCATCTTTCTCGTCTTGCATCTTTGTGGTTTTCTCTCTTGTATCTTTTCTCTCACGAGTCGCTGCTATTATGTGGCTCTGTTGTGACTTGTGACTAATAACTCTCTATGTATCTAAATATCTATGTTTATATAATATGTATCCTATTTTTTTTATAGTACTTGCTAGTTACTAGTAAGAGTCAGCAGTCGGCGGTCAACACTCCATAGGGTTAATGGGTTATGCGTAAATTATTTGCTTTAATAGTACAATTAATATAATACATCAACACACACTAGCTTATGATTGATGAGTGGAAGGACATAATAACTTACCTACTTGGCATGTGCCTATCTGTAAATTATTTTTTTAGGATAATGCTAGTAGGGCCTCAATTGTACGTATCATCATTATATTGGTATGTAATAATTGCTAATGACCCACCATGATATTGTACAACCAATATAATGATAACATGTGTATTTGAAAGTTGAAACACATTGAGACCCTTAGCATCACCCATTTTTTAACCACCATCACATATCAACTAGGACTACTACAACCTGTTTCAACCTTATTCTAGTTTCATCATTCATCACACACACATTAATAATTTATTAAGTATATTATAATATTATTCAATATTTCTGAAAAATAAAATATTATTTAACCAACTTATTTTTTGAATTAAGCTTTGATTATTTGTTTCATTATTAGGACAATGATTAATGAATCTACTGTTTAGTTTATTTTTGAATTACAACAACAACAATAATAATAATACATAATAAAGAAAATAAATAAAACTAATAATAATAATAATTATAGAAGTATAAAATGCACATTGTAAACAAGTTACGGCCTTAGCCCTTAAGTACCTTATGCCTAGAGCTTATGATATGTTGTCAAGTTATGATGCCCCTGGACAGTGTGAGTGACAGTAGACTACTTCACATGGGGTTTAATAGGCAATTCAAGTTCTTAGGTACACAACTCAGCTTCTGAATAGTCAAATTTGTGCTTAAAGGAATTTTAAGATTGAGAGGTCCTCAAGTTCTTGAAGTGCTTACGCAATGTGCAAATTAGAAATTCTGGGAGATTTACATGCGGATGAAGCTATACATTTATTATTTTATTTCATTTTTGGATAAAGATAAAATTTTGTTTGATGAAAAGAGAGAATACAAGCGTAGGTGGACAAGGAGTAAAACAAATGGAAATAAAAGGTAAACAACTCTCCAATCTCTACAACAACCAGATACAAAATATCCCTAAGGCACCCTGGTAGAGACCCATAAAGAAGGAAGAAAAAAAATATCATACCCAAAAATAAAGCGAAATATAAATAGCTCTCTCTAAAAGAAGAGCATTAAGCTCAGTTTAGATCCCAAAAAAAGAACACAGCGCACACTTCCGATTTCCAAAGCAGCTTAGCATCCTTCCTCTCGAACCTTTGTTTCTTGTGAGCATCATATCCACGGAAGTTACACACCTCTCCTTGCTCAACCCTCCAGAAATAGAGTTACATGAACCTCAAACTACTAAGAATGTAAAACTCAATAAGAGTGCCCCTCATCATTATGCTTACACAACACAAATGTCTGCAGATAGAGCTGCGCCTATGATAATGATCATTTGTAGTCAGTAAACAAGAGAGTAGAGACCAAATAAATGCCTTGAAGATGAAGCTATACTATTGGTGAAATTACCATGTATATATTTTCCTGGGGTAAAAGAAGAAAATTATGAAAAAGAAAAAAAACTACAAAAAAGGAGGACAATTAATTTTATAAAATTCAAAATAAAAGGTGAAATTTACGAAGTCCTGAAAACAGGACATCCCTAAGAGCCCAATGAACATTTGAGATGGTATCCCAAATTAGGGTACCCATTCCAAATTAGGGCACATGAAGCATATATGGACACTATTCCAAAACATTGAAAGTAATTTTCAGATAGAGAGGGCCATGGGTTGTTAGAGTCATGGGCGTAGGTAGGAATTCGAGTGGGAGGGGGCAGAAAAAAATTTCAGCACTAAAAGATATTAATATAATTTTATATAGAGGAAAAATAAAGTTTTATATATTTTTAGTTTTAACACACATGAATTCATTTATATCAATGAGTTCTAATATATTAAAGTGTTTTTCAAATGCGTTAAATACACGTCATCATTATATTTGTTCAAAAATGAATTTCATTACTGTGGGCAAGGAAATCGTACCTTGCTAGTTAGGGTTTCGTGTTGGCTGAGGAGGTGAGAAATCCACGAAGAGCACAGAATTGATTGGTTGATTGAAGAGGGGAGAACGACAGGTGGGCGATTACTCCAACGACGTGTGACAGAACTCTTAGAATCCGGGAACTGTGTTATGGTAGCAGAGATTCCAAGAGCCTTCTTGAGTCCTTCGAGTTGAGAGAATGTCCAAACCCCTTTAGTGCTTTTAGGTGGAATCTTCAAGCCTTTAAGTCACTAAAAGGGTTCTTTGATCTTCCAAGAGTCCAAGTCTTGAGTCTGAAGAGAAGTCCAAACCCTTTAGTGCTTTTAGGTGGAAAATCCAAGCCTTAAGTCACCAAAAGAGTCCCCCTCCTCCCTAGAATGGAAGGGGTATTTATAGAGTTTCCTGGAATTAAATAGTCACATGTTAGGCACATGTTTTCAGGGAAATTCCAGAAATACCCTTTAGTCATTAGAATAATGCCCATATTGCCCTGTCCTTCTAGCCACCAATCTAATCTCTCTAATCTCTCAATTAATTCCCAAAACGAGCCGCCTCCACGAGTCTTCTGCCTCGGGACACGTGGATGCTTCTCTCGGGTCTAGCACATTTATTTCCGACTTTTTCGTCTTCATTCAATTAGGTCATGTGAACCTAATTTTGCACTTGGGCCCATATTTGCCCCCTGCGTGAGAGTCGCATTCCCAAATAGACGATCGTGCAAGAATATTTCAAGCCTTTGAGCGATTTTGCGGGACTTCACTTTACAGGTCTTGAAGACAATGGTCCTAGTAGAGGGAACTCCTAGGGAGCCAAACTCTTAGGGTTAAACCTTAGGGAGGCAAAACCTAGCAGGGCTCTCTTCCCTGGACGTATTGGGAAATCTTCCAAAAATATTTCCATAACTTGCCCAAGATTTGTTTCCTTATTTTTTTCTGGAAATTGAAAATAAGAAAAAAATAATCAAATATCACCAAATAAAATTCAATCTAATAAAATCCTTCTTTTGGTAAATCAAATCTTCCTCTTTTACCAAATCAAATCTTAATTTTTATTTTGAAAATAAAGTTAAATCTTAACTTTATTTTGGAAATAAAATCAAATCTCTTTATTTTGGAGATAAAATCAAATCTTTCTTTATTTTAGAAATGAAATCAAATATTTCTTTATTTTGGAAATGAAATGAAATCTTTCTTTATTTTGGAAATAAAATCAAATATTTCTTTATTGTAGAAATAAAATCAAATCTTTCTTAATTTGATCTTGAAAAGTGAGATTTTTTTTATCAAATTAAATCAAATCTTATTATTTTTTTTGGAAATAAAATAAAATCTTATTTTATTATTATTTTTTTCGAAAAAATAAATAAAATCTTTTACTTATCTTATTTTGGAGAAGTAAGAAGTCGATATTCATAATCCACTATCGAATGTCTTGCATCCCAATTGCGTTAAGCGGATTCTGTTCTTGCGCATTACTTGGGTCTTATTTGCGATAAGAAGGACCCCATTGAAGTATATATATACTCCCCTACTAGCCAACAAAGTTTAACTCCTTCATATGTATACATGATTAGGCCAAGTCCTGCTTGCATGTAATTATCCAATAGTTGGGCTTGTAAACTTCTTGTGATATATATGCGACTTATATAAATTGCCACATTATAAGCCTCCACTCCCGAACCTTTCTTGCGCACGCCTTGGATCAAGGATCAAGAATATTTACGTGAGGTTACAAAAATTATACTGCTCCTTGGATTGGATGACCTTTGATTTTCTGAACTCATAATTATTTCATATATATATATATATATATATATATATTTTTCAGGTAATTGTAACTTTTCTTCTGTTGTCCGAGCCCCATTACCTTGATCATATCTTGGTTTTTTCCCTCGGAATTCATCAGAGCAAGGTTATAATTTTCACGGCGAAAGAGGATTCGTTCCAAGCAGTTGATTTGTGGAGCAATAGGACCTAGGAGCCATGAAGGGGAACAACCCCTAGGTAGCCGAAGCCAACATGGCCGAACCCTAGGGGGCCGAAGCCAACATGGTCGCACCCTAGGGGGACAAACCCTATAGAGGATTTTTTTTTTTTTTTTTTTTTTAAAGGGGGAAAGGAACAACCCCTAGGTGGCCGAAGCCTATAGAGGAATTTTTTTTTTTTTTAAGGGGTGAAAGGAACAACCCCTAGGTGGCCGAAGCCTACATAGCCGAACCCTAGGGGGTCGAAGCTTCATACGGTCAAGGAACAACCAAGGAGGCCCCGTTTCTCGATGATTGGGGAAGGGCTCCCTCCTTTTGGTCTTTTCGTCGTCTTTTTTGAAGCAAGTCCAAACTTACGACCGTCTGACTTTTCCTCCATCAGAGAAGGAAGGCTTGTTTCTATATCCAGCGGCTTGTGGAAGTTGGGATGACTTTTCCCATTCTAATCGCATTCTCCTTCAATTCTTGTCTTATTCATCTAACCACCTTCAGGAATGATAACATTGGACCGACGAGATACTTGGGAATGCTGATTATGTGGATATACTAAAGAGAAGGCTAACATTCTTCGTTGCATCCAACTATGCAGGGACATTCGTATCCAACAAGACCATGGTGCTCCTCTACATGCATATTCATCACTTCTTGGGGGGAATGCACCTCTACTCTGGAGGATGCGAGTCCCACCTTTGGTGAGATGATCGCGCAAAATATTTTTAAGTGTTGAAGTCTTGATTCCAGTTTCTAAACACTTCACGGGGCTTGATATTTTTGCAAGCCTCAAAACGAAGAAACCTCCTAGGAGAGGGAACCTCTGGGGAGCAAACCTGTAAGGCGAGCCTTAGAGGAGCTCTCCTAGGATATTGTGAAAAATCTTCGATGTAATCCTTCTTACCCTCTCTTGAAATTTCTCTTTTCTTTAGAATCAAGAAGTCGAAGACCAATGCTGATGAAGAGGATGATGATGTTCCCATTGGGCTCTTTGTGAGTATTGCAAATGAGGCAGCGGGTATCGAGTCTTCTTCGCCACATGACGCCTTTCTACAACTTCTCCACATGACAGTTTTGAGGGTGCCGATGAGACTCCTGCTTCTTTGAGGCGGAATCCTTCTGAGACTATTGCTGATGTTCATCCTCCCAAGGAGGATCCCGCCGAGTTGGTGGTTGCTCGGGAGGGTATTGTGGATAGCACTTTGGGTGGGTTGAATGACCTTCCGCCTCCCGTGACATCTCCTAACCCTCTTTGGACATGTCTTTCTTCCATGTTAGGTTGGATCTCTCCCATCATCATGTTGTTGCACTTCGTTCGGAAGTCACTTCTCGTCACCATGGGAACGACTTATTTCATCATGTAAAACTTTAGGAGCTTCAAGATACCATGGACAAATTGAAGACCAATCTTTTGGGAAATTGAGTCAGCTGCCCAAGACCTTGAAGGCCTGATAGTCCCGAAGACCTGATAGCCTCGAAGGCCTGATAGCCACGAAGACCAAGCTTTAGGTATTCCTCTCTTCAATTTTGACAGGTCATGGCCTTTAGATCATGAACTTTCGTAGTTTTTTCCATTTCCTGCATCAGAAAATTCATGTACATATATTTCATGCAAACTAACACTTGGATCTATACTTTTTTTTAATGAATCAGAAGAAATAATCAAGTATAAGTGAAAGTTTGATAAATTTATTGATAATCAAATTGCTTTTAACGAAAAGCATAACATTTCATATAATAAATTTTGCTTTTGTCGAAGAAAGCATAACGTTCACCATTTTTATTGATAAAGTGCAACTTTCTTACTTTTGTCGAATAAAACATAACGTTCGTCACTTTTAAAGATAAAGTGTAACTTTTGGGGTTGAGGGCTTATATTCAGGTGCCTCAATCACCATTCACTTTTGATGATAAAGTGTAACACTCGGGCGCCTCGTCACTTGGATCGTCCAATTTCTTGGCAAATGCGGTCTACGAGGACTTAAAATCGGGTGCCTCGTCACTTGGGTTATCCAATTTCTTGGCAAGTGCAGTCTACGAGGACTTGAAATCAGGTGCCTCGTCACTTGGGTCGTCCAATTTCTTTGCAAGTGCAGTCTACGAGGACTTGAAATCGGATGCCTCGTCACTGGGTCGCCGAATTTCTTGGCAAGTCACGATCTACGAGGACTTGACCACCATTTAGAGTGGACCACCGCTTGGGTGGATTTTTTTTAATTAAATCAATTCTTGTGCCTCCTCCTTGGTCATCCAATTACTTGCGAGGATATTCTTGAGGACTTTAACCACCATTTTTGGTGGACCACCATCTTGGGTGGATTTTTAATTCATCTGTAGTTCAGAGTTCTCTCGACGGTAGAGCTAGTATTTGGGTTCTTGACTTCCGGGACTGCACTATGGGTGATAGTGTTGCACGTTTCTTCTCCTAGTTCAATCTCCCCGGCCGCCAGCTTCTCATGGTATATCCTCCGCAGACTATAACAGTCCATAGGAATGTCCTGCGTATTGGTGGTATACACAGAAGTTCGGTCTTCTTTTCATCTCTTCCGTTACAACCAGCCGGGGCCTTGGAGGTTTCACCACTCCGTGCTCAACCCATTGTTCATACAGGCCCCTGAATGCCTTCTCGCTGTATGTGATACACTCTGGAACTGGCATTCTGGTATACTTTGTCACCATGCTTTTCTCCGCTTCGCTCAAATTTCTCATTATTCTCCCTCTTGCCCCCTTGTGGTTTTGACTGATAATCCGCCAAAGCCACGGTTCTTTGATGGGAAATGTCGTGATTCCTCCCAAGTCTTGTCTGAAAAGATGAGAGGGTCGCAAATGAATCACAAGCTTTGGTAATGAGGTGGGGCTTGAAGGTGTCTAAAAAGCACCATTGTTGCATACATTAACCAAGTTCTTTTCTTGATTGGCTCTCGCACACTTACGTGCTTGGGCCTGAACCTATCCACGTGTCGGCGACTCCTCGTTTGGCTTCGCTTGAATCGCATGAGCTTTACGATGGTTACTTGTTTCTGCACATAGAAAAATTTCTTAAAAAATTGTAATTTTAGATCATCCCAATCACGGACTGATCCATTCTCCAAGTTGTAGTACCAACTGAAGGCACTATCTGTCAAAGTCTTGTTGAATTCCCTCATCAACAAGTTGTGGTTCTTCACTTCATCATATCCGAGCCATGGAGACATTGACTCTACAAACCTGGCAATATGTTCCCTGGCATTTCCTTTCTTCCCGTTATATTTTGGAAACTGTGGGGGATGCTCAATATACCCTGTCGGGTAAGGTTGTCTCCCAATATGTGCCGGGTAGGGTGGAATAAAGTCCAACTCTGAAGGTCGGGATGTCTGCCTGTGAAGTTGATTGATCACATTGATCATATCATCCGTCACGTATTGGCTCGTTGCATGAACTCTTTGTGGTGTTGTGACGTATTGTTACATTGGCGGTGCGTATGGTAAAGAAATTGGTTGATGCACACTTGCATCTTGCAAAGCTTGCATTGGTTGTGCTTGTTGGCTCGCTCGTTGGACGTGGCTTGGGATGGTTGATATCTGCACTTGTGAAAATGCGGGGATAGTGGTGAATAGCGTTTGTCTTAAGTTTGGTGACTTCCGGTGCAGGTTGTGTACGCCACCACTGCTACGGGGTTCCAAATGGATGATTGGAACAGATTGGTTCTCTGTCAATGGAGGTGCAGTCTGATTCTCCTTATAGCTGTTATCGTTGTTGTTGTCCTCCACTCCTGCCTGTTCTCCCTGTGAATTATCTGAGAACATGGCCTTGAAAGCGGGAATCTGCATCAACTGCTGGCGGAAATTTCTCATTTCATCTTGCTTTCTCTGCATCTTTAGCATCATAGCCATCATCATCCCTTGTCCTTCCCGTGCTTCCTTCAACGCCTTGAGCATCTCCAGTTGAACATCATTTGCCTGCTCTCCACTTTCTTTCTCGCTTTGCCTTCCTGCGCCTGTCTGCCTGACATTCGTTGGTTGTTGATCAGCCATATATAGTGATGTTGAACTTCCTTCCGATGCGTTTTCAAGGATAGGTTGATCAAAATTTAGATTCACGCCTTGGAAAGCTTGACTTGCTTGCCTTGGAACTGGACCCGGTGAGGTAATGCTATTTGTTGGTGAAGCTCTTCCTGTTGTTCTCCTACTTCGAGTTGTGGGCATACCCTTCACGAATTCTGCACCTCCCCAGCAGAGTTGCCAAATAAATGTGGGCAAGGAAATCGTACCTTGCTAGTTAGGGTTTCGTGTTGGCTGAGGAGGAGAGAAATCCACGAAGAGCACGGAATTGATTGGTTGATTGAAGAGGGGAGAACGACAGGTGGACGATTACTCCAACGACGTGTGGGAGAACTCCTAGAATCCGGGAACCGTGTTAGGGTAGCAGGGATTCCAAGAGTCTTCTCGAGTCCTTCGAGTTGAGAGAATGTCCAAACCCCTTTAGTGCTTTTAGGTGGAATCTCCAAGCCTTTAAGTCACTAAAAGGGTCTTTTGATCTTCCAAGAGTCCAAGTCTTGAGTCTGAAGAGAAGTCCAAACCCTTTAGTGCTTTTAGGTGGAAAATTCAAGCCTTAAGTCACCAAAAGAGTCCCCCTCCTCCCTAGAATGGAAGGGATATTTATAGAGTTTCCTGGAATTAAATAGTCACATGTTAGGCACATGTTTTCAGGGAAATTCCAGAAATACCCTTTAGTCATTAGAATAATGTCCATATTGCCCTGTCCTTTTAGCCACCAATCCAATCCCTCAATCAATTCCCAAAACGAGCCGCCTCCACGAGTCTTCTGCCTTGGGACACGTGGAGGCTTCTCTCGGGTCTAGCACATTTATTTCTGACTTTTTCGTCTTCATTTAATTAGGTCATGTGAATCTAATTTTGCACTTGGGCCCACAATTACATAATACAATGATAACCTTTATATTTAAGATAAATTGAGAAACCAAATTTGAGACAATTAACATTAGTCATAATATTAATTTTATTTATTTGACTTTAAAACTAAGTTAATATTTTAATATTAACCTTATTACTTGTCTTTGAAAATTATAATTAGACTTTGAAATATATTGAAACTTGGAAATAAATTTTATATATTATTTTAGATATAATATATTAATTTATTTATATATCTCAAAACATGCGTCCACTACGAAAATATTTATATCATATGGGGTCAATATTAATATCAACATAAATTTATAAACTATGTTATAAATGAGTAGGAGTAGGTGTAGGGGTGAGGACGGGGGAAGGGCCATTGCCCCCTTCTGCCCCTTTCTAGTTGCTTGAATTACCGAATATATTTGTGTATATATAAATCAAAGTAACACTTTTTATCTCAAACTAGTTGGTGGATGAAAATGTAAAGCATAATGGTAGAAAGACTGAAAGAAATAGAAAGATAAATCAGATAAAAAAATACGAAAGAATAAAATAAAAATGATAAATAAAATATAATAAACAGATGCAATGCAATAAATTATTTAAAATATACGCCCACATAATTATTATACAAGGGAGTGATCCATAGCCACCGCTAGCTATGGATCATTTCCCAGCCAGTTGATCTATAGCCAATCATCTCAACAACGGACGACCAGATTAGAAAGGGATAATTACTATCCGCAAGTTCCATGGACCTATGTGTGTACGTATACATAAGAACGAGGCATTGAACAACTGCTAAACGGCTAAAAGATCCTTGCATTTCTCTCTATCCAAAACCTGGAGAATCTCGCTAAGCATCTGGACTTACACAGGGCTATAAGTTGTTGCTTCGGTAAGAATTAACTCCAAATATATCATAATACTGTTTCTTTTATCTGGTTGCCTGATTCTCTGCTACTGCTTGCTTGTGACTACTGAAAATTAAAGCATATTGTTTCATTGATTTTTATTAGGAAAATGACTTGTTGAACTTAGAAACATAAACAAATTTGTCGAAAGCTTTAGACAGGGAATCTTGCAAGAGATACCTAGCCTAGCCTGGCGATTTGGGAGTTGGGACCTTATTAAGGACTACATAGCCTCAGTTTTCGTGAGGTAAAGTATTATCCTAGATGGAGGAAACGTGGTAATGCCATATTTGGTTGCACAAAAGAAGACTGTTGAAAGAGAGGCAGATGATATGAGCACTTTTTTTATGCATTCATATTGATAATGTCTATTTATCCATCACACCACCAGCTGGCTTGGCTATTGGGTTGTCCTGGCCACTGGTAGATCACTTCAACCAGGTGTTTAAGTTTAATGATGTTTATGATTGATATACGAATGTGTTCTTCATATTTCCAGTTTTGTCCTTTCTTCTTTGACTTTTGGGCTAATTGGATGGTCTGTTTGTGTGTTTACTTGCTATGTGCTTGTGGTTGCTGTATAGCAGAAATATTGATCCGCGTCGTTTGAGAACCTTGCTCTAAACAAAAGCCTTGAATACCCAAGTGGTAATTGCCCATGTGATCCTCAACCACATTGAGGGTTCAAGCCGTGGGAGTTTTTATTTCTCTTCTCTGAAATTTTGTAGAAAGCCTCGGTCCACGTCTCTATGATGCCCAAGGCCTGTACCTTGTTAGCATGCAGTGGCAAGCGATGTGCGTACACTACTGGCATCCAAGTAGTTTTTTATTAATCATTGTGTTTTTAGTGTAGGATTTTGTGGTATCAGATTGCTGATCTCTAAGCCTTCATTTCTTTCTTGTTGGTAGGATCAAGCCTGTACTAAAATATCTTGATCTGGAGGAGTTATTCTTTTTACATAAAAGATCTTTGTTTCAATTGAAAGTACTCATGTTTGTGTACTTTGTTGATAACACCCCTCTTCCCTCTTCCCTCTTCCCTCTTCCCTCTTCCTCCCTCTTCTTCCCTTGTTCTGATCAACCAACCTGAATCTTATTCATGTTAAATGACATACATCACTTCATTGTACTGGTATGTTCGTTGGGCTGCTGTTGTGTGTTTTGCAGGTCGAAGTTGTTTTAAAATGTAATGGTTCTTGCTCTTTGTTTTTCCATCTATTGATTCGGCTTGCTTTTGAGTCAATCAATGTTTTCTTTATCTTGTTTTTTTTTTTAATTTAATTAAATTGTTGAGCTAAGCTGCTTTCAGATTGATATAGTACAGAAAATGCGAATGTAAAATTATTTTCTGAATTAGGGTTTGATAGAGGAACCAAACACAGTAAAACTGATGAAAGTCATTTTCATCATTTTACTTAAAAATGCAAAAAACTATATTTGATCTCTTCTTTTGTTCCACTGTAAAAGTGAAACCTCTAACTTTTCGTGCAAATTAAATTAAAAAAAGGAGCATTTTCTTCCCCTATAATTCGTCTTCAAGTTCTCTTTTAACATATTCTGTAAAGGTTACTAGTCTTGATTTCTTAACCTCTAAAAACTAACGGTGAAACAAAATAGGATTTAAATATAATACAGTGCGCTTCGATTTAAACCCTTATGCCCGTCTGGTCGAACGTGCTGAAATTGGAATGGAACGATAATTGAAATCGCTTTTGGTTGAAAATAATGAAATTGGAAAGGAATGATAACTGGAATTAAATATGGACCAGAATGAACGCTGAATCAATTATTTTATTCACGCGTTTAGTACTATACTTGAAAATTAGAAACAAATAAAATAGAATGGAATGATTAAAATATAACGGCAATATATATTTTCATATACACGGTATATAATATACTTTCTATGTTCTAAATGCAGGATTAATAATACTTTTTGAAATCTATTCAAGATATATTTTTAGCTCAAAATTGAATGAATCCATTAAATTGTAATCAATACAATTGTAAAAATTATAACTATTTGAAAAGTATCATTAAATAAAAAAATTTGAATATTCAAAAATATAGAAGTGCATGTAACTAATACATAGCATATGGTAGCTAACAACCCTTATATGTTATTATATACAACTTTTCTTTTAAGTTGTAAGATAATTATTGATTTTAAAAATTAATTTGAGACACATATTTTGAGGAATGATTTATTAAAAAATTATGAAATAATAAATTTTTATAAATGATTAGTATTTTTGAGATAGTTTATAATATTTATCATTCAATTAAAATTAAAGAAATTTATATTAATTTTGAACTTAAAATATTTTAAACTGACTTTAATAAATTCAATAATAATCTTACCTTTTAAAAGAGTAAGTATTATACGTCAGCACAATTTAGAGTCTGAATTCCCCCACTTGGTAAAATATTGATCACTAACCCTCTAAAGAATCATGATTTAACTTTACTGTCAGAAGATTACAGTGTATATCGTTCTTATATTTAATATCCTATATATTGGCAAACAAATAGAGGATGGGGAAAATTAAATGGATAAGTATTTGCATACACGCTCATAAAATAAATTTGTGAAAAATGATATGTATTGTGTAGACATTTAAAATTTGTACATCTTTTCTTTAACAGTAGTACAAAGGCAAATATGTCATTTTATCTCATGACAAAGATGTTAAAGTAAAGATTACAAAGCTCAAAATGATTATTTGGAGTCCACACAATGACTTATAAGTGACAAGCTAACATAAAAGAAAATGAGCGTCTAGTCGACATTTATAGAAGGATGAATTTTTTTTCCCGCTATCTTCTTGAATTTCAAATTGATCAAACTTGATGTTAGAATTTGCATATTTAAATTTGATGATAAATGTGTTTAATGTGTATTTGTATAAGTATGATTTGTAAAATCCTTTTAATAAATTTGATTCAATGTACAAGGACTTAGAGTAGAAATGTGACGCCCCCAAAATAGGTATACATCACCCATCTTGGGTCGCCAAATATATGGTACTGAATACAAATACAAACTTAATTATACAACATGAGCTGAGAGTTTTTACACGAATATTGTCTTCTAGACAATATCTAAACTCAAATAGAGTCCTCATTACATTTATTGTCACACTATTTTATCGAATAGTGATGACTACTATAACACCATCTTGGACCATCACTCCGTTCCCCGACTAGTTCTGGCTACGTTCTCATTTCCTGAAGAGAACAATGGAAGTAAAAGGGTGAGCTCAACTAGCCTAGTAAAAAATATTATGACTAAGATAATGCGAATCGTTATCATTAGCCTTGAACAATGTTAAACGATAGAATATAATAGACAACAAGTTTAAGCTGCGGTGAACAAACAATCCATTAGAAGAAATCGAGTAGAGCATGATATCTACTATCTTATATGATTTAAAAGTTTATCATTAACTTTATCACGGGACTCGACAAATAAATAAATCACATCATCACATCATCGAATCATCCTCGCACTACGGCCAATGATATTCATTAAGTATCACATCCACAAATTATTCTTGCACTACGGGCCAAGAATATTTGTGTAATCATCAATGGTCATGATTATACCAAATTATCCCTGGTCATAATCATACCAATCAACAGTCCATCTATGCACGTAAGTCAAAGATAACTTTCATCACAATATAAGCATGATGATGATGACAATGATATAAGAATTCAATTAAAAGAAGTAAATGATAAATTTTTAAAGATTTATAATATAATTTATTCAGAATTCAATAATATCCAAATTGTCAATATGATACTTCTTTATGGAGTAAAATTCAAGAATAATATCCATGTATTAAAAATAATTTGGACAGAAAAAAAATAAATTTTTAGATGAATAGTACCTCGTGAATACTCCCTGTGAATAGTACTTCAGGAATAATATCCCGTGAATAGTACCCCGACATGAAAAGTGCCCCGAGTACCCGAGTGAATAATATTTGAGTGAATAGTAATCGGGTTAATAGTAACCCGTGAATAGTACCCCGGGTGAAAATATTGATATTTAATAAGAAAGTTCATATCAATATTTCAATGAAACTGGATGAAGCGCAAAACTCAAATATATTCCACTAATTTTAAGGATTATAGAAGCAATACTTACCATAGTAAGTTTATATTTAAGAATCTGAAAATAATTAACATACGAAAACTGCAAATGGATTTTCACCTGTCATACGGTACGTAATTCGCGTAGACAGGTTATTCCGACATATTAAAGGATGAATACGAAAAATAGTGTTCCTTATGAATACGAAAGAAATAATACCCCTTACCTTAGTAGAAGGCTGGATACTACAATAGTGAAGTAGCAGAATACTCCTCTTCTTGCTTTCTATAGTTTCTCTCTCTATAGTGTCTCTTGTGAATCTCAGTGAATTGGTGAGAATGAAAGATGAATTAAGCTTCTATTTATAGGAGAAATGACTAAATAGTAACTAATTCACGAACGGTCCAGATTGATTGGTAAGATAGGCTTTCTCCTTTGATCGGGAAGCTGGTGTAGAGAGGTGGACGGTCCATATTGATTACTATTAAAACCACAACCGACGGTCCGGATTGATTTATTTTTAAAATCACCACCGACGGTCCAGATTGATTTACTTTTAAAACCACCACCGACGGTCCAGATTGATTTACTTTTAAAACCACCACCGACGGTCTAGATTGAATTACTATTAAAACCACCATCGATGGTCCAGATTAATTTACTATTAAAACCACCACCAATGGTCCAGATTGATTTAACTTATTACACTTTAGTACCCCTAAAGTTTTCCACGTTTGCATTATTCCCATCTAACTTTTGTAATTCACTTACCTTTAATAAACACATTCTTAATACTTCAACAATTATTCATCATCAATATTATAACTCACAATATTTAACAACCAGATCATTCTCAGGAAATAGGGGGCTTTTCGATAAGGATTTCTCCCATGATAGCACGCAATTAGGTGACCAAACCTCTCCTCGATGAACTTTCTGAACACGTCGACATTGCAAATAATAATATGAATAACTTTGTTGTCTCAATTATTGATTTAATAATATAAAATATTATGCGAGATGATCTTTGTTATAATAATTGAATCAAATAACGTGTGATCTTATCTGATAAATAATTCTGTAGCAATAATTGAGTAAAGGCGAGTGGCTTCTTACGTAAGCATCAATAATCAATACAGGTGTGCTACTTATGCAACCATGCATATTCTTATTTTTACCACCGGGTAGTTTGATAGTTTAACAGTAAAACTTTCACCGTTATTTTTATAAATAGATATTTCTGTCGTTTTTTAACTACGACAATACTTCCGTTGTGGGGTCCACCAATGATTGTGCCGTCGAACGAATATTCCCTGCTAAAACGAATATTCTCCGACCAATCGAATATTTTATAACAACTTGCTTACTTTGCAAAATTTATAAATATTACCCACAACTATAACATTATATCATATCCACACCATAATATTCAATAATATATTTCGAGGAAAATTTAATCTTTATTCATAAAAGTTGAGGTCTTACAAGAAAGATCAAAAAATGTTATGGAACCTTTGAATTCTTTTAAAAATCCTTTTATCTATAATGACTCATTGTTTAAAATTCAAAGGACAGATTTGGAGTTATTGATATTTCTTTGCTTGTGACATTATTACATAATTTCTTGAGCTATTCTTTATCATTATATTCTTGATATTATGAACTTATCACCATAATTGTCTACCCTTATTGCTATATTACTTGCTGGACAAATTTATTGTTCATCCTTGTTTCCTTAAATATTTCAGTTAAGGCAGAACAGTGCGGACCCTCAGGAAATGATAAAAGGCAAAGGCAAGGCTACGATGTAGCCTTGTTCTTCTATAAGAAGAAATTACCTATTAAGTTGTTTTAAGATTTAGCTACGGTTATGTAATAAGACTTAATTATGATTCATGTATTAAGTTATGTCTTAGACTTATTTATGTAATGTTTTAGTAACGGTTACGTGACCTTGAGACATGAATAATTATGTTATAACAATGTAAATTATTCTATTATTCCGTTGTTAATGATTTTAGTATGATATTAGAAATAGAATGTGATGCATCGAATTTGGGATATTTATATCTAAATTTGGGGGCGTCACACACTCCGTTGATGCCCATGGGGCAACCTCTGTGCTTTATCGGAGATATGTTTTCATCAGAGCCATTCTTTTCATCTGTTGGACTACGTGATGAGGACATGACATGCGTGGACTCAAATAAGAATAAAGGGACGCGGGGATTAAGCAAGGCTAGAACTAAGAGGTTCAAACAAGGTCTCAATGGATTGATCCAAGATGTTTGGGCTGAAGCTAACGTAAGTAAACCCAAAGAGAATGATGATACACAAATTTGGGTCAATTTGATACAAGCTCAATTCTGATCATTCTAGTAAAGCCCACGAATTACATGCAAAAGCAAGGATTATTAAATTTTAAATTCTATTATAATTAGGATTTATTGTTAGTTAAAATTTATTATTTTAAATAAGTTTCTATCGGTTTATGGAAATAATGGATTTCTATTTCACATTGGTTTGCAATTCCTATTAGGATTAGAATAATTTGTTCCTATTGTTATTAGGATTTGGATGGATTTTTATTTCACATTGATTTGCAAATCCTATTAGGATTAGAATAATTTGTTCCTATTATTATTAAGATTTGGATTGTTTTGAGTAGTATAAATAGAAGTCCAAGTTGATGTAATTTAACACATTATTCATTATTCAATATACTTGTGAGGTTATTCTCTACTTTTGGTTCTTTGAAGAATTCTTAAGTAATTCTTGGTTATTTCTTTGAGATTCAATATGACTTATCATACAACAATTCATAGTTGTGTGTGGCGTCTTCTACCGCATCAATCGTCAATTGTACCGAGATTACCGCTTTAATATAAGTGAGGGGTCAAGGTGTCGTTGGTGTCCATTCAACGCAGATTTCTGAACGCGAGCAATTATACCAAGATTACCGTCTACATATAGACGAGGGGTTAAGGTGTTGTAAGCAATTCACCCAACAACTGTGCTAGAAACGTTCCAGGTGACGACCACCTCACACAAGCGTGCCGTGGAGTCTATCATTTGGTATCAAAGCTAATCCTTTCTAGCGAGTTACTTATCTTTAATTTTTTGTCAAAATATATATTGATTTTTTTTTTCAGATTCTATTTCCATTGTGCTAACCAAACTTGTAGCACACCATCAAATCATCAAATTCCAACCAAGAGTTCATATCGTTCCATCATCATCAATTCTGAAACGGAGCTATAATTTATAAATCTGAAGCATGCAAGGCAATCAATCGGTGATTTTATGATATTTTGATAGTCACACCATCTATATTTTTGTTTCGTGTTAAGTAATTTTTGAATTGATTAGTAAAACCAAGAATTTTGCTAGGAGAATTCAAGAAGAACCTATTAGAGAGAATATTTTGAGGTAAAGGACTTAGTGGTGAGATTAATCGAGGGTAAAAACCAATTTATTGAGAGTATTCACGAGTGAACCATTGATTCGAGCGAAACACGTAAGGGAGTGGTGAGGAAACTGTTTTCTACTAACCCTATTTTGTAGGAAATATGTCTAACTCGAAGGATAAAAAGTAACTTATGAGGAACATTCCTCAACAGCTGAATTAAAATTCTAGATGGAAGCCATGCATAAAGAATGGGATCGAAGATTGAGAAAGACTATGGAGCAAATGCAAGAACAATTAGAAGATGCGGGTGTTTATGGCTGAGCTATCCCAAAACACTCATGGGATACATAACAAGACGAGAGCACAACAAACTGACGCAAGAAAGGAAGACCCTTACGGTGAGGACATTAGTGCAGCGAAAGATCATGAATCTAATTTTCTACATCAAAGACACGGAGGTGCTAGGGAAAGAGGAGGTCGGGATAAAGAAGATGAAAATTTGGATAGCATAAAAATGAAAATTCCTCCTTTCCAAGACACGGGTGATCCTGAGGCTTATTTAGATTGGGTGACCAAGATGGAGCGAATCTTTGACTGTCACAACTATTCAGAACTTAAGAAAGTCAAACTGGTCTTTACAGAGTTTTCTGGATATGCATTGATATGGTGGGATCAGTTGACAGCTGATCCGAGAAGGTGTGAAGAGCGGCCGATTTACAACTTGGGTGGAAATGAAAACTATCATGAAAAAGAGGTTTGTACCAGAATACTATCAACGGGAGATCATTTGTAGTTTGCAAACTCTTAAACAAGGAAATCGAAGTGTGGATGAATATTATAGGGAGATGGAAATATTGAAGGATCGGTCTAATTTGATTGAGGATAATGAAACATCGATGGCTAGGTTCTCGGCAAGATTGAACTGGGAGATTGCAGACTTGGTTGAACGATAACATTATTTGGAGTTAGAAGAACTGGTACATATGGCTACTAAGATAGAGAAACAACTCAAGAGGCGAGGAGGACAACGAGGACAATCTAATGCTAGTTCATCATGGAGACCTAATTTGGCAAAGCGAGAGAAAAAAATAGTTGTGATCAAACCAAAGGTGGAACCTAAGCAAGGATCGACTAGCCGAGATATACAAGGTAAAAATGAATAACCTTCTTTTGGGCGTAATCGGGATATTGTATGCTTTAAGTGTCAAGGCAGGGGACATATTTATAGACAATGTCCAAATCAGAGGAAAATGTAGTTGCTTGACAATGGAGAGGTGGAAACCGAGGGGGAAGAGAGCGACATTGATTCTATGCCACCATTAGAGGAGATAGGTGAGGATGCGATACATGGTGAAATTCTGGTTACAAAAAGAGCACTTAGTACGTAGGTTAAGGAGGAGAGTAGTGAACAATTGGAAAATCTATTTCATACTCGATGTCTTGTGAATGGGAAAATCTGTTGCGTAATCATAGATGGAGGCTGCTGTACAAATGTGACAAGCACTACGATGGTGGAGAAATTGGGGTTACCTACTATTAAACATTCACAGCCGTATCGTTTGTAGTGGCTCAATGATAATGCAAACACTAAAGTAACCAAATAGGTGTTGGTTCCATTTGCTATTGGTCGGTATGTTGATGAGATATTGTGTGATGTGGTGCCTATGCAGACAAGGCATATGTTATTGGGTAGACCATGGCAGTTTGATCGAAGGCTTCAACATGATGGGTTTACCAATGTATATTCCTTTGTTCACGACAAGAAGATCTCTTTGCGTCCTTTGTCACCACAACAAGTACATGAGGATCAAATTCATTTGCAGAAAGATCATATACAAAGAAAAGAGAGTGAAGAGAAGAAAAATCAAGAAGAAAAAAAGAGAGAAAAAGAAAGATGAGAGAATAACAAATATACTGGCAAAAAAGAGTGATGTGAGAAGAGCTTTGATTTCTAAATAGCCTATGATTTTACTTCGGTATAAAGAGGTGCATTTGAATACTAACGCTAATGAATCTTTGCCTTGTGTTGTTTTACCTCTCTTACATGAATTCAAAGATGTATTTCCTGAGGAGCTTCCTCATGGACTACCACCTATTCGGGGAATTGAGCATCAAATTGATTTTGTTCCCGGTGCGACCATTCCAAACTGTCCGGCTTATCGGAGTAATCCTGAGGAGACGAAGGAGTTACAAAGGCAAGTTGACGAGCTGATGGGGAAATGATTCGTGAGAGAAAGTATGAGTCTGTGTGTAGTTCCGGTGATCCTAGTGCCGAAAAAGGATGGAAAATGGAGGATATGCATCAATTGTCGAGCAATAAATAACATTACGGTAAAATATCAACATCCTATTCCTCATTTAGATGACATGTTAGATGAATTACATGGGTCTTGCATATTTTCAAAAATTGATTTAAAAAGTGGTTATCATCAAATTAGAATGCAAGAGGGTGATGAATGGAAAACAACGTTTAAAATTAAATATGGTCTTTATGAGTGGTTAATATTACCTTTTGGTTTAACTAATGCACCCAACACGTTCATGAGATTAATGAACCATGTTTTACATCCATTCATTGGAAAATTTGTCGTAGTTTATTTTGATGGTATCTTGATTTATAACAAAAACTTGGAAGATCATGCATTGCATTTAAAATCTGTTTTAGATGTACTTAGGAAAGAAAAGTTATTTGGTAATATGGAAAAATACACGTTTTGTTCGGATAGAATTATTTTTCTTGGCTTTGTTGTGAGTTCACAGGGAGTCCAAGTTGATGAGGAGAAAATACGTGCTATCCGAGATTGGCCGAGTACTCGGCAACCAATGTATTTCAAGTACGAAGCTTTCATGGACTCGCAAGTTTCTACCGACGCTTTGTTCGGAATCCTAGTGAGATTACAACACCATTGACTGAGGTCATCAAGAAAAGTGTGGGCTTGGGGTGATGAAAAGGAAAAAGCATTTAATTTGATTAAGGATAAATTGACAAATGCTCCTTTACTTATTTTGCCTAACTTTGCTAAAACTTTTCAGATTGAGTGTGATGCTTCAGGTTTAGGGATTGGAGCCGTGTTGATGCAAGAAGGGAAACCAGTGGCGTATTTTAGCAAAAAGTTGAGTGGGGAAGCTTTGAACTATCCTATGTATGACAAAGAGATGTACGCTTTGGTTAGAGCTTTGGAGACATGGCAACATTACTTGTGGCTTAAGGAGTTTGTGATCCACACCGATCATGAATCATTAAAATATTTGAAGGGTCAGTATAAGTTGAACAAAAGGCATTCACGATGGATGAAATTTATCGAGACATTTCCATATGTTATTCGATATTAGAAAGGTAAGGAGAACGTCATTGTAGGTGCTTTGTCTCGTATATATGTTTTGTTAAATACTCTTGATACAAAATTGCTTAGGTTTGAACGAATCAAAGAGTTATATGCTTATGACCATGATTTCGGTGAAGAGTTTAAAACTTGTGATAAGAATGTTATGGGTAAATACTTTAGAATTGATGGATTCTTGTTTCGTGAAAATAAACTATGTATTCCTACATGTTCTTTGCATAAGTTATTGGTTAGGGAATCACATGGGGGTGGTTTAATGGGACATTTTGGTGTTGATAAAACTTTTGATGTTTTGAAAGAACATTTTTATTGGCCTCATTTGAAACGAGATGTGGAAAGAATATGTGATAGATGTATTACTTGTCGCCAAGCTAAATCTCGTGTTTAACCCCATGGATTGTATACACCATTGCCTATTCCTAATGAACCTTGGATTGAATTGTCTATGGACTTTGTGTTGGGTTTACCTAGGTCTAAGCATGGTCATGATTCGATATTTGTGATCGTGGATAGATTTTCAAAAATGGCACATTTTATTCCATGTCACAAAACTGATGATGCATCTCATGTAGCTGATTTGTTCTTTAGGGAGATTGTGCGTTTGCATGGTATGCCTAAAACTATTATTTCTGATAGAGATAAAAAGTTCTCAAGTTACTTTTGGAAGACCTTGTGGTGTAAATTGAATACTAAACTGTTATTTTCAACTACTTGTCATCCATAAACTGATGGTCAAACTGAAGTAGTAAATAAGACTTTGTCGGCATTGTTACGAGCTATCATTAAAAAGAATATCAAGCAATGAGAAAAATGTTTACCACATGTTGAGTTTACTTATAACCGTTCTGTTCATTCTGCTACTAATTTTTCTCCATTTGAAATTGTATAAGATTTTAATCCCTTGACACCGTTGGATTTATCACCCTTACCTATTTTTGAATATACTAACATGGATGGAAATAAAAAGGCTGATCTTGTTAAATAGATTCATGAAAAAGCCAGTCTCAACATTTAAAGGAGGACAGAACAGTACATTAAACACGCGAACAAGGGACAACATCAAGTGATCTTAGAGCCCGAAGATTGGGTGTGGTTACATATCCGGAAAGAAAGATTCCCAGTTCAAAGACGTTTGAAATTGCTTCTGAGAGGAGTTGGTCCATTTCAAGTTCTCGAGCGTATCAATGATAATGCCTATAAATTGGATTTTCCAGGTGAGTATAATGTTAGTGCCATATTTAACGTTACTAATCTAAGTCAGTTTGATGTAGGTGATGATTTGAGGACAAATCCTTTTCAAGAGAAGAGGAATGATGAGGACATGGCATGCGTGGACTCAAATAAGAATAAATGGACATGGGGATCAAGCAAGGCTAGAACTAAGAGGTTCAAACATGGTGTTAATGGATTGATCCAAGATGTTTGGGCTGAAGCTAACACAAGGAAACCCAAAGAGAGGGATGAGACACAAATTTGGGTCAATTTGATACAAGCCCAATTCTGATCATTCTAGTAAAGCCCACGAATTACATGCAAAAGCAAGGATTATTAGATTTTAAATTCTATTAAAATTAGGATTTATTATTATTTAAGATTTATTTTTTAAAATAAGTTTCTATCGGTTTATGGAAACAATAGATTTCTATTTCACATTGATTTGCAATTCCTTTTAGGATTAGAATAATTTGTTCCTATTGTTATTAGGATTTGGATAGATTTCTATTTCACATTGATTTGCAAATCCTGTTAGGAATAGAATAATTTGTTCATATTGTTATTAGAATTTGGATTGTTTTTAGTAGTATAAATAGAGGTCCAAGTTGATTTAATCAAACACATTATTCAATATATTTGAGAGGTTATTCTCTACTTTTGGTTCTTTGAAGAATTCCTAATTAATTTTTAGTTATTTCTTTGAGATTTAATTTGACTTATCATACAACAATTCATAGTTGTGTGTGGCGTCTTCCACCGCATCAATCGTCGATTGTACCGAGATTACCGCTTCAATATAAGCGAGGGGTCAAGGTTTCGTTGGTGTCCATTCAACGCAGATTTCCAAATGCGAGAAATTGTACCAAGATTACCGTCTACATATAGATGAGGGGTTAAAGTGTTGCAAGTAATTCACCTAACAACTGTGCTAAAAACGTTCCGGACGACAACAACCTCATGCAAATGTGCCGTGGAGCCTATTATTGCGAGGTCATGATGACACCTCTGGACTGGCGCTACATCATTGGTATGGAGTTCTCCGAAGCCAAAGTGCCTTTGGAGGCTAATATTACTCCTACAATTATTCATGCTCTACTGGGATTTCTTTCTTAGGAGTGGGCCTTCAAGGCCCGTAGTGTTCGTTCGGGACCTTTAAGCGTCGATGCAGCACGAGGTACCTTGCAGGAGCCTCTGCCGGAGGATTTAGTAGAGCGAGATCGTATTCTGAGGCACATGTTCTTGACCATTATGAAGGATTATTTCCTTGCGAACAACTCCTCAACTTATCAAACACATTATTCATTATTCAATATATTTGTGAGGTTATTCTCTACTTTTGGTTCTTTAAAGAATTCATAAGTAATTCTTAGTTATTTCTTTGAGATTCAATTTGACTTATCATACAACAATTCATAGTTGTGTGTGGCATCTTCTACCGCATCAATCGTCGATTGTACCGAGATTACCGCTTCAATATAAGCGAGGGGTCAAGGTGTCGTTGGTGTCCATTCAACGCAGATTTCTGAATGCGAGCAATTGTACCAAGATTACCATCTACATATAGACGAGGGGTTAAACTATTGCAAGCAATTCACCTAACAACTGTGCTAGAAACGTTCTGGATGACAACCACCTTACGCAAGCGTGCCGTGACACCTCTGGACTGGCGCTACATCACCGGTATGGATTTCTCCGAAGCCAAAGTTCCTTTGGAGGCTAATATTACTCCTACAATTGTTCGTGCTCTATTGAGACTTCCTTCTTAGGACTGGGCCTTCAAGGCCCGTAGTGTTCGTTCAGGACTTTTGAGCGTCGATGTAGTACTAAGTACTTTATAGGAGCCTCTGCCGGAGGATTTAGTAGAGCGAGACTGCATTCTAAGGTGCATGTTCTTGACCATTATGAAGGGTTATTTCATTGCAAACAACTCCTCCACCATCCCTTTCAACTTGGTGGGGGCTCTCCGTGATGTAGATCGAATTGGAGATTATGACTGGGGGTTCTTCACCTTTGCTTACTTTTTGTAGGGGATGCGACTGCGGTTAGAGGGAGTGACCGATGATTGGTTTGGTTTTTATCCATTCCTGCTAATGAGACTTTTGATTCTTTAAATTTTAATTTATCTCTTTCCCATGCTTGATGTCATGTTCTTTGGATTGATAGTTTTGGGCTTACGAGAGGCTTCCCTGCCTTCGTCCTATGACCACTATGGGTTTGGACACTTATCCACGTGGTCGTTGTTGGCATCATTCCACTTTAGAGGAGGTCTTGGTTTCAGAGAGCTTTGCACACTGCTGTCTCCAGTTGGAGTTGCTGTCAGCTGCAGATTTGATGTGAGTACCTTATACTACAGAGCATTTGGCAGAGAGATTTGAGGGAGGTTTTCTCACAAGGCCGGAGTATGCTTTATCTACCCGTCGAGTGGCTCTGCTGTTTGATGGAGGCTGGGAACTCTATGTTGGGGAGCATGCCTTTAGGTGTGTTTTAGGGGAGATCCGCATTCCTTTCTTTCCCCCCGACTCAACAATTTTGGTCTCTAGCTCAGCCTTTTTCAAATATCCCTATGGCAGGTTAGGATGGGTTTCTTTTGTCAGATGACCTAACACTTCAGCTACTTTTTCTCTCTATTGGGGGCCTCACACTATCGACACTCAAACCCGTGCTATCTAATTCTTAGGGGACATAGTTCCAGGTTTAGTGATGATGACTGACTGGATGGATTATAGTAGGGAGCCGACTCATCTGTCTCAGACCGTGGAGTTAACACAAAGGGTTGATCAGATGGTCCTCTTCATTCGCCATTTGGGCAGGGATCCATCTGAAGCTGATATCTTTGATCCTCATGGATTCGAGGCTGGTCCGTCTAGCACTGGTGGCTTTGCTGACGGAGGAGATCACCTTTTCTATCACCAAGATATGCATAACATGCCTACTCAGGAGGACCTGGCTCGTCTTGACCAGTTTGATTACTCCATCACCTTTATGAACAATGTAGAGTTCATTTTACAAGCATCTTGTTAGTTATTGGGCGTCTGTGAAAGTAGTATGCACACAAGCCAATCATGTTTGATGATAAAGCATATACTTTGTAACAATCTTATTCATTTATTAATAAAAAGTATTAATTTATTAAAGGCTTTTAATTATCTACATGATGCTGTTTTTATAATATGTGATAAACCCATAGTTTTAAGCAATGCTTTTAGAATAATGATGATGATCATTCTAATGAGATATAAATTCTTAGAAAGCTTAAAAACTAAAATAGTTCCTAATCATTGGATTACTAAATTGGGGATTAGTGAATCCGGATAGATTGGTACATCGTTGCTTGCTCATTGGATGAGGATGATTGATCTCATGATCATTTGTGTGGAGACACTAAAGCAAGTATGTAGGTGCTTATTAGAGAATAAGTTCATTTGAGCGTGGCTCGCTAAGGAATACCTAATGGAGTTTTATTTGCTGTCAATAGGAATTCAGTAGTGATAGTAGTCTAAGTGATCCTTGGACTTGAGATCATCATAGTATCTTGTGTATGATGAGTTATACTTTGACTTATTCCTTAAGACCCTTAGGGTATATCAAAGGGTATGCTTGGGTATAATAAGTTGTACATGGAGATAATGTATGATCAATAAAGAATCTACCACTTCAATAAAGAAGAGAAATGTCCTATGTGATTCGATAAATGACAACCCAGTAGTCCTTGGCGGCGAGAATGAAATTAGAAAGGAGTTTCTAATTTGCATTATTTGGAGTTGTGCATTTAAGGATCGAAATACATATAATTAAATAAAATAAGACTTGACAAAGAATTCCATGTCTTATATTTAATTGGGACATTGTATGGTGGAAGGATTGAATTGTCACGGTAACTATTTACTCAAAGGTTCTTTAATGATTAATGTTGAAATCTATATTATCCGGAAAGTCGTTGATCGCTAGGAGGCTTGTCCCTATTGTAGAATAAATATTATTTATTTAAATAAATTGTATAATTTATTTATTTAAATAAGATTAGAATTGTTCTAATTGATTTATTTACAACCTAGGTTTAATATGGAGAACCTAAAGGGTCACACCATAAAAGGAAGAATAATTATTTAAGAAGTTAATGGCATAATCGTAATAATATATGTTAAGTATATTTAATTTAATCTATGGTGATAGAATAAATTAAATAGCTTAATATTATTATTTAATATTTTAGAAATATTAAATATAAATTAATAAGAGGAGTCTTATTAATATTATTACAATTATTATTATTTTAATTTCTAAAAGAGTTTAGGAATTAATTTAATATAAGTACTCTCATTTATTCCTAATTGGATTAGGAAGGAAAATTAGTTAAAGGAGTTTAATTAATTATCCCTAATAAGATTAGGGAGCTTAATTAATTAAAAGAATTAATTAATTAAAACCCAATTCCTTAATTGTTAAGGTGGGTTGCCCACATCTATAAATAAGAGGAGTCTTATTATGGGTGGTATGGGTTGTTGACTTTAACAAAGTGCGTAATAATTCCAAGTTGTTGGGAGTATGCCTTTTCTATAGAGATAGAAAACTAGGGTTAGCCATAACACCCATCTTCTTGAATTTTATTCTTCCTTGGTGGATCACCTCTGAGGCCAAACACATGGGTGGCTAACGTTGATCAAAGGAAGGAACAAAACCCGGTAGATTCAAGTTGAGCGAAAGGATTTGGAGGTGAACTTGTACCTGAGGAAGCTCAATCTTCAAGGGTATGATTTATTCTTTATCTTTTCGTTTAATTAATAATTGTGCATAAAGGGTGATCCGGGTATATGGTTTGTAAATTTTTAAAATCTGATTTTTACACGCTTCCGCAAAATTTATGCAATTTGATTGCGTTATGAATATTACAAACCTAACAGTGGCATCAGAGCCAAACCTTTATGCGAATTATTAATTGTTCAGATTTGATATGTATATTGATATGTGTTTAGAATAATTTAATTGGGCACAATTTTTATTGTATAAAATTTAAAATAATAATAATAATAAAAAAAAAGTCGTGAATAAGGACCACGAATCGTGACTTTTTGAAACAACCACGTGAAGCACGAAAATTTCCAATTTGCTTATCATGTAATGATTTTAAAAAGCAACTTGAATTATTTTTTTTTTGAAAAACAAGAATTCAAGGATTTATTGCGAAACGAGATAACGACGAAATCGAGAGGAACAAAAATGATATGTTCCGTTTTTTTAAAAATTCTTTGGTTTTAAGTTTGTTGGTTCCTACCAAAAGTTATCGATGTTACACGTTTTTTAAACAAAATCGAGAGTATATATATATATATATATATAATCTATCCTAGAATTTGGCATGAAAGGCAAGGCTTGATCACGTGGAAAAGGACCACCAACGGAAATATTATATATATATATATATAATAATATATTACGAATATATATATATATATATATATTCTTAATTATTATATAATTAAAATAAAAGGTTTATTTTAATTTTAAAATAAAAGGTTTATTTTAATATTAAAATATAAAGTTTTATTTTAATCTTAATAATTTTATAATTAAAATAAAAGTTTATTTTAATCTTAAAATAAAAGGTTTATTTTAATATTAAAATAAAAGATTTATTTTAATTTTAAAATTAGAATTTCATGCTAACTAATTAGAGTTGGAATTGGATTCCATGATAACTAATTGGAGTTGAAATTGATCTTTCCTTAAATAAAGGAGTTTATTTAGATATGAAATAGGATTTCATATTATTCAAAATAAAAGAGTTTATTTGTGAATAGGAAAGAAAATCCGTGTTTCCTTAAATAAAGGAGTTTATTTAAATATGGAATAAGATTTCATATTATTCAAAATAAAGGAGTTTATTTGTGAATAGGAAAGAATATCCGTGTTTTCTTTAAATAAAAGATTTTTTTTTTACATGGAATTGGATTCCATAATTAATTAAAATAAAAGAGTTTATTTTAATTAAAGATTTTTTTTATATGGAATTGGATTCCATAATTAATTAAAATAAAGGAGTTTATTTTGATTAAAGATTTAGATTAAAATAAAATAGTTTATTTTATTCAAAATAGGATAAATTAAAATAAAATAGTTTTATTTTGATTTAAATTTGGATTTAAATAAAGGAGTTTATTTTTATTCAAAAATAGATTTTATACTAACTAAATTTGCCCATTAAATGATATCAATATATATATTAAATGGTTATTATTCATGAGATGAATGTTATTTATTGATGCATATGGTGATGTGTATGATAATAAATGGGATTGATTATGGACTATTGACCCGATGTGATTGGATTTTATTTTAGTTGGATGCATGAATGTATGGGTTTTATTAAATGGGGTCTGCGTACCTCGTCTTCTCTAATTTTTCTTAATGTAAATTCTATCTCTCTCTATGTACTTCCCTCGATTTAGCGATCAAGGTTTCTATTTATTTTAAAATAGTTATGTAATAGGAATAGTTAGAATTAATTTTGAAAAATTGGAGATCAAAGGAGCAAGGAGCGCTTGAAGACCCGTTTGTAATGGAGCCCGGGTTTAAATGTAATTGTTATATTTAAATATTAATTCTTGCACCCCTAGGGTTTGACCTTTTGGTTCACTTGGTGGCTCTAGTGAACTAAACTAGAATAAAAGTCCATAATCAATCCGGGTAGAATATAGTATTCTATATGTGCATGCTTATATTATATATATTATATATTATGCAAACATGCTTCGCATGTTCATTAATATGACGCGTATTTTAGATATATATGTATGTAAATGCGGCGCTAAACAAGATGAGACAAATTAATAACAAAACCCTCAATTTTTATATTAAGTCCTAAGCGTTCAAAGATATTTGGAATATCGAGCGTCGCCTTCTAGCATGATAAAATTAATAGAGTATTAAATATTTAATATGAGTTTGTTGTGTCACCACAAGGCAAGTATTAAGTATTTAAGATGTTAATTTATCACATTTGATGCTTATAAAGAAAATTGAACAATATTGTTTTGTTGTGTCACCACAAGGATGATATTTTCTTTTTTGAATATATGGAGTGCTAGGTTCGGACTTAACTTGGATAATTTTGATTCGGATGTGCCACCACTTGATCAAAATAATCTAAGAGGCAAAAAAGAAAAGGAGTTGCGTAGTTGATGTAATTGACAAAAGTTGTCTACCTATTTATTTATATATAGTTTGTTGTGTCACCACAAGGCTATATACATTTGAAATGGGATCCTTATTCTCACTAGCAAATCTTTAATTAGATTTTGCTTAGAACTATATAAGTGAGGTAATATAGTTTGAAGAAAATAGTGGGAGATACCAATTTAAAACAAGACCTAATTTATTTTTTGGTAATTAATAAAAGAATGTATGTTAAAATGTTGTTAATTACAAATTCATTTACGAAATTTTACAATGTCTAAAATTACTATCATCTGCGAAGCATATTAGATGCTAAATTAATCGGGCCAAGATTAAACGGATTGGTTAAGGAATTTGAGAATAGTTCTCATGGTTTGAAAAGTTATCTTATGTCCTTAATACGCCTATCCACTCGCAATGGTTGCGAATAATGCCTCGAGGAAGACATTGTTACTTTTAGAAAGTGGCAAGATGATGCACGATTGGCTCGATGCATCATGCTTGCATCCATGAAATAACGAGCTTCACGTCGGCGTGAAACTATGGATGCTCCTACTATATTCACCGCACATCAAGTAGTTGATGGTGAAGAAAGTAGGACTGATAGATATCAGATATCTAAGGAGCTCTTCCGATCTAGAATGACCGATGACACTACAGTACAGATAAAAGTCCTTAAAATTATCAATTTGATTGATCAATTAGGACAACGAGTTTTGTCATGGATGGAGAGTTGAGCCAAGATTTGATCTTGCACTCACTCCCGGACTCCTTTCACAATTGTTGTGAATTTTTCATATGAACAAGCTAGATATCAGCTTCGTTGATTTGCTTAACATATTGAAAAATGTTGAGAGTCACTTTCCAACAAAGAAAGATCAAGTCTTACTGGTAGGGGCCAAAGAATCTTCTGAAAAGAAGAACGATTCAAAGAAGGTAAATAGAAAGGCATAAACAAAGGATAATAAGAGCAAAACTGATATGGATGGCAAAGGAGTTTGCTACCACTGCAATAAGCCTGGACACTGGAAAGAAACTGCAAGAAGCATCTTGCAGAGGCTAACCAAAGAAGCTTAGTGAAGTTTGATTCTAATCGATTTTTGTTCTTGATTGAAATAAATTTTCTTTTTAAGTCAAGGTTCTACTTTGGTATTGGATACCGACTTTGGTTATCATAAATATAGATTTATGAAGAGACCAAATGAAGTAGAAAGCTAAACAAATATAAGTAATCCTATGTATGGAAATGAAGCAAAGGTTCTTTGCATTAGCCATAGAAACTTATAGTTTAAAGATCGCTACTGAGCAAAATCTATTAAGTCGATAAGTTGTTATTGTATTCCAATTCTTGTTAAAAATATTATTTCCATTTTATTGTTGGACAATGAAATCTTTGGTATTATAATTAAGAACAATTGTTGTTCTATTTATAATAATAATGTTTTGTATAGAACTGGAATATTACTTAATAAATTTTGTATACTTGACTTACATGAAAAATATTTTGCAAATTGAACAAACTAATATAAGAAAAGGAGATGATCATTCAAAGAGTTGAATGAGTGTATTTGCTGAAATACAAGTGTGAATTATTTGAAAGGTTCAAAGAATTCAGAAGTGAAACAAATTGGCAATGTATTAAGATTCTTTGATTAGATCAAGGAATAAATACTTGTGCAATAAGTTTCTTGATCATCTCAAATGGTTTTCTTATAATGGACACATCCCGATGTGCATAAATTGATTGATGTATCCGAATGAAAAAAAAGCGTACCTTGTTGGACATGGTGCGGTCCATAATGATTTTACCGACATTCCAAAGATTCTTACGGGATAATGTCCTAGAAATGGTCATGCATATCTACGAAAATGGTAACCTCAAAATCCAAATTTCAAGACTCCATAAAAGTTATGGACGGGGAGGATTCCTAATCTTAAGTATGTTAAGATAAAAGGTTGTCCAACTTATGTGAAAAGGTTTCAAAGGATAAGCTTGGGACAAGATTTGACAAGTGTCGATTTGTGGGACATCCTAAAAGTAAGTTTAGGGTATATGTTCTATAATCCCGCTTAGCAAAAGGTGTTTATTGCGAAACAACATGCATATTCTAAGATAAATGTGTTTATCATTGAAGGGGCTAGTGGGAGGATAATAGATCTTGAAGAGTTCAAGAACCACAAAACACTATAAGTCAAATAAGAGGAACACAGTAGATGGACCTATTATACCACAACCTAATCGTAAATGCGAATAGTACCAAAGATACCTAGGAGGTATGGATTCATCATGGATGATGATGATGAGGTACACATCATAGAAGATGATGATCCATTCATACGATGAGGTAAGAGTTATAGACACTCTCAAAATGGAACATTCGTTTTGATGAGGCAATCAAAAGAGTTTGATTTTATCAAAATAAGAATGAACCTAGTGTCTACAAAAGGGTCAATGGGGCGTCGTGACATTTCTAGTATTATATATTGATATACTACGGATAAGGAATGACATATCAATGCTACAATCAGTAAAGATAAAGTTGTCTAAACATTCCTCCATGAATGATTTGGAAGAGTATCTTAATTGGGGATATAAATCTATATAGATAGATTTAAGAGGATGCTCGACTTAACCCAAGGAACGTATATTCATTTGATGCTAAAGTCGTTTAGCATGGCAAACTCCAAGAGATGTCTCATGTAGATGAGCTATGGAGTGTATCTCTCTTAATAGTCCCCACAGACTCCAAAAGAGAGATCACATGAGTCGAACGTCGCCTTCTAGCATGATAAAATTAATAGAGTATTAAATATTTAATATGAGTTTGTTGTGTCACCACAAGGCAAGTATTAAGTATTTAAGATGTTAATTTATCACATTTGATGCTTATAAAGAAAATTGAACAATATTGTTTTGTTGTGTCACCACAAGGATGATATTTTTCTTTTTTGAATATATGGAGTGCTAGGTTGGACTTAACTTGGATAATTTTGATTCTGGATGTGCCACCACTTGATCAAAATAATCTAAGAGGCAAAAGAAAAGGAGTTGCATAGTTGATGTAATTGACAAAAGTTGTCTACCTATTTATTTATATATAGTTTGTTGTGTCACCACAAGGCTATATACATTTGAAATGGGATCCTTATTCTCACTAGCAAATCTTTAATTAGATTTTGCCGAACTATATAAGTGAGGGTAATATAGTTTGAAGAAAATAGTGGGAGATACCAATTTAAAAACAAGACCTAATTTATTTTGGTAATTAATAAAAGAATGTATGTTAAAATGTTGTTAATTACAAATTCATTTACAGAATTTTACAATGTCTAAAATTACTATCACTGCGAAGCATATTAGATGCTAAATTAATCGGGCCATAGAATTAAACGGATTGGTTAAGGAATTTGAGAATAGTTCTCATGGTGAAAAAAGTATCTTATGTCCTTAATACGCCTATCCTCGCAGAATGGTTGCGAGATAATGCCTCGAGGAAGACATTGCTACTTTTAGAAAGTGGCAAGATGATGCCACATTGGCTCAATGCATCATGCTCGCATCCATGAGTAACGAGCTTGACGTCGGCATGAAACTATGGATGCTCCTACTATATTCCTCGCACATCAAGTAGTTGATGGTGAAGAAAGTAGGGCTGATAGATATCAGATATCTAAGGAGCTCTTCCGATCTAGAATGACCGATGACACTACAGTACAGATAAAAGTCCTTAAAATTATCAATTTGATTGATCAATTAGGACAACGAGTTTTGTCATGGATGGAGAGTTGAGCCAAGATTTGATCTTGCACTCACTCCGGACTCCTTTCACAATTGTTGTGAATTTTCATATGAACAAGCTAGATATCGACTTCATTGATTTGCTTAACATATTGAAAATGTTGAGAGTCACTTTCCAACAAAGAAAGATCAAGTCTTACTGGTAGGGGCCAAAGAATCTTCTGAAAAGAAGAACGATTCAAAGAAGGTAAATAGAAAGGCATAAACAAAGGATAATAAGAGCAAAACTGATATGGATGACAAAGGAGTTTGCTACCACTGCAATAAGCCTGGACACTGGAAAGAAACTGCAAGAAGCATCTTGCAGAGGCTAACCAAAGAAGCTTAGTGAAGTTTCTACATAATACGCTTTTGTTCATGATTGAAATAAATTTTTCTTTAAGTCGAGGTTCTACTTTGGTATTGGATACTGACTTTGGTTATCATAAATATAGATTTATGAAGAGACCAAATAGTAGAAAGCTAAACAAATATAAGTAATCCTATAAAGGGAAATGAAGCAAAGGTTCTTGCATTAGCCATAGAAACTTATAGTTTAGCAGATCGGCTACTGAACAAATCTATTAAGTCAATAAGTTGTTATTGTATTCCAATTCTTGTTAAAAATATTATTTCCATTTTATTGTTGGACAATGAAATCTTTGGTATTATAATTAAGAACAATTGTTGTTCTATTTATAATAATAATGTTTTGTATAGAATCGAATATTACTTAATAAATTTTGTATACTTGACTTACATGAAAAATATTTTGCAAATTGAACAAACTAATATAAGAAAAGGAGATGATCATTCAAAGAGTTGAATGAGTGTATTTCTTTGAAATACAAGTGTGAATTATTTGAAAGGTTCAAAGAATTGAGAAGAAACAAATTGGCAATGTATTAAGATTCTTTGATTAGATCAAGGAATAAATACTTGTGCAATAAGTTTCTTGATCATCTCAAATGGTTTTCTTATAATGGACACATCCTGATACGCAATAATTGATTGATGTATCTGAATGAAAAAAACGTACCTTGTTGGACATGGTGCGGTCCATAATGATTTTACCGACATTCCAAAGATTCTTACGGGATAATGTCCTAGAAATGGTCGCACATATCACGAAAATGGTAACCTCAAAATCCATTTCCAAGACTCCATAAAAGTTATGGATGGGAGGATTCTAATCTTAAGTATGTTAAGATAAAAGGTTGTCCAACTTATGTGAAAAGGTTTCAAAGGATAAGCTTGGGACAAGATTTGACAAGTGTCGATTTGTGGGACATCCTAAAGTAAGTTTAGGGTATATGTTCTATAATCCCCTTAGCAAAAGGTGTTTATTATGAAACATGTCGCCTTCTAAGATAAATGTGTTTATCATTGAAGGGCTAGTGGGAGAGATAATAGATCTTGAAGAGTTCAAGAACCACAAAACACTATAAGTCAAATAAGAGGAACTCAGTAGATGGACCTTATACCTGTTGAATCAAATCGTAAATCTGGAATAGTACCAAAGATACCTGGGAGGTATGGATTCATCATGGATGATGATGATGAGGTACACATCATAGAAGATGATGATCCAGTTACATACGATGAGGTAAGAGTTATAGACACTCTCAAAATGGAACATTCGTTTTGATGAGGCAATCAAAAGAGTTTGATTTTATCAAAAATAAGAATGAACCTAGTGTCTACAAAAGGGTCAGTGGGAGCGTCGTGACATTTCTAGTATTATATATTGATATACTACGGATAAGGAATGACATATCAATGCTACAATCAGTAAAGATAAAGTTGTCTAAACATTCCTCCATGAATGATTTGGAAGAGTATCTTAATTGGGGATATAAATCTATATAGATAGATTTAAGAGGATGCTCGACTTAACCCAAGGAACGATATATTCATTTGATGCTAAAGTCGTTTAGCATGGCAAACTCCAAGAGATGTCTCATGTAGATGAGTATGGAGTGTATCTCTCTTAATAGTCCCCACAGACTCCAAAGAGAGATCACATGAGTAACTATCATGTATGCAATGAAATATCTGAGACCGATGTTGATCGATCATATTGCGAGAAGTTCACTTTGTGAGTCGGTGAAAAACATCTTAAAGTTCTTAACCAAAGACTAAGGATGTGATCATATTCATGGTGGGTCTTAATTAAAACTAGAGGGCTTAACAAACTCAAGTTTTTTCGAGATGCACTAAGATGACGAAAAATCCACTTTAAGGTAAAGTGTTACCTTGAGCGGTGGTGCGATGAATTGGAAAGGTTCCAAACAATGAAAAGAGTTGTTGGTTTAGTAATAAAGACAAAGTATATAGCTATAAATGAAGTCTGCAAGTTGATTGTTTGGATTAAAAGTTCATTACGTAACTAGAAGCAGTTCCCAAGTCTCTTCTTGGATCTAAACATGTGTTGTGGCACTTTCATTTGATTATTAGAATCATTGAAAGATGGGAAATCACTATAGAGATAGTGGACTCTCATGAACAACATTACATATCCATTAACTAAAGCTTATCCAACAATGGGATAATCGTCACTTAGAGAGAAGAAGAAGAGTATAAGATACCATGACGATTGGCTTTAGTGCAAGTGGGAGATTGAAAGTAGTATGCACACAAGCCAATCATGTTTGATGATAAAGCATATACTTTGTAACAATCTTATTCATTTATTAATAAAAAGTATTAATTTATTAAAGGCTTTTAATTATCTACATGATCTTTGTTTTATAATATGTGATAAACCCATAGTTTTAAGCAATGCTTTTAGAATAATGATGATGATCATTCTAATGAGATCTAAATTCTTAGAAAGCTTAAAACTAAAATAGTTCCTAATCATTGGATTACTAAATTGGGGATTAGTGAATCCGGATAGATTGGTACATCGTTGCTTGCTCATTGGATGAGGATGATTGATCTCATGATCATTTGTGTGGAGACACTAAAGCAAGTATGTAGGTGCTTATTAGAGAATAAGTTCATTTGAGCGTTGGCTCGCTAAGGAATACCTAATGGAGTTTTATTTGCTGTCAATAGGAATTCTCAGTAGTGATAGTAGTACAAGTGATCCTTGGACTTGAGATCATCATAGTATCTTGTGTATGATGAGTTATACTTTGACTTATTCCTTAAGACCCTTAGGGTATATCAAAGGGTATGCTTGGGTATAATAAGTTGTACATGGAGATAATGTATGATCAATAAAGAATCTACCACTTCTAATAAAAGAAGAGAAATGTCCTATGTGATTCGATAAATGACAACCCAGAGAGTCCTTGGCGGCGGCGTAATGAAATTAGAAAGGAGTTTCTAATTTGCATTATTTGAGTTGTGCATTTAAGGATCGAAATACATATAATTAAATAAAATAAGACTTGACAGTAATTCCATGTCTTATATTTAATTGGGACATTGTATGGTGGAAGGATTGAATTGTACGGTAACTATTTACTCAAAGGTTCTTTAATGATTAATGTTGAAATCTATATTATCTGGAAAGTCGCTGATCGCATTAGGAGGCTTATCCTATTGTAGAATAAATATTATTTATTTAAATAAATTGTATAATTTATTTATTTAAATAAGATTAGAATTGTTCTAATTGATTTATTCACAAGGTTTAATATGGAGAACCTAAAGGGTCACACCATAAAAGGAAGAATAATTATTTAAGAAGTTAATGGCATAATCGTAATAATATGTTAAGTATATTTAATTTAATCTATGGTGATAGAATAAATTAAATAGCTTAATATTTATTATTTAATATTTTAGAAATATTAAATATAAATTAATAAGAGGAGTCTTATTAATATTATTACAATTATTATTATTTTAATTTCTAAAAGAGTTTAGGAATTAATTTAATATAAGTACTCTCATTTATTCCTAATTGGATTAGGAAGGAAAATTAGTTAAAGGAGTTTAATTAATTATCCCTAATAAGATTAGGGAGCTTAATTAATTAAAAGAATTAATTAATTAAAACCCAATTCCTTAATTGTTAAGGTGGGTTGCCCACATCTATAAATAAGAGGAGTCTTATTATGGGTGGTATGGGTTGTTGACTTTAACAAAGTACGTAATAATTCCAAGTTGTTGGGAGTATGCCTTTTCTATAGAGATAGAAAACTAGGGTTAGCCATAACACCCATCTTCTTGAATTTTATTCTTCCTTGGTGGATCACCTCTAGAGGCCAAACACATGGGTGGCTAACGTTGATCAAAGGAAGGAACAAAACCCCGGTAGATTCAAGTTGAACGCGAAAGGATTTGGAGGTGAACTTGTACCTGAGGAAGCTCAATCTTCAAGGGTATGATTTATTCTTTATCTTTTCGTTTAATTAATAATTGTGCATAAAGGGTGATCCGGGTATATGGTTTGTAAATTTTTAAACTCTGATTTTTACACGCTTCCGCAAAATTTATGCAATTTGATTGCGTTATGAATATTACAAACCTAACAGTCTGTGCCCCATTACCCTATACTTTTTATTTTTATTTTTCACATTTATCATGGATATGACATTGATATATATATATGTATATAAATTGATGTATTCCACAGAGATTTATAGATGATGCTATATTTTTTTCATTTATTTATTGGCATATATTATAACCATCTCTTATCATGATGCATTCTTATGGATTTGTACACTTTTTATATATGCAAATGATTAGATAGAGATTTGACCCCTTTATAGTCTTTGTGATACAACTTTTACCGATGGCTTCTTCATCGGTCGCTCGTCTAGAGCATCTTCCGTCGAGTCAGATAGCCACTAGTGTAACAATGGACACGAGTAAGAATGTTTTAGAATTATATTATTACTGTACAAATTATTAACCCTATAATATATACTCTCTTTGATTATCAACATGTTAGTATATGGTAATTCAGATATATATTCTGTTCGTTAGTTTCTATAGATGGTTATACAAGTGTCCCCACTTGGATAATCATTGCATTTGATCACATGTTGATACACCTTTGTCAATTACCCGTATATATATATGCTGTATTATAGATTATTGTTGAATAAGATAAAACCTACCTATTATCCAACCGAATTTCTTTGGTTTGGAACCCTGACAGGTATGAACATCCCATTCATGGGAAAATTTTTATGTGTTCAAGGCAGCCAGAGTGAACGATAATATCGTTCTTGTTATGTAGTATTGATCAATACAGGGTCTATGGGATGTACACCCTCGTGCCCGTAAGTTATGACGGTTTTACTGAGATGAAGTTACTTTTAACCTTTTCAAAAATGAAAACAATGTTCATAGTATGTCCCCTTAACCCTATTTATAGTCAGTACGTAGGGTTGTTATGATATTATTATTGGTTCAGAATTACTTCACAACTATTGATTTATTGTAGAAGGGTAGTATATATAAAGAAAACATTTAAATTCTTTCAGCTTATATATATAATTACTATTACTTGTTGGGCACTCAAATTCTTATCCTTGCTTAATTTAAATGTTTACAGCTAAGTGTGAACAAGCAGAAGGCTCGACTAAGAATAAAGGAAAAGAGAAGGCTACTGAATGAGTTTTCATGATATGTTATGTAATGGTTTGTTTTATGATGATAAGGATGATATATATATTATTATTATCATGTAATGAATGTATTAGAGGTTACGTACTTGGGAATACACTCTGATAACTATGTAAATTAAGTTTAATAATTATATTATTAGTATTATTCCACTCATAGAAATGGTATCGTGAAGCACCGAGTTCGGGTTTTAAGTACCCGAGATTGGGGGTTTTACAGGTTGGTATCAGAGCTTTAGGGTTAGAAACCTTAGGTGGGATAGACCTTAGGCTATAACCTTAGAACAGAGGGAAACGTTGAAAATGTAAATAACTCATATAGAGTTTAAAAAGAGATGAATTGAATAAGTTCATCGTCAAACAAAATAAAACATAACTTATATAAAACTATTATTTGCTGTGTGTATATACTATACTCTAATCAGGATAATTTATGTGTGTAGATGTCTGATGGAAAAGGCTTGTTATATTCTTATAGCATGAAGAAGGATCAATTCCATACCCCCGAGCTAATATCGAATCCCATAGCTGAAATAGAGGCTCACAATGAAAACAACTTAGACGAGGTGGTTATTTTAGAAAACGTAGTGCCAGATCCGGAGATGGTGGAGCTGACAGATAGTGATTCGGACATTAAAGTTGAAGCTGAACAAGCATCAACAGAGGTGCAGGATCTGAGGAACAAGGTTTCTTCTCTGGAAAAGCTGTGGGAAATAGAAAAGCTGTTAAATAGTCAACTGCGTTAAGCGTTAATAGAAATAATGGAAGAACAAGATAAGCTTAAAATCCAAATTGATCAGATGGGAGCCTCAAGCAACACATCGTGTGCAGCTCCGAGCAAGAAAGGGAAGAGAAAGATAGAAGACCATGACTTAGGAAAATCCGATAAGAAGAAAGGGAAAATAATATTTTACCTTTGTGGCTATGAGGGACATACCACTCTGTATTGTCCCGACTATAAATCAGGAGCATGTTTTATCTGTGGGATAAAAGGACATCAGGCGAAAGGTTGTCCAAGAAAAAGGCGTATCGAATAGGTAGTATAGGTTCTGTTGTGTATGTGACGCCCCCAAAATAGGTCCATTCCATCCAACCCATTCTGAGTCGCCAAATACATGGTACAGAAATAACTACAACTTTATTATTACAACATATAAACTGTGAGTTTAAATACAGATATTGCCATCTAGACAATATCCACACGCAAATAAATCCCCATCATAATTATTGATACATTATTTTATAAAAAATGGTGAGGACTACTAAACAACTCTCTCTAGAACCTTCATTCTATACCCAGACTAGTACTACTACATTCTCGCCTCCCGAGAAGAAAAATGGAACAACAAGGAAAAGGTGAGCTCAACTAGCCCAGTAAAGAATATTATGACTAAGATAATATACAACAAATTATCGTTAGTCTTCAACAGGGAAAAATCTAATAGAATACAATAGACAACCAGTTTTAAATCAACAACTGCAGCGGAAACAACAATTCATTAGAAGAGTTAAGTAGAGAATGCAAACTACTATCTTCTATATATGAATTTAAAAGTTCATCGTCGATATTTTATCCCTGTAACATCAATCAATATATATCTGGAATCAAATATTCATCTTTGCACTACAGGCCAAAGATATTCATCAGTTGATCATGTTAAACTAAACACCTGTTCATCTTTGCACTACGGGCCAAAGATATTAATCAGTCGGTCATATTCATCTCAACACCTATTCGTCTTTGCACTACAGGCCAAAGATATTCAGTAATATCATCATTTAGGACCGAGGATGATGAAAAATATTTTAAAGGAAACGAATCCAGTGAAACAAAAGAACAAATATTAAGGATTCGTATTTTAAACAATCCAAGTTCAAAAATACTTCATAAGTAATCGAGTGGAGTAAAATTCAATAATGATCAAAACATGGATACAATCAATGCTAGTATCCGAATAGATATTTTGACAAAAGAAGAAATTTTATTTTTCTATGAATAGTCTTAAGTATTAAGTGAATAGTGTCGTATACGTGAATAGTGCCGTATACGTGAATAGTAACTCCGACACCAAAAGATAGAAATTTCACAAAAAATATCTTCACGCTTTGTGAATAGTACTCATGAATAGTAACTCGTGAATAGTAACTCATGAATAGTAACTCGTGAATAGTAACTCATGAATAGTAACCCCGACATGAAAAAGTTCTAAATTTGATAAAAATTTCCAACCAATATTTCGGCATAATGATATTGAAGAAATAATATCATTTTCGAATAAAATAACATCCCTTACCTCGAAAGAATAGTACTTCTAGTTGAAACACCGGATATAGGCTATGACTTGAACTTGCACCGTATAGCAATACTCAAAGTATACTCAAAATACTCACAAGAATACGCTCGATAATATAAAGAGAGAAACTTCAGTTTCTGGTGTGATTTTCAATTCTAACCTAAGCACCCTATTTATAGGAAAATGCTTAGAACACCAAAGTAAAAAATTTAATAAATTAATATTATTTATTTTCCACATCTTCCCTACGCATCCATGAATCAAACTCAACATCCTAACACATGTTAAATGAGTCCCAAAATGTAAAAAACATTTTCTTATTAAAAATAATTAAAACTTCAAAAATTAATTATTTCAGAGCTTGAAACTTCAATAATTCATAATAAATAGCCCTTTTATCGAGAAAATTCGAATCTACTTAAAATTTTTATAGGAAATTCAATTCTCTACAACTTTGCGAAGAAAGTTTTTCAAATTCCAAATAGAAATTGGCCACCAAATCCACAAATCAAGCGATTTTACAGTATAATAATCAAATTTCTATCGATAATTGTGTCCACCAACACACAAAATATGTGTTAAACATTTAATGCCACAAAAATACTCTTCCTCCTCATATACCCATATATCCCACATTCATTATAAAAATATCACCGTTAATATATTATTAAAATAATATATTTAAATGAATTATTTTATCGTAAAAGATAAATTATTAATTTTCAACAATTGTCACATTAAAATTTTCTCTATCTATATCCACATAAAATCAATATTTTTCTCATCATATAAATCAATAATTAATTATTCACAAATAATATTACGAGAATCACAAGATCTTGTGACAACCAGCGTTCCCCTACACGAAAGAGGGGCTTTCGATAAAGATTTCTCTCATCTTGGCGCCGCATTAGGTGACCAAACCTCTCCTTAGACGAACTTTCTAGACATTGCCAATAATGTTTTCTAATAATATTATTCGGATAATATGAATTATTGCTTCGATAATGGAAAATCTTGTATAATGACAATTTATTGAAACAACGAAGAATATAAAATATCAATCAAAGAATTATTGAATCAATAAAATAAAATACTGAATAGTAATTACTGTAACAATTATTGAGTAGTGCCTTCTTACGTAAAAATCAATAATTGGTGCAATACTGGTGTGCTATCGTTCAACAACGCGTATTAGTGTGTTTTAACCACCGGGTATTCCAACAGTGTTAACGGTAACAACTACGCCGTTATTTATAAACAACTTATATTTGTCGTTTTCTTCATCCAATCGCTTTTCAGTTATGGGGCCCACAAAAAGATCATACGTCGTACAAATATTCCCAAGCGATCTGAATATTCCACGACCAAACGAATATTCCCAAGCGATAATGAATATTTTATAACCACTTGCTTACTCAAAATATTTGCGTATTTTACCCATAACTATCCACATTAATCAAATCAACCCTTACTATTTCAAAATAATAAATAGAGGAAAATAAATTTTATTTATTAATAATTTGGGGTCTTACAACCTCCCTCCTTATGAAATTTCGTCCTCGAAATTGGCGTGACGATACTGGTGTTTGAAAAGATGAGAATACCTCGCTTTCATTTCGTTTCCAACTCCCGGTCATTTCCTCAATAGCATGGTTTCTCCACAAAACTTTAACTTGTGGTATAACCTTGGTACATAGGACATGTTCTTTCTATCCGGATCTTGACAGTACCTCTTAAATGCGTTAAGTCTTGGCTATCTCGTCCGGGTTCTAACTTCAATGACGTGGTTCGAATCGTCCACATATTTACGTAACATCGATACGTGAAAAGCGTTATGAACACGCGTCATACTTGGCGGTAAAAGCGAGTCTATAGGCCACGGTTCCTATTCGATGAGAATTTCAAATGGATTAATAAATCGAAGGTTTGAGCTTTCCTCACCTCACCGATTCTCGCTTTTGAAATAACAACTTCTTGTACCTCCTTCTTCATATTCATCGACTCGGTGTGTAGCTTGAAAACGACTTTAACTTTATCGATTAAAGTCGATTATACTCGTATATCATCACGTGGGTACCTAGAGTTTTCATCTCCATCTCTATTATTTGTAAATTATACGAAATGAGTCTTTGACAATATCATACTCGTACTTGTATACGATCTTCTACTCAACACGCCATTTACCACGTTAAGCTTTTCCGAGGATGGCATGGTCGAACATGTCTTTGAAATGAGTCTCCTCTTGAGTTCTTGAAGCTCTTCCCACATTCCTTGCTCCATTCAATTTTGTATCTCTACAAGTCAATTTGCTTTAATGGAATAGCGATTCGAGAATATCCTTCAACGAATCTCGATAATAACCAACTAAGCTTAGAAAGCTATGTATTTCGATTACTGAATTTAGGTTGTTCTCAACTGTGACTCATATCCCAACCTTGGATAGCACATTACAATGACACCTATCGGTTTACTATCGCCTGACAAACATGGTGTCCCCTACGGAGAATCTCGGCGGTGCATTCCACAAAGGAAGTCACCGGATAAAGGCTCGGTACCAAATTCTATAGTTGAATTTTTAACTCCACGAAGTTCAATAGGAGCCATTCGATATGAGATTTTAGAAATGAGTTTTGTCTGGGGTTCAAAGTTGATACAAAATTTAATATCGGGGCTTTGGGAGTAAGCCAAGAAATTCTTGAGGAATATGTCAGGAAAAATTAATAACAACAGGAATATTATTCAAATCTGACGTGTCTTTATTCAAATCCATAACATGGACTAAGAACTTGACATCCGTAATAAACGAATGACTTCATGGCTTGATATGAAAATGTTTGACTACAATGGTTTGATTGCTTGAATTCGAATAACAGGTTGCTTAAGAATATGAAAACTAACAACCTTACGAAGGTAATCAATTTCGGCATGATGAGTAGTTAACCTTAAAATCACATCAAAAGCAAATATCTCTATAGAAATAAGGTTAACATGTAATGTGATAGTGCCAACCTGAATCAAGCAAGATTTCTAAACAACGGATGTAATGAAAGTTTCTCCTAACGGAGTCTCCATAAATAGGTCAAAGTCTAATTTCTCCGTAGTCAAGTTCAAATGTTGGTATAGCAAGAGAGATAAAAGAATGGGTAAAACCGGTATCTAGTAAGGTATAAACTTCGTAAGAATTTATAATTAACTAACCCGTGCTAACTTCGTTCGGGTTCCTCGCATTTTGATCGGTCACGACAAACGCTCTTCCAGGAATCGTTGACTTTGACTTTTCTGGGATAGTCTTTTGAGTCACCATTCCATTGGGTGAGTTTCGATATTGTACAATCTCGGCGATATGTCCTTCTTTTCCACAATTATAGCATACCTTAAACTGTTGTGGGCGGTTTGGTGATATGTCCCTCTTTCCGCATTTTTGTAACATCTGACCGGTGGTCTTTCTCTCCTTGGAACCGGTTACTCTTGGCCGGGCGACGCCTTCACATGGTCGTTGTTGAATCTCCTCTTTTTAAAATCTCTTCCCTACTCGCTTCTTCTATTTTCATTTCCACGATTACCACCAGAGTGGTTACCGCCTTTGTCCGTATTCTTCTTTCTCCGCTGGTTATCGTTATTCTGATGACTGCTATCTTCGGTATGATCCTGGTTATGGTCCCTCGGTTGAACGTACTCGTTATCTCGCTCTAACAACTGAGCCTTGTTGACAACATCTGAATAGAGAAAAAATTTATGAGAAATGAGATACTGACGTATGCCGAGTTTTAAACCTCTCAGAAACATTCGCGTCATACGTTCCTCATTCTCCACCAAATGAGGTGCAAACCTGGATAACTCCGCGAACTTCGCCTCGTACTGGGACACCGTCATGTTATTCTGCTCCAGTCTAATAAACTCCACTTCCTTCATATGATGAATACTTTCAGGGAAGGACTTGTCATTGAACTATTTCTGAAACGTCTCCCATGACATCTTTGAGTGCACCGGATGGAGTACGCTTCACAGATTCCCACCAGTAATCTGCCTCGTTACGGAACATAAAAGTAGCGAATGGAACTTTCTGTTCCTCCGTGCATCCCAAGACATTGAATATCTTGGTAATTTGTTTGACCCATGTCTCCTCCTTAATCGGATCCGGCTTTCCCCAGAATTCTGGTGGTCCCAACTCTTTGAACTGCTTGGTTGTGACCACCCGTGAATTGCTATCATTTCCTCCTGTATTTTGAACACGAGTCTCCCTCGTCTGATTTTTCATGAACTGCAAAAAGCTTCTAAACATCCCCTCGTTCATCATCTGCTTAGTGGTGTTGTTCACAGGAGGTACATTGCCAGCCTGTTGCACGTTCTCCTCGTTGGTAAAATGTGGCATCTCCACGATCTCATTTACTCCTTTATTAATATTCTCGATCGACATTCTCAAATCATCGTCATAAAACAAGGGTTAATTAAGGAAATCAATATATCACATAATATCCCTATATACTAACCAACTAACAAATAAGCTTAGGTAGGACACACTAGCGAAGGATTTTTACTCGTCTCTCCCTCCTAGTTCTATTCCCCGATCTCCCAGAGATCATATCCCTAAAGCTCGATACCAACCGTGGCGCCCCCAAAATAGGTCCATTCAATCCAACCCATTACGAGTCGCCAAATACATGATACGAAATAACTACAAATTTATTATTACAACATATAAATCTGTGAGTTTAAATACAGATATTGCCATCTAGACAATATCCACACGCAAATAAATCCCCATCATAATTATTGATACATTATTTTACAAAAATGGTGAGGACTACTAAACAACTCTCTCTAGAACCTTCATTCCATACCCCGACTAGTACTCGCTACATTCTCGCCTCCTGAGAAGAAAAATGGAACAACAAGGAAAAGGGTGAGCTCAACTAGCCTAGTAAAGAATATTATGACTAAGATAATATACAACAAATTATCGTTAGTCTTCAACAGGAAAAATCTAATAGAATGCATTAGACAACCAGTTTTAAATCAACAACTACATCGGAAACAACAATTCATTAGAAGAGTTAAGTAGAGAATGCAAAATACTATCTTCTATATATGAATTTAAAAGTTCATCGTCGTATTTTATCCCTGTAACATCAATCAATATATATCTCGAATCAAATATTCATCTTTTACTCTGAGCCAAAGATATTCATCGATTGATCATGTTCATCTAAACACTGCTCATCTTTGCACTACGGGCGAAAGATATTAATCGATCGGTCGTATTCATCTCAACACTGTTCATCTTTTTGCACTACGAAGCCAAAGATATTCGATAATATCATCATTTAGAATCGAGGATGATGAAAAATATTTTAAAGGAAACGAATCACGTGAAACAAAAGAACAAATATTAAGGATTAGTATTTTAAACAATCCAAGTTCAAAAATACTTCATAAGTAATCGGTGGAGTAAAATTCAAGAATGATCAAAACATGGATACAATCAAAGCTAGTATCTAGAATAGATATTTTGGACAAAAAGATGAAATTTCATTTTTAAATTGAATAATCTTACCGTATTAAGTGAATAATCTTAGTATCGTGAATAGTCTTAGTATCGTGAATAGTAACTCCGACACCAAAAGATAGAAATTTCACAAAAAACACCGGTGATGACATACCTCCCGAAGGGACGGGTCATTGTAAATCGTTGCACATAGCGGTTATGTCCTCCAGATATATGGTGGGAGGAGTTCTGATAGATGGAGGATCATCCTTAAACATCTGCCCCTATGGCACCTTGGAGAAAATGAACATCAATCTCAACAGGATCCAAAGCCGCCATACAATTATCAAAGCTTTTGATGGATCCTGACGTAATGCCGTCCGAGAGATTGAACTACCTGTGGAGATTGGTCCACATACATTCTGCGTATCCTTTCACGTGCTCAAAATAGCTACATGATACAATCTACTTTTGGGAAGATCGTGGATTCACATGGTTGGACCCGTCCCTTCCACCCTTCATCAACAACTCAAATACATCATTAATAGTAGCCTTATCACTATTAATGCTGAGCCAGAATGTCGTGTACAAGGTGACATACCACTCATCAGTTTCAATGCAGAAGTTGAGCCTGTCAGCTTCTAAGCCCTTGAGGTGAGCAACACTCACTATCAATCCATTGGGGTGCCACCTCTCATACCCAGAATTTCCGCCGAGGTAATATCAGCAAGTCTAGAGATAATATCCTTGGGTTTTCAACCTGGACAAGGGTTAGGCAAGGATTATCAGGGCATCAAGCACCCAATTCAAGTTCCCAATCAAACAGGGATAGCTGGACTAGGCTATTCTCTTGGGTCCAATTACAGGAACCCTCACATACACAACTAGTTTCTTCATCTTCAAGGCAATTTCCTAAACCTACAGATGTTGAGCCTGTACGACCTTCATTAAAGGTTCCTGCCCATGTGGTAGCTATGTTATTTCCTAAGCCGATACCGGTCAAAGGAAAGGAAGTTCTGATTCCAGACCTAGAGGAGGAGGAAAGGAATCAAAGACGTAAATAAGATATTGCAAGGCGGTTATCAAACCTGCGCGTTTTGGTCCATACAGAAGGTATAAATAGAGACCTCCCAGGTGATGATTGTCTAGACATCATGGTCATCATTCAAGAGAAGGAGGACAACAACAGCCTCTTCATCGCAACTATCCATCAGGATTTTACCCTTGGCAATTGGAGCAGCACTCCTTGTGCCTACAATGTTAAAAAGGGCAGAAACTCTCTCTGCCCTGTAGATAACAATAACTGCTTACTTTTGTTGTACAGTATTAGCAGTTGTTTTTGTCATTTCATGCTAACACTTTGTATGACTGAACAATTTCATATATTAAGTGAAAGAATTTTGTTTTAGGACTTTAAAGTTAGATGTGCCTAAACATGCTGATGAGGTCCCTATTATCCACAAGGACTATAACTTTGATGTTTAGTTGGACTCAGACTTGATGGAAATACAAGAGGACTATGAGATACCTCAGGAGATCAAAGAATGGGTTGAAGACAAACCCAAGCCAAATCTTTATTAAACCACCTCTTTTAACCTTGGAACCTCACAAAAACCCCAAACAAATCCAGATTGGTATGGACCTTACTCCAAACCAAAGGAATGATATGGTTACTCTATTAACCCAATTCCAGAATGTGTTTTTATGGTCTCATGAAGACATGGTCGGTTTTTCCACTGACATTGTCATTCACCGCATCAGGCGATTAAAACTTGAGTGGAGTTTTAAAGTTAAAGAAGAAATTATGAAACAATTTCAAGCCGACATCATCATGGTGTCAACATACCCTGAGTGGCTATCCATCATAGTCCCCGTGCCTAAACTAAGAGGAAAGGTGCGAGTTTGTGTGGATTACAGGGATCTTAATAAAGCTTGTCTCAAAGATAGCTTTCCCGTGCCATTCATGCACATACTCATTGACAATACAACTCAGTTTGACATGTACTCCTTTGCTGACTATTTTGCGGGGTACCATCAAATCATGGTAGCTAAAGAGGATCGTGAGAAAACTGCATTCATCACTCCTTGGGGAACCTCTTTCTATAGACGGTTGTCGTTCAGCCTCATCAATGCCGGAGCTACCTATCAACGAGCCATGATGGCTCTTTTCCATTAAAAGATCATCTCAAAAAGCTTTTCAACAGGTTGTGTAAGTATAACTTGAAGTTAAACCCCGCCAAATGCACCTTTGGTGTTAAATCAGGCAAATTGCTAGCATTCCTAGTCAGCCACAAAGGGATTGAGCTGGATCCTACAAAAATCTAGGCCATCACGGAAATGCCTATACCTCAAATAGAGAAGGAAATACGGGGATTTTTGGGAAGAATCAACTTCATCAGCCGATTCATTTCCCAATTCACAGCAACCTGTGAGCTTATCTTCAAGTTGTTAAGGAAGAACTCCTCTATGAAATGGAATGATGAGTGTCAGAAAGCCTTCCTTACAATAAAAGAGCAGCTAGTCAAAGCTCCTATTTTGGTTCCTCCCAGGGATGGTGTTCCCTTGTTCATGTACCTGTCAATCAATGAGAACGCCATGGGCAGCATGCTGGGACAGAAAGATGATATAGGCCAAGAAAGAGCTATCTATTACCTCAGCAAGAGATTCAACATTAGTGAACACAAGTACACTCTGATTGAGAAAACTTGTTATGCTTTAGCATAGGCTTTCATGATATTACAACATTATCTCCATGGTCACACAACCCATTTCATATCCCGTGTGGATCCTCTCAAATACGTGTTCAACAAACCCATGTTGAATTATCGATTGTTCAGATGGCAGTTGATCATACAACAATTGGACATCATTTACGTGACTCAAAAGTCCATCCTAGGTCAAGGAATTGCGGATCAACTGGCCTCCACACCTGCAGGGGATTTCATACCCTTAGAAACCTACTTCCCCGATGAAGGGGTAATGACAGTTCAGCAACACCATCAGGACGATACACACCAATCATGGAAGATGTATTTTGATGGAGCTGTAAACATGGAAGGTTTTGGAGCAAGAGCAATTCTAGTATCCGTTACGGGGGAACAGTATCCCGTCGCTGTCAAATTGCAGTTTGTCAGCACCAACAACATCGCTGAATATGAAGGTTGCATCATGGGGTTGAAACTTGCCCAATCAATGGTCATCAAACGGTTAACTATCTTTGGAGATTCTGAATTGGTAATCAGACAAACCACTGGGATCTATCACACCAAAGAGCTACATTTACTGCCTTACCATCGGAAGGTTATACAGATGGCTTCGGAGATTGAAGAAATATCCTTCCTCCACATTCCTTAGAATAGGAATGACTTTGCAGATGTGCTAGCAACTTTGGCCTCCTTGATTAACATACTTGACACGGAAGACGTGCTAAACATCACATTTGCCCTGCAAAAGGCTCCAGCCTATGGGAATTACATTGGAGAAGTATCAGATGAGCTACCTCCCATCCAACACCCTTGGTATCATCATATCAAGGAGTATCTACGAGATTGATCTATACCCGCTGAGGTGAGTCCAGTTGAAAAAAAGCGGATCCATCGAATGGCTATGAAATTCTACCTAAGCGGAGATGCACTCTACAAAAGAGATGCAGGACTAGGTCTTCTCAGATGTCTAGACAAAGACCAAGCTCAGAAGCTCATGGATGAAATCCATGGTGGAGTATGTGGCCCACACATGAGCGACCCTCTACTTGTCAAGAAAATCCTAAGAACAGGGCATCACTAACTCTCTCTCAAGGCTGACTGTGATGATCACGTTAGGAGATGTTACCAATGCCAAATCCATGAGAATGTTATTCACGCCCCTCCAAGGGAACTCCACAATATGAGTTCACCCTGGACCTTCTCAATGTGGTGAATGGACGTAATCGGGCCCATCGAGCCCGGAGCCAGTAATGGGCATCGATTTATCTTCACCATGATCGACTACTTCACAAAGTGGGTAGAAGCAGCCTCTTCCCCTAAGGTTACTAAAGAAGTTATCATTAGTTTCATCAGAAATAATGCCATTTGTCGATATAGACAACCAGAGGTGATTGTGTCAGACAATACTAAAAACCTCAACAACCAACTGATGGAGGAGTTATGTAGTAAATTCCACATCAAACATCTCAACTCCGTCATCTATCGCCCAAAGATGAATGGTTCTGTTGAAGCGGCTAATAAGAATATCAAAAAGATCATGCAAAAGATGTCCGCCAATCACAAAGGATGGCATGACTTGTTGCCTCTGACTCTAATAGCCTACAGAACATCAATGCGCACTTACACTAGGGCAACCCCCTACTTATTAACCTATAGAATGGAAACAATGCTCCCCATAAATGTGGAAATGGAATCCCTCAAAGTGTTGATAGATGCTCAGCTGGATGAAGACCAATGGTTACAAGATAGGTATCACCAATTGTCTCTAATAGATGAAAGGAGAGCCGCTGCCATCTTCCATGGTCAGTTATATCAACAGAGGAATGCCAGATCCAATAATAGAAAAGTCCAGCTATGGCAATTCAAAAAGCATGACTTGGTCTTGAAGAAAATTCGTGACAACCAAGATCAATCCAAAGGAAAATTCACCCCAAACTGAGAAGGCCCGTTTGTTGTCAATGAGGCATTGACAGCAGGAGCCCTCAGATTACAGGAAATCCAGCATTAAATTTCCGCAACTCATTAACTCGGACACCGTGAAACGGTACTATGTCTGAAGTCACATGCAAACTAGCATCCTGGTCCTGGATCACTAAATCCTCAGCCAGTTCAGGTTTTCAAAACCCCTTACTACATACAACCCTTCTTCACATCCGTTTTCCCCATCAGGGACAAACATACCTTTCCAACCAGCAGCCTAGTTTTGGATCATCAGATCCATCACTCAACTCAGGTTTTTGAAACCTTCAAATCTTGTGTTTATCCCACCAGGGATTAACCCTTTCACCACATCAGTTTGCCCTGTACATGGGGCGAAGTACGCAGATCTGATCTCCCCAATACACAGGAGTACGTAGGCAGCCATTTTTATGGTTCAGTCTCACCACAGAAAAAAACAAAAAAAATCTCTACACCCTTTTCACATACAACTTTGAACCTTTCACACCAGGTTCAAACTACGCAGACCTGATCTCCCCTCTTCAATGGGAGTACATAGGCAGCCATTCATGGTTCGGTCTCATCCCCTACCAAAATATAAAAACTTGTCAACGGTACTGGGATCATCCTTAACACCTACATCATTGGCTTAGACCAAAGGGATGGAATTACCTAGTATCCCCACACAAATGGAAAAATATGCGACCATCTAAGTTGCGGTTGCATCCTCAAAGAGAAACACCAATCCATAAGAGATGAAACTACCTGGGCTCCCCCATACAAAGGAGTATCAGTGACCATCTGTCGTGTGGTCAACCTTAGAGAAGAAAGCCACACTCTTCTCTATTACTACATACGGAAACAAGTCCCAAGACACCAAAGGGTAGGGAATAGACACAGATCAACAATCCATTCTAAAAACTCCTGAGATATCTCAATGTCCATCCATCAAGGGGGAGTTTAGAATACATCAAGATCATAAGCCCTGAAATAACAGGCAAATATCAAGCAAGTAACAAGGCATAACTAAAAGGGAAGTGAATCAAACTATATTTCCCTGCCATATATAATGATGTTTGATATATACAATGTGTACTGTACATGACAAAAATGGCTAAGCTAGTCTGTGTAGGAAAATACAAGCTCATCTACAATCCAGTGGATATACGTGCTATCAAATCCAATATAGCATCTCTCTTAGAAGAAGGGGGTAACTCTGTGAGCTTTTGCCCATGGGTATCAACACGAGCTAAGAGATCCACAACCAACTGCATGGTGACACTATGCTCATCAATATAGGTGCTCATCTCTGCAATCATATCAGTAGTGTGAGACCAAAAGGCAGTACTATCTGTGATAGCGACATCTCAGGCAGATATAGTGCCATCCCGCTCAGTCTTAACTGCATCTCTAGATGATCTAGCCTCGTCCCGCTCAGCAATAGTGGTATATATATGAGCTAAGGCATCGTCTCTCTCCAATAGAGCGACATCTCTCCCACCAAGAGCTGTCAACATCACGGCCCTACCCTGATCTCTCTCAAATGTCGCCAGATGTAGACTCTGCTCCAAGTACTCTGCTAGAATCTTGCGGGTCACGATGCTTGATCATCTTTGGGAGAATCAACAAGACCTGCTGTCAACCCAACAAATAGCTCCTCCTCAGTGAGAGAATCAGTGTCTTCCATGGGCTCCCCACTGTCAAAATCAATCCCCGACACGGTGGATACAACCTCGGCTAATGTGATCTCTGCCTCCATTCATGCAAAATACTCTGTAGAATGGCCTAGATGGCTAACAGAAAACTCAGCCCGCTCACGCTGAGCCCAATAGGCATACACCCTGGATCTATCCTCTGCTGATAAATGCCGAGAAGACAAACGCCGACCCGATGCCCCCTCAAAAGGATGAACATCCTGAAACTGGTCAAACTGTGCCATCATAGCTATTGGGTAAAATCTAATTATGCACAACACGCAAATATATGTGGTCAACAAGTAATAAAGTGAAAGTAGAGTATCATTCCCACGAGGAATTATTATACAAATTACCAAATACTAACTCTTAACCAAACTAATTTTCTTTAAATAATCAATTTAATGTTATAAATTAAATTATTTAAATAAACTAATTCTAATTACCACTAATTACAAATCAAATTATGGAGATTTATGATCACAACTTCACTTATTGCTTCATTTAAATTAATACACTTCTTATTAATTAAGCTCACTATTCTGAATTGTTAATCAAGAACACATAAGTAAATATGACCATCTCTCAATGCATCATACTCAAATCAATATAAATCCACAGATGGTAGAATTAAGAAGAACACCCTAATTAACTAATTCACTATATCTGTAATGACCGTGAATTTTAAACTCCTTATTAATTAAATATGTGATTTAATTTTTAATGAGTTATTTTTCTGAGTCTATTGTGATTATGAATTGATTAAAGGGAGTCATTAATAGTTATTTAAATTAGTGGACTAACCATAAGAGTTTGATATCAAAGAATTGTTAGGATTCTTAATGATTAAATATTCAATTTATTTGAATATAGTGGCCGGATTTGAATATATTGATTCATTTCAATATGGGTATATCACCATTGTAGAAGTTAAATTATCTCATACAAGACTTATGTGGTGATAAAAATTGGAAATGGCTTGAAGCTAACCCATTTTGACATCGCCGGGACCCACAAGGCAATTGCGCCTCAATGATACAAAATGGCCTTGCAATTCTTACGCCATGGTCCAATCTGAGAAAAATTAGTTCTGCTATAGAAAATGAAATGGAACACTTTGTTGTATGTGTAATGTGACGCCCCCAAAATAGGTATACATCACCCATCTTGAGTCGCCAAATACATGGTACAGAATACAAATACAAACTTAATTATATAACCGTTGTGTAATATACGACAAAACATAGCTGAGAGTTTAAACAGGAATATTGCCTTCTAGACAATATCAACTCTCAAATAGAGTCCTCATTACATTTACTGTCACACTATTTTATAGAATAGTGAGGACTACTATAACACCATCTCGGACCATCACTCCGTTCCTCGAATAGTCCCGGCTACGTTCTCATTTCCTGAAGAGAACAATGAAAGCAAAAGGGTGAGATCAACTAGCCTAGTAAGAAATATTATGACTAAGATAATGCAGGATAAATTATCACTAGCCTTTAACAATGTTAAACTGATAAAATACAATAGACATCAAGTTTAATCTAATGTATAAAGCAATCCATTAGAAGAGTCAAGTAGAGCATGATATCTACTATCTTCTATGATTTAAAATGTTTTCATCAATTTTTATCGTTGAGACTCAGCTTAACAAATAAACCACATCATCGAGTCATCCCTGCACTATGGGCCAAGGATATTCATTAAATCATCAATGGTCGCGACTATACCGAATAATCCTCGGTCATAATCATACCAAAAGCGTCCATCAATGCACTACGAATGCCATCGATGACTTTTACCACATCATTTATAACATTATAGGTCATGATTATACCGAATGATCCCTGGTCATAATCATACCAAGTCCATCTATGCAAGTAAGCCAAAGATGACTTTCATCAGAATATAAGCATGAGGATGATGACAATGACATAATAATTCAATAAAACAAGTTCAAGAATAAATTTTAAAGATTTAAAATTTTAGTTTATCCAGAAATCAATAACGTCCAAATTGTCAACATGATACTTCTTTGTGGAGTAAAATTCAAGAATGCTCAGAAGAATATTCCCATGAAAAGATACTGCATGAAGCGCAAATATCCAGGATATTCTACTAATTTCATGGAGTATAGAAGCCAAAACTTTAACCAACTGAGTATAATAGAATATATGAAATTGCAAATGGATTTTTGCCTGCCATGCGGTAATCCACGTAGATAGATCATTTCAACAATTTAATATGGAATGAATATAAAGGATTATTCACCATGCATGTGGTAATCCATATAGACAGGTTATTCCAATAAAATAATAAAGAATGGAATAACGTAAGAATTCACCAGGCGCATGCGATAGATCCGCATGACTGAAGTTATTCCAATGAATAATAAAGAATGGAATAATAGAAGAATTTCACCATGTATGCGGTTGATTGGATGATGCGAGTTATTCCAACATAATAATAAAGAATGGAATAACAATCCTTACGAGTATTGAAAGAAAATAACTCTCTTCATGAATACGAAAGAATAATACCCCTTAACTTAGAAGAAACTGGATATTGGAATAGTGAGCTAGCAGACTTCTCTTCTTCTTTCTCTCTATAATTTCTCTCTATAATAATTGCTCTAAAGCTTTAGTGAATTGGTGAGAAATGAAGGAAGAATGAGCTTCTATTTATAGAAAAATATAGTTTCGATAATTGCACGTTTTGGGGCTCAAAATAATATAGTATAATACCTTCCTCTTTTTCTTTATTTTTAATTTAGTCCTGCAAGTATTATCAAACTTGCACCACCTCCCCTAATAGTAAATAATGTGAATCAATAGTTCAATCATGTGAATCAATAGTTATAATCATGTGAAAATACGAATTACAATATAGTACCTTCAACTATACCTCCATTTTTAACTTAGTCATGCAAGTATTATCAATCTTGCACAACCTCCCCTAATAGTACAAGAATATGAATCAATAGTACTCATATGTAAATAAATAGTTATAATCATGTGAATTAATAGCAATTAATTGCTCATTTATCCGATTAATTACCCGACTTGTCAGTAAAACTTCCAAACATCAATTAATATCGAAATAAATGTCGATTTCCACTAACACTAATAATTCTAACACAATGGAACTATCAATTCCATCTTTAATCAACACGAACTTATGCATCATTAATATTATAACTCACAATATTTAACAATCAGGTCATTCCCAGGAAAGAGGGGGCTTTCCGATAAGGATTTCTCCTTATTGGCGTGCAATTAGATGACCAAACCTCTCCTTGATAGAACTTCTAGACATTGTAAATATTGCAATTTAATAATATGAATAACTTTGTCATCTCAATTATTGGTTTAATAATATAACATATTATGCAGATGATACTGTGACAATAATTGAATCAATAATATGAGAGATATGATGCAGCAATTACTGTAGCAATAATTGAATATAACTGAGTGACTTCTCACGGAAGCATCAATAATCATTACCGTGTGCTACTACGCAACCACTCGTATTACTATACTTTTACTACTGGGTAGTTCAACAGTTTAAATGGTAACACTTTCGCCGTTATTTTTAATAAAAGATAATTCTGTCATTTTCTTACTACGATAAATATTCCCTGTTAAAATGAATATTCCCTGACCAATCGAATATTATATAACCACTTGCTTACGTTGCAAAATTTGTAAATATTACCCACAACTATAACATTATATCAAATCCACACAATAATATTCAAAATTTTTTTTTGAGAAATTTAAATCTTTATTCATAAAATCTGGGGTCTCACATGTGACATTAATAAATCATATGGATAAAGGTACATTATGTTAATATAATGTATCAAGTAGTACAAGAAATTCCATGTGATCATTAATGTAGAAATAATTAAATAACTGTGTATTCCAGAAATTGGGAAATAAATAATGTATGTACACTGGATAGATAATATTAAATAATGTGATAATGTGGTTACGTGGGTAGTAAAGTATAATTATGGAGATACCCTGACAATAATACCTAACTGTGTTATTTTATTGCATGTATTTAATGTACATGGATTATATGATGCGAGTACCTAAATAATTCCTAAATTTCTTAATATGGTAATAATTATACATTAAAATTACACTTTGGGAATTATAGTAACCAAACCAAGCTTGTTGCTGAGATTGGATTTTTGTCCCAAAATGAGTGACCTCCTAGTACATTAACAGTGGGCTATTTCTCTATTGCGTAAAAGTTAGCAAATCAAAAAGGCTAGAGTTGTGTAGGGATGATGGCTAGAAATTAGTGGTTGGCCAACTCCAAATTATCCAATGTTTTCTTTTAATGCACCATGAGTTCAACCTCAGTGAAATCTAATTGACCAGTCCCAATTTCTTTTATAAATAGTAGCCCAAATTCTCAGTTTACGTTGTTTTCTTTTCTATGTGGAAACTCTGAAAAATTTGAGTTGTAATGTGTGTTGTCCAAAGAAGAGGATATCAAGTTTTGAGGAAAAAAACTAAGTTCATTTAGCTCCAAGAGGAATAAAATCTTAACTTGTGTTTTTGAGTTGGGTTTTGTCAAATGATAGAAATTACTTGAAATTCCATATTAATTGATGTGAATTAACATGCCATGAGGTGTTTATGAAGTATGTTTACATGTTTGAACCCTTTAATGGTAGATTGTAGCATGTTTAAACTAAAATGAATCGAAGTTGTTTGATGCTCTGCGGAAACAGGCGGTCATTTGCCTCGGTGCATGCATGATGCAAATGCGCCCTATATTTGTGACAAGGTGCGACAGACAAACCGCTACCGCACCTCGACTGATTTTTGGTTTCTATTATGCTAGGCATTTCCAATCTGGTATTATAACTTATATATGTACCTGAATAGAAGTATAACATGATATGTAAAGCTTTCGTATGTGGTATGAAGTAATCAACTTGGATTAGTAAAGAAGTTGTAGCAAAACTTAAAGTTTTCAAAACTAACCTTGTGGAAAACTTGTGTTCACGAGTTCTGAACTTATGAGAGCATAAACATGATTGATTTGGAACCTAAATGAGCATGATATGTGATTCATAGATGTTGTATCCAAGACAAACTTGATAAGCTTTGTGCTAGAACTTAGTTTGAAAAGATAAGCTTAGTGAAAACTAATGAACATGAATGCTAAGAGATATAGTTTCTTATTTTGAAAAGAGATTATTATAACTTATTTACTTATGATAAAGATTTTAGATTTGTCTTAAATGTGTTGAATTGCATCATTCATGCTAAAAAGATTTCAAAGACAACCGCGAACATGTTTTCAAACTTAAGTTGCATATTATGTGAGTACACAGATACTAAAGTAGTAAGGTATCATGTTATGGCTATAATACTCCTAAACATGATTCATATGTATTAAGCATGATGAAAACTAAACCGAACATGAGTTTAGAGCATGATTTAAAGTGTTAAACAATGTTAGTTATGAATAAACAATATGAACATCTTGAGCATATGTATTAACAGATTAAGTGATCTCTATGTTGACATATGACAAGAATTATAAATCATGATGATTACATGACCCTTTTTATGTTTTAATGACATATAAATTGTAAGTTAAACTTGTGGTAATGAACTCAAGAATAATCATGTGTTATCTGTGAAACTCTAGCATGTATGTATGTTAAAATAGGTGTGTAATTAGTGTGTTAGAGTTGGATTTGAAGTCGGAGAGAAAGCTCTCAAACCAGTGCGGCCAGGGACAACGTAAATGCGTCGTCCTAAGCTTTAGACGGTAGCAATTGCTACCAATCTGTAATCATTAATTGATTCTGTTTTTTATTCTGAAATTCAAGGCATGCTTATATGATTACTTTACCTTGTAATGTATGACCAATATGCTTTGTAATGTGTTAAGAAACATACTATGTGAAGAATTGATTATTGTAAGTGTAGACGTATATTAGTTTACACATACTAATTGAAAGACCAACTTGTTAATGTTAGGTCATTTCAACGCGAGTTAGTTAAAGCTAGTATTATATTGTAGCTGAGCAAACAGGAAAGTTCCCTAAACTTACTCCAATTATTATTGAGCAAGTTCCTTAAGCTTACTCCAATTATTATTGAGCAAGTTCCTTGAACCCTACTTTAATTGAGCAAGTTCCATAAACTTACTCCAATTATTATTGAGCAATTTCCTTGAACCCTACTTTTATTGAGCAAGTTCCCTAAACTTACTCCATTTATTATTAAGCAAGTTTCCTTGGACTTCACTCTTTGATTGTGTAAGTTCCTTAATTCTTACTCTTTTACTTGAACAAGTATTCGAACACTATTTTATTGTGTTGCAAGTTTCCTAACTTACACAACTTTGTTTTTGTGAAAGTTTCCTATCCTTCTCATATTGAATTTGAGCAGGTTATTGTTGAATTGAAAGTTATTCATTTAAGTTTGAACTTTATTTCCAAGCATGCTATTAAGTGGTTTAATTTCCTTACAATTATTACACATCGATATTATTGATATTCACACTTAGTGCATTTGAGTTCGTACAGTCTTGGACTTGTACATCATTTAAAGTTCAATAATTATTGAACTGTGTTAGATAGAGTCTGAACCTTTGTTTGGTCAGACAAGCGTATGAAGTTTTATGAAAGCTATCCAAACCAATTGATGGTAAGGATTCTTAGACTGAAAAAACACCCCTTTTATGATAGGGGAGTACCCCAGGTATCTAATGTGAGATCCCAAATTTTATGAAATAAAAGTATTCAATTTTTCTATTTTGGTAAGTGGTTAAATTGATAAAAGTTTAAAGTTAAGGGTGATATTTGAAAATTTTGCAAAGTAAGCAAGTTGATATAAAATATTCGTTGTGTCGGGGAATATTCGATTGGTCGGCGAATATTTTTTTTAACAGGGAATATTCATACGACGACATAATTATTGGTGGACCCCACAACGGAAGTATTGTCGTAGTTAGAAAACGACAGAAACATCTTTTTATAAAAATAACGGCAAAAGTTTTACCGTTAAACTGTTGAACTATCCGGTAGTAAAAGAAATGCGATGTCTGCTGTTGTTGCGTAGTAGTACCACGGTATTGATTATTGATGCTTACGTGAGAAGTCACTCAGGTTATACTCGATTCATCGCTACGATGAATTGTTGCGTTATATCTCTCATATTATTGATTCAATTATTGTCATAGTATTATCTGCATAATATTTTATATTATTAAATCAATAATTGAGACGACAAAAGTTATTCATATTATTATTTACAATATTGATAATGTCTAGAAGTTACATCGAGGAGAGGTTTGGTCACCTATTTGCGCACATGATAAGGAGAAATCCTTATCGGAAAGCCCCCTCTTTCTTGGGAACGATCTGGTTGTTAAATATTGTAAATTATAATATTAATGATGAATAAGTTCGTGTTGATTAAAGATGAAATTGATAGTTCTATTGTGTTGAAATTATTAGTGTTAGTGAAAATCGACATTTTTTTCGATAATAATTGATGTCTAGAGGTTATATTGACCAATCAGGTAATTAATCGGATAAATGAGGAAATAATAGCTATTAATTCACATGATTATAACTATTTGTTCACATGTGTGTACTATTGATTCACATTCTTGTACTATTAGGGGAGGTGGTGCAAGATTGATAATACTTGCATGACTAAGTTAAAAATGGAGGTATAGATGGAGGTACTATAATGTAATTTTGTATTTTCACATCATTAGAACTATTGAGTCACATGATTTACTATTGATTCACATGATTTAATATTAGGGGAGGTGGTGCAAGTTTGATAATACTTGCACGACTAAATTAAAAATGAAGGAAAAAAGGAAGGTATTATATTGTAATATTTCGAGCCCCAAAATGTGCAATTATCGAAACTATGTTTTCCTATAAATAGAAGCTCATTCTTCCTTCATTCTCACCAATTCACTAAGTCTCACAAGAGTAATTATAGAGATAGAAGCTATAGAGAGAGAAGCTATAGAGAGAAAGAAGAAGAGTAGTCTGCTATTTCACTACTCCAGTATCCAGTCTTCTTCCGAGGTAAGGGTTATTGTTTTTTATATTCTGAATAGATATTATTTTTCTTATTCGTATGAATATTATTATCGTTCAATATTCATTATATTCGTTTAATATTCGTAAGGAATATTATTTTCGTTCAAAATTCATAAGGAATATTATTTCCGTTCAACCGTTATAAGTAAGGGGTTTCTGCCAGGGGCAGTTTCATAACTTTTTCGACCCTCAAAAATTCTGGAAAAATTTAAAATGATAATTTGATGGGTTTTCTAGATTGTCCAAAAATGATAATTTTTGGATGTATAGATTAGGAGTTATGAATTTTATGGAAAAAGACTATTTTAAAAGTAAACCCTTATAACTCCTTGTGGTTTACTCCAAAATTTGTGAAATTTTTATTAGAAGTACATCTATATAACAGCAGTATACCCTGTAAATTTTGGAATTTTTGGATAAAAGTACAATTTTTGATAAATGTCTAAATATTTGGCAGTTTTAGTCATATGAAAAATAGTTAATGAATTTTAAAATTTCGAGAAAAATATATATTTCAATATGGGACTATATTACGCTAAATCCCGAAAAAGAAAATTTGTTTGTCTTGATTTGGTATTTTTTCATGAAAATGGACTAGTTATGAGTAAATGAATTAAATATGTTATGTGAAGTAAGAAAATTAGAAAATAGGATTTTATGGCTTGAGAATCCTATATAAGGTATATCTGATTTTTTATGAGAGTTTTGATTATTGGTGATGAAATCTTATGAGTTTGGCATTTTAGGATGATTAAATGCATTAATTAGTAAATTGTAAAAAATTAAAATAAATTGTTTATAAATTTAAGAAGTGATTAAAATATTGTGGTAATATTAATAATATTAGATTATGAGATTATTAAGGGATTTATTACATTTGGATTAAGGTGTTATAAATATTGATATGGATTTTATTGTGAAACTTTATCTTTTGTGTCGGGGTTACTACTCACGTATACGACACTATTCATGTATATGGCACTATTTGCGTATATATGACATTATTTATGTATACTGATCTTATGAATCTAATATGGAGTACTATTTACGAGTTACTATTCATGAGTTACTATTCACAAGTTACTATTTACTTGGGTACTATTTACATTCGAAAATATATTTCTTTTCCATCCAAATTATTTTTGGTACATGAATATTATTCTTGAATTTTACTCCACAAAGCGATGTCGTGTTGACAATTTGGATACTTTTAAACTCGGATAAATTTAAAGTCTTTAATATTTATCCTTGATTTTTTTTGATTAATGCTTATATCATTGTCATCATCCTCATGCTTATATTGTGATGAAAGTCATCTTTGGCTTACGTGCATAGATGGACTATTGATTATTGGTTTTACAGTTGTATATCTTTGGCTTACGTGCATAGATGGATTTGTTGATTATTAGTTTCTGAGTTGTATATTTTTAGCTTACGTGCAAAGATGGATTTGTTGATTATTGGTTTTATAGTTGTATATCTTTGGCTTACGTGCAAAGATGGACAAGTGTATGACATGATCATAACCACTGGTGATAATAACGAATATCCTTGGCCCGTAGTACATGGATAATTCGATGATGTGATTGGTAGGATCATAACCATTAATTAACATTTGAATGTCTTTGGCCGTAGTGCATTGACAGATAATTGATTGATATGATCATGACCATTAGTTTTATAGTTGAATATCTTTGGCCCGTAGTGCAAAGGTATACAACTGATTGGTATTACCATTGTTATTACATTTGAATATCTTTAGCCTTTGGGGTAAGGATATTGAGTAAACGTTCTATTAAGCCTTTGTGGCAAGAAGAAACTGTTGATTTATATGATTATAAATTTGAATTGTGGATTTAACTATAATCTTTGGTGGTTTAGGTGAAGACAGGTGATGATAGTTCTTTTTGTCTTGGGTATAACAAAGAACTGTTGATGAGTATTACAGGAATGAAATATTAATGATGGACTTCTAATCTAGAGGAGATAGTATATATTATGTTCTACTTGACTCTTCTAATGGATTGCGTATTCCGCTACCGTTAAACTTGATGTTTATTGTATTTTATCAATTTAACACTGTTGAAGGCTAAGGATAATTTATTTTGCAATATCTTAGTCATAATATTTCTTACTGGGCTAGTTGAGCTCACCCTTTTGCTTTCTTTTTCTCTTCAGGAAATGAGAATATAGCTGGGACTAGTTGGGGAATGGAGTGACGGTTCGAGATGTTGGTATTAGTAGTCCTCACTATTATGTGAAATAGTGTGATAATACATGAGGACTTATTTTGAGTTTGTATACTGTCTATGAGACAATATTCATGTAAAAACTCGGCTATGTTTTGTTGTATATTTTGCACGATAGTTGTATAATTAAGTTTGTATTTGAGTTATGTACCATGTATCTGGCGACTCAAGATGGGTGATGTATATATGTTTTGGGGGCGTCACAGTTGGTATCAAAGCTTAGAGATATGATCCCTGGCTGAGATGTGAGACTAAAACTAGGAGGGGAGAGACGAGTAATTTCTTCGCTAGTATGGCCTACCTATGTTTATTTGTTATTTAATTTGTCGGTCAGAATATAGAGATAATATATGGTATGGAAATTAACCCTTATTTTGAAACTGTATTCTAGAATGATATCTGAAATACATGAGATGAGCAATGGGAAAATCATGATACAGAGGAAATAACCAGGAAGGTACAATCCGAAAAGAAAGCAAGGTATTCTCATCTCTTCGAACTACCAGGTACGTAAATTTCGAGGGCGAAATTTCATAAGGAGTGGAGATTGTGAGATCCCGAATTTTATGAAATAAAAGTATTCAATTTTTCTATTTTGGTAAGTAGTTAAATTGATAAAAGTTTAAAGTTAAGGGTGATATTTGAAAATTTTGCAAAATAAGCAAGTTGATATAAAATATTCGTTGTGTTGGGGAATATTCGATTGGTTGGGGAATATTCGTTTTAACAGGGAATATTCGTACGATGACATAATCAATGGTGGATCCCACAACGGATGTATTGTCGTAGTTAGAAAACGACAGAAATATCTTTTTATAAAAATAACGGCGAAAGTTTTACCGTTAAAGCTGTTGAACTACCCGGTAGTAAAAAATCTGAATAATCTGGCGTGGTTACATAGTAGCACACGGTATTGATTATTGATGCTTACGTGAGAAGTCACTCAGTTATTCTCAATTATTGCTACAGTAATTGCTCTCATATTATTGATTCAATTATTGTCACAGTATCAATATTTTATATTATTAAATCAATAATTGAGACGACAAAGTTATTCATATTATTATTTTTAATATTGACGATGTCTAGAAAGTTCTGTCGAGGAGAGGTTTGGTCACCTAATTGCGCGCAAATAGGGAGAAATCCTTATCGGAAAGCCCACTCTTTCCTGAGAACGATCTGGTTATTAAATATTGCGAATTATAATAATGATGATTAATGTTGTTAAAAATATTGAGGGGATTTTTATGAAGTATTTGATGTAAATTTTGCTTATTATATGGACCCCCATTTACCCATTTTTCAAAATAATCGGTAGAAAAGTATTCAGTATATGTATATATATATATTAATAAAAGGTGGGGCCCACATATGATGATGACACATGGAGGGGGACCCCACGTGTGATGAAAATTGGATTGTCAGGAAAAAGGAATGGTCACGGGTGGAGTATATATATATAAGTTTTATAAATTTTGTTATATATATAGGTTTTAATCCATGGCATACGTTTGCTATGAGCACTGTTCAGCAACCAAGTTGATTACCGTTGATCTGGACAATGGAAGGTTGGGATTGGTCAATTATTCCCCCTGCCGCTACAGCTTGTAGCGGCAGTCCCTTATCCTTTTTGTGCGTTAGCTTATTACATTACTGCCCCTAACAATTTAATACATGCCTGCCGCTACAGGCTGTGGTGGCAGTGTGGGTCTCACCCATATGGCTATGGTTCATTTGATAAAGTATATATGATATAAAGATGAGTTTATTTTTATGTATACATAATGTAAAAATAAAAGATAATGTAAAGATACATACTATAAAAATAAAAGATAATGATAAGATAAGTCTGAATAAAAGATAAATTTAATTTTATGTATACATAATGTAAAAATAAGATGTTTGAATCAAAAGATAACTTTATTTTATTATAAAATATAAATTTTTTTTATCTTTTATAATAAAATAATAAAATAAAAAGACAAAAATTGATTTCTTTTCGGTACAAATCATTTTTGATACAATATCATTCTTGAATTTTATGGGGTGCTATTCACCCAGAGTACTATTCACCCAGAGTACTATTCACGGGGTACTATTCACCCGAAGTACTATTCATGACAAAAATTAATTTCTTTTCGGTCCAAATCATTTTTGATACAATATCATTCTTGAATTTTACTCTTCAAAGCAGTATCGTGTTGGAAATTTGATTATTATTGAATTCTGGATAAATTAAATTATAATCTTTAAAAATTTATCCTTTGCTTTCTTTTAATTGAATTCTTATATCATTGTCATCATCCTCATGCTTATATTATAATGAAAGTCATCTTTGGCTTACGTGCATAGATGGACTGTTAATTGGTATGATTATGACCAGGGATCATTCGGTATAATCATGACCCGTAATGTTACAAATGATGTGGTAAAAGTCCTCATTGGCCTGTAGTGCATTGATGGACAGTTGCTGGTATGATCATGACCATTGATGAATACACGAATATCCTTGGCCCATAATGCATGGATAATTAAATGGTTGTGATACTAATAAATATCCTTGGCCAGTAGTCTGAGGGTGATTCGATGATGTGGATTATTTATTAACCTGAGTCTCAACGATAAAAGTGAGGAAAAACCTTTTAAATCATAGAAGATAGTAGATATCATGCTCTACTAGACTCTTCTAATGGATTGTTTGTGCCGCTGCAGTTAAACTTGATGTTTGTTATATTTTATCAGTTTAACATTGTTGAAGGCTAAAGATAAATTATTATGTATTATCTTAGTCATAATATTTATTATTGGGCTAGTTGAGCTCACCCTTTTTCTTTCATTGCTCTCTTCGGGAAATGAGAACATAGCCTGGACTAGTCGAGGAACAGAGTGACGGTCCAGACGTTTGCATTAGTAGTCCTCACTATTCTATGAAATAGTGTGATAATAAATGTATTGAGGACTCCATTTGAGTTTGAATACTGTCTAGAAGACAATATTCGTATTAAAACTCTCAATTTATGTTTTATCGTATTTTACACGACAGTTGTATTATTATGTTGTATTTGAATTTTGTACCATGTATTTGGCGACTTGTAATACGCATGGTTACATAGTAGCACACGGTATTGATTATTGATGCTTACGTGAAAAGTCACTCAGTTATACTCAATTACTGCTACCGTAATTGCTGCATTATATCTCTCATATTATTGATTCAATTATTGTCATAGTATTATCTGCATAATATTTTATATTATTAAATCAATAATTGAGACGACAAAGTTATTCATATTATTATTTACAATATTGACAATGTCTAGAAGTTCTGTCAAGGAGAGGTTTGGTCACCTAATTATGCGCCAATAAGGAGAAATCCTTATCGGAAAGCTCCCTCTTTCCTGGGAACGACCTGGTTGTTAAATATTGCGAATTATATTATTAATGATAAATAAGTTCGTGTTGATTAAAGATGAAATTGATAGTTCTATTGTGTTGGAATTATTAGTGTTAGTGAAAATCGACATTTATTTCGATAATAATTGATGTCTAGAGGTTATATTGACCAATCGGGTAATTAATCGGATAAATGAGGAATTAATTGCTATTAATTCACATGATTATAACTATTTGTTCACATGTGTGTACTATTGATTCACATTCTTGTACTATTAGGGGAGGTGGTGCAAGATTGATAATAGTCTCATGACTAAGTTAAAAATGGAGGTATAGATGAAGGTACTATACTGTAATTTCGTATTTTCACATGATTAGAACTATTGAGTCACATGATTTACTATTGATTCAAATGATTTACTATTAGGGGAGGTGGTGGAAGTTTGATAATACTTGCAGGACTAAATTAAAAATGAAGGAAAAGAGGAAGGTATTATACTATAATATTTCGAGCCCCCAAAACGTGCAATTATCGAAACTATGTTTTCCTATAAATAGAAGCTCATTCTTCCTTCATTCTCACCAATTCACTAAGTCACAAGAGCAATTATAGAGATAGAACCTATAGAGAGAAAGAAGAAGAGTAGTCTGCTACTTCACTACTCTAGTATCTAGTCTTCTTCTGAGGTAAGGGTTATTATTTTTTATATTCTGAAGAGATATTATTTTTCTTATTCATATAAATATTATTATTGTTCAATATTCATTATATTCGTTTAATATTCGTAAGGAATATTATTTTCGTTCAATATTCGTAAGGAATATTATTTTCGTTCAACCGTTGTAAGTAAGGGGTTTCTGCTAGGGGCAGTTTCATAATTTTACTGACCCTCAAAAATTTTGAAAATTTTTGAAAATGATAGTTTGATGAGTTTTCTAGATTGTCCAAAAATGGCGATTTTTGGATGTATAGATTAGGAGTTATGAATTTTATGGAAAAAGACTATTTAAAAAGTAAACCCTTATAACTCCTTGTGGTTAACTCCAAAATTGGTGAAATTTTTATTGGAAGTACATCTATATAACGATGAGTATACCACCTCAGAATTTTGGAATTTTTGGACAAAAGTACAATTTTGATAAATGTCTAAATATTTGGTAGTTTTAGTCGTATGAAAAATAGTAAATGAATTTTAAAATTACGAGAAAAATATATGTTCAATATGGGACTATATTACGCTAAATCCCAGAAAAGAAAATTTGTTTGTACTGATTTGGTATTTTTTCATGAAAATGGACTAGTTATGAGTAAATGAATTAAATATGTTATGTGAAGTAAGAAAATTGGAAAATAGGATTTTATGGCTTGAGAATCCTATATAAGGTATATGCAGATTATTGATGAGAGTTTTGGTTATTGGTGATGAAATCTTATGAGTTTGGCATTTTAGGATGATTAAATGCATTAATTAGTAAAGTGTAAACAACTACAATAAATTGTTTATAAGTTTAAGAAATGATTAAAATATTGTGGTAATATTAATAATATTAGATTATAAGATTATTAAGTGATTTATAACATTTGGATTAAGGTGTTATAAATATTGATATGGATTTTATTGTGAAACTTTATCTTTTGTGTCGGGGTTACTATTCACGTATACGACACTATTCATGTATATGGCACTATTTGCGTATATGACATTATTTATGTATACTGTACTATATATGAATATGGAGTACTATTTACGAGTTACTATCCATGAGTTACTATTCACGAGTTACTATTCACGAGTTACTATTCACAAGTTACTATTCACGGGGTACTATTTACCCGAAAAATATATTTCTTTTCAGTCCAAATTATTTTTGGTACATGAATATTATTCTTGAATTTTACTACACAAAGCAGTATCATGTTGATAATTTGTATATTTTTAAACTCTGGATAAATTTAAAGTCTTTAATATTTATCCTTGATTTTGTTTGATTAATGCTTATATCATTGTCATCATCCTCATGCTTATATTGTGATGAAAGTCATCTTTGGCTTACGTGCATAGATGGACTGTTGATTATTGGTTTTACAGTTGTATATCTTTGGCTTACGTGCATAGATGGATTTGTTGATTATTAGGTTTTGATTGTATATATCTTTGGATTACGTGCATAGATGGATTTGTTGATTATTGGTTTTATAGTTGTATATCTTTGGCTTACGTGCAAAGATGGACGGTGTATATACATGATCATAACCATTGGTGATAATAACGAATATCCTTGGCCGTAGTGCATGGATAATTCGATGATGTGATTAAGCGGGATCATAACCATTAGTTAACAGGTTGAATGTCTTTGGTAGTAGTGCAATCGACTGCATAATTGATTGGTATAATCATGACCATTAGTTTTATAGTTGAATATCTTTGGCCCGTAGTGCAAAGGTAGACAACTGATTGATATGATCATTGTTATTACATTTGAATATCTTTAGCCTTTGGGGTAAGGATATTGAGTAAACGTTCTATTAAGCCTTTGTGGCAAGAAGAAACTGTTGATTTACATGATTATAACTATAAATTGTGGATTTAACTATAATCTTTGGTGGTTTAGGTGAAGACAGATGATGATAGTTCTTTTTGTCTTGGGTATAACAAAGAACTGTTGATGAGTATTACAGGAATGAAATATTAACGATGGACTTTTAATCTAGAGGAGATAGTAGACATTATGGTCTACTTGACTCTTCTAATGGATTGCGTATTCCGCTGCCGTTAAACTTGATGTTTATTGTATTTTATCAGTTTAACACTGTTGAAGGCTAAGGATAATTTATTCTGCATTATCTTAGTCATAATATTTCTTATTGGGCTAGTTGAGCTCTCCCTTTTTCTTTCTTTTTCTCTTCAGGAAATGAGAATATAGCTGGGACTAGTTGGGGAATGGAGTGACGGTTCGAGATGTTGGTATTAGTAGTCCTCACTATTATGTGAAATAGTGTGAAAATAAATGAGGACTTATTTTGAGTTTGTATACTGTCTATGAGACAATATTCATGTAAAAACTCAGCTATGTTTTGTCGTATATTTTGCACGACAGTTGTATAATTAAGTTTGTATTTGAGTTCTGTACCATGTATCTGGCGACTCAAGATGGGTGATGGATACCTATTTTGGGGGCGTCACATCTAATATAAGATACAAAGAGCAGATTTAAATGTTATGCATATACATAGTGTACATGAGGCTGATCCCCTCAAGTTCTTATTCTGTAGCCAGTAACCAAAGGGTTAATTAACTATTGATTCCATTCGAGTGTTTTAGTTCAAAGTCTACTTGACTAGCAGTTATTCTAAAAGCAATCATTATCTTTGCTTCTAATATTCATATTGTTGAATCCTTCAGATATTCATATTGTTGAATCCATTGCCAGATATTTTTCCATTCATCATGATATATCCTTATTGTTGTATTTAAACTTGTTGAGCAAACTTGTTGCTCATCCTTTTTATATCATGAATTATATTGCAGTTAAGCCCGAGACCTTAGGGAAGGACGAGGGTAAAGAAAAGATGTAGGATAGTGGCAAGGAGCAGACTTTACTTTATGCCTAGTTTAAATTACAATTATGTAATATGAACCCTAATGTTTATTTTAGGGTATGTTTGTAAGATATTATTAAGGTTATCGTATCTTGGGACTAGTAACACCTTTTGAATAAACGACGTACGTTTATATTTTTCCACATTTTAGTTATCGTATGTTGTTTAGAGGTGGATGTTTATATTCTATCGTGATGACCGAACCGGGGTTAGAGGACCCAGATTCGGGGGTGTCACAGGTTGGTATCAAAGCTGTAGGTTATAAACGTTAGGAATGCGAAACCTAGGTTATAACCTTAATAAAAAACTCAAGTAGAGTATGTAAGTGATGGGTTGAGGAAATCCATCGAGTTTTATTGTGATAATGAAGTTGTTTATTTAAATCAAAAATGATTGATAGACATCTTAAACTTCTTAATGCTAACATGGATAGCATATCACATAAAGCCTAATAGTTGTCTTCCTTTCCTCAGATCATGCCGCCTAGGAGACTACCGCGAAATCAGAGGGAGGAAGGATCCGTTAACAATGGCGGAGGGGCAAATGTTGATCTAATGTAGAACTTCGTTAACCTATTAACTAAGGTAATTCAAAACAAATCCCCACTAGCAGCAGGGCAGCCATGACAACACTTGGCTAAATTTAAGGACTTTAAATTGGTAAGACCACCAAAGTTCCGAGGAAACCTGGACCCAATTGAAGCCCATACATGGATAGAAGAGATGGAGAAGGTGTTTGAGGTCGCACGTGTGGCCGAAGCACATAAGACGAGTTTTGCCACTTTTATGATGAAAGACGAAGCTAACTATTGGTGGAAAGCCAATAAGGGGCGAGTAGAAGAGGGAGTTATTGCTTGGGACAGATTTAAGGAGCTATTCCTCGAGAATTACTTCTCAGAAAATACACAACAGGATATGGAAGTTAAGTTTCTGGAACTAAAGCAAAGAAGTATGTCTGTCATAGAGTACGCGGCAAAATTTAATGAGTAAGCCTGATTCGCTCCACATCAAGTTGACACGGAGGCCAGGAAGACAAAGAGGTTTGAACTGGGATTGAAACCATGGGTAAGAAGGCAGTGGCTGTATTAAAGATTAAGACTTACTCTGATCTATTGGAAAGGGCTATCATTGTCGAAGGAGGCAATGAAGCCGTCGGTCGATTCAAACTAGAAAAGAAGGCAGGTCAAGAAGGACAAAAAGGGGGAAGCAGCAGAGGCAGCAACCCCAATAAGCATAAATGGATAGAGAGCCAATCCTCTGGAGGTAATAAGTCCTGGGGAGAGGCTAAGAAAAGTATGAAGTGCAACAACTGTGGGAGGAGTCACTCGGGGGAGTGTATGAAGGGAAAGAGTGTTTGTTATCATTGCGGACAACTGGGGCACATGGCTCCTCAGTGTCCGAATAACCAAAAGGGAGGATGTTTCTCGTGTGGGGCCACAGACCATCAAATTAAGGACTGGCCGAAGAAAAGGGCGATGCAGCTAGCGGCAACCGCAACAACAACAACAATGGACTGAACATTAGAGGGTCAGCTAGTCAAGCCAACAGACCAACGACACGAACGTTCAACATGACCGTACAAGATGCGGTGGAGTCTAAGGACGTGGTGTCAGGTATTATTCCGATCAATGATATAGATGCATACGTGTTATTTGATTCGGGTGCTACCGACTCTTTTGTTTCCAAAGAATTTGCTAAACAGTTAGACTTACCCTGTGAGAGATTAGAACACTCTATGAACGTAGAAGTAGCGAACATGGAAATTATTCCTGTAGAATACATTCATAGGAATTGTTATACCGAATTGCGAGAATTTAAGCTCAAAGTGGATTTGATACCGATTCATTTGGGGGAGTTCGATGTTATCCTTGGAATGGATTGGTTATCGGTTCACGGAGCAGTTATAGACTGTAAGAAGAAGTGTGTACACCTTAAGACTCCGAATAAGTCGAAGATGGTATTTTATGGTAGTAAATCACCGAGACAATCTCATTGTCTAACGATGGTGCAAGCGCAGAGATTGCTTAGGAAGGGTTGTATAGGTTATTTGGCTCACGTGCTTGATACTCGACGAGTCGAGGGTGAACTGAGTCAGATACCTATTGTAAGGGATTTCGTTGATGTCTTCCCAGATGAGATTCTAGGATTGCCACCGGATAGAGAGATTGAGTTTGTCATTAATTTGGCACCAGGGACAACACTGGTATACAAAGCGCCATATCGTATGGCACCGGTAGAGATGAAAGAACTGATGGCTCAATTACAAGAGTTGTTAGATAAGGGATACATTCGACTGAGCATATCACCGTGGGGAGCACCAGTCTTATTCGTAAAGAAGAAAGATGGGTCGCTAAGACTTTGTATCAACTACCGAGAGTTGAACAAGGTCACTATTAAGAACAAGTACCTGTTGCCCAGGATAGACGATTTGTTTGATCAGTTGAAGAGGGCAAAGTACTTTTCAAAGATTGACTTGAGGACCAGTTATCACCAACTAAAAGTGAGGCCGAAGGATATTCCAAAGACGGCATTCAGAACTCGGTATGGACACTTTGAGTTTCTGGTAATGTCATTTGGATTAATGAACACGCCAGCAACATTTATGGATTTGATGAACAGAGTGTTCAAACATTATTTGGATAAGTTTGTTATCGTATTCATCGATGACATTCTAGTGTATTTAGAGACGGAGGAAGAACACGCCGAACATCTTCGGATAATGTTGGAGACATTAAGGAGGGAGAAGCTGTTTGCAAAATTCTCCAAGTATGAGTTTTGGTTGTAGGGAGTGCAGTTTTTAGGGCACGTTATCGACAAGAATGGTGTTTCGGTGGATCCAGCGAAGGTAGAAGCGGTTATCAATTGGAAGTAGCTGAAGATGCCGACAGAAATCAGGAGTTTTTTAGGATTGGCGGGATACTATCGAAGATTTATTCGAGATTTTTTGAAATTAGCATCACCGTTGACCAATCTTACCAGAAAGACAGTTAAGTTCGTTTGGACAGAGAAGTGTGAAGAGAGTTTCCTAAAATTGAAGAAGAGGCTTAGTCAAGCACCTGTGTTGGCATTACCGGTCAACACAAGAGGATTTATAGTGTATAGTGACGCGTCACACAAGGGTCTTGGCTGTGTACTGATGCAACACGACAGGGTCATTGCGTATGCTTCACGTCAGTTAAAAGATTATGAGAAGGGATATCCGACTCATGCTCTGGAGTTAGCAGCGGTAGTTTTTTCCTTGAAGATATAGAGGCATTATTTGTATGGCGAGAAGTGTGAGATATATATGGACCACAAGAGTTTGAAGTATATCTTCACGCCGAAAGAGTTAAACATGAGGCAACACCGATGGTTAGAATTGATTAAAGATTACGATTGTGAGATTCTTTACCATCCAGGCAAAGCAAATGTAGTGGCAGATGCCTTGAGCAGAAAAGGCAGAGAGAAGTTATGGAAGTTAACCATTCAAGAAGAATTGGTGAAAGATTTCAAACGACTAGACTTGGAGGTAAAGTATTAGATGGAGACCAATGAACAATTATTTACAGTGACAGCGAGTCCGACTTTATTGGATATGGTTAAAGAGGCATAAGAAAAGGATGAAGATTGAAATAAAATCAAGAAGCGATTAACTGAAGGTGATGAGTTAAAATTTAAGATTGATAGCACTGGACTGCTAAGATTTGAAGGACGAATTTGGGTACCGCTAGTACCAGAACTTAGAGAGGAGATTTTGCAAGAAGCGCACAGTACGAGATACTCGATACACCCAGGAAGCACGAAGTTGTACCAAGATTTGCGTCACCACTTCTGGTGGCCAAACATGAAGAGAGAGGTTGCGGAATGCGCAAGTTGATGTCTAACTTGTCAGAGAGTCAAGGCAGAGCACCAACTACCAAGCGGGTTATCACAACCATTAGAAATTCCAGAATGGAAATGGGAGCACATCACAATGGACTTTGTGGTGGGACTTCCGACAACACAGAAAGGACACGACGCCATATGGGTGATTCTAGATCGTCTTACTAAATCAGCTCATTTTTTGCCGATTAAGATTAAGTATAGTTTGGACCAGTTAGCCAAATTGTATGTTAAGGAAATTATCTCGAGGCATGGGGTGCCGATAACTATTGTATCAGATTGAGATCCGCGATTCACGTCAAACTTCTGGAAGAGTCTTCAAGAAAGAATAGGGACACAACTACGAATGAGTACCACATATCATCCGCAAACCGATGGACAGAACGAGAGAACAATTCAAACACTTGAAGACATGCTCCGAGCTTGTGTGATGCACTTTAAGGGTATTTGGGAGGATCACCTTCCATTAGTAGAGTTCGCATATAACAATAGTTATCACGCCAGTATTGGAATGCCACCGTACGAAGCACTGTATGGGAGGAAATGTAGAACGCCCTTATGCTGGGATGAAGTTGGAGAACGTCGACTGTTGGGACCAAAGTTGGTACAACAGACGGTGGAGATCATCAGGGTGATAAGAGCTCGCCTAATAGCAGCTCAAGATCGCCAGAAGAAGTATGCGGACCTATATCACAAGAAAAGAGATTTTGAATTAGGAAGTTATGCTTTTCTGAAAGTATCTCCCTAGAAAGGGAAAATTCATTTTAGGAAGAAGGGAAAGTTGAGCCCTAGGTTCATAGGACCGTTCAAGATTCTGAGGCGAGTCGGTGAAGTGGCGTACGAGGTAGCATTACCTCCTGAACTTGAGCACATTCACAATGTGTTTCATGTGTCAGTATTACGGCCGTATAAACCAGATTACAAGCACGTTATCTCCTATGAACCAATCAAAGTTGAGAAAGACTTATCGTACAAGGAAATTCTTGTCCAGATACTAGATAGGAAGGAACAAAAGCTAAGGAATAAAATCATCCATTCCGTTAAGATTTTCTGGAGGAATCACGCAGTAGAAGAAGCTACGTGGGAGCTAAAAGAGAAAATGAGATCGAATTATCTGTTTTTATTCGAGTAACCTTATTTTTGCAATTCCGAGGATGGAATTTTTATAAGGGGGGAGGGATGTAATGACCGTGAATTTTAAATTCCTTATTAATCAAATATGTGATTTAATTTTTAATAAGTTAGTTTTCTGAGTCTATTGTGGTTATGGATTGATTAAAGGGAGTCACTAATAGTTATTTAAATTGGTGGACTAACCCTAAGAGTTTGATATCAAAGAATTGTTAGGATTCTTAATGATTAAATATTCAATTTATTTGAATATAGTGGCAGGATTTGAACATATTGATTCATTTCAATTATGGGCACCGTTGTAGAAGTTCAATTATCTCATACAAGACTTATGTGGTGATAGAAATTGGAAATGGCTTGAAGCTAACCCATTTTGACACTGCTAGCGACCGGTGCATCTGCGCCCTCCCATCAGTACAAAATGGCGCAGCTGCGCCAGTGTCCAATCTGAGAAAAATTAGTTCTGTTGTAGAAAATGAAATGGAACACTTTGTTGTATGTGTGACATTAATAAATCATATGGATAAAGATATATTATGTTAATATAATGTATCAAGTAGTACAAGAAATTCCATATGATCTTTAATGTAGAAATAATTAAATAACAGTGTATTCCAGAAATTGGGAAAGAAATTATGTATGTACACTGGATAGATAATATTAAATAATGTGATAATGTGATTACGTGGGTAGTAAAGTATAATTATGGAGATACCCTGACTATAATACCTAACTGTGTTATTTTATTACGTGTATTTAATGTACATGGATTATATGATGTCAGTACCTAAATAATCCCTAAATTTCCTAATATGGTAATAATTATACATTAAAATTACACTTTGGGAATTATAGTAACCAAACAAGCTTGTTGCTGAGATTGGAATTTTTTCCCAAAATAAGTGACCTCCTAGTACATGAATAGTGGGCTATTTCTTTATTGCGTAAAACTTAGCAAATCAAAAAGGCTAGAGTTGTGTAGGGATGATGGCTTGAAATTGGTGGTTTGCCAACTCCAAATTATCCAATGTTTTCTTCTAATGCACCATGAGTTCAACCTCAGTGCAATCTAATTGACCTGTCCCAAATTCTTTTATAAATAGTAGCCCAAATTCTCAGTTTACGTTGTTTTGTTTTGTATGTGGAAACTCTAAAAAATTTGAGTTTGAGTGTGTGTTGTCCAAAGAAGAGGATAACAAGTTTAGAGGAAAGAAACTAAGTTCATTTAGCTCCAAGAGGTATAAAATCTTAACTTGTGTTCTTGAGTTGGGTTTTGTCAAATGATAGAAATTAATTGAAATTCCATATCAATTGATGTGAATTAACATGCCATGAGGTGTTTATGAAGTATGTTTACATGTTTGAACCCTTTAATGGTAGATTGTAGCATGTTTAAAATGAAATGAATTGAAGTTGTTTGATGCTCTACAGAACAGAGAAGGTCCCTGCCTCTGGTGTAGGCATGGCGCAATTGCCACTCTATTTGTACTTAGGGTGCAGTCAGGATTCTGTAGATACTCGAGATCCGATTTTTGGTTTCATTATGCTAGGCATTTCTAATTTGGTATTATAACTTATATATATACCTGAACAGAAGTATAACATGATATATAAAGCTTTCGTATGTGGTATGAAGTAATTAACTTGGATTATTAAGGAAGTTGTAGCAAAACTTAAAGTTTTCAAAACTAACCTTGTGGAAAACTTGTGTTCACGAGTTCTGAACTTATGAGACCATATACATGACTGATTTGGAACCTAAATGAGCATGATATGTGATTCATAGATGTTGTATCCATGACCAACTTGATAAGCTTTGTGCTAGAACTTAGTTTGAAAAGAAAAGCTTAGTTAAGGCTAATGAACATGAATGCTAAAAGATATAGTTTCTGATTTTGAAAAGAGATTATCATAACTTATTTACTTATGATAAAGGTTTTAAATTTGTCTTACATGTGTTAAATTACATCATTCGCGCTAAAAAGATTTTAAAGATAACCATGAACATGTTTTCAAACTTAAGTTGCATATTATTTGAGTACATAGATACTAAAGTAGTAAGGTGTCATGTTATGGCTATAATACTCCTAAACATGATTCCTATGTATTAAACATGATGATAACTAAACCGAACATGAGTTTAGAGCATGATTTGAAGTGTTAAACAATGTTAGTTATGAATAAACAATATGAACATCTCGAGTATGTGTATTAACAGATTAAGTGATCTCTATGTTGACATATGACAAGAATTATAAAGCATGATGATTACATGACCCTTTTTATGTTTTAATGACATATAAATTGTAAGTTAAACTTGTGGTAATGAACTCAAGAATGATCATGTGTTATATGTGAAACTCTAGCATGTATGTATGTTAAAATAGGTGTGTAATTAGTGTGTTAGAGTTGGACTGAAGTCAGGAGAGCAAAGCTCAAACACAGTGCAGCCAAGGGACAAGTAGCAATGCGTCGTCCCCTAGCTTTAGACCAGCGCATTGCTTGTAATCCTGTAATCATGAATTGATTCTGTTTTTTATTTTGAAATTCAAGGCATGCTTATATGATTACTTCACCTTGTAATGTATGACCAATATGCTTTGTAATGTGTTAAGAAACATGCTATGTGAAGACTTGATTATTGTAAGTGTAGACGCATATTAGTTTACACATACTAATTGAAAGACCAACTTGTTAATGTTAGGTCATTTCAACGCGAGTTAGTTAAAGCTAGTATTATATTGTAGCTGAGCAAACATGCAAGTTCCCTAAACTTACTCCAATTATTATTGAGCAAGTTCCTTGAACCCTACTTTTATTGAGCATGTTCCCTAAACTTACTCCATTTATTATTGAGCAAGTTTCCTTGAACTTCACTCTTTGATTGTGCAAGTTCCTTAATTCTTACTCTTTTTCTTGAGCAAGTATTCGAACACTATTTTATTGTGTTGCAAGTTTCCTAACTTACACAACTTTGTTTTTGTGAAAGTTTCCTATCCTTCTCATATTGAATTTGAGCAGGTTATTGTTGAATTGAAAATTATTCATTTAAGCTTGAACTTTATTTCCAAGCATGCTATTAAGTGGTTTAATTTCCTTACAATTATTCCACATCGATATTATTGATATTCACACTTAGTGCACTTGAGTTCGTACAGTCTTGGACTTGTACATCATTTAAAGTTCAATAATTCTTGAACTGTGTTAGATAGAGTCTGAACCTTTGTTTGGTTAGACAAGTGTATGAAGTTTTATTAAAGCTATCCAAACCAATTGATGGTAAGAATTCTTAGACTGAAAGAACACCCCTTTTATGATAGGGGAGTACCCCAGGTATCTAATATAAGATAAAAAGAGCAGATTTAAATGTTATGCATATACATAGTGTACGTGAGGCTGATCCCCTTAAGTACTTATTCTGTAGCCAGTAACCAAAGGGTCAATTAGATATTGATTCCATTGGAGTGTTATAGTTCAAAGTCTACTTGACTAGCAGTTATTATAAAAGCAATCATTATCTTTGCTTCTAATATTCATATTGTTGCATCCTTCAGATATTCATATTATTGAATCCATTGCCAGATATTTTTCCATTCATCATGATATATCCTTATTGTTGTATTTAAACTTGTTGAGCAAACTTGTTGCTCATCCTTGCTATATCATGAATTATATTGCAGTTAAGCCAGAGACCTAAGGGAAGGACAAGGGTAAAGGAAAGATGTAGGATAGTGGCCTTATGCCTAGTTTAAATTACTATTATGTAATATGAACCCTAATGTTTATTTTAGGGTATGTTTGTAAGATGTTATCAAGGTTATCGTATCTTGGGACTAGTAACACCTTTTGAATGAACGACGTACGTTTATATTTTTACCGCATTTTAGTTATCGTATGTTGTTTAGAGGTGAATGTTTGTATTCTATCATGATGATCGAACCGGGGTCAGAAGACCCGGATTCAGGGGTGTCACAATATCTCTATGTGAATTACAATTAAAGAGGATTTAAAACACAAGTTCTTTATCAGATTACATGTGATGTATAGGTATATCTCTATCTTAGACATAAATTATGTATTCCAATACCATGCAGAAAACATAATCACATGCTATTATGATCAGATCTAAATCTATATTTCATCTCTCCAGTTCATATAGATTATCATGGTAATTGTTAGCTAGGCAATTAAGCAATTCATCACAAATCATAATAGACAATCCAAAACGATAGATCACAATAATTGATAAAGAAGCATATTAAAATAAATTACACCATAAGATCCATTATTATCTCAAACAAAGAATTAGTTCATTGAATTAAAACTAAGAATCCACAATTGAATAATCATTAAAAGATAAGAATAAGAGTAGAGTAAAGAATAAATCTGTTGTCAGCAAATCCCCATCTTCCTCAAGATCCTATTTTTGATCTTCAATGGTCGCCAAGTTACTTCATTCTCCAAAACTAATAAGAACTAGGGTTTTGATCCTAATCTACTTTAATCTAATCTAATGAAATCCTCTCCTTTTAATCTATGCAATTTTCCTCCTTTTATATGCCTCTTCTTATGTCTTTTAGTCCTCTTAGAAGTCCTTGAATCAAACAGCTCGAACTTCTCCTTCTTGAACTCAAATTTTGACAAAAACTGCTTTTTCTGCGTGTACCCTCGCGTCGGCGGACATTTTTGTACTGATAGGCCCGCCATGGCGGGCTAGGCTACTGTTTTTGCCTCAGTACACCCGCCCCGGTGGGGGGTTTTGTATGTATAGAGTCCACCCCAGTGAGGGTCTTTTTTTGGGAATTTTCTGCTGCAATATCCTATGGTAGAACGACCATAACCTTTGAGCCGAGAGGAGTTACGGGGCCTGCCACCTATCAAATTGAAGCTCTCGACAAACTCTACAACTTTCATTCTTTGAGAATTGAGAAATAATGAACGGATGAAAGTTTAAATTGGCTCTAAACTGGCTGCTATGTAAATGGCAAGCCGAAAATGCGAATCTAGCAACCCCAAATGTCGATCCAAGTAACTTTTCTCCCAATTCCTACAAAACAACATAAAACATGAATGAATAGACACAAACACTTAAAAACTTCCAAAAGATTAAGCTCAAATGCACTCAATTAAAGGGTATAAAACTCACTCATCAACAGCCTGTGGGTGATACATGGTCATGCCCCTCAAACCAACCAGAGGGAGATAATCCATGCCTAATGCATTAGTAATGAAGCTGTAGGGACAACTATGCCCTGAACACATCAAGATATCAAATGGATCCTCGATCCTTGCCAAGAACACTGACCAAGAAGCAACGTCTGTACACTCCACCGGCTGAAAGAAGTAAGACATGGCTGTCTCATTGGAAAAGCAATACCCATGACGACGAAAGGTACCAATCGGTCTCAGGTGTGACATGAACCACATATACAGCAAGACCGAGCTACCTAAAAATACCCCTGTAGAATGGGTGTGACAATATGTGGTTGACCTCAATGTCTCTGCCACAATCATCGGTACAATGGTACGTCCCTCTCTGAGAGTCCGCACTTCCATAATAACGCCGATGTCTAGATGATCCATGTACAGTGGAATGTACAGATAAGCCACTACACACATCATGAGTACGTCTACTCTGGCCACACGCCACTGATCCTTCGACGTGGTAAAATCCCCGGATTGCTACGCATAACTGTCCACATAGCAAAATTTGTTTATCAGAAAATGCACGGACACTACATGGCCGGATGTGATCTCATCCTAGACTACTCTACGTCTCAAACTAGTGAGGGTCATATCTTCGATAGCCATCTGAGCGCAAGGCCTATCCAGAGGCAAATCTGTTAGTTGCTTATACTCCTCTAAAGTAGGGGTCAACTCCTGGGTCTCGAACCGAAATACCTGCCTATCCGATACTCAGTGCTCCAGAATGCCCTCTACGAAACCCACAGGAACCTGGAACATCAGGAGGGTCATGGAGTGCCGCAATAGCTGGTCTACAGTCACCCGATCTGGTGGTGACAAACTATCATTGATCTCAAACATAAGGCTACCAATACTGGTGGGGTATGATCAATGCGGCTAACTGTCGAGGAAGACATCTGTGTGGGCCGTATCATAAGACCATCCAAGGGTCAATGCTGAGTATCTCTAGACATACATATGCATAACATAATATATGCATGATAAAAAATATATGGTAATATGATGTAGGGAATGGAAAATAATATACATACATTCCTAAGTACATCATCATCTAATACATCATCTCTGTGTACAACTGAAAATACAGGGAAATGGGGCACAGACGCCCAACGACTAATAGAGGCCTATCAAAAGATATAACGAGAATGGGGCACAACCACCCAATATCTAATAGAGGCCTACCAAAAGATATAGTGAGAAATACATCAGAAAAAGTTAATGGTGTTGATGTCTACATCATCTATCATGTCCATCTGATGTAACTCCTCCTGAGTCACTAGATCTCTGCCAAGGAGGATGTCAGGCCTATAAAATGGAGGATCTGCGCTGGCAAAACCATATGGGTCACCTGAAGGGCCAGTCCCAAAGCTAGAAGGATCAAAAGTATCCGCCCCGGAAGGATCTCTGCCCAAATGCTGGATGAAAAAATGTAACCGGTCCAACTGCCGGGTCAAGCTGTCAATCTGTGTCAAATGAGTAGGATCTCGGACACAGGCCATCCAATCCGTCATCATCACGGATCCCGGAACCATATGTGACAACCCGATATTTTCTATATAAATAAATCATAAATTTTGCGTATAAAATTTTTTTTATTTAAAATAAATATGGGTGATATGTGCCAAGGTAATATGTATATGTTTATATGTGTGATAAATAAAATTTATTTATTACATTAATTATTACAGATTATTTTATTTTAGAAATATTGAATATTATAAATTATATTCTTATAATAATTAATTGTATATTAGAAATGTTTTATTAATTATTTTCCATGAAATTATAAGTATATATTATTCAAATAATATATGAAATGATTTTAGAATAATTATAATAATTATTTTATTATATGAATTTTGTTCGATTATTAAGTTAATTATTTTAACTTAATAATGTTATGTATGTCGATAAATCAGATATGGAATCCAAACCCTAATTTTGGATTTTGATCAAGCATGAGAATACTAATATAATATTAATTATATTTTGATTTTTCAGTGCTATATATATGTACTGTATGAATGTGAACTGTTAATGATTGATCAATTACGGTACAATATTTGAAAACCCTAATTTTATTGTGGGAAGCCCTAATTTGAAACTCAATTGAGAGTTTAAGACTATTATATAACTGTGTTATATGATTTTATGGTTAATTAGGTCAACCCTAATTAACTTTTAGATATATTAATTTCTAGGAACCCTAATAATTGCATTATAAATCCTATTTGCTATATTTAGCAAAGTTAATTATAATTAGTAATATTAAACCCTAATGTGCATGTATAATTAGAACCTTAACTTAATTAGGAGGCCCTAATTATAAATTTTAGAAACTAATTTTATTTTATGTTAAACCCTAAATGAAAGTCTAGAAATTTATTTTGTGTTAAACCTTAGGGTCAAACCCTAAGGGTTTGCTAATTTACCAATGTGCCATAAACATCTCAAGCTAAATGACCACTATACCCTTTTGTGCATTAATGAAGCTAATGTGTAGGTTTTGACAATAGGTGTAGTTGGTGACCTAATCCGACAACCCCATGTGATGTTAAATGACAGCCATCAGCTCTAAATCAGCCAATTCATGCACCTTGTATGTCTATATAAAGATTAAAAGAAAGAGAAAGTCATTTTGCTAGCCATTTTTGTACACAACACTCAAGCCTTTTCTCTAAACCCAAACCAACGAAATATAGTAGCATTTCAGTCCCATTTTCAAGCCCCACGAAATCCACTAACAGATTCAGAAGCCAAAATCAGAAATTTTTCATAGAAGGTATAAAACCCTAGCTTGATTTTTGTCCATAAATTCTGTGTTAGATGTTATGTTTGAGTGTTAGAATATGTTGGTTAGAGTGTCTAATGATGATCTGGGTTGCTAAATGTTAGATCCATAACATTTAGAAGCTAGGATTTGAGGATTTTAAAAATCTGGAAATTTTATTTTTGGTGGTTTGACAGTGAATGTCAGAGGCTATAAATCTTTTTCTGTTCATGTGTTTGGTTATTTTAATGTTTGTAATTGTAGTATGTTAGGAGATCTTTGAGCAGGAACTGGATTCATGCATAAATCATTTATAAATCACAAGTTATTAGTGCTCAAAGGTCGTTGACCGACCATGACCGGTCAAAAAAATGGGCGACCAATTGAAAAGCGATTCGACAATTTTTAACAAATTTCGGATCGACATATTTGATTTGTTTTGATGGTGTTTTTGTAACTAATGTATAGCCTGACATATGTACTTTATGTGTATGGCTTTATATCATGTTAATAATCAATAGGATGAGTGAAATATTTTGTCAAAGTAGGCCAATCGGCCATAACTACACTTTCTGGAAAAAAACCCAGAAATTTTAGGAGTAAAGTTTGTGACATCGTTTGACCCTGTTGTAAGTTTTGATCTTGTTGATGTTATACCGATCTATTGATCTATTAATGTTCATCTACATAAGTACTATAAATTTGAACCATCAAACAACATTAACCAAGAACAGAACCTAACTTAAAATGAGCTTGAAAGTGACCAGTCGAGTTTACGGGTTTACGGGAAACCCGAAATGGCCCGACACCTGAACTTTGAGAGTCCAGATCTTCATGTCATGATACTGTATGACTAAGTTGTTGATTGTTAGTGGTAGTGTTGCAAACCTACTACAATTTAAGTGTTTAAGCTAGCCCAGAACACGAATACACTGAGAATCAAAGCCGGTCAAACGTGCACACTTGTTAACTATGAAAATGACTAAAAATTAGAAAATAAATTATTAAAATTATTAAAAATGGTTTTAAAAATTATTTTAAATTATGAAAAATAATTTTTGATTATTTGGGATATTTTTCATTAATATTTATAATTATTTGAATATTAATGATATTTAATTTATTTAATTAGTATATTAAATAAATTAGAGAAAAATTATTTAATATTATGAAAAATCATTTTAAATAAGAATAATGTATTAAAAATATTTTGAGTTATAAAATGTAACTTTTAATATTTTTAGAGAATTTTCATAAATAATTTAATATTAATGATATTAAGTTAATAGTAATGATATTTAATTTATTTAATAATTATATTAAATAAATAGTTTAAAAATGGTTTTATTAATTTAAAAATTATTTAAAAGGGATATAAATGAATTAAAAATATTTGAAGTTATAATAATACATTAATATTTGAATATTAATGGTAATTATTTATAAATGATTTTAAATGGTTTAAAAATCATTTAAGGGTAATATAAATATTTTAAAAGTATTTTGAGTTATTATATATAACTTTAATACTTTGGCAATGGTTTAATATTAATTAAATATTAATGACAATAGAATTGTTTTATATTTAAATCATTTAATAATGATTCAGGTGTTTGAAAATTCATGATAAATTATAATAAATGTTTAAAAATTATTTGAAGTCATTTAAAAATAATATGACTGATATTTACAAATATTGAACTTCAGAATAGAGTCTTAGACTCGATAATTACCCGATAAAGCTGTCGGTACACCGACATATTTTAGAAATTGATCTGGACTTAGGTATTTTGACTGTATTAATGTTTGTTTGTGATGCAATTACTGTGGAACATGTGTGATAATGTGATTAGGTTATGTGCTGACTGCGAAATACAGTACTATATGTTATAGTATATTGTTCTAATCGAACGAATGATCTGATTAATGATAGGTCGCGATATAAGAGATAAAACTAAGTTGCACATTTGTAGCGGCAGATATCGAGTGAGTATCCTACCTTTGCATTTCCTTTATGCAATGGACATAAGTAAGAATGTTTCAGAACTATATTATTACTGTACAGATTATTGACCCTATATTATGTATGCTCATTGATTATCAACATGTTAGTATATGGTAATTTAGATATATATTCTGTTCGTTAATTTCTATAAATGGTTACACAAGTGTCCCCACTTGGGTAATCATTGTTTTTAATCACATGTTGATACACCTTTGTTAATTACCCGTATATATATATATGTTGAATTATATATTATTGTTGAACAAGATAAAACCTTTGGTTTAGAACCTCGACAAGTATGAACATCCCGTACACGAGAAAACTTTTATGCACCCAAGGTGGACAGAATGAAAGATAACATCGTTCTTGCATGTAGTATTGATCAATCACGAGGCACAACGGGTTTGATCACCCCGTGTCAAGTAAGTTATGACGGTTTTGCGGATGAATTTCATTTAACCTTTTGAAAATGAAAATAATGTTCATAGTATGTCACCTTAACCCTATATATAGTCAGTACGTAGTTTCAAAAATTTGAAAGAGAGTTGTTATGTTATTATTATCCTTGGTACAGAATACTTCAAAACTATTGACTTGTTATAGAAGGGTAGTATAAAGAAAACATTTAAATTCTTTCAGCTTATATATGTATAATTACTATTACTTGCTGGGCACTCAAATGCTCATCCTTGCTTAATTTAAATGTTTTCAGCTAAGTGCGAACAACTTGAAGGCTCCACTAAGAACAAGGGAAAGGGGAAAGTTGCTGAGTGAATGAAGTGGTATTTTATGTAATATTTTGAGATTATGAAGACTATGTTATCTAATTATCTAATGTCATGTAATGAATGTTTAAAGGTCTCATACCTAGGGATTAGACTCTGATGTATAAATTAAGTTTAATATTTATATTATTGTTATTATTATTAGTATTATTTCGCTCATAGAAATGGTATCGTGAAGCACCGAGTTCGGGTTTCAAGTACCCGAATTTGGGGGCTTTACACCATATCCCCCATGAACTGAGTGGTGCGGGTCTGGACTCCGATGGTATGAGGGGACAACCAGCGGTAGAATACCTCCTGAGTGAACGGACCCTTTGACAAATCAAAGCCGTCAACTCCCATCAACGGGATATCACTGATAGGTGACTGCGACACATGCCAATAACGCCTGGCAGGAGGAAAGATCGGTACACGAATCTCACCTGTGGTGCTCCTAATAGCACGCTCTCCCAAATAGAGCTCCCATCCTCCATCTGTGAAGAGAGGAATCCGACGGGTGGATATCACATGCTCGACACCAGTCGGGAACCCATCCTCAAAGCCAACTGTAAAATGATCCCCAGGATATAGAACCCAAGTGATGACATCGGCTGTCAGTAACTCCAACTATAGGCGACAATGGGTGAAACCCTCAGTTACAAGAACCTCTACCAACGTGGAGTGATGTCATCGCCGTCCCCGTGGATAGGTATCTGGACCTAACACGCTAATGAGACACAGACATGAGAGCCTCTCATAGGCCCAAAACTGCCAATACACGGGAAAATATATGCGGTCAGTCAACACTCTTAACCTATACATGGAAAATTAAAACTGAAATACTCACCAGCAGAAACGGGTAAAATCCTAGCCAAGCCTCTGTCAAGCCCTGCCAACACATGCGCATTCCCCTTAGGAAATAGGCAAAGGTATAGGAGCCCCAGTCATACTCTCTAATACGGTCCACCTCTCGTGTGGCGCTAACAGAAGCGAATGACACCGTGGAAGAGTTATCTACTATGAAACAACCCCGGAGGATGACCAAGAACAATCGTCGAAGAATGCGATCCTTGACTCTCACATCAGCAGGCATGGGCTCAATCAATGCCCCACTCATAGCATCTACACTCAAAGGACTAGTGCGGACTGTCCTATCGTTTAGCGCCTCAGCCAGGACTCCTAGCAAGGATATAATGGCAGTTGGGGTAATGTTCGCTATACAAGGCACTGGCGCCTGTAACGATCCGAAATTTCAAAGTGTAATTTAAATATTTATTGAGTTATATAAATATTATTTGAGGTGTTTATTGTTAAAAAAATATTTGTTGATGTAATGGTTGATGTATATAAATGATTGGAATTAATTTATAATTTAGAGGTTTGTATTATAACATGAGGTGTTATGTTGTTGTGTTGATTTAATAATTTAGATAGTATGTTAAATTATTAAATAAAGTTATAATGAAAATTATAATTTGGTGGTATTTGATAAAATGCTATATTTAATTAAAATATAGTATGTGATTATAATTCTACACTAAGGTGTTTATTAAAATAAATTAAAAAGGATTTAAATTGATTTTTGTCAAACAAGGCTTAAGTATTTCAATTCTTTAAAATTTATATGGGTTGCCAAACAAGCCTTATGGCTTTTGAAATTTCTAGCTTTGAAATTAAATAAAATAAATAAAATAATTAAATAATAAATATAATATATATTTATAACTTAGGAGTTATAACTGATAATGTAATTAGTATTAGTGTTAAGGGTTTGTCAGTTTTTAAAATACGCTTAAGGTTATTTGGCCTAGCTATACGCATTCTAGCATATTGAGTTGTGAGAGAGTTCAGAGAATTATGAAACTTGAGAGAATTTGAGAAAGAACGTGAGCATATTCCAGTGATCGTAGCAAGAATTACACGCTAATTGAAGGTATGTTCTATCACTCTGATATTATTTATGTTTATGAGTATCTCGACGAAGTTTTGCTATGCTCTGTGAATTATATTTCTTTTAAATTGTGTTATATAACTAGGTTATGGTGGTTATACATGCTTTTAATGTTAGAGTTTATGGCTGAACCGGAACTCGTATGCTAGTTTCGCTATAATAGTAGAAAATTTTGACAGTGTTTGCTTATATGTGTTTTTCATATGTTCATGAAAAGTATCAATTTTAATGGCCAAGTTGTATATGAAAGTATAAATTGAAACTTGTATTTGGTAGTTCATTGAGATACGAACGTAACGTAGTGTGAATGGAGTAATTTGGTCAACTAATGAATTCCCAGTGATGATTTCTAGAGTGAATATCAAAAATGGAGTTTTATATTAAAAACATGAATTTGGAGAAATTAAAATAGCTTTAGTTGGTGTTAAATTGTTCCAATTGGTTGTAAATGTGAGCAATCATGTTTATGATTGTGGTATATTTATTTTACGTGTTAATTTCACTGTTTGGTGGGTGAAATTTGTGTTTGTTGGGCTAAAGTCGGCTACTGTTCATTAGCCTCTCTGCGTCTGTCTGAACAGAATGCAAATTGCCTTAAGTGCAAGACAAAAAAAATGGCGTAAGTCTGTAGCTTACTTAAGCCTTTGTATGATGCAATTGCTCCATACACTGATTTGTGATTCTGACTTTCTATTATTGCTGCAGACTTAATATAGCATCATGGCATGGTCTGAAGTTGTGTTAGCATGTTAAATGTGTAATGTTAAGGTTAACATAACATGGTAAATTGTGATTAGTAAGCTCAAAGTTTCCAAAATGGTTAGTAAGTTGAGAACGCGTTAAGTGGTAGTTTAGTATACACAATAAGCGTTAGAAAAGTGTTGCGAAGTAAAACACTTAAAGTTTCTGAAATGTAAATGTTAATGAACATGTTATGATATGTTAGCATGTCTAATAGGTGTTGTGGTTCTAAAATTATGTGTAGGTGATCGTGAGTTTAACTTTATAGCTTACGCTCAAGGCAAGTTTTCTAACTCTATATTTACATTGAGCAAGTTTCTAAACTTCTCTTTTTACATTGAGCAAGCCTTTTATCCTTACAGTCATGTTGAACTAGTTCTTACTTGAAAGTTTCGTTATACGAACTATTATATTCTTAATCATGATTTGAACAATCTAGCTATGACATTATTTTATTCAAACTAGTTTGAAGTCCAATACTTATTGATGCATTCTAACTTGTTTATTGTTAGACAAGTTTCATTATTGTTATTCGGATATTATGAATGCAGTTTTCTTGAATTCTAATTTCAAATGTTGAAATATTATAGTTCAATTACTTACACAAGTCATTTTCATAATAAGTAAGCTTTATTTTCAACTTGCTATTACTTAATGTTTATTCAATAATTCATAGCCCTAGCTTAATTTTATTCAAGCAAGGTTTATTATTGTCATTCAATACTTATGTTGTGTGGTTGTTTCTACACATGAGATCAAGTATAATCAGTTCGCTTACACTTATTCATTGTTTCATATTATGTTATTATTGATCAACTGTTGTATTATCCAACACTATTGATTCAACTAGTCCACTAGTTGATGTTCGTTGAACTTCAAATTACCCTTGATAGCTTATCCAAAACAAACCTTCTTTGGTGCGGACTTGTACTCTAAATACTGAGATGAACAACCCTATTATTATTAGGGGATAACTTACGCGTAGCGTTAAATATTTGTGCACAATACATGATACGAAGAATTCATCCCCTAAGTACGATTTAGTCCTTATAGTCTTATATTTGTTAAAGTTGGGGTTGAAAGATTACTCGCAACTGTGGACATGGTTCATGGTCTTATGACCCTCAGTTATGTTTATTACATATTTTGGATTCCAGTTTCTAATTATCATTATTAGAGTACTATTCAGTTTTGTGTAACAATCCGAAATTTCAAAGTGTAATTTAAATATTTATTGAGTTATATAAATATTATTTGAGGTGTTTATTGTTAAATAAATATTTGTTGATGTAATGGTTGATGAATATAAATGATTGGAATTAATTTATAATTTAGAGGTTTGTATTATAACATGAGGTGTTATGTTGTTGTCTTTGATTTAATAATTTAGATAGTATGTTAAATTATTAAATAAAGTTATAATAAAAATTATAATTTGGTGGTAATTGCTAAAATGATATATTTAATTAAAATATAGTATGTGATTATAATTCTACACTAAGGTGTTTATTAAAATAAATTAAAAAGGATTTAAATTGGTTTTTGTCAAACAAGGCTTAAGTATTTTAATTCTTTAAAATTTATATGGGTTGCCAAAGAAGCGTTATGGCTTTTGAAATTTCTAGCTTTGAAATTAAATAAAATAAATAAAATAAATAAAATAATAAAATAATAAAGATAATATATATTTATAACTTAGGAGTTATAACTGATAATGTAATTAGTATTAGTGTTAAGGGTTTGTCAGTTTTTAAAATACGCTTAAGGTTATTTGGCCTAGCTATACGCATTCTAGCATATTGAGTTGTGAGAGAGTTCAGAGAATCGTGAAACTTGAGAGAATTTGAGAGAGAACATGAGCATATTCCAGTGATCGTAGCAAGAATTACACGCTTAAACATACCGTCACCTGCTTGACCACTACTTGCTAAAACTCAGAACTTGCTTTGGAATCACAGACTTGTCTTTCTCTCAATTCTCTCTAGTCTCTCATTTTCTTCTTTTTTTCTTAGTTATCAGTACATGCCAAATACATTTGACGCAACAAAACTAAACTGATAACAAAGCCTAAAAAGAAACGTATATAGTCATAATAAACCTAATAAGTAATATCAGTTACCAAATATAACGTATAGGTTATAAATATATTTTATTTATTATTTTAATTTATTTTATTTATATTATTAATAATTCAAAATTCAAAAATCCAAAAGCCATAAGGCTCCGTTTGGCAAAGCCCTTTAAAAATTAAAGACTTAATATATTTAAGCCTTGTTTGGCAAAATTAAATTATACTCCTTTAATTTATTTTAATAACTCCTTTATAATATAGTTATTTGTCACACTTTTTTTAATTAAGTTTTCATACTTAATTTAATTAATTCTAATAACAATTTATTGAATAAATCATTTAATCATTATACACTCTCTAACTTAATTATTAAATTAAATTAGAATATTATCTCATAATAATTAATTTCTTTAGCAGGTTGATTATTTATTAAACAAATAATTAACCAAATCAAATCAAATCAAATTAAACAAATATTAATTCAACAATAAACACATCCATTAAATATTTATACAATTCAATAAATATTTAAAAATTATAATTAAAATCCTGGATTGTTACATCCGCCCTCCTTACATGGATTCTGTCCCCAGAATCACAACTCAAACAAATTATTCGCCACAATCTTCCCTCCTTACAAAGATTCTGTCTCCAAAATCGAAGACACAGATTGAACAAATAACTCAGGATAATTCTTCATCATTTCAGCTTCGAGTTCCCACGTAGCCTCGTCGACATCGTGGTTCCTCCATATTACCTTCACGGAAGGTATCACTTTATTTCTAAGCACTTGTTCTTTCCTGTCAACTATCTGGATAGGAACCTCTTCATAAGTCAAGTCTTTAGCAAATTGCAATGGTTTGTACTCGATCACGTGCTTAAAATCAGGTTTATACGGTCATAACACTGAAACGTGAAAAATATTGTGAACATTTTCTAACTCTGGAGGTACAGCTACCTCATAAGCCACTTCTCTTACTCTTCGCAGCACTTCGAAGGGTCCAATAAACCTCGGGATTAGCTTTCCCTTTTTACCAAAACAGATCTTCCCCTTCCAAGGTGAAACTTTTAAGAACACAAAATTTCCTACATCGAATTCACGATCTTGTCGGTGTTGATCAACATATTTCTTCTATCTGTCTTTAGCAGCTACCAATCTTATCCTGATGAGTTTAACAATCTGAGCAGTTTACTGCACCAGTTCTGGTCCTAATAGTTGACATTCACCGACTTCATCCCAATACAGTGGGGTTCTGCACTTCCTGCCGTATAATGCTTCGTATGGCGGCATGCCGATGCTTACGTGGTAACTATTGTTGTAGGCAAATTCCACCAATGGTAAATGTTCATCCCAGCTCCCTTTGAAATCCATTATGCATGCTCTAAGTATATCTTCCAACGTCTGGATTGTTCGTTCACTTTGGCCATCTATTTGCGGATGATATGCCATACTCATTTTCAATTGTGTTCCCACGCATTCTTGTAGTCTCTTCCAGAAGTTTGATGTAATCGCAGATCTCTATCTGATACAATTGACACTGGAACTCCATGTCTCGAAACGATTTCCTTAACATACAGCTTTTCCAGCTGATCAAGATTAAATCTAATCTTTATTAGCAAAAAGTGTGCTGATTTTGTTAATATATCCACTATCACCCAAATCGCATCGAATCCTTTCTGAGTAGTTGGAAGACCCACCACAAAATCCATTGTGATGTATTCCCACTTTATTTCGGTATTTCCAATGGTTGAAGTAATCTGCTTGGTCGTAGATGCTCGGCCTTGACTCTTTGACATGTCAAGCATTTCGTAACACATTCTGCAACATCTCTTTTCATGTTTGGCCACCAAAAGTGTTGTCGTAAATCTTGATACATCTTTGTACTTCCTGGATGAATCGAGTATCTTGAACTATGAGCTTCGGTCAATATTTCTTCTTTAATTTCTGGTACTGCTGGGACCCAAATTCGTCCCTCGAATCTTAATAACCCTTCAGTATCAATCTTGTATTTCACTTCACTACCCTCAACCACTTTTTCTTTGATCTTTCCACATTCTTCATCTTGTAGTTGAGCACTCTTCACCTTGTCAACCAAAGTTGAACTAACTTCCATCTGGAATAATCTTTCATCGATTTCTTTTGGAAATTTGATTTCCAACTCTAGTCTTGCTATTGCTGAAATGAGCTCCTTGTGGTTAATTAACAACATCAACTTCTCCCGACCTTTTACTGTTTAAAGCATCTGCAACCACATTTGCTTTGCCTGGATGATAAAAGATCTCACAATCGTAATCTTTTATCAATTCCATCCATCTCCTTTGATGCATGTTCAGGTCCTTCTGAGTGAAAATATACTTTAACATCTTATGGTCTATGTATATCTCACATTTTTCTCTATAGAGATAGTGTCTCCATATCTTTAGAGCAAATACCACTGCAGCCAACTCTAATTCATGAGTCGGATATCCTTTCTCATAGTCCTTCAATTGTCTTGATGCATAAGCAATAACTTTACCGTTTTGTATAAGAACACAACCCAATCCTTTGTGTGAGGCATCACTATACACCCCAAAATTTCCTGTATTATCTGGTAATGACAACACAGGTGCCACACTTAACTTCTTTTTCAATTCTTGGAAACTTTCTTCACACTTCTCCGTCCAAACAAATTTTACAGCTTTCCATGTCAAATTTGTTAACGGAGTGGCAATCTTGGAAAAATCCTGGATAAACCGTCTATAATAACTGCTAGTCCCAAGAAACTCCTCACCTCTAAAGGTGTTCTTGGTTGTTCCCAATTGATTACAGCTTTAACTTTTGATGGATCCACTAAAATCCCATCTTTGTCAATCACATGCCCAAGAAATTGTACACGTTCTAGCCAAAATTCACACTTTGAGAATTTTGTGTACAACTTTTCCTTTCTAAGTGTCTCCAGTGTCAAACGTAAATGTTCCACATGTTCTTCTTGAGATTTGGAGTACAGCATGATGTCATCAATGAATACCACCACAAACTTATCTAAGAACGGTTTAAACACCCTGTTCATCAAATCCATGAATGTTGTAGGGGAGTTTGTCAATCCGAAAGACATCACCAGAAACTCGTAATGTCCATACCGAGTTCAGAATGCCATCTTCAGTACATCCTCCTTCCTTACTTTTAGTTGATGATACCCACTTCTCAAATCTATTTTCGAGAAATATCTAGCACCCTTCAATTGATCAAACAAGTCATCTATTCTTGGCAATGGATATTTATTCTTAATAGTAACTTTGTTTAACTCTCTATAATCAATGCAAAGATGCATTGACCCATCATTCTTCTTCACGAATAACACTGGCGCTTCTCATGGTGACACGCTCGGCTGAATGTACTTCTTGTCTACCAACTCTTGCAATCGTATCATCAGTTCCTTCATTTCTATCGGAGCCATTCTGTACGGGGCCTTCGATATTGGAGCGGTTCCTGGCGCTAGGTTGATCACGAACTCAATCTCTCGATCAGGCGGAAGTCCTGGTAAATCTTCTGGAAACACATCCACGAATTCCCTAACCACTGGTATTCCAGTTTCACCCCCTTCCTCTGAGTATCAACTATGTAAGCTAAATATTCCACACAGCCTCGATTCAACAACTTCTTGGCCTGCATAATCGTCAGACATCTTGCATGTCTAGGCAATCTGCTACCAAAGAAAACTACCTTTGATGGAGTCATAAGGTTTACACATTTCTTTTGGCAATCAATTATCGCTCCATAATTGAACAACCAATCCATTCCCAAAATAATATCAAACTCTCCAAGTTTTATCAGAATTAAATCTACCCTCATAATATTTCCCTTAATGTTCACCCTACAATTCTTATATACAAACCTAACATGAATTACCTCCCTATTCACAATTTCTATGTTTAAAGAGAAATTCAATTCTTCGCTAGGCAACCCTAACCTCTTAGAAAATTCATCAAATATAAATGAGCAAGTAGCACCCGAATCAAATAATACATAAGCATCAATATCATTAATTGGGATAATACATGACAACACATCTTTTGATTGCACTGCATCCTGCACTGTCATATTGAAGGTTCTTGCTGTGGGTCTGTTGGATGACGTTGGTCATGCAATGGTCAATGTGCCTCCACTACTACCTCCCTTATTTCTCGTCGTCTCTTCAGCTTTCTTCTTAGGGCACTCACGAGCAAAATGATTCTTTGACCCGCACGAGTAGCAAACATTCTTCTTGGGTTGACTCCAGTTTGAGACAATGTGACCCTCCTGGCCATAGTTAAAGCATACACGCTTCCCCCTTAAGCATACACCCGCGTGAAACTTCCCACACGTAGCACATGCTTCGAACTTCTTCTTCTGCTGATTACCCTGCTAGTTTCCTGAACCCATATTTCCATTCCATTTTCTCTTCAGGTTATTGCTACCATTTCCAATGTTACCACCACCATTCTTAACTTCACCCTCATTCTTCTTCTTTCTCTGCTCTTGGTTGTGCTTTGTTACAGCCTCGCCTCCACTCTCAGTGAGAATTGCCTTCTCAAGCACATGCGATTGCGAATGTCTTGGTTTGGAGCAGGGAGACCTCATCAGATAACCGGGGTTTTCCTGTTCAAATATCCTAGCCTTGCGCTCATCCGTGTTGACTTGATACGGCACAAACCTCGCCAATTCGTTAAATTTTGCGGCATACTCCGATACCGTCATTGTTCCCTGCTTCAGTTCCAAAAATTTCACCTCCATCTAATTTTTCGAACTCTCTGGGAAATAGGTCTTGAAGAATATCTCCTTAAACCTATCCCATGTCATCAACCCTTGTCCTCCTCGAGTTTTATTGGCTTTCCACCAATAACTAGCCTCTGCTTTTAACATGAATGTTGCAAAAGCAGTCTTCTGTTTCTCACCTACTCTATCTACATCAAATACTTTCTCTATCTCCATGATCCAGGTCTATGCCTCAACTAGATTCATGGACCCACTGAATTCTGGTGGTCCAACTGCCTTGAAGTCCTTAAATGTCACAGCTTGATTTTGCGGTTGATTCTGTAATGCACCCGTCAGTAACGTCATTAGCTGTTGAACTGGATTAGCCTCAGCATTGTTGTTATTGGTAGATCCCGCAGGGTTTCTTTGTCGGGGTTGACGTCTTGGAGGCATTTTTTGTTAAAACACACCCATTAGACTATTACTCAATTTCTTTAAGTATTTCTACTTAATTTGCACACCATAAAAGATTATCACGTAACACATAACACTTTGAATAAAATAATAACTTTTATTCATCCATAATCTTTTCTTCTTTTTTTTTTGAAAACATAAGAACAATAGCATCACTGCTATTTACATTACTTTCCTGAACTACTAATGTTCCGGGATAACATCATCATCATATCCCATAGGTTACATAACACTTGGGATTTACATTTTATTTACCATATCATTAATCGCATATCAGGTACATTCCTTACGATGTCCTACTAAGATATTGTGTAGCCTTACGACGCTCTTCCTCCATAATTCAGAACATTGTTCGGCGATCTAATATGTAAGATGGGCAGCGTCTCGACCTGAATCAGATAACCCATGACCCGATCTTGAGCTCGATTAATCACGGTGTTGAATACGTTATTCATCCCTTCCAGCTTAATCCTCTTTTCTTGTGCCTCTCTCTCTCTGCTATCCCGGCTCGTTGATAAGCTTCTTCATATGCGTCTTCGGTTCTTGCCCTCTTAGTAGATTCTTCCTTCAGCTTGTTCTTCAGTTCTGTGATTTCCTCTGTCAGTTGCTCGTTTTCTCCTTCAGTGTGGACCAGCTTCTCTTCGACATTACTCAAACGTTCATCTCAATCCTGGATCTTGTTGTCCTTCTGAGCCATTGTGAACTGTTGTTCAGCCACTATCTCTTGCAACTCCTCGACGCTGTCCTGAAGTTCCACATTGCGGTCATATACTTCATCGTACATACGGGCGGCGATCGAGTTAAGTGGAAGCTCTTCTTCCTCGTCATCCTCATCCTCATCTGACTGTGGCAGCTCAACAGGGTCCTCCTCGTCCGTCTCTATCTCATCTTCCTCATCAGGTAAACCCTCCTGCTCAACCACTGTGACCAACGGAGATGTTTTCTGTGGCAGTAGTTGTTCCCAAACCAGCTGAATATCTCGAGGCTCCTCCTATCTAGGTATCAAGGATCCTTCCTCCCTAGCCTGACTGGATTCTCTTACATTAGCCATCCTAACCGTGCCACCCCCAAAATAGGTATACATCACCCATTCTGAGTCGTCAGATATCACACTATAAAAATCATTTACAAACTTCATTTATACAACTGTTGAACTATTATGCAGAATACGACCACAGTTAAACTGTGAGTTTTAATACAAATGTATGTAACTCTCATGGTGCCTCGACCACAACCTTACAATGGTACTTTACATAAAAGTACAGTTAATAACTGTTTTAGGAATTAAAATCATTGGAAAATACTCAAGGAAACCTTCGTACATGGGAGGCCATGCGTCTAGGTTATGATAGATATCATATGTCCACAGAATTATCCTTGGTTGACCCAATAGTCCCCAAAGAAAAACAAGAAGATTACTATCATCTTTTTTCCAATGGCGAGTCTTCTCTTGACATATAATTATCTCTGTTTTCTCCAATTGAGAATTATATTTCAAACAAACTCCAAGATCATATAGGTAGTGCTCGTAGATATACTCAGCAAGTGGATGTGCACAACCCTGTATGTCATTAGACATCTTGTATGATAGTGGCAAAACACCCTTCCAAAGTTGGGTTCACCTCACCCTATTCGGTTCACCAAAATTAAATAACAATTTACGTATACAATACGACACACTTATCTAAAGTTCTCAATAAAATTATTTCCATACTATTTAGGGAGAACCTCAACAGCTATATACCATCGTTCTATTCTCCTATTACCCCCACTCGACCCAGCTACACTCTTATTACTTGAAAAGAATTGTGAAGCAAAAAGGGTGAGCACAACTAGCCCGGTAAAGAATATCATGACTAAAGATAATTTACATCATCAATAGCCTTCATCAGTAGTAAATCAGAGATTTAGAACATATGGTAAATGATAAAACTTTTCAACCACAGTTGCAGCGGAACGAGCAATCCATTAGAAGAGTCAAATAGACCATCTGATCTATTATCTTCTCCATGTTAAAAGTCCACCAATAATGTTTTATTCCTGTAACATCAATCAACAATTCATGTCCATAATCATATGAATAACTCATAATCGTAATTGTGATTCTAAATTCCTCTTCGCACCCAGGACGAAGATAATTTTCATCACCTATCTTCACCTAAAACATCAAAAATCATGGTTATACCAAATCACAATTCCTGCTCACAATTATACTAATAAATTCATCTTTGCACTACGGCCAAAGATATACAACTGTAAAACCTATCAACAGTCCATCTTTGCACGTAAGTCAAAGATGACTTTCATCATAATATAAGCATGAGGATGATGACAATGATATAAGCATTAATCAAACGAAATGAAAGATAAATATTAAATACTTTAAATTTATCCAGAGTTTAAAAATATCCAAATTATCAACATGATACTGCTTTGTGGAGTAAAATTCAAGAATAATATTCATGTACCAAAAATAATTTGGACAGAAAAGAAATATATTTTTCTGATGAATAGTACCCCGTGAATAATATTTCGGGAATAAAACCCCATGAATAGTACCTCAACATTAAAAGTGTCCTGAATACCCGAGTGAATGATACTAAAGTGAATAGTAATCGGGTGAATAGTAACTCGTGAATAGTAACTCATGAGTAGTACTCTGGCACAAAAAGTGCCCCGAATACCCGAGTGAATAATATTAGAGTGAATAGTAACTGGGTGAATAGTAACTCGTAACAGAAAAATACCAAAAAAAATGCTATTTCATGACGAGTACAAAAGAAATGATATCCTAGATTAGTATAATAGAATATATGAAACTGCAAATGGATTTTCACCCGTCATGCGATAATCCACGTAGACAAATCATTTCCACAATTTAATAAAGAATGAATACGAAGGATCATTCACCTTGCATGCGGTAATCCACATAGACATGTTATTCCAACAGAATAATAAAGAATGGAATAATAGAAGAATTCACCATGCATGCGATAGACCGCACAAACAGGTTATTCCCAACAGAATAATAAAGAATGGAACCAGGTCATGCGTAATCAGCACAGACAGGATATTCCAACAGAATAATAAAGAATGGAACTAGGTCATGCGTAATTCTCACAGATAGGATATTCTAACAGAATAATAAAGAATGGAATAACAACAGAATTCACCAGGCATGCGATAGACCGCACAGACAGGTTATTCCAACAGAATAATAAAGAATGGAATAACAGAAGAATTTCACCATGTATGCGGTATTTTGTATAGACATGTTATTCCAACAAAATAATAAAGAATGGAATAACAACCACTACGAGTATTGAAAAAAAATAACTCTCTTCATGAATACAAAAGAATAATACCCTTACCATAATAATAATATTCCTTACCTCAGAAGAAGACTGGATACTGGAATAGTGAAGTAGCAGACTTCGCTTCTTCTTTCTCTCTATAGCTTCTCTCTCTATAATTTCTCTATAATAATTGCACTTGTGAGACTTAGTGAATTGGTGAAAAATAATGAAGGAATTTGGCTTCTATTTATAGGAAAATATAGTTTCGATAATTGCACGTTTTGGAGCTCAAAATATTACAGTATAATACCTTCATCTTTTTCTTCATTTTTAATTTAGTCATGCAAGTATTATCAAACTTGCACCATCTCCCCTAATAGTAAATCATGTGAATCAATAGTAAATCATGTGACTTAAATAGTTCTAAACTTGTGAAAAAAATTAATTATAGTATAGTACCTTCAACTATACCTCCATTTTTAACTTAGTCACGCAAGTATTATCAATCTTGCACCAACTCCCCTAATAGTAAATGAATGTGAATCAATAGTACACACATGTGAATAAATAATTATAATCATGTGAATCAATAGCAATTAATTGCTCATTTATCCGGTTAATTACCCGATTGGTCAATATAACCTCCACACATCAATTATTATAGAAATAAATTTCAATTTTCACTAACACTAATAATTCCAACACAATGGAACTATCAATTTCATCTTTAATCAATACGAACTTATTCATCATTAATATTATAATTCACAATATTTAACAACTAGGTCGTTCCCAGGAAAGAGGGGGCTTTTCGATAAGGATTTCTCCTTATTGACGCGCAATTAGGTGACCAAACCTCTCCTTGACAGAACTTCTAGACATTGTCAATATTGGAAATAATAATATGAATAACTTTGTCGTCTCAATTATTGATTTAATAGTATAACATATTATGCAGATGATACTGTGACAATAATTGAATCAATAATATGAGAGATATGACGCAGCAATTACTGTAGCAATAATTGAGTATAACTGAGTGACTTTTCACGTAAGCATCAATAATCAATACCGTGTGCTTCTATGCAACCATGCGTATTATTGTACTTTTACTACCGGGTAGTTCAACAGTTTTAACGGAAACACTTTTGCCGTTATAAAAAGATAATTCTGTCGTTTTCTTACTACGACAATACATCCGTTGTGTGGTCCACCAATGATTGTGCCGTCGTACGAATATTCCCTGTTAAAATGAATATTCCCCGACCAATTAAATATTATATAACAACTTGCTTACTTTGAAAAAATTTCACATATCACCCTTAACTTTAACCTTTTATCAATTTAACCATTTACTAAATAGAATAATTATAAGAAAATTGAATACTTTCATTTCATAAAATTTGGGATCTCACAATCTCCCCTCCTTATGAAATTTTTCCCTCAAAATTTACGTACGTACCTGGTATTCGAAGAGATGAGAATACCCTGCATTCTTTTCGGATTGTACCTTCCCGGTTATTTCCTCTGTATCATGATTTTCCCATTGCTCATCTCCTGTATTTCAGATATCGTTTTGGAATATATCTTCAAAACAAAGGTTAATTGACATAACAATTTGTCAATTTATCAAGTAAAACTTTTAGCTTAGGTAAGTTACACACTAGCGAAGTATATTACTCGTCTCTCTCCTCCTAGTTCTAGACTCATATCTCCGCCAGTAACCATATCCCTAAGCTCTGGTACCATTTGTGACGCCCCCAAAATAGGTATACATCACCCATTCTGAGTCACCAGATATCACACTATAAAAATCATTTACAAACTTCATTTTATACAACTGTTGAACTGTCGTGTAGAATACAACCACAGTTAAACTGTGAGTTTTAATACAAATGTATGTAACTCTCATGGTGCCTCGACCACAACCTTACAATGGTACTTTACATAAAAGTACAGTCAATAATTGTTTTAGGAATTAAAATCTTAAGAAAATACTCAAGGAAACCTTCGTACATTGGAGGCTGTAATAATTCAGAAATTTAAATTATAATATTAAATATTTATTGAATTATTTAAATATTTATTTGATGTGTTTATTATTGAAATTGATGAAATAAAAATTTTATTATTGATGTGGTTATTATTATTAAATATTTATGAATTAAATTTATTAGATAATATTCTAAATTAAATTAATTAATAATTTAGAGAGTTGTAATATAACATGAGATGTTATATTGTTGTTTTAATTTAATAATTATAGTGATATGTTAATTTATTAAATAAAATTATAATGAGATTATAATTTTGTGATATTTGGATTAAGTGGGAAAATTTGTTTAGTATGTTGTACACGGTTATTTAACTAATGTTAAATATGGAGGTTTAAATATGAGATTTTAAACTATAGTGTAAGTGGTTTATTAAAATAAAATTAAAGTAATTTTTAATTGATTTAACCAAACAAGGCTTAAAATATTAAGTCTTTATTTTAAAGACTTTTTTGCCAAACAAAGCCTTATGGCTTTTGGATTTTAAATTTTGAATTATTAATAATATAAATTATATAAATTAAATAATAAATATAATATATTCATAATATATACGTTTCTTTTAGTAACTGATATTGTGTTTAGTAGGGTATTAAAGTTATCAGTTTTATTTTTGTTACGTTTGGCCATATCGCTTTTCTTTACGCATACTTGCTAAGTCCGAGAGTTTAGAGAGTTTGATAGAGCTTGTCGGAGAGAATTGAGAGAGATTGAGAGGAAGCTTAAGGATTTCACGACAATTCAAGTGAGTTTAGCAAGGATTGTTCGACCATTTGAAGGTATGTTCACAACCTTGGTATTATATATGTATATATACATGTATATGTGTTTTACGGCAAAGACTATATGTTCTGAGAATTCTAGCTTTCAGTAAATTAGTGTTATGTAACCTGTTTATGGTAATTATGTATAGTTATGATGTTAAAGGTTGTAGTGGGGACATGAATGGTATGCTAATTTCGGATGACGATGAAAAATAATATCGTATGTATGTTTCTATGAATATTTTCTTATATGGCTTGTGTAAGTATCAATTTTGATGGTCAATTTGTATGCTAAGCTGTTAATTGAGTCTTGTATATGTTAGTTCATTAAGAAACGAGCATAATGCAATTTGAACGAAGCAATTTGAGCAAGTATAGAGATTACAGTGATTACATGTACATGAACATGATTTTGTAAGATAACAAAATTAGTATGTGATTGTATGCTAGTTGTAAAAATTGAACTGTGAATTGTTAATCGGGTATGAAATAAAGAGAACTTAGTTCAAAAGAATCAAATTGGTGTATCAATATGATTACAGTGTTCACTGTGTCAAGAAATATCAAAAATGGAGTTTTGGTTTTAAAATATGCTATTCCAATATTTAATTTTTTCTAGAATTATGGTTTAAGTTGTGTTAATTTAGTATTTGTATGCTTGGTGAAGTTTATGTGTAATTTTCATAAGTTATACATGTTAATTGGTGTTAAAAATTAAGACATAGCTTAGTTCTGTGTTTTGTTTTGGGGTGTAATTGAGACCTCTGCTACCAAGTTTCACAAGACCACCAATTTCAATTCCTAACACCAAAATCATGCTTCAATACCAAAAATGGCCCAAAAGTTCATGCCAGTAAGAATCGAATTCGCGCCCAAAGACTGGAATTCCAGACCTAAGCGCCATTGTCTCGCGCCTCACTACGGAAAAGTGGTGCAGGTGATGATTTTGACCTCCTGTAGTAAAATGACCATAAAGTTTTCATACAAACTCCGATTGAGGTGATTCAAGATGATTCGGAAAGAGGACGAAAAGGTCTATAACTTTTATTCTTTAAGGTTTTCAATTTGAAATCGTTATGAAGGGTCAAAATGGCCATATTTAGGAATGTTGTGTATTTGGAGCCAATCGGAGGGCGTCGGGATGCGCGAATGCAAGTGCAATCCTTTGTGTATTAGTATAACCTAATGATAACATGTGGACATGTAATAGTATGTTGTATCAATTTGTTAATGTCTATGTGGTGCAATGACATGATCAGTTAAGTAGTTGTAATAAAGCTAAAAAGTAATGTTCATGCAAAGATGTGGTGTTATTTAAACTTAACTTAGTTAGTAGCTATACTAAAAGTAAGAAAACAACTCATGAAGGTAATGCTAGAATAACTAATGTGTATTGTCAATATATATGGTATGTGTAGGACTTGGGGTGAACGTGAGTAGTGATTGTTTAACCTACGCACGAGGCAAGTTCCCTAACCTTTGCTACTTTATTATTCAACAAGGTTACTTTTCACTGTTATGTTATACTTATGCAAATTCTCTATTTCTAATCTCTTGTTTAAGGATTTATTGTCATGCAAGTTCTTTAACCCTCATTTATTGTTGAGCAAGTTAGTTAATCTTTGTTTATTTATTCCAATCGAGATTACCTTGGTTATTCAAAGTTTGTACTCATTTATTGTTGAGCAAGTTAGTTAATCTTTATCTCTTTATTCAAAGTCTGTATTATTATTGTAAGAAGTGTGTTTATTCAGCTACTAATAACTATTGTTTGATCTTCGTTCTTCAATATAATTGAATTATCTTACGTTATTGTACCGAACTCTAAGTTGCTTAGCGATTCTTTACCAATTCAACTAATCCTTAGTTGATGAATGTTCTAAACTCTAAATTACCCTTGAAGTCTACCCAAACCAAACTTCCTTTGGTTTGTTTATGTACTCACACAACTTTGAAAGCATGTTGTCAATGATAACATTTGTTCAACTTAGAAATTGTTAATACTCGATATACCTTGTACATGAAGATATTATAATCAAACCCTTGAATAGTTATTGGTTCCTATTTCATTCAACCAGTACTTGGTTGATGAGCGTTCTAAAACTCTAGACTTCCTTTGAAGTTAATTCCCAACCAAACTTTTTTTGGATCGGAACCTGATAATCTAAGCTGAGATGAACAACCTTATATCAGGGGATTATTTTAGAGCTACGCAATAGCGTTAAAATGTTTGCGCAATACATAGTACAAAGGGCTGATCACCTGGAGTACGGAATGATGGTCCATATCGTCGTTTAGACTGTTAAAGGTTGCAGTAGAAATACCTGTGAACTTAGGACATAGATGATGATTATAGTCTTTTAGACTGTTAAAGGTTAAAGTAGAAATACTTGTAAACCTAGAATAGAGTTCATGGTCTTGTGACCCTCAGTATATTCTTTGATGTTGTTATCTATTGTTAACTTAAACGTTCATTATTCCTTTAAACTCATAGCCGTTGAATTAATTTTCTTGTTCCGGTAACAATACTTTACCATTGAAAGCTCAGTTAATTGTCATTCATAAAATGTTATTGTATATTATCATTCTTGTGGGCAATTGTTTGCTCACTCTTGCACAAAACAATGCAGATGAAGTTACGAAGTTTGAAAAGATTTATACAAGCAAGGGCAATGACAAAGTGCTTGATTAGACGACAACGTTTAATTTATATTTTATTTATGAAGCTTATGTAATGGATTTAGTTATAATCATGTTTTAATTTTCCGCGAATGATTGTAATAAAGGTTAGATGACCTGGGATTTATTTTAGATGATGTAACCCTTTAATGGGAGATTAATTGTTTAAACTTTTCAGTTTAATTAAATCCTCTATTTATCGGTAGTTAGTTATGATTTATTTGAACAGTGAACACCAAATATGTGGGGTTGAAGTGCCCGGATTTGGGGGTGTCACAGAGGCCATGCGTCTAGGTTATGATAGATATCATATGTCCACAGAATTATCCTTGGTTGACCCAATAGTCCCCAAACAAAAACAAGAAGATTACTATCATCTTCTTTCCAATGGTGAGTCTTCTCTTGACATATAATTATCTCCGTTTTCTCCAATTGAGAATTATATTTCAAACAAACTCCAAGATCATATAGGTAGTGCTCGTAGATATACTCAGCAAGTGGATGTGCACAACCCTGTCTTATGATAGCACGAGGTTGTATATCATTAGACATCTTGTACGATAGTGGCAAAACATCTTTCCAAAGTTGGGTTCACCTTACCCTATTCGGTTCACCAAAATTAAATATCAAATGACGTATACAATACGACACACTTATCTTCACCTGAAACATCAAAAATCATGGTTAAACAAAATCACAATTCCTGCTCATAATCATCATACTAATAAGATCTTTGCACTACGACCAAAGATATTCATTAACAATTCATCTTTGCACTACAGGCCAAAGACATACAACTGTATTTTAGAAGAGTCAAGTAGAGCATGATATCTACTATCTTTTACGAATTAAAAGTGTATAATCAATATTTTATCGTTGAGACTCAGCTTAATAAATAATCCACATCATCGAATCATCCCTGCACTACGGCCAAGGATATTCATGTAGTCATCAATAATCATGATTATACCGAATAATCTCTGGTTATAATCATACCAATAACTGTCCATCAATGCACTACGGGCCAATGAGGACTTTTACCACATCATCTATAACATTACGGGTCATGATTATACCGAATGATCCCTAGTAATAATCATACCAATAAACAGTTCATCTATGCACATAAGCCAAAGATACTCATCAATCACTAGTTCATCTTTGCACATAAGCCAAAGATATACAACTATAAAACCAATAATCAACAGTCCATCTTTGCACGTAAGCCAAAGATATACAACTGTAAAACCAATAATCAACCATCCATCTTTGCACGTAAGCCAAAGATGACTTTCATCATAATATAAGCATGAGGATGATGATAATGATATAAGCATTAATCAAACGAAATGAAAGATAAATATTAAATACTTTAAATTTATCCAGAGTTTAAAAATATCAAATTGTCAACATGATACTGCTTTGTGGAGTAAAATTCAAGAATAATATTCATGTACCAAAAATAATTTGAACAGAAAAGAAATATATTTTTCGGGTGAATAGTACTTCAGGAATAGTACCCTGTGAATAGTATCCCAACACGAAAAGTGTCCCGAATACCCGAGTGAATGATACTAGAGTGAATAGTAATCAGGTGAATAGTAATCCATGAATAGTAACTCGTGAATAGTACTCCAGCACGAAAAGTGCCCCGGATACTCGAGTGAATAATACTAGAGTGAATAGTAACCGGGTGAATAGTAACTCATAATAGAAAAATACTAAAGAAAATGATATTTCATTACGAGTACAAAAGAAATGATATCCCAGATTAGTATAATAGAATATACGAAACTGCAAATGGATTTTCACCCCCCATGTGGTAATCCATGTAGACAGATCATTTCCACAATTTTATAAAGAATGAATATGAAGGATCATTCACCATGCATGCGGTAATCCACATAGACATGTTATTCCAACAGAATAATAAAGAATGGAATAATAGAAGAATTCACCATACATGCGATAGACCGCACAAACAGGTTATTCCCAATAGAATAATAAAGAATGGAACCAGTCATAAATGCGTAATCGGATGCATACGTGATATTCCAAATGTAATAATAAAGAATGGAACCGGTCATGCGTAATTCTCACGGATAGGATATTCTAACGTAATAATAAAGAATGGAATAACAACGAAATTCACTGTGCATGCGATAGACCATCAGATGCGAAAAGTTATTCCAATGAAATAATAAAGAATGGAATAACAGAAGAATTTCACCATGTATGCGGTATTTTGTATAGACATGTTATTCCAACAAAATAATAAAGAATGGAATAACAACCACTACGAGTATTGAAAAAAAATAACTCTCTTCATGAATACAAAAGAATAATACCCTTACCATAATAATAATATCCCTTACCTCAGAAGAAGACTGGATACTGGAATAGTAAAGTAGCAGACTTCGCTTCTTCTTTCTCTCTATAGCTTCTCTCTCTATAATTTCTCTATAATAATTGCTCTTGTGAGACTTAGTGAATTGGTGAAAAATAATGAAGGAATTTGGCTTCTATTTATAGGAAAATATAGTTTCGATAATTGCACGTTTTGGAGCTCAAAATATTACAGTATAATACCTTCATCTTTTTCTTCATTTTTAATTTAGTCATGCAAGTATTATCAAACTTGCACCACCTCCCCTAATAGTAAATCATGTGAATCAATAGTAAATCATGTGACTCAATAGTTCTAAACATGTGAAAAAATTAATTATAGTATAGTACCTTCAACAATACCTCCATTTTTAACTTAGTCACGCAAGTATTATCAACCTTGCACCAACTCCCCTAATAGTAAATGAATGTGAATCAATAGTACACACATGTGAACAAATAGTTATAATCATGTGAATCAATAGCAATTAATTGCTCATTTATCCGGTTAATTACCCGATTGGTCAATATAACCTCCACACATCAATTATTATCGAAATAAATTTCGATTTTCACTAACACTAATAATTCCAACACAATGGAACTATCAATTTCATCTTTAATCAATACGAACTTATTCATCGTTAATATTATAATTCACAATATTTAACAACCGTGTCGTTCCCGTGAAAGAGGGCTTTTCCGATAAGGATTTCTCCTTATTGACGCCATTGATTAGGTGACCAAACCTCTCCTCGATGTAACTTCTGACATTGTCGATATTGGAAATAATAATATGAATAACTTTGTCGTCTCAATTATTGATTTAATAGTATAACATATTATCGCAGATGATCTTTGTGACAATAATTGAATCAATAATATGAGAGATATGGCCTTAACAATTCTCAGAGCAATAATTGAGTATAACTGAGTGACTTTTCACGTAAGCATCAATAATCAATACCGTGTGCTTCTATGCAACCATGCGTATTATTGTACTTTTACTACCGGGTAGTTCAACAGTTTTAACAGAAACACTTTCGCCGTTATAAAAAGATAATTTTGTCATTTTCTTACTACGACAATACATCCGTTGTGGGGTCCACCAATGATTGTACCGTTGTACGAATATTCCCTGTTAAAATGAATATTCCCCGACCAATTGAATATTATATAACAACTTGCTTACTTTGAAAAAAATTCACATATCACCCTTAACTTTAACCTTTTATCAATTTAACCATTTACTAAATAGAATAATTATCAGAAAATTGAATACTTTCATTTCATAAAATTCGGGATCTCACACTAACAACAAATTTTTTTAAGTTTTAATTACTAATCATTACTACTCGACACTCACGAGCACATAAGTTGCAACCACATAAACACATAAGTGTTTTTTTACTTCTCTCTTAAAACTCGATAAGAGTGTATCACCACTATCATTTCAAAGGTTACTTCCTAAGGCTTTTCCCCACCTAAGGTTCATAACCTAAAGCTTTGATACCAACTTGTGACACCCCCAAATCTGGGTACTTCATTCTCCTAAGACTTGGTGTTCACTTTCCATACATTCATACCATCTACCCAAATAAAATAACATTTAAACCGTAAATCCTCCCTATAAAAGGGTTACATCATTAAATCCAAAATATCCCAGGTTGTCTAACCTTAACATTAATCAAGTGCGAAAATAAAATAATTACATCACATCATTAAATATAAAGTTTATTAACATAAAAGTCATTAAATTACAAGTCTTCATCACTTGTACATTTTTCCCTTTCCTTTGCTAGTTATAGGTTCATCGACCTTCTCAACTTTAGCTGCAATGAGTGTATATATGCAAGAGTGAGCTAACAAAGCTCACTTGAATAATAATGAATAAACATCATATCAACTGCCAAATGAATAGGCTCAATAGAAATGAATAAAGTACTTCATCAATAATAACCAGGAACAGAACTTGAAATATATAACTGAGGGTCAAAAGACCATGAATTGTGTCCATAGTTGTAAGTAATCTTTCAACTTAAACTTTAACAGTCGTAAGACTATAAGGACTCCTCGTACTTAGGGGGATCAGCCCTTCGCACAATGTATTGTGCATAAATATTTTAACGCTATGCGTAAGTTATCCCCTAATAATAGGGTTGTTCATCTCAGCTTTTAGAATATGAGTCCGCACCAAAGTAAGTTTGGTTTGGATAAGTTTCAAGGTAATTTGGAATTCAACGAACATCAACTACGGATTAGTTGAATAAAAAGGTACTAACTCTATGTTATGGAATAAATCATAACAGAATCAACATTGAATACTAATGTCATGCTTTAGGAATAATCTAAGAGCATAAACATAAAATAATTATAACATACATTGCTTGAACAATATTAAGCCAAGGTTATTTAGAATTGAGTACTAAGCATGCATAACAAATAATAAAGTGAACAATAAAACTTGATCAACATTAGTATATTAGAATATATAATCTTGCATGGTAAATAACAAGTTAAAGACAAAAATAACTTGCTCAATAATAACAAGGTAGAGTAAGAAACTTGCTCAACGAGAATGTAGAGTTAGAACACTTGCCATAATGCGAATGTTCAATAATAATATTAGATGTGGAATCATCAACAATAATTATCCACTAACGTGCTTGAAAAATAACAACTCAAGTTTGAGTTAGAGAACTTGCCTTGCTTGTAGGCTAAATCATAATAGTTTGATTCACAATATCCTAATTACATATCATTAGAATACAATTAGTCATTACAAATATTCTATAAGTATTTATTTCATGTATGGTTTGATTGTTAACCACATAGTCAAATTACATCAATGAAGTAATAATAAAACTTGTTAGGTGTTAATAACATGCTTGTTCTTAATACCATAATAACAAAATTACATGTTTAACAATCATCATATTGCATTACATCAACAATTACAGACTTTTGTGCAAAACAAAAGTCATTCATGGACTCTATCTCTGCTAAGACCAAGCGCTGCATTTACTTATTATAAATAAAATTGAATTTTCTCTATTCATTATTTTCTAAATTAATAAAATTGTTAATTTGATATAATAATTCACTTTGAAAAAAAATTATGGGTTCACGAAATGTGCAAATTTTATAAAAATAAGCATATATGGTTATAAAATATTCATTATATATGCTAGTTATTATCACCATCATAATATATTAATTTGGTAAGACCCCAACTGGAATATTCTTTTTGTTCATTATTCTAAATTAATAAGGAAATATATAATGCTTTGGTGCGAATGTGCAAATTTTGCAAAATAAGCAAGTGATTATTTGTATTCAGGCCCATTCGTTTGGTCGTGTGGAATAAATATCCGTGTGGAGCGGATGAATAACGAAAAGCGACAAAGTTTGAGTTTTATAAATAACGGTAATAATTATTCTTAGATTAACAACTTTGTTGGAATACACGGTGGTTAAAATCTACGATGTCTGGCGTGGTTGCCGCGATGGCATGCGGTATTACCTGATATTATTGAATTATTGATTAAATGCGTAAGAAGGCACTACTCGATAATTATTACGATGAATTCTTTATTCAATATTTTATTTTATTGATTCAATAATTGTTGCGTTGATAGTTTATATTATTGTTGTTTGATAATTGTCATTTTGATATTTTTCCATTATCGGATCGATAATTCATATTATTTGAATAATATTATTAGATAGCATTATTGGCAATGTCTAGAAAGTTACATCGAGGAGAGGTTTGGTCACCTAATTGCGGCGCCCGATGAGAGAAATCCTTATTGGAAAGCCCTCTCTTTCTGAGGAGCGGCACGGTTGTCATAATTGTGATTACGTAATATTATTTGTGAATAATTAATTATTGATTTATATGATAAGGAAATATTTATTTGATGTGGATATAATGATGGATTTATTTATGTGGTTATAAATGAAGGAATTAATCTTTGAGGTGTTTTATCGATTATTTTTGTCGGAATGGAGGTATTAAAATCACTGTTTGTGGATTTGGATATTTTCTATTTGGAATTTGGAAAAACTTAAAACTACAAGTTGTAGAGAATTCGATTTAATGTGGAATGGACATAAAATTTGTATTTTTTACGATAAGCGGGCTATTTTCTATGAATTCTTGAAGTTTGAAAAATAAAATGATTTTTATTAAATTATGGGTGGGACCCACTTTTGGTTTGTGTTGAATGCATGTGAAATTTTTAAATTTTTTCAAATTGGTGGCTTGGCTTGTTCAATTGATGCATGCGTAGTAGAAAGAATGAAAAAATAATATTATTTTATTATTTTAGTCTCTTATGGCGTTCTAGCATTTTCCTATAAATAGGCGCTTATGTTAGAATTGAAAATCACACGAAAAACAAGTTTTCTTTCTCTCTATATTATCGAGCGTATTTTTGTGAGTATTTAGATACTTTGAGTTTGTTGTTGAGTACAAGTTTCCTTGACTTTATATCAGATATTCCGATCGAAATCTTTGTTATTTTGAGGTAAGGGATGTTATTTTTTTCTTAAATGATATTATTTTCTTTCATATCATTATCTTAGAATATTGGTATGAATTTTATTATGGAATTTCTACCTTTTTGTGTAGGGGATTACTATTCACGTATCTGCAATATTCACGTATCTGACACTATTCTGAATCTGAATAATTCACCGAAAAATGAAATTTTTCCTTTTTTTGTCCAAGATGTACATTATGGTTACTATCTTTGATTGTATCCATGTTTTGATCTTTATTTTTGAATTACGCTTCACAATTGGTTATTATGAGTATTATTGATCTTGGATAAACTATTATCTGAATCCACAATATTTGTCCTTACATCTCATTTGGATTCGTTTTTTTTAAAATATTTTCATCATCCTCGGTCTTAAATGATGATATTATTGAATATCTTTGGCACGTAGTGCAAAGATGAATGATTAATGATGAATATCTTTGGCCCGTAGTCTGAAGATGAGCAGTGTTGAGATGAACATGACCAATTGGGTGATATAAATGAATATCTTTGGCACATAGTGCAAAGATGAATATTTGATTAAAGATGTATATTGATTGATGTTACGAGGGATAAAATATTGATGATGGACTTTTAAATCTTAGAAGATAGTAGAATTCATTCTCTACGTGACTCTTCTAATGGATTGTTGTTTTATTTGCATTTGTTGATCTAAAACTTGTTGTCTATTATATTTTATCGAGATTTTCCTTGTTGAAGACTAATGATAATTTGTTGTATATTATCTTAGTCATAATATTCTTTCTTTGGGCTAGTTGAGCTCACCCTTTTCCTTTTTTGTTCCATTTTTCTTCTCGGGAGGTGAGAACATAGCGAGGATCGAGTCGGGTATGGAGTGATGGTTCTAGAAAGATGTTTTAGCAGTCCTCACTATTTCTATAAAATAGTGTATGAATAATTATACTGATGACTTATTTGAGTGTTGATATTGTCTAGAAGACAATATTTGTATTTAAACTCACAGTATGTGTTGTCGTATTTTGCACGACAATTGTATTATTGAAGTTGTAGTTTGCTTTCTGTACCATGTATTTGGCGACTCGGAATGGGTGTTGTATACCTATTTTGGGGGCGTCACGGTTAATATCAAAGCTTAGGGATATGGTCTCTGGCGGAGATCGGGAATATAAACTAGGAGGGAGAGATGAGTAAATCCTTAGCTAGTGTGTCCTATCTAAAGCTTATTTGTTGGTTGGTTATAATATAGGGATATTATGTGATATGTTAATTTGTTTAATTAACCCTTGTTTTATGGCGATTTTAAGAATGGGCTGTTGAGAGCGTTAACAATGGAGTGTATGAGGCGTGGAACAACCTTTAGTCACAAACCAGGAGAGCGTGTGCGAGGAAGGCAATATTCCTCGTATAAACAACACTACTGAGAGCAAAGCGATGAATGATGGAATGTTTAGGAGCTTTTTGCGGTTCATGCAAAATCGGACGAGGGAGACTTCGTGTACAAAATCTGGGTGAAAGTGATAGCAATGCTTGCGATTTGATCACAACCAAGCGATTCGAGGAGTTGGGACCACCAGTTTACGGGAAAGCCCCATCCGATTAAAGCGAAAAATGTGGGTCAAACAAATTACCAAGATATTCGATGTCTTGGGATGCGGAGAAACAGAAGGTTCCATTCGCCACCTTTATGTTCCGTGGAGAAGCGATTCTTGGTGGGAATCATGTGAGGCGTACCCGGCCGGTACTTCAACATGTCTTGGGAAAGATTTGAAAGCTGTTCAATGACAAGTACTTTCACGAAAGTATTAAATCGTATGAAGGAGGTAGAGTTTATTAGGCTGGAATAGAACAACATGGCGGTGTCTCGATCTGAGGCGAAGTTCGCGGAGTTATCGAGTTTGCACCTCATTTGGTAGAGAATGAGGAGCGTATATAAGCGGATGTTTACGAGAGGTCTAAAACCGAGATTCATCAATACCTTATCTCTCATAAATTTTCTTTGTATTCGGATGTTGTCAACGGGGCTCAATTATTAGGCGAGATAATGAGTATATTCAATGAGGGACCCAACGAGAGTCATACCGGTGATGGCGATCATCGAAGCGATGATAACCAACGACGAGGAGGAAAAATACGGACAAAAGCGGTAACCACTCGGGGTGGTAATCGTGGCCATGATAATAGGAGAGGTGAGTCAGTGGAAATTTCAAAAAGAGGAGATTCAACAATGACGGGAAGACATCAGCCATGCACACCCAACACCAACAACAAATTCTAGGGGAGAGAGAACGACCACCGGATTTAGATGTTATAAATGTGGGAAAGAGGGACATATCATCCCAAACGCCCCACAACAATCCAAGGTATGTTATAAGCTGTGGAAAGGAGGGTCATATAGCTCGAGATTGTTACTATGTAGCAAAAAACAAGTTCAGGCGAGGATGGTGACTCAAAAGGCTGTCTCGGATAAGTCAAAATCGGCGGTTCTGGAAGAGCGTTTGTCGTGGCCCGGCCAAAATGCGTGAGGAACCCAAATGAGGTGATCACGGGTAAGGTAATCTTGAATTCTTATGAAGTTTATACCTTACTAGATACCGGTTCTACCCATTCTTTTATCTCTCCTACTTGTGCTCAACGTTTAAACTTGACTCCGGAGAAATTGGACTTTAACTTATCTGTTGAAACTCCGTTGGGTGAAACCTTCGTTACATCTACAGTTTATAAATCTTGCTTGATCCAAGTTGGCACTATCACACTACATGTTGATCTTATCTCTTTAAAGATACTTGCTTTTGATGTGATTTTAGGAATTGATTGGTTAATCACTCATCATGCCAAAATTGATTATTTTAAATGGTTGTTAGTTTTCATATTCTAACCAACTTTGTTATGCGAATTCAAGCAACTAAACCACTAAAATCGGATCATTTGTCATATCAAGCCACAAAGCTATTCGTTTATTGAAAAATGGATGTCGAGCTTTCTTAGCCCATGTTATGGATTTGAATAAAAAACAAAGTCGATTTGAATAATATTTACATTTGTTAGAGAATTTCTGATGTATTTCTGAAGAACTTCCGGTCTACCCCCAGCGTGATGTTGAATTCTTTATTGACCTTGAACAAGGGTACAAAACCCATTTCTAAAACCCCATATCGAATGGCTCTATTGAACTTGAGGAGTTAAAAGTCCAACTACTGGAGTTATTAGACATCGGTTTCATTAGTCCTAGTACATCTCCTTGGGTTGCTCTGTTTTTATTAATAAAGAAGAAAGATGGGAGTATGCGACTTTGTATTGACTACTGAGAATTGAACCATGTCACCATCGAGAATAGGTATCCCCTACCTCGCATTGATGACTGTTTGACCCGATTCTGAAGGAGCACAATTCTTTTCAAAGATCGATCTTAGTTACGGATATCATCAATTGAAGATTAAAATTGAGGATATTCAAAGGCGCCTTGAGAACTTCGATGCGGGCATTATGAATTCTTAGTCATGTCTTTTGGATTGACTAATGCTCCTGCTTTTGCTTTCATGGATATGATGAACCGTGTATTCAAGGAATATTTGGATCGATTCGTTGTTGTCTTTATTGATGACATCTTCATCTATTCCAAAAGCCGTGAAGATCATGAGCACCATTTGAAGGCGATACTTGAAAGGCTTCGTGAAAACAAGCTTTATGCCAAAAGCTGAAGAAATGTGAGTTACGGCTTGAGGAAGTAGCATTCCTTGGGCGCGTGGTGTCAAAACATGGAGTATCTGTTGACCGGTGAAGATTGAAGCAATCTGAAGTTAGAAGCAACCAAAAGTCGATGATCCAAAATCGTGACTTTACGGGCTTAGGCGGTTATTATCGGAGATTCGTGGAAGGATTTTCTCGAATCGCTACTCAGATTAACTCGGTTGACTCGGAAAGATACAAAATTAAGTATGGAGCGAGGAATGCGAGAAAAGTTTCCAAGAGCTCGAGAGAGACTCATTTGGCTTTTGTTACAGCAATACCATCTGGTTTCGGATGGATTTGTTATCTCTGACGATGCTTGAGGCAAAGGGTTAGGATGTGTTCTCATGCAACATGGGAAAGTCATAGCCTATGCCTCACGATAACTCAAAGAATATGAGAGGAATTATCCTACTCATAATCTAGAGTTGGCAGCAGTCATTTTTGTGTTGAAGATATGGAGACACTACTTGTGTGGGGAGAAAGTAGAGATCTATACGGATCATAAAAGCCTCAAATATTTCTTCGCCCAAAAAGAACTCAACATGCAACAACGACGTTGGCTTGAGCTATTGAAAGATTACGATCACACTATTCAATATCATCATGGAAAAGTGAACGTAGTAGCTGACGCATTACGTAGAAGATCATATCTGCGAATGCGAGTGCGATATTGTCAACAAAGAAGCCCATTTTGTATGACTTGCAAAGGATGGAGATAGAGTTAAAGACTCTAGGGACCCACGTGATGATGGCGAATATCTGAGTAGAACAGACTTTAATCGATAAAGTTAAAATTTGCTCAAGCTACGGACACAGGGGCGATCGTATGAAAAAGAAAGTGCAAGAAGGTGCTATTCCAGAAGCAAGAATCGATGAAGAAGGAATACTTCGAGTCAACTCTAGACTTTGCGTTCCTAACGATTACGACTTGAAGCATAGAATCATGATGGAGGCACCTGACACCCCGTTTTGCAATCCATCACAGGAGTACCAAAATGTATCATGATCTTCGACATACATTTTGGTGGAACAATATGAAGAGAGAGATCGCGGAGTTTATCTCGAGGTGTTTAACCTGTCAACGTGTAAAGGCGGAGCATCAAGTGCCAAAGGGTCCATTGCAACCACTTGAGATTCCGAAATGGAAGTGGGAACACATTACCATGGATTTCATTACAGGTCTTCCCAAAGTTTCTCAAGGCATAGATGCGATTTGGGTTATTGTTGATAGATTAACCAAGTCTGCTCATTTCTTACCTATACGAGAAACTTATTCCCTTAAACGTCTTGCTCGTATATGTACGTGAATGAGATTGTGAGATTGCATGGCATGCCGATATCCATAGTTTTGGATCGTGACCCAAGATTCACTTCAAGATTTTGGGTTAGCTTGCGAAAAGCTATGGAGCGCAGTTTACGATTGATTTAATACATACCATCCTCAAAGCGGACGGACAATCGGAAGGACTATTCAAACCCTTGAAGATCTATTAAGACTACGTGTCCTAGATTTCAAAGGAAGTTGGGATAAGTACTTGCCCTTGGGTGGAATTCTCCTATAACAACAGTTATCAAGCAAGTATAGGCATGGCTCCATTTGAGGCGTTGTATGGATGAAAGTGTGTTTCTCCGATATCTTTGGGATGAGGTGGGTGAAGCAACGTTGTTGGGACCGAGAATTGATACGCATGACTACGAAAAAGATCCAAATGATTCAACAACGTATTCAAACCTCACAGGATCGACAAAAAGAGTTATCTTGATCTTCATCGAAGGGACGTGGAATTTAATATTGGGGATCATGTATTGTTACGTGTTGCTCCATGGAAGGAGTTACAAGATTTGGAAAAGAGAGAAAAGCTCGATCCAAGATTTGTTGGTCCATTTGAGATTCTTGACCAAGAATAGGAAATGTGGCCTATAGACTCGCATTACCTCCAAGTATGTCTCGTGTTCATAATGTTTTCATATATCTATGCTTCATAAATATGTGAAAGACCGAACCACATTATTGAGTTAGAACCCGAGACGAGAGATAGCCAGAAGATTTAACGTCTGAGGAGGTACTGTTAAGATCTTGGATAGGAAAGAGCATGTCTACGCACCAGGTTACCCACAAGTTAAGGTTTTGTGGAGGAACCATGCTATTGAAGAAATGACACAGGGAGTTGGAATCGAAAATGAAAGCGAGGTACCTCACCTGTTGAAAACACCAGAATGCGTCGTCGATTTTGAGGACGAAATTTTATAAGGAGGGAGGTTGTAAGACCCCAACTTATTATAAATAAAATTAAATTTTCCTCTATTCATTATTCTAAATTAATAAGGTGTTAATTTGATATAATGCTTTGGTTATGGGTGAAATGTGCAAATTTTTTGCAAAATAAGCAAGTGGTTATAAAATATTCATTTTTTGTAGGAAATATTCGTTGGTTGTGGAATATTCTTTTTGTCGGGAATATCCGTAAATGACGGCCTTGATCATTTATGGGCCCCATAACGGAATAAGCTGTTGGATGAAGAAAAGCGACAAAGTTTGAGTTTTTATATAAATAACGGCGTAATTATTACAGATTAACAACTTGTTGGAATACACGGTGGTTAAAATATAGATAATCTGGCGTGGTTGCGCATGCACACGGTATTGCAATATTGTTGAATTATTGATTAAATACGTGAAGAAGGCACTACTCAATAATTATTACGATGAATTCTTTATTCAATATTTTATTTTATTGATTCAATAATTGTTGCGTTGATAGTTTATATTATTGTTGTTTCAATAATTGTCATTTGATTTCCCATTATCGGATCGATAATTCATATTATTTGAATAATATTATTAGATAGCATTATTGGCGATGTCTAGAAAGTTACATCGAGGAGAGTTTGGTCACCTAATTGCAGCGCGCGATGAGGAGAAAATCCTTATTGGAAAGCCCCTCTTTCAGGGAGCGGCTGGTTGTCATAATTGTGATTACGTAATATTATTTGTGAATAATTAATTATTGATTTATATGATAAGAAAATATTTATTTGATGTGGATATAAATGATGGATTTATTTATGTTATGTTATAAATGAAGGAATTAATCTTTGAGGTGTTTTATCGATATTTTTGTCGGAATGGAGGTATTAAAATCACTCCATTTGTGGATTTGGATATTTTCTATTTGGAATTTGGAAAACTCAAAGCTACAAAGTTGTAGAAAATTGATTTAGTGTGGAATGGACATAAAATTAGTATTTTTACGATAAATGGGCTATTTTTATATGAATTATTGAAGTTTGAAAAAATAAATAATTTTATTAAATTATGGGTGGGACCCACTTTTTTTTTGGTGTTGAATGCATAGAATGGCTGCTAATTTTTTCGAAGATGGTGGCTTGCTTGTTCAATTGATGCATGTAGTAGAAGAAAAAAAAAAAAATAATATTATTTTATTATTTTAGTCTCTCTATGGCGTTCTAGCATTTTCCTATAAATAGGCGCTTAGGTTAGAATTGAAAATCACACGAAACAAGTTTTCTTTCTCTCTATATTATCGGCGTATTTTTGTGAGTATTTAGATACTTTGAGAGTTGTTGTTGGTCTGAGTTTCTTTGACTTTATATCAGATATTCAGATCGAAATATCGTTATTTTGAGGTAAGGGATGTTATTTTTTCTTAAATGATATTATTTTCTTCAATATCATTATCTTAAAATATTGGTATGAATTTTATTGTGGAATTTCTACCTTTTTGTGTGGGGTTACTATTCACGTATCTGACATTATTCACGTATCTGACACTATTCACGAATCTGAATAATTCATAAAAAATGAAATTTTTCCTTTTTGTCCAAGATGTCTATTATGGTTACTATCTTTGATTGTATCCATGTTTTGATCTTTATTTTTGAATTACGCTTCACAATTGGTTATTATAAAGTATTATTGATCTTGGATAAACTATTATCTCGAATCCCTAATATTTGTCCTTACATCTCCTTTGGATTCATTTTCTTTAAAATATTTTCATCATCCTCGGTCTTAAATGATGATATTATTGAATATCTTTGGCTTTATAGTGCAAAGATGAATGATTAATCGATGAATATCTTTGGCCCGTAGTGCAAAAGATGAGCAGTGTTGAGATGAACATGACCCATTTGGTGATATAAATGAATATCTTTGGCTGTAGTGTGCAAAGATGAATATTTGATTAAAGATGTATATTGATTGATGTTACGAGGATAAAATATTGATGATGGACTTTTAAATCTTAGAAGATAGTAGAATTCATTCTCTACGTGACTCTTCTAATGGATTGTTGTTTCATTGCATTTGTTGATCTAAAACTTGTTGTCTATTATATTTTATCAAATTTTCCTGTTGAAGACTAATGATAATTTGTTGTATATTATCTTAGTCATAATATTCTTCTTTTGGGCTAGTTGAGCTCACCCTTTTCCTTTTTTTCCATTTTTCTTCTCGGGAGGTGAGAACATAGCGAGGATCGAGTCGGGTATGGAGTGATGGTTCTAGAAAGATGTTTTAGCAGTGTCCTCACTATTTCTATAAAATAGTGTATGAATAATTGTAATGAGGACTTATTTGAGTGTTGATATTGTCTAGAAGACAATATTTGTATTTAAACTCACAGTATATGTGTTATGCGTATTTTGCACGACAATTGTATTATTGAAGTTGTAGTTTGCTTTACGTACCATGTATTTGGCGACTCGAGAATGGGTGTTTATACCTATTTTTTGGGAAAAAATTAATTAATTTAAATTAATATACATAACTTCAAACATTATATGTGAGACATCGAATTTTAAGAAATGAAAGTATTCAATTTTCTTATAATTATTCTATTTAGTAAATGGTTAAATTGATAAAAGGTTAAAGTTAAGGGTGATATGTGAAAATTTTTCAAAGTAAACAAGTTGTCATAAAATAATTGGTGATAAAAGTATAGTAATACGCGTGGTTGCATAGTAGCACACGGTATTGTACAGTAATTTTGATTATTGATGCTTAGGTGAGAAGTCATATTATTATTTGCAATATTGACAATGTCTAGAAGTTCTGTCAAGGAGAGGTTAGGTCATCTAATTGCGCGCCAATAGGGAGAAATCCTTATCAGAAAGCCGCCTCTTTCCTGGGAACGACCTGGTTGTTAAATATTGTGAGTTATAATATTAATGATGAATAAGTTCGTATTGATTAAAGATGAAATTGATAGTTCCATTGTATGGGAATTATTAGTGTTAGTGGAAATCGACAATTATTTCGATAATAATTGATGTCTGGAGGTTATATTGACCAATCGGGTAATTAACCGGATAAATGAGTAATTAATTGCTATTGATTCACATGATTATAACTATTTGTTCACATGTGTGTACTATTGATTCACATTCATTTACTAATAGGGGAGTTGGTGCAAGATTGATAATACTTGCATGACTAAGTTAAAAATGGAGGTATAGTTGAAGGTACTATACTATAATTAATTTTTTCACATGTTTATAACTATTAACTCACATAATTTACTATTGATTCACATGATTTACTATTAGGGGAGGCGGTGCAAGTTTGATAATACTTGCATGACTAAATTAAAAATGAAGGAAAAGATGAAGGTATTATACTGTAATATTTCGAGTCCCAAAACGTGCAATTATCGAAACTATATTTTCCTATAAATAGAAGATCATTTCTTCATTATTTTTCACCAATTCACTAAAGCTACAGAGCAATTATTATAGAGAGAATTTATAGAGAGAAAGAAGAAGAGAAGTCTGCTACCTCACTATTCTAGTATCCAGTCTTCTTTTGAGGTAAGGGATATTATTCTTTCGTATTCATGAAGAGAGTTGTTGTTATTCCATTCTTTATTATTCTATTGGAATATCCTGTATGTGCGGATTATGCATAACCTGATTCCGTTCTTTATTATTCTATTGGAATATCCTGTCTGTGCGGATTACGCATGACCTGGTTCCATTCTTTATTATTCTGTTGGAATAACCTGTCTGTGTGGTTTATCGCATGCCTGGTGAATTCTGTTGTTATTTCATTCTTTATTATTTTGTTGGAATATCCTGTCTGTGCGGATTACGCATGACCTAGTTCCATTCTTTATTATTCTATTCTTTATTATTCTGTTGGAATATCCTGTCTGTGCGGATTACGCATGATCTGGTTCCATTCTTTATTATTCTATTGGGAATAACCTGTCTGTGCGGTTTATCGCATGCATGGTAAATTCTTCTGTTATTCCATTTGTGACGCCCCCAAATTCGTGTAACATCGATTACAGGACATGGTGCTCACGATATAACATACATCATCATCTATCTAAGTAACTCTAATAATAATAATAATAATAATAATAATAATAACTATTACATACTTATTCAAAATAAAGTCCCAAGTCTTTAAAACCTTTAATAAACTGAAACTTAAACTTAGCGTTTATCGCTACATTACATAATATGCGAAAATATAATTATTACATAAATAACTCTCATCATTTCATCTTAGACTTTCCTTTGTCCTTGCCCGAACCCTCAATGTTATCAGCTTTAACTGAAAGGTTTAAGAAAGAATGAGCACAAATTGCCCAGCAAGTATATAAAGTAGTTTGAGAAAATACATCAGAAGTAAAAGCATTAGTATGAATATTCCTCAACAGTTGAAATAAATATCAAGAGATAAGCTGGAATATCAAGATAAGAGTTATGGAGTTCTCAATAGCATACTAAGGGGTGTTAGATACCCTAAACATTACTTTGTTTCATCAAAAACCATCAGACGGTTTAATAATCAAATAGATTGTAAACGGTCTCTACAAGTACTCCAGGTGATCTGCCTATCGTACCCTACATTGTGCACAAGTATAAAGTTTAAACACATAAGCGTAAATGGGACTATATGCCCGATTATTCGGGTTATTCATCTTAGTATTCATGCAGGACCTCACCAAAGCAATTTGGATTGGTAAACATTAAATAGCGTCAAAGGGTTTGAATTGTTCAAACAATATACTATGTTTGCATCAATAACATCTACCTGGAATGAAAACTAGAAAGCATGCTTGAATATAGTTCATTAAGGGAATACAAACTTTAAAGTATATCGATTCTGAATAGGGCCCGAATAATCATCAATAACATTTCGCATCACAATTGAAGTTATAGAACTTTACAATAAAGGAGCTTGCACGAATGATTAATTAATCACAAACCCAAACTTACCCTCACTGCAATCAACTGAATAAGAGTTGAATAAATTCATAAAAAAAATAGGGTAAGAAACTTGCCTGTTACGTCTTCTACAATTACTGCTATCTACTAGCCCTTCACGTAACCTATTCACATGTGTCACGTTAAGTAATTTTGTTCTCGAACACCACTTTAAAGTGTAATGGTTTCCTTTTATTTTAATAAAAAGATTAAACTCACACGTATTCAAATACAACTCAATTACCCAACATGTTGCTATGAGTAGGCCACGTGGTTAAATGAAAGAAGCTGGAAACATAAATTTGTGACATTTTTCTTTTACCAAAACTCTACCAAAAATCAAGCAAAAATATACTTAAGGGTCTCAAGTCGGAAAAATCTCATTTTTCCATAATTATGACATCACATATATAATTAAATTCATTTATCCATATAGCATCATTTATATAAAAAATATCAAATCAGTCCCAAAAATATTTTTTTCTGGGATTTTGTAGAATATATTCCCACATTGAACATATAATTTTTCCGGAATTTTTAAAATTCATCTACTAGTTTTAAATAGTCCATAATAGCCAAATATTCTCTGATTTTTCATAAATCAAGATTAACTCCAAAATTTCTAAAATTTTCAAGGTTAACTCTTGTTATACACATGTACTTCCAGTAAAAATTTTGTAATTTTTGGACTTATACACAAAGAGTTATTCGGGTATCTTCTCATAAAGTGTCCTTAACCGTACAATTCATAACTCTCAAACCGTATGGCCAAACATTCTCAAATTTTTACAGAACCTTCATATCTTCTTATATTAATACTACAAATTTTTCTAGAATTTTTAAAGTACAACAAAGTGGACGAAAATGCCCCCGAAACAGACTGATCCAAATAGTCCCAAGAAAGACATCAAATTTTTATTTCTTGCAGCCACTTTTGCGATTTTATTCCCACTAATATACATATGATATGATCATGATACTTGGACACAATAAACTTCATACATCAAGGTATTTTACAAAAATATAACATTCATAAAACTAGCATACGAAGACCACAAACTAACTGCGCATAGAAAAAGCGAATGACTACTAGTTCTATACTTAGAAAAAATTACGGAATTTCGAGTTTCGCAGATTCTATTACCAACATGCATGCTTACGATTTCATAACTTTCTAAATTTAACTCCTTTCTTATGAAATTTGGACAGTTGTACCTCATGCTACATACTATTTTATAAAATTATTACATACTTTAATCGAGTCATATACACCATGTGATTAGAGGTCTAAAAACTCCAAAAATCACAGATTACTAGTTAAACTCAATTTGACAAAAATCAATGATTTTGCTTCTAGCATGCAATTAAATTATTCCTAATGTCCAGATCATCTACTCTCACATGTTTTCATATTTCACAACATCAAACTTCAACAAATTTCCACCTTTTTGATTAATTTAGCACCTTAGAGACATTTTATCAAAGGTAGAGCATGCATTGCTTAATTCTTTGATTTTCTATGAATTTGATGCATGATTAACCCATATCTTTTGTTTAACGATCTATAATCATCAAACAATAGTAACATGGCAACACAAAGCCACAACAAATCATTTACCAATTCTATATGCATTTTCTTCTCATTTTTCTTATAAAAATAAAATGGGTTCATGAATTACCTTTTGATGAATTTCTTCTTGGTTTAATATGATGCTCCTTCTCTTTGCTTGTCAAATCCTCAGTAATCCTCCAAAATTGGTTCTAACTCTCTTAAGCTCTCAATTTCTCTCCATGATTACTCACTTGGTGGAATTTTCTTAAAAGAAAAGTGTGTTTGTATATATGTATAGCTTGTTAGGGTCTTTTGATTCCCATAACCCCCAACTCCCATAACCCCCAACTCTAATGATTAGTTACTCACGATACTTAGTAATACAATAATATAGTTAATTAATAGGAAGAATGTGGGATTTAGAGAAAATGAATGTGGGAGTTAGAAAAATAAAAAGAATTTTGGTTTTAAGGAATAAAATAAAGTACTCCCACCTTAGAAATTATGTAATATACGTATACTCCCTCCCTTGTCCCAATTTAATCGTCTCATGGGTCCCATCAGCCGCTGACCAATTAAATAAATACATTATAATATTATTTTAATCTTTTAAATGCTCATTTTGACCATTTTTCCATCCGTAGCCAAACGTTGCAAACCATATATCAATTCTTACTAAAGTTGACGTTTCGAACGTCATGGGACTATCCGTTTCGTCAAAATCATCCCCAAAATTTGTGGTGGTTGACTTTGACCAAAAAGTCAACCGTGACACTTTTTCGTGATTACAGTCTATCCTGACTAATTTCGACGTTTCAGACTCGAATATGCAGTCCGTGTCTCTAAATTCCGCTCCAAACTCCAGCTCATGATTTAATACCATCCCACATAATAAATAAAATAATTCCCTACTTAATCACTTTAAATAGTTAAATAAAACTAAACCAACCATTTAAATACGTCTCATCACATCTCTTAAAATAACACATTTATGTACAACACATATACATTTAATAAATGAAATCACCCAAAAGTTTCATATACATTCATTTATTGATAGTTCTTAAATTACATTAAAAAAAATATCTCGGATATTACATTCACCCTCCCTTAAAAAGGATTCCGTCCCCGAAATCATTACGCATCAATCAAAAAGATTAGGGTAATTTTTCATCATTTTCTCCTCGAGTTCCCACGTAGCCTTATCTGCGTTGTAGTTCCTCCATAATACCTTAATAGAAGGTATTATCTTATTTCTAAACACTTGTTCTTTTCTATCGATTATCTGCAATGGAACCTCTTCATAGGTTAAGTCCTTTTCGAACTGAATAGGTTCATACTCTATGACATGCTTGTAATCCTGCTTATAAGGTCGTAGGACTGAAACGTGGAACACGTTGTGTATATGTTCTAACTCCGGAGGTAAGGCTATTTCATAAGCTACCTCACCCACTCACCTCAACACTTCGAAGGGTCCTATGAATCTGGGACTAAGTTTTCCCTTCTTCCCAAATCTCATTTTCCCTTTTCAAGGTGACACTTTCAAAAACACATAAGTGCCGACGTCGAAATCTTGTTGTTGCCGATGTTGATTTGCATATTTCTTCTGTCGATCCTGAGCCATCACTAGCCTCGCTCGTATTATTTTGATCATATCTGCAGTTTGTTGCACCAATTATGGCCCAAGCAATTGTTGTTCTCCCACTTCATCCCAGCACAATGGCGTTCTGCATTTCCTTCCATATAAAGCTTCATAAGGTGGCATACCGATGCTCGCATGATAACTGATATTGTACGTAAATTTTACCAACGGTAAGTGGTCATCCCAGCTCCCTTTGAAATCCATAACGCATGCTCTCAGCATATCCTCTAACATTTGAATAGTTCTCTCACTCTGCCCATCTGTTTGAGGATGATATGCGGTGCTCAACCTCAGTTGCGTTCCCATGCGTTCTTAAAAACTTCTCCAGAAATTTGCTGTGAACCGCAGATCACGATCTGACACAATTGATACAGGTACCCCGTGCCTAGAAACAATCTCTTTGATATAAAGCTTTACCAACTGATCCAAGGTATATCTGATCTTGATTGGCAAGAAATGCGCTGACTTGGTCAATCAATCAACAATCACCCATACTGCATCGTAACCCTTCTGCGTAGTTAGAAGTCCTACCACGAAGTCCATCGTGATATGCTCCCACTTTCATTCTAGAATTTCTAAAGGTTGAAGTAACCCGCTCGGTTTCTGATGTTCCGCCTTAACTCGCTGGCATGTTAAACACTTGTTGACGCACTCTACGACTTCTCTTTTCATATTGGGCCACCAATAATGTTGGCGAAGATCCTGATACATCTTTGTGCTTCCCGGGTGGATTGAGTAACTTGAGATATGAGCTTCCTGCAAGATTTCTTCCTTTAATTCAGACACCACTAGCACCCAAATTCTCTTCTCAAATCTTAATAGCCCATCACCCCCCATACTGAATTTAAGCTCTTCTTCATCTGAAATTCTTTTTCTCACCTTCACACATTCCTCATCGTTGCCTTGTACTTCCTTGATTTTGTCAAATAGAGTCGGATAAGCCTCCATTGCTAACAATTTCCCCCCTGGCTCTGTTGGACTTTTTATCTCGAGTTCCAATCTAGCCATCTCCTTAATCAACTCCTCTTGAGCTGTTAGCATTGCCAATCTACCACTGCCCTTTCTACTTAACGCATCTGCTACCACGTTTGCTTTCCCCGGATGATACAAGTTGTCACAATCGTAATCCTTTATAAGTTCCAACCATCTTCTTTGTCTCATATTAAACTCCTTCTGCGTGAAGATATACTTCAAACTTTTATGGTCCGTGTATATTTCACACCTTACACCATACAAATAGTGCCTCCATATCTTTAAGGCAAATACTACCGCCGCCAATTCCAGGTCATGGGTAGGATATCCCTTCTCTTAATCCTTCAATTGACGCGATGTGTACGCAATAACTTTACCATTTTGCATAAGCACACAGCCAAGTCCTTTGTGTGACGCATCACTAAAAATCACAAAGTCACCTGTATCGTTAGGTAAAGACAACACTGCTGCTTCACTCAGTCTTTTCTTGAGTTCCTTAAAACTCTCTTCACACTTCTCTCTCTAGACAAATTTTACCGACTTCTTTGTTAAATTCATCAACGTTCCCGCTATCTTTGAAAAATCTTGGATAAACTGTCTGTAATAGCCTGCCAGTCCTAAGAAACTTCTTACTTCAGTCGGTGACTTTGGTTGTTCCAAATTCTGAAACGCTTTCACCTTTGCTAGATCCACATAAATTCCGTCCTTGTCGATCACGTGCCCCAGAAATTGAACTTTCTCCAACCAGAATTCACACTTCGAGAATTTTGCGTATAACTTATCCTTCCTCAACACTTCTAACACTAACCTTAAGTGTTCAGCATGATCTTCCCGAGTCTTGGAATAGATCAGGATATCATCTATGAACACAACTATAAATTTATCTAGGTATTGCTTGAATACCCGATTCATCATGTCCATAAATGTTGTTGGCGCATTTGTTAACCCGAACGACATCACCAGGAACTCGTAGTGACCGTATCGAGTCCTGAACGCTGTCTTAGGTACATCCTCCTTCCTCACCTTTAACTGGTGATATCCCATCCTCAAGTCAATCTTGGAAAAATATTTTGCTCCCTTCAGTTGATCGAATAGATCATCTATCCTAGGTAATTGGTACTTGATCTTAATCATCACCTTGTTTAACTCTCGATAGTCGATACATAGTCTCATCGATCCATCCTTCTTTTTTACAAATAAAACTAGTGCTCCCCAAGGAGACACACTCGGTTGAATATACTTCCTATCCAATAACTCCTGTAATTATACCATCAGCTCCTTCATTTCTACCGGTGCCATTCTGTAAGGGGCTTTCGAAATCGGTGCCATTCCCGGTACTAAATCTATAACGAATTTGACCTCCCGATCCGGCAGAAGTCCTGGCAATTCCTTCGGAAATACATCCAGAAATTCGTTTACTACTGGTATCTGTCCCATCTCTATCTCTGCTTTCTGCGTATTGATGATATGGGCCAAATATCCTACACATCCCTTTCTTAGTAACTTCCTCGCTTGCATCATCGTCAGACAACTTGAGTGTCTAGGCGACCTACTTCCATAGAATGCTACCTTAGACTGATCTGGAGTCCTAAGGTTTACACACTTCTTTTGGAAATCTATCATCGCTCCATGGTTAAATAACAAATCCATTCCTAGAATTACATCAAATTCTCCTAATTGAATTTGAATTAAATCTACGGATAAGTTATATCCCCTGATGTCTACAACACAATTTCTATAGACATTACTAACGGGAATCATTTCCTTGTTAGCAACTTCTATGTTCATATGATATTTTAATTATTCCTGGGGTAAGTTTAATCGTTGGGAGAATTCATACGATACGAAGGAACAAGTAGCACCCGAATCAAATAATATGTAAGCAGATATATCATTGATCGGAATGATGCCTGAAACCACATCCCTGGATGCGATCGCATCCTGAACCATCATGTTGAAAGTCCTTACTGTTGGTCGATTCTGAGTTGGTGGTCTATTAATCATGAGATTCCCACCGCTTGGTCCCCTTCCTCCATTTCCTCCTGTTGTGTTCTTCTTTGGGCAATTCCTTGCCTGATGATCCAATGCTCCACAGTTGAAGCATCCATTTCTCTTTGGTACAGAGTAATTGGGAGAGATGTGCCCCTCCTGCCCGTAGTTGAAACATACATTCTTTCCTTTTAGACATGCCCCCGAGTGATTCCTACCACACTCCTTGCATGCCTCAGTTCTCTTCTTTGCTTCCCTTGGTTTTCCCCCAGTGTTTCCCAATTTGAAATTGTTGCTGCTACTGTTGTTATTGTTCCACTTCCTCTTGTTTGCACCACTGCTGCTGCTACCTTCCTCACGATTCCCTCCTTCATTCTTCCTCTTTTTTCCTTATTAAATTTCATCAGGGCCTCACTTCCGCCCTTAGCGACTATAGCTTTCCCCAGGAGAGTCGTGAAGCTATTCGTCTGTAACATCGAGAGTCTTCTATATAGCCATGGTTTGAGACCCTGCTCAAACCTCCTCGTTTTTCTCTCCTCAGTGTCGACCTGGTAAGGCGCAAACCTCGCCAACTCGTTGAATTTTGCGGCATATTAAGGTACCGTCATGTCTTCTTGTTTTAGCTCCAGGAATCGCATCTCCATGCGACTCTGCATACTAACCAGAAAATAGTTCTCGAAAATGATTTTCTTAAACCCTTCCCAAGGTATCACGCCTTCTCCAGCCCTGGTCTGGTTTGCCTCCCACCAGAAGTTAGCTTCACCCTTCAGCATGTAAGTGGCGAAGATTATTTTTTGATCATCACCTACCCGGGCGATAGCTAACGCCTTTTCAATTTCCTTGACCCAAGTTTGAGCTTCGATGGGTTCAGTGGTTCCTTTGAACTCAGGGGGTCCCGCGCTCTTGAAGTCCTTGAAGTGTGCCACTTGGGCCACTGGAGGGTTATCGACATTTGGGGTTCGATTATGAAGTGCCCCCACTAACATGTCTATAAACTGCTACATAGGATTCGGTGGATCCCCAGTATTACCGCCTGACCCCTCGGGTGTTTGACGACGTCTTCCTCTAGCCATCTATCTGTTTAAAATGAACTTAATGTTATTATCTTATCACTTACTCTACAAAATATACATAAGAAGAGAACTTAATCATCACATCACATACTTAAATACAAGCATATTTATTTATAAACATAACACCCAAGGTAATTCATCGTCTTATGGCGTTAAGCCATTTACATCACTTGAAACCAACATACTTGATAAAAACCAAAACCAAGCTTTTTATTCATAGATAAGCGTTCTAAATGCTAATAATAAAAGTTCATCATAATAAACTAAAAGCCCCGCCTAATGGCGTCTTCATGCTCCTCATCCGTTATCTCCAGTACCAGCCCTCGGCTTATAACACGTCTAGACCGGTGCTCCTCATTTGGAAAGTGATTCACCCTATGTTGGAACCTTCCATGTGCTGACTTAAATGCGTACTTCATCTTGTATATCTTAACCTTTTTATCTCTCACATCTCCTTCTAACTCGCCAGTTAGCTTCTCAGCCCGAACACGGTCTTTCCTCTCTTCTCCCCAGAATGTTGTGATGATCTGCTTGTCGGTTTGAAGACTCTGTGTAAGACCCCAACTTTTATGAATAAAAATGTATTTTCTATAAATATCATTTTTCAATATTATGGAATAAAATTGATATAATATTATAGTTGTGGGTAATATTTATAAATTTTGCAAAGTACGCAAGTTGTTATATAATATTCGATTGGTCGTGGAATATTCGTATGACGACACAATCATTGGTGGACCCCACAACAGAATTATTGTCGGATTGAGAAAACGACAAAAATATTTTTATGAAAATAACGGCGGAAGTTTTACCGTTAATCGTTGAAACACCGGTGTTAAAAGTAATGCGAGAATACTGCGTGGTTGCATAGTAGCACCGGTATTGATTATTGATGCTTACGTGAGAAGTCATTCGGTTTTATTCAATTATTGTCGATATTTTTATATTATTCAATCAATAATTGAGATGATTGAGAGTTATTAATATTATTATTTGCATTATTAATGATGTCTATAAGTTACGCCAGGAGAGGTTTGGTCACTAATTGCGGCCAATAGGAGAAATCCTTATTGAAAGCCCCTCTTTCCTGAAACGACACAGTCAATTAATAGTGTGAATAATAATAATGATGATGAAGTTTTGTTTTATTAGTATTATTAATGTAATAAAATAGAAAAGCTTTTTATATAAAATGTAATACTTTTATAAAGTTATTCGTTTTATTAAGCTAATAGTAAAATGTTTTTATATAAAATAGAATACTTTTATAAAGTTATCTGTTTTATTAGACAATAATTAGAATATATTATATTTTATTATGCATAGTGTTTGTATAGTGCCTGCATAGTGTTTGCATAGTAAAATCTTTTTATATAAAATAGAATACTTTTATAAAGTTATTCGTTTTATTAGATTATAAATAAAATATATTATAATTTATTGTAAACCAATTTGGACCGTCCGTTTAAAGTAAATCAATCTGGACCGTTCATGAATTGGTTACTATTCAGTTCATTCGTCTATAAATAAAAGCTCATTCCTTTATTATTTCTTACGATTTAATTCAATTTTGAAACTCTGTAGAGAGAAACTATAGAGAGAAAGAAGAAAAGTATTACGCTACTTTACTTTACTCTCGATATCAAGTTTCTTTTTACTAGTAAGGGTATTATTTTTTTTCATATTCATGAAGAGAACTTATGTTATTCCATTTTTATTATTACATTGGAATAACTTTGTATACGATCTACCCTATACTTGGTGAAATTCTTCTTCATTATTCCATTATTTATTATTCTACTAGAATAACTCGCTCATCTGTTGTACCGCATACATGGTGAAATTCTGTTGTTATTCCATTCTTTATTATTCTATTGGAATATCACATGCAATGCGTTTTTGGACTGGTTCCGCTTTTTATTATTCTATTGGAATATCTTGTATGTAATGCGTTTTACGCCTTGGACACGGATTCCGTTATTTATTATTACTGTTGGAATAACTTTGTCATATAATCTGCACCGCATGCATGGTGATTTCTTTTGTTTCCATTCCATTCTTTATTATACTCGGTTGGTTAAAGTTTTGACTTTTATACTCCATGAAATTAGTGAAATATCCTTGATATTTAAGCTTCATCTAATATCTTTTCGTGGAAATATTCTTCTCGAGCATTCTTGAATTTTACTCTACAAAAGAAGTATCATGTTGACAATTTGGGCGTTATTAGTTCTGAATAAATTAATTCTTGAACTTGTTTTATTGAATTCTTATATCATTGTCATCATCCTCATATTTATATTTTGTTGAAAGTCATCTCATGGCTTCAGTGTGCATAGATGGACTTGGTATGATTATGACCGAGGATTATTCGGTGTAATCATGGCCGTAATGTTACAAGTGATGTGGTAAAAGTCCCCATTGGCCCGTAGTGCATTGATGGACAGTTGTTGGCATGATCATGACCATTGATGAATACATAAATATCCTTGGCCCGTAGTGCATGGATAATTTGTGGTTGTGATACTAATGAATATCCTTGGCCGTAGTGCCGGGATGATGTGGATTATTTATTAAGCTGAGTCCCAGCGATAAAAGTGATGAAAAACCTTTTAAATCATAAAAGATAGAAGATTTTATTCTCTACTTGACTCTTTTAATGGATTGCATGTTCCGTTGCAGTTAAACTTGATGTCTATTGTATTTTATCAGTTTAACATTGTTGAAGACTAATGATAATTTATTTCTTACTGGGCTAATTGAGCTCACCCTTTCTTTCACTGTTCTCTTCAGGAAATGAGAACGTAGCCGGGACTAGTCGGGGAACGGAGTGACGGTCCAGATGATAGTATTAGTAGTCATCACTATTCTATTAAATAGTGTGACAATAAATGTAATGAGGACTTATTCTGAGAGTGGATATTGTCTAGAAGACAATATTTGTATTAAAACTCACGACTCTCTTTGTTGTATATTAAAGATTGTATTTGTATTCTCTACCATGTATTTGGCGACTTCGGAATAGGTGATGTATACCTATTTTGGGGCGCGTCACAATTAATATCAAAGCTTAGGGATATGATCCTGGCCGAGATGTGAGATAAGAACTAGGAGGGAGAGACGGGAATTCCTTCGCTAGTATGACCTACCTAAGTTTATTTGATATTTAATTGGTTGGTCGAGTATAGGGATTATATGTGATATGTTAATTAACCCTTGTTTTGTGGCGATGTTTGAAAATGGCATCCGAGAATGTTGAGAACATCAATGGAGCACAGAGACCGCTGAGTCTCCACGGATCAATAATCGAGATAATGTGCATCGTGAAGGCGACAATCCTAATGCAAACAACAACACCGACCAAATGATGAACGATGGAATATTCCGAGGCTTCATGCAATTCATGAAAAACATCAAGCGAGAGCGACTCACATCCCAAAATGCAGTGGAAACACTGGCAACTCTCGACCGGTCACCGCCAAACAGTTTCGAAGGAGGGGGGGACCACCGAGTTTTTTGAGAGCCAAAACCACTTAAGGCGGAGGCGTGGATAAAGCAGATCAACAAGATATTTGATATCTTGGGATGCTCCGAGGAGCAAAAGGTTCCCTTTGCCACCTTCATGTTGCGGGCAAAGGCAGATTACTAGTGGGAATCTGTAAAGCGTACTCAACCTGCCGCACTAAAGATGTCTTAGGAGAAGTTCCAAGAATTGTTCAACGACAAGTATTTTCCTGAAAGTATTCGTCACATGAAAGAAGTAGAGTTCATTAAGCTGGAGCAAAACAACATGACTGTGTCGCAGTACGAAGCCAAGTTTGTCGAGTTGTCCCGGTTTGCGTCCCATTTGGTTGATAATGAGGAGAGAATGACGCGAATGTTTCTAAGAGGTTTGAAACTCGAGATACGTCGATATCTTATCTCTCATAAACCGTGTTTGTATTCAGATGTTGTTAATAGGGCTCGATTATTGGGCGCGATAATGAGTCAACCCAACCAAAAGAGAGCGGCGAATGAAAAATGATAATACCGGTGATAACAAATCGTCGAGCGGTGACAATAAGCGTGGAGGAATCAACATGCGAAATGGTAACCACTTGGTGGTAATCATGGCCAAAACAATAAGAATGTACATTTCAAGAAGAGAGATTCAACAATGATGGAAAGACGTCAGCACCATCACCCGTGGTTAAGGAAGGAGAACGACCACCTATCATATGCTTCAAATGCGGAGGGGAAGGATAAATCACCAAAGCTGCGTGATGCCCAAAAGCATGTTATAATTGTGGAAGAGAAGGTCACCTAGCCCGATTTTGTCATTCACCAAAGACAAGTTCAATAGGATGGAGGCACCAAAGGGCGTCCCGGAAAAGTCAAAGCCAGTGGTCTGAGGGAGAGCGTTTGTCGTGACCTCCCAGAAAGCAAGGAACCCGAATGAGGTCATCACGGGTAAGCTTATCATAAACTCTAGCGAAGTATATACCTTATTTGATACCTGGTCTACCCAATATTTTATTTCTCTTACTTACGCTCAACGTTTAAATTTGACTCCGGAGAAATTAGACTTTGACTTATCTGTTGAAACTCCGTTGGGAGAAACCTTCATTACATCCACTATTTATAAGTCTTGTTTGGTTCAAATCGGTACCCTCACATTACTTGTCGATCTTATTTCATTGAAAATACTTGCATTTGATGTAATTCTAGGGATTGATTGGTTAACTACTCATCATGCAAAAATTGATTATTTTCGTAAGGTTGTTAGCTTTCATATTCCTAATCAACCTATTATGCGAATTCAAGCAACCAAACCATTAAAATCAATCACTATCATCTCAAGCCATAAAGCAATTCGTTTATTGAAAAACGGATGTCAAGCTTTCTTAGCTCATGTCACGGATCTAAATAAAAATACGTCAGTTTTGAATGATATTTCTATTGTTAATGAATTTCCTGACGTATTCCATAAAGAACTTCTTGGCCTACCCCCAGAACGTGAATTGAATTTTGTATCGACTTTGAACTCGGTACAAAACTCATTTCCAAAGTCCCATATCGAATGGCTCCTATTGAACTTCAGGAGTTAAAGACCCAACTGCAGGAATTGTTAGACATTGGCTTTACTCGTCCTAGTTCTTCTCCTTGGGGTGCTCCTGTTCTATTCGTGAAGAAGAAAGATGGGAGTATGCGACTTTGTATTGATTATCGGGAGTTGAATCATGTCACCATAAAAAATAGGTACCCACTGCCATGTATTGATGACCTGTTTGACCAGTTGCAAGGTGCCAAATTCTTTTCAAAGATTAATCTTCGTTCCGAATATCACAAATTAAAGATTAGAACCAGATGACATTCCAAAGACGGTTTTTGAACTTCGAGAATGACGGGCATTATGAATTCCTAGTCATGTCTTTTGGATTGACTAATGCTCCTGCTGCCCTCATGGATATGATGAACCGAGTATTCAAGGAATATTTGGATCACTTTGTGGTCGTATTTATTGATGACATCCTTATTTATTCCAAAAGCCGTGAAGATCATGAACAACACTTGAGGCTGATACTCCAAAAGCTTCGTGAATATAAGCTTTATGCCAAGTTAAAGAAATGCGAGTTCTGGCTTTAGGAAATAGCATTCCTTGGGCACGTGGTATCAAGTCATGGAATATCTGTTGACCCAAAGAAAAAAGATTGAAGCTATTCAAAGTCGGAGCAACCTAAATCGATGATGAAGTCGTAGCTTTCTTAAATTGGTGGTTATTATCGGAGATTAAGTAGAAGGGTTTTCTTGAATTGCTATTCCATTAACTCAGCTGACTCGAAAAGATACAAAATTCGGTAGGAGTGTGGAATGTAAGAAGAGTTTTCAAGAACTCAAGAGAAGACTCATTTCAGCACCTATTTTGACAATACCATCTGGCTCGGAGGGATTTGTCATCTACAGTGATGCTTTAGGTAAAGGGTTAGGATGTGTTCTCATGCAACATGGGAAAGTCATAGCCTGTGCCTCTCGACAACTCAAAGAATATGAGAGGAATTATCCTACTCATGATCTAGAGTTGGCAACTGTTGTCTTCGCACTTAAGATTTGGAGGCATTATGGGGAAAAAGTGGAGATCTTTACGGATCATAAAAGCCTCAAATATTTCTTCACTCAAAAGGAACTCAACATGCTACAGCGATGTTGGCTTGCACTGTTGAAACATTATGATCATACCATCCAATACCATCCTAGAAAAGCGAATGTGGTAGCTGACGCATTGAGTAGAAGATCATATGCGGGTATGAGTGCGATATTGTCAATGCAAAGGCCCATTTTGTATGACTTATAAAGGATGGAGATAGATATAAAGACTCCAGGGACCCATGTGATGATGGCAAATATACGAGTAGAACCGTCTTTAATCGATAAAGTTAAAGCTGCTCAAGCTACAGACCTGGAGCTGATGCATATGAGGAAGAAAGTACAAGAAGGTGATATGCTGGAAGCAAGAATCGATGAAGAATACTTCGAGTCAACTCCAGACTTTGTGTTCCTAACGACCCTGATTTAAAGTATAAAATCATGATGGAGGCGCACAACACACCGTTTGCAATCCATACTGGGAGTACCAAAATGTATCATGATCTTCGACATACATTTTGGTGGGGCAATATGAAGAGGGAGATAGCGCTGTTTATCTTAAGATGTTTAACGTGTCAACGAGTCAAGGCAGAGCATCAAGTACCAAAAGGTCCATTGCAACCACTTGAAATTCGAGAATGGAAGTGGGAGCACATTACCATGGATTTCGTTACTGGTCTTCCCAAGGTTTCTCAAGGCATAGATGCAATTTGGGTCATTATTGATAGATTGACCAAGTCTGCTCATTTCTTTCCTATACGAGAAACTTATACACTTGAACGTCTTGCTCGTATGTACATAAACGAGGTTGTAACATTGCATGGTATGCCAGTATCCATAGTTTTTGATCGAGACCCAAGATTCACTTCACGATTTTGGGTTAGTTTGCAAAAAGCTATGGGCACGGATTTACAATTTAGTTCGGCATATCATCCTCAGACGGACGGACAATTAGAGAGGACTATTCAAACTCTTGAAGATTTATTAAGACTCTGTGTCTTTGACTTCAAGGGAAGTTGGGACAAGTTCTTACCATTGGTGGAGTTTTCCTACAACAACAGTTATCAAGCAAGTATTAGCATGGCTCCATTCGAAGCGTTGTATGGAAGAAAGTGTCGTTCTCCAGTATGCTGGGATGAGGTGGGTGAAGCAACGTTGTTGGGACTGGAGTTAGTACGTATGACTATGGAAAACATACAAACGATCCGGCAATGTATAAAAACCTCACAAGACCGACAAAAGAGTTATGCTGATCTTCATCGAAAGGACGTGGAATTCGATATTGGAGATCATGTGTTATTACGTGTTACTGCATGGAAAGGAGTTACGAGATTTGGAAAGAGAGGAAAGCTCAATCCTCGATTCATTGGCCCATTTTTAATCCTCAATCGAGTAGGGACTGTAGCCTATAGATTTGCTTTACCACCAAGTATGTCTAGTGTTCATAATGTTTTTCATATATCCATGTTACGTAAATATGTGAAAGACCCGAACCACATTATCGAGTTAGAACCGGATGAAATAGCGGAAGATTTAACGTATGAAGAGGTTCCTGTTCAAATCTTTGATAAGAAGGAACATATTCTACGCTCCAAGGTTATACCTCAAGTTAAAGTTTTATTGAGGAACCACGATGTTGAGGAAATGACCTGGGAGTTAGAATCTGAAATGAAATCAAGGTATCCTTACCTCTTAGACATACCAGGTACGTACCCTAATTTCAAGGGCGAAATTTCATAAGAAGGGGAGATTGTAAAACCCCAACTTTTATGAATAAAAATGTATTATCTATAAATATTATTTTTGAATATTATGGAATAAATTTGATATAATGTTATAGTTGTGGATAATATTTATTAATTTTGCAAAGTACGCAAGTTGTTATATAATATTCTATTGGTCGGGGAATATTCGTTTTAAACAGGGAATATTCGTACGTTGGCACAATCATTGGTGGACCCCACAACGGAATTATTGTCGGATTGAAAAAACGACAAAAATATTTTTATGAAAATAACGGCGGAAGTTTTACTGAATTAACTTGTTGAAACACCCTTGTTAAAAGTACAGAATACGGCGGTAGTTGCATAGTAGCACACGGTATTGATTATTGATGCTTACGTGAGAAGTCATTCAATTTTATTCAATTATTGTCGATATTTTATATATTATTAAATCAATAATTGAGATGATGAGTTATTAATATTATTATTTGCATTATTAACGATGTCTAAAAGTTACGCCAGGAGAGGTTTGGTCACGCTAATTGCGGCATGATAGGGAGAAATCCTTATTGAAAGCCCCTCTTTCCTGTGGAATGACACAGTCGATTAATAGTGTGAATAATAATAATGATGATGAAGTTTTGTTTTATTAGTATTATTAATGTAATAAAATAGAAAAGCTTTTTATATAAAATGAATACTTTTATAAAGTTATTCGTTTTATTAAAGCTAATAGTAAAATCTTTTTATATAAAACATAATACTTTTATAAAGTTATACATTTTATTAGACAATAATTAGAATATATTATATTTTATTATGCATAGTGTCTGCATAGTGTTTGCATAGTAAAATCTTTTTATATAAAATAGAATACTTTTATAAAATTATTCGTTTTATTAGATTATAAATAAAATATATTATATTTTATTATAAACCAATCTGGACCGTCCGTTTAAAGTAAATCAATATGGACCGTTCATGGATTGGTTACTATTCAGTTCATTCTTTTATAAATAGAAGCTCATTCCTTCATTATTTCTTATGAATTCACTGAAAATCTAGAGATAGAAACTATAGAGAGAAAGAAGAAAAGTATTCTGCTACTTCACTACTCCGATATCAAGTTTCTTTTACGGTAAAGGGTATTTTTTTTTTTCATATTCATGAAGAGAATTTCTGTTATTCCATTCTTTATTATTCTGTTGGAATAACCTGTATACGTGGTCTACCCTATACTTGGTGAAATTCTTCTATTATTCCATTATTTATTATTCTGCTGAATAACTTTGCTCTATGCGAACTCTCATCGTATATACATGGTGAAATTCTCGTTGTTATTCCATTCTTTATTATTATGTTGGAATATCCTCGTGCATGCGTTTTACGCCGGGACTGGTTCCGCTCTTTATTATTCTCATTGGAATATCACATGCATGCGCTTTTGTGGGACTGGTTCCGTTATTTATTATTCTGTTGGAATAACTTTGTCTACATACATGTAATACCGCATGCATGGTGATTTACATTGTTATTCCATTCTTTATTATTACATTTGGAATATCATGTCGGTGACATTACTTTGACTGGTTCCGTTATTTATTATTCTGTTGGAATAACTTTTGTCCATACTGGGCACCGCATGCATGGTGATTTCTTTTGTTATTCCATTCTTTATTATACTCAGTTGGTTAAAGTTTTGACTTTTATACTCCATGAAATTAGTGGAATATCCTTGATATTTGCGCTTCATCTAGTATCTTTTCGCGGAAATATTCTTTTGAGCATTCTTGAATTTTACTCTACAAAGAAGTATCATGTTGACAATTTGGACGTTATTAGTTCATGAATAAATTAATTCTTGAACTTGTTTTATTGAATTCTTATATCATTGTCATCATCCTCATATTTATATTTTGTTGAAAGTCATCTGTGGCCTGTAGTGCATAGATGGACTTGGTATGATTATAACCAGGAATTATTCTGTGTAATCATGACTGTAATGTTACAAATAATGTGGTAAAAGTCCTCATTGGCCCGTAGTGCATTGATGGACGTTTGTTGGCATGATCATGACCATTGATGAATACACAAATATCCTTGGCCCGTAGTGCATGGATAATTTGTGGTTGTGATACTAATGAATATCCTTGGCAGTAGTCTTTGGGATGATGTGGATTATTTATTAAGTCGAGTCCCAGCGATAAAAGTGATGAAAACCTTTTAAATCATAAAAGATAGTAGATTTTATTCTCTACTTGACTCTTTTAATGGATTGCATGTTCCGCTGCAGTTAAACTTGATGTCTATTGTATTTTATCAGTTTAACATTGTTGAAGACTAATGATAATTTATTCTGCATTATCTTAGTTATAATATTTCTTATTGGGCTAGTTGAGCTCACCCTTTCTTTCACTATTCTCTTCAAGAAATGAGAACGTAGCCGGGACTAGTCGGGGAACGGAGTGACGGTCCAGATGATAGTATTAGTAGTCCTCACTATTCTGTTAAATAGTGTGACAATAAATGTGTTGAGGACTTATTTTAAGAGTGGATATTATCTAGAAGACAATAGTTGTATTAAAACTCATAGCTCTCTTGTCGTATATTAAAGATTGTATTTGTATTCTGTACCATGTATTTGGCGACTCAGAATAGGTGATGTATACCTATATTGGGGGCGTCACACTCTGTATCCTCAACTCTAACCCATTAATGGTATGTCCCAAGTGGGTCCTAATAGCTTCTTTCTCATCCTTCAGCCTATCCGTCTTCTGGTCTGATGCCCGCAGCTTGTCAGCCATATCCCCGTTCCTAATTATCAGGTGGTGCACCAATGCCTCACGTAATGCTGCAGCTTGCTGCTCCCCCTGATACATCTCCTCCAACTCATGGACCTTATCGTCCAACTCTGTAATCCTATCCATCAACTCATCCAATAAAGTATCCTTAGGTGCTTCTTCTGAGTCCTCCTCTGGCTCCTCTTCCTCTTCAGGATACTCCTCTGGTCTGAGAGTCACTACTACCTCGATATAGGCTCAATACAAACTGCTCACCAACTGCTCACTCACAACGTGGATATCTCTAACCTCCGCTTCTCCTGACATCCTTCAAACAAGAAAAATAACTCGGTTAGTATTTTAAAATAGATGTTTTTGTTTTAGAAAAATAGATTTGACACAACCCCTAAAACTCTACATGAGTTCATCTCCTTATTTCCTCCACTAACTTCCCTAAGGTTATAGTCTAAGGTTTCCCCACCCAAAGTTTATAACCTATGGCTCTAATACCAACTTGTGACGCCCCCAAATTAGTGTAACATCGATTACAGGACATGGTGCTCACGATATAACATACATCATCATCTATCTAAGTAACTCTAATAATAATAATAATAATAATAATAATAATAATAATAATAATAATAATAATAATAATAATAATATTAACTATTACATACTTATTCAAAATAAAGTCCCAAGTCTTTACAACCTTTAATAAACTGAAACTTAAACTTAGCGTTTATCGCTACATTATATAATATGTGAAAATATAATTATTACATAAATAACTCTAATCATTTCATCTTAGACTTTCCTTTGTCCTTGCCCGAGCCCTCAGCGTTATCAACCTTAACTAAAAGGTTTAATCAAGAATGAGCACAAATTGCCCAGCAAGTATATAAAGTAGTTTGAGAAAATACATCAGAAGTAAAAGCATTAGTATGAATATTCCTCAACAGTTGAAATAAATATCAAGAGACAAGCTGGAATATCAAGATAAGAGTTCTGGAGTTCTCAATAGCATACTAAGGGGTATTAGATACCCTGAACAATACTTTGTTTCATCAAAAACCATCAGACGGTTTAACAATCAAATAGATTGTAAACGGTCTCTACAAGAACTCCAGGTGATCAGCCTATCGTACCCTACATTGTGCACAAGTATAAAGTTTAAACGCATAAGCGTAAATGGGACTATATGCCCGACGTCTGTTTGCCCGATTATTCGGGTTGTTCATCTTAATATTCACGCGGGACCTCACCAAAGCAATTTGGAATAGTAAACATTAAATAGCTCCAAAGGGTTTGAATTGTTCAAACAATATACTATTTTTGCATCAATAACATCTAGCTAGAATGAAAACTAGAAAGCATGCTTGAATATAGTTCATTAAGGGAATACGAACTTTAAAGTATATCAGTTGCAATAGGAACTGAATAATCATCAATAACATTTCGCATCACAATTGAAGTTATAGAACTTTACAATAAAAGAGCTTGCACGAATGATTAATTAATCACAAGCCCAAACTTACCCTCGTTGCAATCAACTGATTAAGAGTTGAATAAATTCATAATAAAAAATAGGGTAAGAAACTTGACTGTTACGTCTTCTACAATTACTGCTATCTACTAGCCCTTCACGTAACCTATTCACATGTGTCACATTAAGTAATTTGGTTCTCGAACACCACTTTAAAGTGTAATGGTTCCCTTTTATTTTAATAAAAGATTAAACTCACGTATTCAAATACAACTCGCCATACCTAACATGTTGCTATGAGTAGGCCACGTGGTTAAATAAAAGAAAAACTGGGAAACATAAATTTGTGACATTTTTCTGACCAAAACTCTACCAAAAATCAGTATAAAATATGCTTAAGGGTCTCAAGTCTGAAAATCTCATTTTTCCATAATTATGACAACACGATATAATTAAATTCATTTATCCATATAGCATCATTTATATAAAATACCAAATCATTCCCAAAATATTTTTTTTTCCGGATTTTGTAGAATATATTCCCACATTGAACATATAATTTTCCAAAATTTTAAAATTCATCTACTAGTTTTAAATAGTCCATAATAGCCAAATATTCTCCATTTTTTCATAAATCGAGATTAGCTCCAAAACTTCTAAAATTTTAAGGGTTACCTCTGTTATACACATGTACTTCCAAAGAAAATTTACGTAATTTTAGGACTTATACACGAGTTATTCGGTATCTTCTCATAAAGTGTCCTTAACTCAGTAAAATTCATAACTCTCAAAACCGTATGGCCAAAAATTCTCAAATTTTTACAGAACCTTCATATCTTCTTATATTAATACTACAAATTTTTCTAGAATTTTAAAGTACAACACAATGGACGAAAATGCCCCTAAATAGACTGATCCAAATAAATCCCAAGAAAGACATCAAATTTTGTTTCTTACGTACCACTTTTATGATTTTATTCCCACTAATCTACATATGATATGACCATGATACTTGGACACAATAAACTTCATACATCAAGGTATTTTACAAAAATATAACATTCATGAAACTAGCATGCGAAGACCATAAACTAACTGCATAGAAAAATGTGCCAGCACTAGTTCTATACTTAGAAAAAATTCTGGAATTTCCAGAATTCTGCAGATTCTATTACCAACATGCATGCTTACGATTTCATAACTTGCTCAATTTAACTCCCTTTCTTATGAAATTTGGACAGGTTGTACCTCATGCTACATACTATTTTATAAAATTATTACATACGCTAATCGAGTCATATACACCATGATTCCGAGGCTCCGAAAAAACCCCAAAAATCACAGATTACTAGTTAAACTCAATTTGACAAAAATCCATGATTTTGCTTCTAACATGTAATTAAATTATTCCTAATGTTCAGATCATCTACTCTCACATGTTTTCACATTTCACAACATCAAACTTCAACAAATTTCCACCTTTTTGATTAATTTAGCACCTTAGAGACATTTTATCCAAGGTAGAGCATGCGTTGCTTAATTCTTTGATTTTCTATGAATTTGATGCATGATTAACCCATATCTTTTGTTGTTAACGATCTATAATCATGAAACAACAGTAACATGGCAACACAAAGCCACAACAAATCATTTACCAATTCTATATGCATTTTCTTCTCCTTTTTCTTATAAAAATAAAATGGGTTCATGAATTACCTTTTGATGAATTTCTTCTTGGTTTAATATGATGCTCCTTCTCTTTGCTTGTCAAATCCTCAGTAATCCTCCAAAATTTGTTCTAACTCTCTTAAGCTCTCAATTTCTCTCCATGATTACTCACTTGGTGGAATTTTCTTAAAAGAAAAGTGTGTTTGTATATATGTATAGCTTGCCAAGGTCTTTTGATTCCCATATCCCCCAACTCTAATGATTAGTTACTCACAATACTTAATAATACAATAATATAGTTAATTAATAGGAAGAATGTGGGAGTTAGAGAAAATGAATGTGGGAGTTAGAAAAATAAAAAGAATTTTGGTTTTAAAGAATAAAATAAAGTACTCCCACCTTAGCTATTATGTAATATATGTGACGCCCCCAAAATAGGTATACAACACCCATTCTAAGTCGCCAAATAATGGTACAGAAAGCAAACTATAACTTTAATAATACAATTGTCGTGCAAAATACGACAACACATACTTTGAGTTTAAATACAAATATTGTCTTCTAGAAGATATCAACACTCAAATAAGTCCTCATTACAATTATTCATACACTATTTTACAGAAATAGTGAGGACTGCTAAAACATCTTTCTAGAACCATTACTCCATACCCCAACTCGATCCTGCTATGTTCTCACCTCCTAAGAAGAAAAATGGAACAAAAAGGAAAAGGGTGAGCTCAACTAGCCCAGTAAAGAATATTATGACTAAGATAATATACAACAAATTATCATTAGTCTTCAACGGGAAAAAATTTGTTAGAATATTATAGCAAGTTTTAGATCAATATTCTGCAGCGGAAACAGCAATCCATTAGAAGAGTCACGTAGAGAATGAATTCTGCTATCTTCTAAGATTTAAAAGTTCATCATCAATATTTTATCCCTATAACAACAATCAATATACATCTTTAATCAAATATTCATCTTTGCACTACTGCATCAAAGAAATTCATTTGTATCCCAATTAATCATGTTCATCTCAACACTGCTCATCTTTTTACTACAAAGCAAAGATATTCATCGATTAATCATTCATCTTTTGCACTGAGTGCCAAAGATATTAAGTAATATCATCATTTAAGACCGAGGATGATGAAAAATATTTTAAAGAAAATGAATCCAAAGGAGATGAAGGACAAATATTAGGGGATTCAGATAATAGTTTATCCAAGATCAATAATACTTCATAATAACCGATTGTGAAGCAGAATTCAAAAATAGCGATCAAAACATGGATACAATCAAAGATAGTAGCCAAAATAGACATCTTGGACAAAAATAAAAATTTTCATTTTTGGTTGAATAGTGTCGTATACGTGAATAATGCCGTATACGTGAATAGTAACCCCGACACAAAAATTTCCAAATTTGATTAAAAAGTTCACCAATATTTCGGCATAATGATATTGAAGAAAATAATATCATTTAAGAAGAAAATAACATCCATTACCTCAAAATAACGGTACTTCTGATCAGAATATCGGATAGAAAGTCAAAGGAAGCTTGTACCGAACAGCAACTCTCAAAGTATATAAATACTCACAAAAATATGCTCGATAATCTAGAGAGAAAGAAAACTTGTTTCTGGTGGGATTTTGAATTCTAACCTAAGCGCCTATTTATAGGAAAATGCTAGAACGACATAGGAGACTAAAATAATAAACTAATATTATTTCTTTTAAATTTCCTACGCCACCTACCATTTGAAAAATCCAAGCATGCCTTCTTGGACAAAATCAGTAGCCCATGTGTGTAATCAACACCAACCAAAAAGTGGGTCCCACCCATAAATTAATAAAAATTATTTTATTTTTCAAAACTTCAACAATTCATAGAAAATAGCCTTTTTATCAGAAAAATATAAATTTTATGTCCATTCTGCCTGAAATCGAATTCTCTACAACTTTACAGAAGAAAGTTTTCCCAAATTCCCAACAGAAAATATCCGAAATCCACAAACGGGTGATTTTTAATACTTCCCTTCCGACAAAATACTGATAAAATACCTCAACATTAATTCCTTCATTTATAACCACATAAATAGATCCATCATTTATATCAACATCAAATAAATATTTTCTTATCATATAAATCAATAATTAATATTCACAAATAATATTACAGAATCACAATTATGACAACCAGTAGCTCCTGGAAAAAGAGGGCTTTCCAATAAGGATTTCTCTTCTCATGCCAATTAGGTGACCAAACCTCTCCTTAGACACAAATTTCTAGACATTGCCAATAATGTTATCTCATAATATTATTCAAATAATATGAATTATTGATCTAATAATAGAAAATACCGTGCAATGACAATTATTGAAACAACAAAATATAAACTATCAACGCAGCAATTATTGAATCAATAAAATAAAATATTAAACAGTAACTATTGTAACAATTATTGAGTAGTGCCTTCTTACGTTTAATCAATAATTCAACAATACTTTAATGTAATACCGTAGTACTTCTTGCATGCAACCACGCCATTCATCGTATTTTAATCACCAGGTAATCCAACAGTGTTAATGGTAACAATTACGCCGTTATTTATAAAAACTCATACTTTATCGTTTTCTTCATCCGACAGTTATTCTGTTATGAGCCCCATGAATGGTTTGTCATGCCGCATTTAATATTCCCCGACAAAAAGAATATTCCACGACTAAAAGTATATTCCCCGACAAAAATGAATATTTTATAACCACTTGCTTATTTTGCAAAATTTGCACATTTCACCCATAACCAAAGCATTATATCAAATTAAAACCTTATTAATTTAGAATAATGAATAGAGAAAATTCAAATTTATTTATAATAAGTTGGGGTCTTACAATATACGTATACTCCCTCCCTTATCCCAATTTAATAGTCTGATGGGTCCCATCAGCCGCTGACCAATTAAATAAATACATTATAATATTATTTTAATATTTTAAATGTCCATTTTGATCATTTTACCCTCCGTAGCCAAACGTTGCAAACCATATATCAATTCTTACTAAAGTCGACGTTCCGGACGTCATGGGACTATCCGTTTCATCAAAATCATCCCCAAAATTTGTGGTTGACTTTTTTCTCGAAAAAGTCAACCGATTGACTTTGACCAAAAAGTCAACCATGACACTTTTTCGTGATTGCAGTCTATCCTGACTAATTTCGACATTTCAGACTCGAATACGCAGTGCGCGTCTCTAAATTCTGCTCCGAACTCCAGCTCATGATTTAATACCATCCCACATAATAAGTAAAATAATTCCCTACTTAATCACTTTAAATAGTTAAAAAAAACTAAACCAACCATTTAAATACATCTCATCACATCTCTTGAAATAACACATTTATGTACAACACATATACATCTAATAAATGAAAACACCCAAAAGTTTCATACACTTTGCTTTATTGATAATTCTTAAATTACATTAAAAAAATATCTCGGATATTACACTATTCTTTATTATTCTGTTGGAATAACCTGTCTCTGTGGATTACTGCATGCATGGTGAATGATCCTTTGTATTCATTCTTTATTAAATTGTGAAAATGATTTGTCTACGTGGATTACCGCATGGCGGGTGAAAATCCATTTGCAGTTTCGTATATTCTATTATACTCATCTGGGATATCATTTCTTTTGTACTCATCATTAAATATCGTTTTGGTATTTTTCTGTTACAAATTACTATTCATGGGTTACTATTCACCCAGTTACTATTCACTCTAGTATTATTCACTCGGGTATTCGGGGTACTTTTCATGCCTGAGTACTATTCACGAGTTACTATTCACGGGTTACTATTCACCCAATTACTATTCACTCTAATATCATTCACTCGGGTATTTGGGGTACTTTTCATGTTGGGGTACTATTCACGGGGTACTATTCCCGAAGTACTATTCACGGGGTACTATTTACCCAAAAAATATATTTCTTTTCTGTCCAAATTATTTTTGGTACATGAATATTATTCTTGAATTTTACTCTACAAAGTAGTATCATGTTGACAATTTGGATATTTTTAAACTCTGGATAAATTTAAAGTCTTTAATATTTATCCTTGATTTCGTTTGATTTGATTTCATTTAATTATTGCTAATATCATTGTCATCATCCTCATGCTTATATTGTGATGAAAGTCATCTTTGGCTTACGTGCATAGATGGACTGTTGATTATTTGTTTTACAGTTGTATATTTTTGGCTTACGTGCAAAGATGGACTGTTGATTATTAGTTTTATAGTTGTATATCTTTGGCTTACGTGCAAAGATGGACAGGTGTATGACATGATCATAACCACTGGTGATAATAACGAATATCCTTGGCCCGTAGTGCATGGATAATTCGATGATATGATTGGCAGGATCATGACCATTAGTTAATAGTTGAATGTCTTTGGCCGCAATGCACTGACAGACAATTGATTGGTATGATCATGACCATTGGTTTTATAGTTGAATATCTTTCGCCCGTAGTGTTTGGGTAGACACCTGATTGGTATGATCATTGTTATTACATTTGAATATCTTTAGCCTTTGGGGTAAGGATATTAAGTAAACGTTCTATTAACCCTTTGTGGCAAGGAGAAACTGTTGATTTACATGATTATAAATATGAATTGTGAATTTAACTATAATCTTTGGTGGTTCAGGTGAAGACAGGTGATGAAAGTTCTCTTTGTCTTGGGTATAATAAAGAACTGTTAATGGGTATTACAGAGATAAAATTGATGAAAAACTTTTTAAATCATAGAAGATAGTAGATATCATACTCTACTTGACTCTTCTAATCGATTGCTTATTCCGCTGCAGTTAAACTTGTTGTCTATTGTATTCTATCAGTTGTTATACTGTTGAAAGTTAAAGATAATTTATTCTGCATTATCTTAGTCATAATATTTCTTACTGGGATAGTTGAGCTCACCCTTTTCTTTCACTGTTCTTTTCAGGAAATGAGAATATAGCTGGGACAAGTCAGGGAACGGATTGACGGTCAAGAGGGTTGTTTTAGTAGTCCTCACTATTCTATAAAATAGTGTGACAATAAATGTAATGAGGACTCCATTGAGTGTAGATATTGTCTAGATGACAATATTCTTGTTTAAACACTCAGCTATGTTTTGTCGTATATTACCCGACAATTGTATAATTAAGTTTGTATTTGATTTATGTAGTGTGGTATCTGGCGACCCAAGATGGGTGATGTATACCTATTTTGGGGGCGTCACATTATATATATACACTTATGCTAATTAAAATTGAATACTTATTAACAAATATATATATATATATATATATATATATATAATCAATCAACTATTGATCAGGTATAAAAGACAAACCTGATGCAAATTCTCTCACAAACACAAACACAATAAGTCTGTCTCAATTTACAGCAATAAGCGGTGGCTTGGCTCCTCTTTCTCTTTCTCAGGTTGTATAATAAAAATAAGATTAGGTTTAGTTATTTATTCACTTAAAAACAGATTTTATTAATTAATATATTTATTAACTCTCCAAATTTTTATAGGATTTTAAAATAACACAATTATAAATTAGACCCACTTAGTTTAAAGCCCAATTTTACCAATTTAATTTATCCATAACTTATTAATACATTAGCCCACATAAATTAAATGACTATTTGACCCAAAGAAAAGACAAATTCCAATTAAACTATTTTAAAAAATATATAATTTTAAATGATATTTAATTTATTCTTCTTATTTTTTTACTGGGTATTACATCACCTACCCCTTAAAAGGATTTTGTCCCTGGAATAAAAAAATAGAACGAACCTAATTTTCAAAAAGATGCGGATATTTTGCTCGAATAGACTCCTCCATCTCCTATATTGCTTCCCGTTCCGAATGATTTTAGGAAAAAATAAAATTAATGTTTAATCATTAACAAAATTTTGGGTTATTACATTCTACCCTCCAAAAATAATAATTCCGTCCTCAGAATTTAAATAAGTTACAAAATGTTTTATTTTTATTTAAATTACATAATTATTCATAAATTTTAGTTAAGATGTAACATCGCCCTTTTTACCGATCAAGTCTGGTATGTCCATCAATCCTCACTGTTATCCATATACTTGCAAAAAAATTGTAAGCTACCGTGTCAAGCTCCGTTAAGATTCTTTGTTTTGCGTTGAATTAAACCACATGCTCCACAGCTGGTGCCGTTCCTCGTCAATTTTCTTGATTTTCATTCTTGTAAACATACGTACTCTTCATAACATAATTCAAAAACACAAAATTTTCTCCTCATCTAAATACAATTCCCATACCCAAAATATTTAAAATTATCTTTAACTTCAAAAAGTTCATGTCCTGCACATGACTAGGATCTAACAAATTATTTTATTTTATTTATTTATTTTACATAAATTCATGCAAAACTTTAAGGATATCGGAATAAACAAAACAACTTCACAAATTATATCAACTCTTCCTAAATCCTCAAGAGCTTCAAAATATTCAAACCTCAATCCAAATTAGTTTTTAAATATTATTACACCAAAAAATATAATATGAAGATCTCTTCATCACCATATCAAACTCCAAATCACATATTCTACTATCTGCATAAGCAAAATATAGCTTTCAAAATCTCTTAAAATCTATTGGATTCGTCACTTATTATATATCTAATCATTCAATGAATAAATCATTCTCTTAATGCAAACCTTAACCTAACAAATTCCAAGATCTCCTCATACTATCACTCAAAATTTCATACAAGATAACTCCAATATTCTACTAGGAAATAACCGCAAAATTCATTTACTCCAAAAGATTAATCTAATTACCTCGAATCTCTACATTAACTCAAAATTACAAGAGATCCTCTATACTTAATAGTTTTCACTTTATCATATTATCCCACCGATACACATACCTCAAATTATTCACAACTTAACAAAAAATCAAAATCTAACCCAAATCAAATGCTCAATTCCAAAATTATAATAATTTGTAATTATCTAAAATAACTCTAACAAATAATTCTCCAATATCAAAAACTCACTGATACAAATACTCATATCATAATCGTATAATCATTTCTTAACTGAACAAAATATGACATTATTCTCCTTAATGATCCAATCATAATCCTTAACAAATATTATTGGTCCAGCACATAACAATAATAATCTTAACAAATTATCTCGCCTTTCTCAAATTAACTACAACTCAAAGAGCTAATGACACTTGGTCAAAATCCAGACCAACCAAACAGAGAACAAAATCGAATCAAACTCTGATGTCTACCTATTGATTTACCCACAACTCACAGGTCAAACCTAAATAGGTTTTCTACAAGGAAGAGCCTAAGCTCTGATACCATCTCTGTAACACCTATGTCGATGTCGGGATTTTTATTTGTCCCTTTTTTATTCTTGTCTTTTGGTGTTCTCATGTTAAGTGAGATTTGTTTAAAAAAATAAGTTGTGAAAAGGTCCAACATGTATATGTTGACGATTGGACTGTAAAAGTCGCCAGTTGGTATTTTTAAATGGTTGTACCAACTCAACCAAGAAAAGGTTTACACATTGACCAAGTGATGAGACACTGCTAAACTGGTCTGTGAAATCGAGATTCGTTAGGGTTCAGGGGCTTGATTATGCGGAGGGAAGGTGTTAGGCACCCCCCGACATCCGTGTTGCCACGGTGACCGCCATTTTTCAATTTAAACTGTTATATGAATGTGTGTGTGTGGGTCAATGTGCAATTATATGGAAGTAGTGCTATGCCTCGTTCCCACCTATACACAAAGGGTTTGAATTTTGTATAAAAGTTCAGTTTTAACAAGATATAGCAGTGATATTTTATAAAAGAGGTTTTTCAAACCCTTATGCTAAATAGGAATTGAGGCCTTTGATACTTCCATTTTATTATGTGTTCGGCTTGATTGTTTTTATTTTTGAGATACGAAGCATCTTCGAGAAAAAAATGTATAAAGTAGTGCCGAATTTCTTATGGGCATACACACAGATCAATGATCCATTCTGAAAGATCGTGCGACGTCTTAATGTCCACACATCAACGATGAGTTCAAAATACATCAAGATCACAAGCCCTGAAGAAACAAGCAAATATCAAGCAAGTATTAAGGCACAACTAAAAGGGAAGTGAATCAAAATATATTTCCCTACCATATATAATGATGTTTGATATATACATATGTGTTGTACATGACAAAATGGCTAAGATAGTCTATGCAGGAAAATACAAGTCTATCTATGGATCTGTATGTATGCGGACTATCATATCTAACATAGCATCCCTCTCCGAAGAAGGAGGTAACGCTGCAAGCTCCTGCCCAATGGTATCTACACGAGCTAGCAGATCCGAGGCCAACTGCATGGTGGCATGATGCTCATCAATGTATGCACTCATATCGACAAGGATGTCATTCGTAAGGGATTTCACAGAAGCACTATCTATGACGGCCACATCCTGGGAAGATAGGGCAGCATCTCGCTCTATAATCAATGCATCTCTGGCTGATCTGGCATCGTCTCACTCCAATAGAGCGGCGTCTCTCCCATCAAGAGCTGTCAACATCAAGGCCCTAGCCTGATCTCTCTCAAAGGTCATCAGATGAAGACTCTGCTCTAAATACTGTGCTGAATGCTGAATCACAGTAGCACTCATACTGGGAGAATCCATCATAACTGTTGGCAACCCACTAGTCAAATCCTCCTCGGTGGGAATATAAATCTCCTCCATAGGCTCCCCATTGTCGAAATCAATCCCTTGCACTTTGGATACTGCCATAGTCAATGCCGTCTCTGTCTCAATCCACGTAGAATACTCTACAGAACAACCTAGGTGGCTAATGGAAAATGCAGCTAGCTCACGCTGATCCCAACAGGCGTACAACCTGGATCTATCCTCTACTAATAAATGGCAAGAAGCTAAGCGCTGACTCAATACCCCCTCAAAAGGATGGAAGTCCTAGAACTGGTCAAACTGATACACATCATGACCAATGGGTGGTAAGTAGTCATGCCCCTCAAACCAGCAAGAGGGAGATAATCTATGCCTGGAGCATGAGTGATGAAGTTGTAGGGTGAGCTGAGCCCTGTACACGACAATATATCAAATGGATCTTTAATCCCTGCCAGGAAAACGGACCAAGATGCAAGATCTGTACACTCTGCAAGCTGAAAGGAGTACGATATGGCTATCTCATGGGTAAAACAATACCCATGTCATCGGAATGTGCCAATCGGTCTCAAGTGTGACATAAACCACACATACAACATGGCTGAACTGCATGTGAATACCCTTGCAGGGTAAGTGCTGCAATATGTGGCTGACCTCAGTGTCTCTACTATGATCATCGGTACAATGGTGTAACCCTCCCTGAGAGCTCTCACTACCATGATGAAGCTAGTATCTAGCTCATCCATGTACCGTGGCATGTATACATACGACAATACACACAGTAGCAAGACATCTACTCTGGCCGAGTGCCAATGATCATTCAGCATGGTGAAATCCCTGGAGTATCGTGTATAACTATCCTCAGAGCCAAATTTGTCCATCAAAAAATGTTGGGATACAACGTGACTGGATGTGATCTCATCTTGCACAACTCTACGCCTCAGCCCGGTGAGAGTCATAAGTTGTTTACTCATGTATAAACAATAATGGCCATCCGCGTCAAGGTCTCATCCCAAAGGCAAAGGTCAAATCAAACATGCATACTCCTCCAGAGTAGTAGTCAACTCGTGGATGCCAAACCAGAAGACCTATCTCTCCGGTATCCAATGCTCCAGCATACCCTCTATGAAGCCTGCGAGAACTTGAAACATCAGGAGAGTTATAGTATGATGCAATAACTGATCTACAGTCACCTTGTCTGAAGGTGACATACTAATCTACCACGATCTCAGACGGGATGCCACCAATACTGGTGGGGTATGATCAACGCGGCTAACTATCAAAGAAGACATCTGTGTGGGTTGTATCATAAGACCATCCAGGGGTCAATGCAGTATATCTCTGAACATACATATATATGCATAACATAATACATGCATGATAAAGAATAGATGGCAATATGATATAGGGAATGGAAAACTGTACATACATTCCTAAGTATATCATCATCTAATATATCTCTGTACAGCTAGAAAATACAGGGAAATGGGGCACAGACGCCCTACATCTAACAGAGGCCTATCAAAAGATATAGCAAGAATGGAGGAAAGCCACCCAGTATCTAACAGAGGCCTATCAAAAGAGATAACGAGAATATACATCAGAAGAAGACAATGGTGTCAATGTCTACATCATCAATCCTGTCCACCTGATGTAACTCCTCCTGAGTCACTAGATCTCTATCCACAGGGATGTCAGGCCTATACAAGGGAGGATCTGAACTGGGAAAGCAATATAGGTCACCTGAAGGGCCAGCGTCAGAGCTGGAAGGATCAAAACTATCTGGCTCTGAAGGATCTCTGCCCAAGTGCTGGATAAAGAAATGTGCCCGGTCCAACTGTCGGGTCAAATTGTCAATCTGTATCAAATTAGTCGGATCTCAGACATAGGCTAGCCAATCCGTCATCATCACAGATCCAGGAACCATATCCCTTATGAACTGAGTGGTGCGGTTCTGGGCTCCAATGGTACGAGGGAACCACCAATGCTGGAATATCTCCTAAGTTCAGGGACCCTCTGATAATGTAACACCGTCAACCCCGAACAATGGGATATCAATGACGGGTGACTGTGAAACAGGCCAATAATGCCTGACAAGAGGAAAGATTGGTATACAAATCTCTCTTGTGGTGCTCCTGATAGCACGCTCTCCTAAATAGAGCTCCCATCCTCCATCTGTGAAGAGAGGAATCCTACGGGTGGAAATTATGTACTCGACACCAGTCGGGTACCCATCCTCAAATCTAATGCTCAAATGATCCCCGAAATATGGAATCCATGTGATGACACCAGCTGTCAATAACTCCAGCTATAGGCAGCTATGAGTGAAACCCTCAGCTACAAGGACCTCCGCTAGTATGGAATGATGCCATCGTCGTCCTCGTGGGTAGGTATCTAATCCTAACACACTCACTGGACGTAAGCATGTGAGCCTCTCATAGGCCCAGAACTACCAACACAAAGGAAAACATCTACTATCAGTCAACACTCATAACCTGTACATGGGAAATTACAAGAGAAATACTCACCAGCAGAAATGGGTAAAATCCTTGCCAAGCCTCTGTCAAGCCCTGCGAACGCATGTGCATTCCCCTGAGGAAATAGACAAAGGTGTAGGAACCCCAATCATACTCTTTAATACTGTCCACGTGTTGTGTGGCGCTGATCAAAGCAAATGACACCATAGAAGAGTTATCAGCTACGAAGCAACCCCTAATGATCATCAGGAACAATCGCTGAAGAATGCGATCCCTGACTCTCACATCATCGAGTATGGGCTCACTCAACAGCCTGCTCATAGCATCTACGCTCAAAGGACCTGTACGAATAGTTCTGCCCTTGAGTGCCTCCACCGGAACTCCTAGCAAGGATCTGACGACAGTCGGGGTAATATCCGCCGTACAAGGCACTGGTGCCCCTCCAAACTCCATACCTGTGAAAAACCGCCAATCCATCAGCGTCATCATCACCTCACAGTCTAATAAATGGAGTGACTGAGTCTAGTGAAACCAGCGCTCAGACAATGCCCTGAGGTAACCCCAAGGACAATGGTGGGGAAGGATGGAAAAGAATGCACCAAATCCCCAATCATGCACGATCGCTCTATAGTCAGGATGCAGAGCCTGGTACATGGAGTAAATGCTGAACCAGTTCTCTCTAGGCTGTGTAAAGCTGGGAACCTACATCACAAAGTAGGTCAACCTCAGAATCCATTATTCCTCATCAATAGGAAAGAAGGAAGATCAAAATCTAGCTTTGTACCTCATTTGCATGCAAGTAAATTGAGGGGTGTCGACTCAAATCACCCAGAAGTTCTAAGTTCACCACCTGAATACTCGGGAGGTCCCTACAGGGAACATGTGAAGTAGGAGCGGGAGCCTCAACCGGTACATCCTCCTCCTCGTCCTCCACATCCGGTACATTAACCCGGACAGGACGTGTTACCGCCTCCGTCAAATGACGAGGCTGTCTATCTGAATGGGGTCGAGGCACTTCAGAAGCCCTCCTCCGTACACCAGAAGTGGTCCTACGGGAACTACTCGGCTGATCCAGATCCATATATCTGGACAACAAATCTTCAAATCACCTTAGAAAGGGTGTGGTAAATTCTTATCTAGAGCTTTTCAAAATGTAGTTTTATGACTACATGCATGCATGCATTATTTTAACATACATCTACAGTAGTGTTAAAAAATGTATGACAACCCAAAGCCTATATTTTGGAAAAAAAATTTCATAGTCCCCTTTGTAAATAAGACTATCGACATGCACATAGGCATGACTAGGTAGCCATTCAGTAGCACACCTACCCACAGTCATATACATCCTACATGCATTAATACATCAAAGTAAAAAATCTATAAGGGTAGCCTAATTACCAGGATTATTTTTCTTTTTTTCATCTTTGCTCATTTGTCCTCAAATAGGATAAGAAATAGCAAAAAAAGGTGTCAATTTGACTATTTCAAAAGTCAAAAAATTTCTCATCATTATGTTCAGCATGGTTTAATACTAACATTTACTATGTTAAATATTTTTTATCAAGTCATTTCAGCATGCATAATCACTACTATGTGTTTAGATGCATTTCGTGTGACATGTCATTTTCTAACGGATAAAAACTGGAAAAGAAGACATGCAAAAGTTACCAGGACAATGTAGAACACTTGTACGGTGACAAAATTTGCATAAAGTCGTCTGAGCTCAGCAGATCTAAAGAAGAGCTCTCTGATTTCCTTCGTGATGCAGCTTAAAAATGACTTGGGAAATCAACCAGCCAAATTAAAGGCAGTCATGGTTGGCCGCAGGTCCACCTGCGGCTGCTGCAGGTCCACCTACGGCTGATGCAGGTGTACCTGCGGCACCCTTATATGGGTCCCACCCCTCCGGCTCGGTCCAATTTGAGTTGCAAACGAGTTCTTACAAGCTGAAAAGGCCAAATCAGGAATAAAAATGTTACGCGATTGAGCAGAATAGCCTGAAATCCTGGTTTTCATGGGTCAAACTATGGCTTTACATATCACTCATTGGTCTTCGCCTGAACACAGGGTACACTATACCGATGATCTCAGCTGTTGCAAACTACATTCAGCAATACCTCATGAATGTCTGATGTCGCCAGTTTAGTGTCGTAGCCCTAAAACATTTTCCCCAGCCAGTTTTCATACATCCGTTGATGCACACGTCAACGAAGGTCAAGCATCCTTGACATTATCCCCAGCAGGGATCTCATCCGTTGATGCACATGTCAATGAAGGTCAGGTAACCCTGACAACACCGACTATTGGCAGTAACTCCAACAGAGCAGCGGAAAGGCCTGGCGGTACAAACCAGTGAAGAACATCCTCATCGGGGAGGACTGATGATGGAATATGTTATACACATCCTCAACAGAAAAAGCTTTATCCCCACGAAATCTCTTTTACATAAGAGATGCATCTTCAATGTGAAGTCTGTATCAAGGATTAAAGACTTTGGTGATAACCCCAACGTCAACATCTTAAAGATTCCTGGTAGCTGTGGATCATGCGTCCATGATAGTTTATCAGGCTGCTTATGTAATGCTCCCCCGGTAGAAGCAACAGGGAGTCTGCAATCACCCCATCATGTTGGAGAACAATCCAACAAACCACATACATTTGCATCATGTCATCATGCATTGCATCATAATCATCTTAACATATTTCAAGTGTCAAATATTCTTTATCCTATCCATGCCATTGCATTGCATGAATATGATAAAGAGGGGCATCTGTAGGCACTCGAAATTTTTTGCCTACCTGTTACTAACATTGCAAGAAGCACAAAATCTTATTTCAGAAATAACCCAGGAAGACAGCTCAGCTTTATGCCAAAAATACCACTGGAAGTTTAGTTTTAACCCCGAAAAACACACCGGGAGTATCATTTCCCACCTCAGAGATAACCCCGGGGAAAGCAGTGCAAATACCAGAAATTCCAACAGAGAAGGTCGATTCATCTTGGAGATAACCCTGAGATGTTCAGTCTTAGTCCCAGAAACAACACCGAGAAAGACAATGTCAACCTTGGAGATAACCCCAAGGAGTGTAGTTGCAGTTCCAGAGATAACCCCGGAGATGTTCGTTTCAGCCCATGCAGTTAGCTTCAACCTCGGGACTCACACTGAGGCACTCAACTCCCCAACCCAGAGATAACCCCGGGAGGACATGCACACCTCAGAGACAACCCTGAGTGCATTCAGCACTTGTAGCAACCAAATCTCAGAGATAACCCTGAGCAATGTCTGCTTTATCAGCCAAAATCAGAGATAACCCTGGTGAAGGGCAAAATCTCTAAATTGCCACCTCAAACCCACATGACACCGTCTCAACAAACAACAGTCAACATACATTCTACACAACAATGTCCAACAAGAACCAAGGAGTTGCAATCCTGAGTGACTAATACGCAAGGCAGAACACCGGATAGAATTTGAAGCTTGAAGACAAAGGACATGGTTCCATCTTCCTGACTTCGTACAACCTCTAATCCCATGTCATGGTGTAGCTCTCGACAACGGCAGTCCGAAATAGGTCTTATACACCTCAATCGGATGCTCGGATTGAAGTTCTACAAGTTCGAGCGGACATCACGTTGCATGAGTGCACGTACTTCGAGACGGCGGGACCCACGGAGCCTGGGGCACCCCGGGCAGCCGCAGGTGCATCTGTGGATGCCGCAGGTACACCTGCAACTCCCCTCTCTATAAATAGAGGGCTTGGGGTGGCCATATTCAAGAGAAAAAGGCGAGAAATCCCTGTCCAATTTGCTCTGTATACACCCTATATTTAGTGCTTTCTCATTTTAAACACTTGTGAGCTCACATATAGCTATTTTTTTACTGGCGGGAGCCGAGTTTTCATCCACTTAAAGCTATAGAAGTCTTCTTTGGCAGTCCACTGTAAGCCTTCTTACACACTTTAAAGCATTTCTCTTCATCTTAGCACACACTCTTCTTCACGTTGAGAGTCGTGTTGTTTGTGTATGCCCGAACTTCGGTCTGTGGTTTTCATTTTTGTTTGTATATATATATATATATATATATATATATTTATATATATGGACTAACATTATCGAGTTATGTCTCGGTTGAGCCTAGACTCACGATTTGGAGCGTTTATTTGCTTATATATATATATATATATATATATATATATATATATATATAAACTATTGTCAAACTTTGTTCGATGAGCCCGGATTTTATATCCTAATATGTTCTTGCTTTATATATATATATATATATATATATATATATATATATATATATATATATATATATATATATAGCGACAAATCATTGAAATGATAAACCGAGTAGGGATCGATATATATCATATGTATATGCGTTCAGCTTATATATATATATATATATATATATATATATATATATATATATATATATATATATATATATATATTTGGGGACTAAGCAAAATAGAAATAAGAAATAGAACAAACAAAGTAGTGCATGCAACTAATCACAATTTTGATTACTAAATAAAAACAAATTTATTGATAATTAAAATATTTACAAACAACACAGAAAATAAACTGACTTACTTATTAAAGAAACATTTAAAGAAGAAGAGAAGAGGGGTTAAGTAGGCTAAACAGTGGTAGAAACCTAAGATTCGTCTGAGAAGGAACTCAGAGTCTTACTAAGTTTCGAAGTCTGCTTTGCCAAATAAGTTCAGTTTCCTTGTATAGATCAAGGAAAGGGAACTATTACATTAACTGGGGTAAAATAATTACATAAAGAAAAGTAAAATATAGACACTTACTTTACTATTGATGAATAGTAATTACTTTTGACTAAATACAGACGCTTTTGGCCAAATAGCCTACAACTTTTGACTCATTGATGCTTTCGGTGGAAAAGAGAGCATCTTTTGTCTTTTGGAGCAGACGCATGTGACTAGGGCTGCTTTCAGTGGAAAAGTAGGAGATTCTTCTAATTGATTGGTGAGTTGGCTGCCGGAGCAGGTGCAAATAACTGAGGACATCAGGCAAATGGATCCTGAGCGTCTTATAGGTTGATGGTGCCGTATGGGTCATTATCATCATTGAGGTTACTAGGAGAACCATGACTGGAGGATGAAGAACATACTGAGGCTTCTTCATGTATGGCTTCGTCAATCCTTTTGTTGAGTGCTTGGGTAATTTTTATTAATTCTTTACTGGAACAATTTTTAAAATCAGAAATTTTATTGGAACATTCTGAACCAGTGGGACTGACTTTAGACTCTTTTGACTTGGATTTTGACTCTCTTTCTTTACTAGCCTGAGGAATGGTTGTGACTGGAAGAGGGGAAACTGGAGCAACAGGAAATTCCTGCTAAAACTGACCAACTATTCTGTTAATGTCAAATTTATCCCACCACTTAACTTAAAAGAGGCGAGACACTCGAGGGAGTGGATCTGACTGAATACCATTGACTGGAGTAGAGGGAGGTGGAATTCTGTACTGCCATTTAAGAATCTAAGAGATCTTATATTTACTAACAAATAAAAGAGTGAGGGGAACTCTATCATTCTTTGGATCTGTTTTACTGTGATTGCTAAAATGATTTAGTTGAACTTTAAGGAGGTCGGGAAGAAGGTCATAAGTAGAACCTAACCTATACCACCAAAGAACAAACCAATAGGGGATTGGGCTCTTGAATTTATGGTCAAATTGAATGAACCATGAATGACTATGTGATTCATTTTGGTGAAGGAGAACCTTGTACCAAGCTTCAATATAATCATAATAACAGAAAGAATTATCTTGACTAGAGAGATTCATAAGATCGGAGGGATTTTTCCCCCAATCAGACATTTGAACAAACTGTTTAATGTATAAAGAATGATAAAGAACTTTAGTCTTATCATTGTTGGCATAAATTGGTTTAATGTTTACTAACTCTATTTCCAGAAGAATATCCTTATAAAATACAAGAGATTTATAAGGAGCCATGGGCTGGAAATGCCATCCAGGGGGAAAAAACTGGGCAGCAAGCTTAATGGGATCATCTTTTGGTTTCATGTAGGGTTTAATATGAAAAAGGTAATTTTTCCACTTAAGCATATGCTCAGAAGGAGGATGACTAGGAGCTGAAGATGAAGCCTTGGTTGGATTACTAAAAGGGTCAATTGGTTAAAGCTTACTGGTTAAAGCTGAACTATATGGCTTGGGAAGTGTTCCAAGGACTGTGAATTTGTTTGACTGATAAACTGTGGTGACTGGGTGAGGAATCAAAGTTCCTCTGGGTTGATTACTTGGGCCAGTAGGGTGACCCGGACCCCTTGAGTAAGATGATCCTCTAATGCTCATGTCTGAATAGTACCTATATTGATAAATTCTCGAGTGAGAAAATCAGGAATTGAATTGTTACTACCTTTGATGTATTCAATATCAAAATAAAAAATGCTCAATATGGCTTGCCATCTAGCAAAAGAATGCTTAGAGGCTAGATTTTAAACATCCTTTTCTAAGATATATTTTGGTCGACTTCATAAATCAATACTTTTACTAAAAATTTCTCGATTTAATAGATCACTTTGAAAATTATTAATACATAATACTAAAGAAAGTATTTCTTTTTTAATAGTACTGTAATTTAATTGTGTACTATTCCATGCACTGGAATTAAAACGAACAATTTGTTCTGGGGAATCTGTAGTTAACTTTTGTTTAAGAATGCCTCCGAATCCAATATCTGAAGCGTAAGTTTCAACAATTTTATACGTTGAATCATTGGAAATGCTAAGACAGGGCAATGCCTTGACGTAAAATTTTACTTGTTGGACGACAGAAGTATGAACGTCAGTCCAAGGTGGAGGATTGTCTTGCAAACGCTGAAAAAGAGGTTTGCAAATCTTCCTAATATTCTTGTAAAACTTGCCAATATAATTGAGCGAGCCAAGAAATCTCTGCAGTTGGGTTTTATTGGTTATCTTATCAGGAAACTTGTCAGTAAATTGAATAGCTCTTTCAATGGGCTGAACTTGTCCTCTAAAGATATTAAGACTAAGAAACCTTACTCTGACTTGAAATAGGCTGCATTTGGAAGGTGAAAGAACTAGACCATTATCTTTAACTGTCTTGAAGAACGATTTCAAATGTTTAATGTGTTCTTCAATGGCCTTTGAAAAAATGAGAATATCATCGATATAAACGATAATAAAATGACTGAAAGGGTTTAATATGTCATTGAGAATATTTTGGAATTCACTAGGAGCATTTTTTAGGCCAAATGCCTGGACATTCCATTCGTAATGACCAAACGGAGTAGTGAATGTTGTTTTGTATCTATCATCGGGATGAATGGCAATCTGCCAGAAACCGGACTTAAGGTCAAATTTACTAATATTGTGGCATTACATAATCTATTGATAAGGTCGTCTTTGTTGGGAAGGGGATACCTAATCCATTCTAGAACCTTATTCAACGGTTTGTAATTAATGACTAGTCAAGGTACACCTCTTTCTTTTTCTGCTTCATTGTTAACATAGAAGACAGGACAAGACCAAGGGGATTTATTGAGTTTAATTAAACCTTTACTAAGGAGATAATTAATTTCCTTTTTACATAACTCTACTTGTTCATGATTCATTTGTATTGGCCTGACCTTAGTAGGAATTAGGTGTTCTTTGAATTCCTTAGCATAAGGGAGCCTTACAACATGTTTTTTCCGATGCCAAAAGGCATTAGGAGAATCAGAACAAAGAATGTCTTTTAAATAGATTTTTAACTCTTTAATTTTTTCTGAACTTTTTATTCTCAGAGATGTTCTTCAACTCTTTTGTACTTAATTTCTTCCTTTAAGAAATTCAAATGAGTGGATTTACAATTTAATAAATTTAATGATTTAGAAATAGATTCTTCTTGAATAAATTTTAAATCTCTTTCTTTTGGTTTAATAAGAAATTTAAATGTTATTTTCTTTCCTAAATGATTACAACTTAATCTCTTCATTACTCGGTAGTAAAAGGGTAAAGTAAATATATAAATGGTAATCCTAAGATGATCTTATCCGTAAGATTGCGGATTAAAACAAATGATGTTTTAAAACACATATTATCTCGATGCATACGAACATTAGGTAACTTATATTTAATTTCCATTTGACTACCATCGGTCAATTCAATTTTTCATTAGTTTTCCTATAGTAAATAGTTGATTAAGCCTTCTTGAATACGCTTTAAATCATACCGGTATCAACTAGTAAGGTGAAGTCAGATTGAAAAGGTTTTATCGACAACTAGATTAATGGAAATATACCATTTTTGATGGTGATATCCTTAATTCTTTTAAGTGAAAGACCTTGAACAAAAAGATCGCTTTCTTCCTTAGTACCGTATGATTCAGTTTCATCGTGATCTTCCTCACTGTGAGAAGAATCTTGAACATGAAGGTCGGATATTTTGTCATCAAAATCTTTTCTTAAATTAGAGACTTCTAATTTTAGGTTACAAATTTCCTTTTTTAGTTTATTGACTTCTTGATTTAATTCTGGAAGGGTTACTTCCTTAACCGGAGTTTTAAATCGTTCTAGGGTTTTATTTAGACTAAATACTGGTTTAACTTTAGCCTTAACAATTTTATCCTTAACTCTATTATCTTTAGTCAATAAATCTTTTAATTGTTTAATATACTGAGATTTTAACTCAGGATCAGAAATTTTACTGATTAAATCAATTAGCAGAGAGCTTTCTTCTTCATCTTTATTAATTACATTGATTTGCTTAATGCAACACTTTTCGTTGCAATTGTTAGTACAAATAGTGACTTCGTCATTGTCACTATCTGTTTCATGATTACTAGAACTGCTATTAGAAGAATAAGGAATATCAGAACCTTCATCATTACTGACATTGTTCTCTATTCTCATTAGTTCTAATAATTGTTCAGTATCTTCGCTAGAGATATTTAATTGAGATAATTTCTTTTTTATTTTGTATTCATTTTTGTAATGCCCTTTCTGCCCACAATTGTGGCTAACAATTTTACTTTTATCAAAATTTTTTAGATGATTTTTTATTATATTTTTTATTTGTGGGTTTAGGTTTACTATAATAATCTTCTTAATTTTTATCTTTTCTATGTCTGCGTCTTTGTTTATGACGTTTGTTACTTTTATGATAATCAATATGTTTATGCGAGTGCTTCCTTCTGGAGGGAGCAACTGGTGGTAAACCATATTGTTCACAGAACGTGCCTAACTCGTATTTACCTTTCTTTTTGTCTTTACTGGCTTGTTTAGCTAATTTAAAGTCAATACACATTTTTAATCCAATTTTTTGAATATAACTGATTATGTCACCATATGTTAGGTTATCATAATCGATATATCCTAAATCTTTGCTTAACTCTTCACGAACTTTATGTGCGAATAATAATGAAGGTAAACCATCGATTTAATTTTTCTTTCCGTAATGGTTTGTTACTATCGGGTCAAGATCATAACTCGTGAAGTAAACACATCTTTATACCACCTAAAATCACTTAGGGTGGGACAAGTGAGGTTACTTAATCGGTCGTGAATTCTCTCAAGAATATTATCGAGTACCAACAAAATGTTTAATAATGGTAAAAATTAAAGAATTAACACCATCTCGCGGACCAATACCAACATCTTCATCAAAGATGGGATTGCCGTCATCGTCTATCTGAATAGCATGAATTATTGATAATCTAGTATCTTCAGTGAGATGTTTTGCCCACCAAGATCTCGAGAATACCAAAGAATCCACTAGCTAACAACTCAACAATATCCGGGCCGAGACAAAGTTGTTAAATTTAGTTATATAGTCATTTGCTACCATGTATATGTGGTTCAATTTATTTAATATCTCTTGTTCACCAATCCATCAATATTCCATTCATAGATTTTATTAGATGCTACGTAAAACCGCTTATCTAGATTTCTCTCTTCGAACTCAGATCCGGAGGAGTAGGTCTAGAATACCGCTTTACGTTATACTAGTGTTTTTGATTGTTAATTTATTTAACTGATCATTAAAGTTCGGAATTAAACCAGTATCAAAACGATCTGACTGACTACTGCTTTCAATATCAGTTTCAACTTGATCAATAGTAGCAATAGTGCCACTTGGACCGGGTTCAGTTTTTAATTTTTTAAATAACTTATCAATTGATCGAACAAGTTCACTATCATCATTAGGAAGACCTAATTTACTTCTATTTTCTGGTAAACTTATTAAAGGATTTTCAATTTTTGAATCGGGTTTTTTGATAATGGTTTCTTCAAACTTTTCTTCAATCCTATCTAGCTGTCTTCCTACAGTTGCTAGATATTGATTACTAAAATTTAATTGTTCAATTATTTTTTTATCATCTTTGTTACCATCTGAAATCTTAAAAGGGCTGGCAACAACAGATGTATTTTTAACTGGGATTAGAACAGTTTCTAATGGGGGATGACTAGAAGAAATTTTTGACTTATCTTCTCGTATCCATTGAGTTTTAGTAATAACACTACATTTACCTTGATATTGATCATACCAATCGTAAAAGGTAATGTTTATTTTTTCACTGTTAATAAAACGTTTCCATCTATTAACCATTTTATCACGTTCCTTTTTGGAAGGGTGATTGGAGCGAAACTGGTGTCTTTTTTCTTTATTAGATTTAGAATTAAAATTCTTTACAAGATTGTCCCAATCTAATATGAATTCTTTTTTAATGACTCTTAGTTGATTATTAATAGGGATTTCAAAATCAATCGAGTTAGAAATTCGTAAAAGAAGAAGAGAGGAGGATTCCTCTTCAACAGTAATCAACTTGTGCATATAAAAAGGGTGACTAGCTTGACCTCGATTAAGGATTCCCTTTAATTTAATATCCCTAATCGAACGATTATCGAGTACTTCAAAGATCTCTTCTAGTGTGAACAAGGTGCTAAAGAACTAGTAAAATCTTCAATAATAATCGGTCTTCTGCACGCTCAAAACTTATCTTGACTGCTCCATCGTAAAATTGCTTAACATTTTCAATATTTAATGATTATCGACTACAAAGTTGTCAGGAATTTCATTGGGTAAAGTCCATCGACTAGGTAACGTAATATCCTTCCGAGGATGGTTCTCGGATTTAAATATTAGCATCACTAGTTGAACTCAATTAATACGCTTTTGATCTTTAGGACTTTTATTAAGAGCATGAACATTTAAATTCATTTTCATGGTCTTATAATAAATCTCAGAATCAAAGCTATGGGTTGAGAACCCTCAATCATATGAGTGATCTCACCAGATGTTTTAATGTTTAATGTTAAAGCTTTTAATAGATGTTGATCACTAAGGCTTAGTGTGAAATCAGGATAGCAATTAAAATGGATAGGTCCATTGTGAAAACTTGATTCCATCGCTCCTATCATACTAGGATAGTAATTCAGGAACCTAGCATCTCTAAGACAAAGGTAGATGCTTGAATTAATTCCCTTAATGTTCAATGGTTTAACTGCAACTTGTACTAGACCAATGTGGATAAAATTGTAACCTTTCTTCCTATGTTTTTTAATGACATCAGAAGATAAAAGACTACAATTTTCATACTCTTTGTTAATTTCGTAAACTTTTTCTATAGTTTTAACATTATAATCGGTTTTGAAGTTATCAAAAAATGTTGACTGGTAAATTTCTTTAGGAGATACTCTAGGTATGTTCCAATTATGTAAAGCTTAACTAATGTTTTCATAATCGTGTGATTCTTGGTTAACTATGTCCGAACAGAGGCAAAGTCAACCTGCACTAGTTGAGGAGTTAGACTCGAATAATCTAATCATCTTTTACGATTTTCAAAATAAATTTTATTCATTATTCTTCCATTCATACCCTCTTACCTTAGTATGCACTCATACCGTGTTCTATACCTAAACACCGCCCCACCCAAGAGACTTACAAAAGGTAGACACGAACAAGGTGGATCAAGTAAGTTAGGTGACTTTAATAAGAATAAAAGAGAAAATTTTGAAAATAGTAAACGAATGAACAGACTACTAGATCTTACTGGCAACTAGAAACAAATAACTATATATATATATATATATATACACACACATTTCTGTCAGGCCTGGAGTTTACTTCGTGGCCTTTTACTGCTTTATTTATATTTCATCCCGCCTAAAGTTTACTTCGTGGCGGTTGATCGTTTTTACTGCTTTATTTACATTCAGTCCCGCCTGGCGTTTACTTCGTGGTAGTTGATCGCATTTATTGCTTTATTTACATTTCTAATCCCCCGTGGAGGTGCTTCGTGGTGGTTGATCATATCTATATAAATATATATATATATATATATATATATTTACCGCTTTTATATATTTACATTTCTGATCCCCCATGAAGGTGCTTCGTGGTGGTTGATCATGTCTGTATATATATATATATATATATATATATATATATTTATAACTTTTATATATATAACTGCTTACTGCATTTCATATAAACTGCAACATCATGTGAGCATAGGAATCGTGTGATCACAGATTCAGTTCACTGAATCTAGTTTCGATTCCCGTGATGGACATTTTCAACTATAAGTAGCTTGTAAATTATTCACGGTGTTTAAATTTCCTTAGATGGCTTTCATGCCCATGAGGAGTTTGGCACTGCTATATATTATTTTCTCGAGGATGCTTCGCATCTCGAAAATAAAAGCAACCAAGCCGAACATTTAATAATAAAATGTAAGTATCAAAGGCCTCAATTACTATTGAGCACAGGGTTTGAAAAACTTCTTTTACAAAACATCATTGCCATATCTTGTTTAAAATTAAATTTTTATACAAATTCAAACCCTTTGTATATAGGTGTGAACGAGGCCTCGCACTACTTCTAAATAACAGTACATTGACCCACACACACACACACATTCATATAACAGTTTTTTGAAAAGTGGCGGTCACCGTGGTAACACGGATGTCGGAGGGTGTCTAGCACCTTCCCTCTGCATAATCAAGCCCCCGAACCCAAATGAATCTAGGTTTCATAGACCCGTTTAACAGTGTCACATTACTGGGTCAATGTGCAAACCTTTTCTCGGTTGCGTTGGTGCAACCACTTAAAAATACAAATTGGCGACTCTTACAGTCAAATCGTCGACATATACATGTCGGACCTTTTTCACTTATTTTTTCAAACAAATCTCACCTAACATGAGAACACCAAAGAACAAGAACAAAAAAGGGACAAATAAAAATCATGACATCGACGATCGGTTATCACCAAATCTCTTTTCAAAATTTATCATTGCATATCTTCAACACATTACCTTAATATAAGTTTTATTTATTACCACTCCAACCATTCTTCTCAATAAATTCTTGTAAGTTTTATTTCATAACCTTTACTTAGACTCAATTATATTTGAGTATTACATATTCTTTGACCCGTTCATTATCTTTCTCCAAGGATCATTATCATGTACTAGATTCTCCAACTCTCGGGACATTACATTCACCCCTTCTTCTAAAAATCTCATCCTCAAAATTTTGACTTACTAATATTCGTTCATTCCATTTATCAAAATAGATTTTATGTTAATATTTATTTATTCATTAGGTTCTACAACCAAATTCTTTCTCTAAGGATCTTTTTAAGATCATTATATTCCTCACCTCTTCCTCTTCTAAGAGTTTCACATTTCCCTTCTTTCTGGAATTTCATTTCTTTCCTACCTAACTTTTTCGACTTCCCCCTCCCACTCCTTTTTCTGTATTCTTGCTGCTCATCTTCTTATTTTTTTCTAATTGGCCTTCAGTTCTTTTAAACGCCTCTCCATCTTTCGTCTTCCTTTGTTCCATTATGTTCAGCCACAACCATCTCTCGGCAGGGAACTCAAAGAGTAGTCTTTCTAAAGACCTTTTTGCTGAGTATGGAGTCTCTCATCCGAACTCATAGGAATCTCTACCTCCTCATCTTGGAGTCGAGGATATAGCGGAGTCAGCCCCCTTTTTGGGTGGTACGGGAACCAACTTTAGCTCTGAGGACTCGTCAACCAATACTCTGGCTCAAGATATGGATATCGGTAATGCTATGGGGGCCAGTGCTAGGGAAATATTCTCAGCTGCTCATCTTTTTTCCCAGAAAGAGAGGGAGGAAGCTCTGTTTGAAAGGAAGAAAAACATGCATTTAATGTCCTTTTTAACTACTCATGGAATTACTACAAATGATGTTCAACATTTCTTGTCGGATGGTAAGAAGGTCCATTTTCCAAGTGAACACGAGGTACCTGTGGTTAGTCCAAAACCGGATATCCCCCTGCGTTCATCTAGCTATCTGGGTGGAGATCTTCAACATGTCTTATATGTTGGTGAGGGCTCTAGGCCAGAAGGATCAGCCCCGGCGTCTGAGGTAGGTGGACGCTCAAAACCAGTGGTTTTGGCTCGGTCTCCCACAAACTCAGGTCTTGTCAAAAATGGCCTCTTAGGGTCAGCCATTTCAAAATCTCCTGCTTTTTCCCTTGAGGAAGGAGAAATCCCTGCACCAGGTCAGAAAGCCACCACCAAAACTTGGAGTGATGTGGTTGGTAAAGCTAATGTCAGGTCTTCTAGGCTCCTTTCGTACCACCCACCTACTTCGACTTCTATTGATGGGGTATTATCTATTATCCCTCCGAACGATATGCTCCGTAGAGGCAACCAAATCTGGGCAGCCAGTCTAGTGGGATACTTTCTTCACTCCTCTCTTCCCTATAAAGTAGTTGAGCCTATAGCTAGGAGACTTTGGGGTCATCTTGGGCTTTCTGATGTTTTCCTCCACAACAAAGGCTACTACATTTTAAAAATTTGGTTCAGCTTTGGAATGTGATCATATTCTGGCATCTGGTCCTTGGCACATCACTTCTAAGATCATGGTCCTTCAGAAATGGAAAGAAGGTGTTGAGTTCTCAAAAACTGAATGTAACACATTTCCAATATGGGTCAAACTTAGTAATATTCCTCTTTCTTATTGGTTTGACGAAAGTATTAGTTATATTACTAGTTTAATTGGTAAACCTTTGTTCACATATGAGATGACATCTAAGAATGATTTCTTGAACTTTGCCAGAGTTTGTATTGAAGTCAAGGCCTCATTTTCTTTTCCTCCTTCTATTCGAGTAGCCACCAAGCAAGATGAAGCATTGGAATACTTTTTTACCTCGGTTGAGGTGGAATACCAAAGTAAACCCCCCACTTGTCCCAAGTGCCTTGTGTTTGGGTATTCTCCCCTCAAATGTCCTAAAGCTAGTTACCAGTAGATCCCTAAAGAACCAAGGTCTTATGCAAATGATAAAATGCAGTCTGCTTTGGATGGTAAGACAAAGATGAAAAAGATGGCAAATATGCAAGCTATTGTTGGAAATTATTCCACTGGAGTACCAAAGACTGGGAACGCAGCTATCAAGATCATTACGGAAGGGTCCTCCATGAATGACTGGGTTATAGTGGGGAGGGGAGTAAAATCTGGTTCAGTTACCCCAATTCGCAGCAATGCTATGATTATATCCAAAACCTTTGCTCCAATGACTCAAGAGGACCAGATCATTGGCTCAGACACAGATTCACCTGTAGCCATGAATCCTCTTCTGGTTAGTAAACTCAAGGCAATAGATGAAATAGAAGGGAAGGACCTAAAAAATAAACAAATCATAGGTATGGAAAATCCAAAGGCTGCTAAAAAGAGAAAAGGCAAGGGTAAAACTGGTAACACCCCCCCCCCCCCCACCCCCATCAGTTTGATTATGTTAGCATCCTATAATATTAGAGGTTTAAATAAAAAGCCTAAACAGGCTTATGTTAAGCAAATCATTGCAGACTATAATATTTCTATTATTGGTTTAATTGAGACTAGAGTTAAATCTTCTAAAGCTCCCAAAATTTCAAGAAAACTGTGTATGAACTGGGAATGGGCTTTTAACTATGACTTCCATAATAATGGTTGAATTTAGGTAGGGTGGAATCCTCTCCTCTGAAAACTCGATATCCTATTTGTTTCCTCCCAGGTTATGGCCTTCAGGCGAGGAGGTGGTTGTGTCCAGTTCATGGCCTTCGGGAGAGCATGGCTTTGGGTGAGCATGTGGATTTGGGTTGCGAGCATGAAGGTGTGTGAACATGAGGTATGAGCCGCGTGGGGGTTGGCTACTATCAACTGTATTTTCATCAAGGCCACAATCTGTAATCAATACTGTATTTGGTTGTTAGTTTAACTTGTTATGTTGGGTTCTCTTCCATGTATCGTATCATCATCTATATAACTTAGATGATGCTACTATATTCTGGGGTATGCCCCTTAGCCATTGTATTTGGTCATTTTTATATACAAACAAACTTAGCAAAAAAAATTAAAACTTTTATGTCTTCTTACTTTAATTCCCTAAATCAAAACCTTTATCATTTACACATCTCTGAATCAATTTTATTTTATGATTCGCTTAGTCAAAGTTATTATATAAAATCTTAAATTTCAATCTGATAACCTTTGCATATCAGATAACTCAAACTTTACAGTTTATTATTACATAATTATTGTGATTTATCAAGTACATTTCTCTAAACTTTTATCTTTACCTACCTTTGATACTTAGTTTATTACTCACTTTATCAGAGTTAATAAATAAAACTTATATCCAGGTTTAATACCCTTTATACAACGGACAAAACTTAAACTTTATAACTCAACATCTAATATACATCATAAAACATTGAGTACATCTCATGAACCTTTATCATGGTTTAAAGAAATAACAATCTTTAGCTAAAATATTAATCTTCGTGTATTATTTTTGATCCATATCATTCAAGTAGCACATAGTGTTACCTTCAATCCTTAACCTGCAAAAATAGTTATTTGCAAGGTTGAGCTTGACAACCCAGCAAATCTAACAGTTTTCATGCAACACGTAGCACATAAATAACATGGTCATCTTGTACATCATAAACATTGGACTAACATAACATACATGCTACAGTTCATATAACAAGTATAAAGATTGAGTTTCTTACTTAATCAGCATTCATTTCTCAATCAACGTAGTCATAAATTGACTTTATCATTTCATACTTTCAACATATATATAACACATCATGCTATTTGCAATAAATATTTAAAACAGTTCATCATGAAGTTCACATAGCAAATAGGAACTGAAAGACTTGCCTTGATCGTTGTTTATCAATAATAGTTTAACAGCTTACAGCTATCTGCACTTCACGTGCCCTACACAATTATATAATCATGCACATTGTAGACACTCAAAATTTTCTGCACACCTGTTACTAACATTGCAGGAGGGCAGATTCGTCTTTTGGAGATAACACTGGAAGACAGCTTACATCCATTCCGGATACTACCGGAAGGTCAAGTTCAAAACCTGGGACACACACCGGGAACATCATATCCAAACCCCGGAACACACATCAGAAGAATCATTTCCAACGTCGGAGATAACCCCGAGTTTCGTCCTTGGCGATAACCCCAAGGAGTGTTGTTACAGTTCCGGCGTTAACTCCGGAAAGGCTTGTTTCAAACACATGCGATCAGCTTCAAGCTCAAACCTCCTGTCGAGGCACTCATCCCTCAGACCTGTAGCTAACAACGGGTAGACAGGCACACTCACAAGATGACCTTGCGGTATTCAAACACTTGCAGCAGTCCAATCTCAGAAGTAACCCTGGGTAACGTCTGCTTTCAACTCAAATTGACGATAACCCCGGCGAAGAGTCAAACATCATCTTGCCACATCAACACCTGCTTGTCATCTCAACACTTCATACATACATACATACATACAACAATGTCCCACAAGAACCGAGGAGTTACAATCCCGAGTGACTATTACGCGTGGCAGTACACCGGATAGAATTTGAAGCTTAAAGACTATAGGCATGGTCCCCTCTTCCTGACTTCGTACAACCTCTAATTCATGTCATTGCGTAACTCTCGACACAAGCGGTTCGAAGAAGGTCACATATACCTCATTCGGATGCTCGAAATGAAGTTCTGCAAGTTCGAGCGGACATTACAGTGCACGAGTGTATGTACTTCGAGACGACGGGACTCGCGAAGCCCGGGGACACCTCGACCAGCCGCAGGTGTAACTGCAGCTACCGCAGGTGTACCTGATGCGGCCATCAGTCCATAAATATAGACCTTAGGGTTAGCCATTTGGAAGAGATAGAATAGAGAGAAAAGGCGAGGAAGCCCTGTCCAATTTACTCTGTACACACACATATTGAGTGTTTCCTCAGTTTAAACATCTGTTAGCTCACATATAGCTATACTTTTATCTGGTGGGAGCTGAGTGTTTATCCACATAGAGTCATACAAGTCTACATTGGCAGCCCATTGTAAGCCTTCTTACATTCTATAAATCCTTTCTTTTCATATTAGCACACACTGTTATACACATTGAGAGTCGTGTTGTGTGTGTTTGCCCTGACTTCGATCCGTGGTTTTCATTTCTGTCTGTATATATATACTTATATATATGTATATATTTTATATATGGACTAACATTATCAAGTTATGCCTCGATTGAGCCTGCACTTATATCCGGAGCGCGTTTACTTGCTTATATATATATATATATATATATATATATATATATATATATATAAATTGTGGTCGACTCTACTCTGATGAGCCTGACTTATGTCTAGAGCGCTTTCTTAACTTATATATATATATATATATATATATATATATATATATATACTTATATATATAACTGTTGTCAGACATATCTGATGAGCCTGGATTTTATATCCGGAGCATTTACCTGCTTTATATATATATATATATATACACTTATATATATAATTGTTGTCGGACATATCTGATGAGCCTAGATTTACATCCGGTGCGTTTACTGCTTATATATATATATATATATATATATATATATATACACACACATTTCGCCCTGCCTGGAGTTTACTTCATGGCAGTTGATCACTTTTATAGTTTTATTTACATTTCGTCCCACCTGGAGTTTACTTCGTAGTGGTTGATCATGTCCATATATATATATTTAGGGAGAAGGGTCAAAAATGCCCCTGACTTTTACCGCGATGTCTACCGAGCACCCTATACTTTTTTTTGTCCAAAAGTACCCCTAACATTATAATTTTTGGGTCGATTATACCCCTGCCGTTAACCAACATGCCAAATAGACAAACGGAGTTAATACTTGGACATATTTTGCTTACGTGGCTGCCACATGGACGGATTAAATACTAATATATAAAATACTAAAATACTAATAATAAAAACATCGACGGCTAGTGCCAGCCCACCATCAAGAACTCAAACCAATTCCTCTCCATAACCCAGATTAATCCTCTCAGTTTTCCATCTTTTTAACATTACCCAGAACCCAAAAAAACAATTCAGAACAAAGAATCATGAATTCTAGTTTCTTGATTCTTTCTCTCCTACTTTCTCTCTATATCTATAGCCTCCCCTGCTCCTGGACGACCCCACCAAGAATAACTCCTCCAATAAATCATGTCCCATCGACTTTGGCTATGTCTTAAGAGTCCCATGGCCCATTTTTGATTGCCAAAACTTCCCAAATCCATCTCAAAGCACCAATAAGAGCCATTGCTGCCAAACCCTCTTGAGCCTTTTTGGGATAGGCCTTTCTCAAAACCATAAAAACCTCCTTTTTCAACTCCCAAATTTACCCATTTCAGGTCTCTTGATAACTGATTTTCAAGTAAATCTCAACTCTTTAGCTCTCCTTCTAACCCCGACCTCCGTCTGCTTTTTGATCCTTTTGAGTTTATTAGCACAATCTGATATTTGTGCTTCCATTCGCACCACTAAAGATTGGCTAGCCAAGCTTGGCTCAACAACTCCACTTGACTCGGCTTGTTTTGGTTTGACCTAAATCGATCCGATTATCTGTGATGCTCGCATGGCGGCCAGATTAAGGGTTCAGCCTATTTGATTGCAATTGATGATAATAGATCTCATTCCACTAAATGTTTTTACTTTACTATTCGAACCTCAAATACAAGTTGTGAGTCGAGTAGCATAAGTTTAGATGAAACTGCATTTAGTCGTAGAGTTCCTTAACATTGACGACTAGTGTCGTCACCATTCTACGACTCTCACCGTTGGACTTCAAGTGGTCAGAACTGTAGGAGATTCTATCGTCCAAAGTGAAGAGACCACCGCTTCTAGTGTAGAACTTAAGATGGGTTAAGCGGAAATGAGGGAGGCCACCACAGGGTCAGGCGAAACCACGGGGAGAGAAGGAGGAAGATTGTGGTTGGAGATCTAGAAGTAGAATCTGGAGATCTGGAGATCTAGAGAGAAGGAGGAGCATTTTAATTCTGATTATGGAATTGAAATTTTCTCTCTAATTATTTTAGTATTTTAGTATCTTAGTATTTTACATATTAGTATTTAATCCGTCTATGTGGCAGCCATGTAAGCAAAATATGTCTAAGTGTTAATTTTGTTTGTCTATTTGGCATGTCTGTCAACGGTAGGGGTATAATCGACCCAAAAATTGTAAAAAAAAAAGTATAGGGTGCTCGGTAGACATCGCGGTAAAAGTCAGGGGCATTTTTAACCCTTCTCCCTATATATTTACCCCTTTTATATATTTATATTTCTGATCCCCCATGGAGTTGCTTCGTGGTGGTTGATCATGTCTGTATATATATATTTACAGCTTTTATATGTATAACTGCTTACTGCTTTCCATACAAATTGCGGTATCATGTGAGCCTAGGAATCATGTGATCACAGATTCACCATCAATCTAGATTCTGGCTTCCCATGATGGACATTTTTCAAATTGTAAAGCGACTTGAACATTATTTACAATGTCTGAATTTCCTTGGATAGCTGTCATGTCCATGAGGAGTTTGGCACTCCTGTATATTATTTTCTCGAAGATGCCTCGCATCTCAAAAATAAAAGTAAACAAGCCGAACATTTAATAATAAAATGGAAGTATCAAAGGCCTCAATTACTATTGAGCACAGGGTTTGAAAAACCTCTTTTTTACAAAACTTCATTGATATATCTAGTTAAAACTGAATTTTTCTATAAATTCAAACCCTTTGTATATAGGTGTGAATGAGGCATATCACTACTTCTAAATAATTGCACATTGATCCACACACACACACACACACACATTCATATAATAGTTTCTTTGAAAAGTGGCGGTCATCGTATAACACGGATGTTCTGGGTGCCTAACACCTTCCTCTCGGCATAATCAAGCCCCAGAACTCAAATGAATCTCTTGCTTTCACAGAGACCCATTTAGCGTTGTCATATCATCGGGTCAATGTGCAAACCTTTTTCTTCAAGCGTTAGTGCAACTAGTTAAATACACCAACCGGAGACTCTTAAAGTCAAATCGTCGACATTATACATGTCGGACCTTTTTCACTTGTTTTTTCAAAACAAATCTCACATTAACATGAGAACACCAAAGAACAAGTAACAAAAAGGGACACTAAAAAATCCCGACGTCGACAGGTGGCAACTCATTTGGGGACTCCAGTAAGAGGGCTTAAGCCGCTATTACAAGCTTTTCAAAAATGTTATATGCTTGTGTGTGAATATTGCATTTACATTTATGATGAATGTGTATCTTACTTACTGCACTGCTAAATATCTTATCTGTGATATTATTGCTTCGCAGATGTCATCATTTTGCATAAACGGTGAGACACGTTGTATTGGAATGTATGTTGTGTGGTTCCTCCACCAGGAGGCTATCCTGTCGGTGTTTGATTACTGGACTCGTAGGAAGAATAATTCCAACGGGGCTCAGGAAAGGCACCACCCAGATTTGCTCCAATTGAAAGACCGGATTAACTTCCCGTCAAGTAGATTGCGATGATCTGGGAACCTTCATGCCAAAAATCCGCGAGAGTAACCCTAAGATAGGTCAACCTCTGATAAACCAAACGCGGAGGAAAGTCTCTTCATGCTTTCCATTTTCAATTACTTGTAAAAGTATTTACTTTTAATTTTATTCCATGTTCATCTTTATGTAATGGAAAATATGAAGATTATCTATGCATGCATATTATCAATTAACACTCGGTTTTGCAGGAAAATATTCCTAAAATGGACATGTTATGATAACATTTACATTATCCCTAAGACTAAACTATATAAGTCTTTTGTAGGGAAATCATTGGGCCTGTTACCCGCTCAAAATCCAAAAAGGCCACGAGCCTACAACCAATCATGTCTTCTTCTGACCAGTTTAATACTGTTTCCCGAGAAGAATTTGACGGATTAAGTAAACAAATTACAAATTTGGCTGTTCTGCTGAAAGAATTGCATCAATCTACTCAAGGTACAAAGATATCTATATATATAGAATCCTTTGCACAAGGAGGAGCTCAAGGTTTGGAAAAAATAATTCCAGAACCTCAGTTGGATACGACCAACAAAGACCCTAAAAACACCCATCTCAAAGGAGATCCAGACACTGGTGATATCAGGAAGAAGGTCCTCCAAATGGAGGAAACTATCCGTGTTCTCAAAGGGATTGGAACACATGGAAGTGTTTCATATGCTGACCTTCGCATCTTTCCTGGTGTTCATTATCCAGAGAAATTCAAAACCCCTAATTTTGAAAAGTATGATGGATTAGGGGATCCTTATACCCATTTAAAGGTATTCATTGGAGAACTTGGATCTTATGCGAAAAATGAAAAGCTCATAATGCAGCTGTTTTAGATAAGTCTGACTGGAGAAGCCCGTTCATGGTATACCAGATTAGACAACTCAAAGATCCATAGCTGGGAAGAGCTGGCTCACGCCTTCCTCACTCAATACAGTTTTCAGTCTTAGATGGCTCCTGACCGATACCAAATTACCAAGGTCAAGAAACAGTCTAATGAGTCTTTCAGAGAGTATGCTCAAAGGTGGAGGCGCCTTGCTGCTCAAGTTATTCCTTCCATGATGGAATCAGAAATGGTCATGACATTCAGAGATATACAGGAAGCGCCTTTCTATGAGAGAGCCTTAGTTGGTATTGGCAATCCATTATCTGAAATGATCAAGCACGGAGAGATGGCTGAGATGGGATTGACGTCTGGAAAAATTCAAGACCTAGCCGCTCTTAAAGCTGTTGCTGAGCACATCTAGTCCGGATCTTATGGAAACAACCCACGGAGGGTCCATAAAAAGAAAGAGGAGGATGTTTCCTTGATACTACAAGGTCAAAAAGGCAATCAAAGCATGCCTATACAGAGGAGAAATTATTCCCCTTTTCAAGCACAATCTTCAAACCCTCAATTGCCTAAAGGTGAAGATGCAAAGCGACCTCGGATGTTCACACCCTTAGGGGACTCGCTCGAGAATATTCTTTCTCTTCTGACTACTTAGAAGAAAATTACACATCTTCTTCCACCAGTCAACCCTAATGGGAGGGGTTTTAATGCTACTCGAAAGTGTGCTTATCATGTCGGAGCACCTAGACATGATACTTGAGATTGTTGGGCCTTAAAACAGAAGATCCAAGATTTAATAGACAACGGTGAGATCGTGGTCACCAAACCAGATCAACCTCATGTGCAAGACAATCCCCTCACTCAACACAAAGAAGAAGAGGTCAACATTATCAGTTGGAGCACTGGACAGAGTTCCAGTTTTAACAATGAATCATCCCCGATCATCAAAGATGGTGTTGACAAATGGGATTATGCAAAGTTCCAGTTTACTATAGAACGAAAGATGAAAGCTCTTGGCAAACAAATTGAGCAATTGGCAGAACCGGTGACCCACCAGCATCAAATCACACGTCAATTAATCAGGCAGGAGCATGCCTATCTCCTTTCATTTGTTATGAATGCTCCATCACCACCTTCAGAAAGCAAAGCTATGGAGGATAAGGTTGCAAAGAGAGCAAATGCTAAAGCCCGTCGGGATTTTGCCAATCAGAGAGAATTTACATATCTACGCCAATCTATGGAGGAGATACTACAAATGTTGATCAACGAAGGAAGAATTACCTTCCTTCTGCCTCCAATCAATCCCCGGTCAGGATGGTTCAATTCTGATGAAGTGTATCAATATCATTCACACTCTCGCGGTCACAACATAGAAGAATGCTGAGCACTCCACCATCTTATTCAGAATCTTATTGATAGCGGTGTCCTGCAACTAGCAGATGATTACAATGTGCAACTCAAGAGTGGGAATGCATGTCCTACCAAATGGAAGGGATCAGTAGCAGTTATATCCGAAGTGGATGATGAGACTATCAAAGTATTTCCCATACAACCAATTCAACTCAAAGGAGCTGACAATCCTTTGAAAGTGGCCGCACAAGAGCCAATTTCTTTACCCTTCAGACTACAACATCCTGTTGTCAGCGTACACAAATTTCCATGGAATTATGGAGAAGCTGAAGGATCCACGTCTCATACTACTGCTACAGCGTCGAAGGAAAATCCACTATATCTTCCTCAATGGGTTATGAAACCTATTTGTGAAGCAAAGGGGAAGATTCCCATGGAGAAGATTGAAAAAATCCTCCGCACTATGGGCCACAATGAAGCCAATGTGGTCTTAAACTTACGAGAAGCTCCACACCAGATATCTATACTGGACTTATTTTTCTCTTCCGAAGATCATCGAAAGATCTTATTGAAGGTTTTGGAAGCCTACTTGCCAAAATCAGTGGATGTGGAAAAATTTCAACATTTGGTTGATCACATTTTCAACAACAATGTGATATCCTTCACTGATGATGATATACCACCCAAAGGGACTGGTCATTGCAAGCCATTGCACATTGCAGTTTTATCTTTCGGATACATGCTAGCTGGAGTTTTGATAGATGGAGGCTCGTCTCTAAATATTTGTCCTTATGCCACCTTGGTGAAGATGAATGTCAATCTCAAGCGGATCCAAAGCAGCCATACGGTTATCAGAGCTTTTGATGGATCCCAACGAAATGCCATCGGAAAGATTGAATTGCCAATTGAGGTTGGTCCAAATACATTTAATGTATCCTTCCACGTCCTCAAGATAGATTCAGGATACAACCTGCTATTGGGGAGACCATGGATACAAATGGCTGGAGCCGTTCCCTCCACATTACATCAACAACTCAAATACATTGTCAACAACAGTCTAGTCACTGTTAATGCTGAACCGGATTATCCTGAACAAGGAGATCTGCCAATCATCAGTTTAAACTCTGAAGTTAAGCCGACCAGTTTTTATACTCTGGAAGTGGGTACCACACAGTACCATTCTATTGGAACGCCACTTCCGCATTCCAAGATTTCTCGAGGTTATGCTTACCACTCAAGAAATGATGTCATTGGGTCATCAACTCGACAAGGGCTTGGTAAAGACAAACAGGGTATTAAGCACCCTATTCAAGTGTCCAAATAAATTGAATAGCCAAACTAGGCTATTCTCGCCAGCCCAAACCATTGAGAATCCTCATAAACATAAGCCGGTTCGTCAAGCTTCCGCCTCACAACGATTTTCTTTACCTTTACCTCATGAGTTGATACAATCTCTAGTAAAGGTGCCAGCCCATGTTGCGGCCATGCTGTTTCCTAAGCCAGCGCCAATCAAAGCAAAAGAGGCTCTAATTCCTGATCCTGAAGTGGAAGAAAATGAACGGAAATGTAAACATAACATTGCCTTAATGATGGCAGGCATACGCGTCATTGTTCATGATGAACATACAAACAGATACACCCCAGATGATGATTTCCCAGATGTCATGGATATCATTCGGGAGAAGGAGGACAATAACGATCCTTCCATCACTACAAATTCATCGTGACTTTGCCTCGATAATTGGAGCAAAGACTCCATGCATTGGTCGGCGAGGGTAAAATGGGCAGAAAATCCCTCTGCCTTGTAGACAACTTTAATTGCTTGCTTTTCTTTACAATACTAACAATTATTTTATCAAGTACATGCTAACACTTTGTATGATCAAACAGTTGCATATATTAAGTGAAAGCATATTCTATTTTAGGACTCTGAATTTAGATATGCATGTACTTGCTGATGAGGTGCCTTCTCTCCACAAGGGCTGTAACTTTGATGCAAAGTTAGACTCAGACTTGATGGATATACAAGAGGACATTTAGACACCTCAAGAGATTAAGGAATGGGTCGCAGACAAACCTAAACCCAACCTTGACCAAACAACTTCTTTTAATCTTGGAACCTTAGAAAACCCTAATCTAATCCAAATTGGTTCAGACCTTACCCTAAACTAACGGAATGACATGGTTGCACTATTAACCCAATTCCAGGATGTGTTTGCATGGTCTAATGAAGACATGGTGGGTTTGTCCACTGATATTGTTCTTCATCGCCTTCCCATCAAAGAAGGATTCAAGCCAGTTAGGCAAAAACTCAGGCGATTGAAACCCGAGTGGAGTTTAAAAGTTAAAGAAGAAATTGTGAAACAATTTCAAGTCGGCATTATCATGGTGTCTCAGATATCCTAATGGATATCCAACATTGTTCCCGCGCTAAACCAAGAGGAAAGGTGCGAGTCGCATGGATTACCGGATTTGAACAAAGCTTGCCTTTAAAGATAGCTTTCGTGCCTTTATCCACATTCTTATTGACAACACCGCTTTCAATACAACATGTACTCCTTTCTTGATTGCTGCGGGTACCATCAAATTATGGTCGCTGAGGAGGACCGTGAGAAAACTGCTTTCATCACGCCTTGGGGAACTTTTTGCTACAGACGGTTGTCATTCGGCCTCATCAATGTTGGGGAAACCTATCAGTGAGCTATGATGGCTCTTAGACACCGTCTACTTGACGCAGAAGTCTGTCAAAGGTCAAGGAATTATGGATCAACTGGCCGCCGCACCTGCAGGGGACTACAAACCCATGGAAACATACTTCCCCGATGAAGGGGTAATGATAATTCAGCAACAACATCAGTACGATACATGCCGTACATAGAAAATGTATTTTGATGGAGTCATTAACACGTAAGGCTCTCAAGTCGAGCAGCTTCTAATATCCCAGACGGGAGCAAGATCCGTCGCCATCAAATTGCGCTTTGTCGGGACCAACAACACAAATTGAGTATGAAGGTCAGATTATGGGGCTAAAATTGCCCGCTCAATGGGCATCAAAGCGTTAACTCGCCTTTGGGGATTCTCAATTGGTAATCGACAATCCACGGAATCTATCAAACCAAAGAATTACATTTGCTGCCTTACCATCGACAAGTTCTACAGATGGCTTTGGAGTTCGAAGAAATCTCCTTTCTACACATTCCTCGTAATAGGAATGATTTTGTGGATGCATTAGCAATGTTGGCCTCCTTGGTTCACATACTTGACAAGGAAAACACGCCAAGCATTACAATTGCAATACAAAAAGCCCCAATCTATGGGAACTATGTTGGAGAATTATCGGATGAAATACCTCCCATCCACAACCCTTGGTATCAGCACATCAAGAAGTATCTACGAGACGGATCTACACCCACTGAGGTGAGCCCAACTGAGAAGAGGCGGATCCATCGACTTGCTATGAAATTCTACCTGAGCGGAGATGCACTCTATAAAAGAGATACATGAATAGGTCTCCTCAGATGTTTGGATAAAGACCAAGCTCAGAGACTCATGGATGAGATCCATGGTAGAGTATGTGGCCCTCACATGAGCGGACCCCTACTTGTCAAGAAGATCCTTAGAACAGGGCATTATTGGCTTACACTAAAAGCTGACTGTGATGATCAAGTCAAGAGGTGCTATCAATGTCAGATTCATGGAAATGCTATCCACGCCCCTCCAAGGGAACTCCACAATATGAGTTCGCCATGGCCCTTCTCAATGTGGGGAATGGACGTGATCGGGCCCATCGAGCCCAAAGCCAGTAATGGACATCGATTCATATTCACCATGATTGACTACTTCACCAAATGGGTAGAAGCAGCATCCTTCCCTAGGGTTACTAAATAAGTCATCATTGCTTTCATCAGAAACAATGTCGCCTGTCGATAAGGACAACCAGAGGTCATTGTGTCAGACAATGCTAAAAACCTCAACAACAAAATGATGGAGGAGTTATGCAAAAAATTCAACATCAAACACCATAACTCCGTCATCTACCGTCTAAGGATGAATGGTGCTGTTGAAGCGGCTAATAAAAACATCAAAAAGATCATGCAGAAAATGTCCGCCAATCACAAAGGATGGCCCGACCTCTTTCCTCGACTTTATTAACGTCATGTAACTTCCATGCGTATTTCCACCGGGCAACCCCTACTCATTAGCCTATGGGATGGAAGTAGTGCTCCCGTAGAGGTGGAAATGGAATTCCTCGTAGTGTTGATGGATGCTCGCTTAGATGAAGATCAATGGGTACAAGATGTATCACCAATTGTCTCTAATAGGCGAAAGGCGAACCGCGGCTATCTTCCATGGTCGATTATATCGCCAAAGGATCGCATCGCGATCCTACAATGTAAAAAGTCCGACTACGGCAGTTCAAACAACATGACTTGGTTTTAAAGAAGATCATTGACAACCAAGATCAATCTAAGGCAAAATTCGCTCCTAACTGGGAAGGCCCATTTATTGTCAAGGAGGTGCTCTTAGATTGCAGGAAATAGATGGCGATGAATTTCCACAGCTTATCAACTTGGACACCATGAAACGGTACTATGTCTGAAGTTACCATCAAATAAACATCCTGGTTTTGATCATTAAATCACCAGTCATTCCGATTTTGAACCCTCTCCTTTTTACAAACTCTTCTACCCCTTAGGGAAACATACACTTCAAACCAGCAGCATGGTTTCACCTCATTTCAAATCTTGTATACAATTTCGGTTATCCTGAAGACGGGATTGAACCTTTCACACCTGCAGTTTATCCTAAAGACGGGATTAAACTTTTCTATGCTTGCAGTTTGTCTTGAAGACGGGATCAAACTTTTTCCACACCTACAGTTTATCCCCATTATGGGATCAAACTTTCTTCTCCCCGCAGTATATAGCCTGCACATGGGATTCACACTTTTCTTTGGCTGTGATTCGTCCTGAGGGGTGAACTACGTCGACTTGATCTCCCTGATACCCGGGGGTACGTAAGCAACCATATTCTATATGGCCCGGTCGCGATAAAAATAAAAAACAACAAAAACATTTCTGCCCTTCCTCTACAAAAACAAAAACAACAAAAATACTTCTACACCCTTCTTCACCAATAAAGCTTCTGCCTTTCACATTCAGCGTTGAACCTCTTACACTAGGTTTGAACTACGCAGACTTGATCTCCTCTTCAATAGGAGTACGTAGGCAGCCATTTGTGGTTCAGTCTAACCCCTACCAGAACAAAAGTACTTGTCACACGGTATTGGGATCAACCTTCAATTCACCACATTTCATCGGTTTCATATCAAAGGGATTGAATTACCCAACCTCTTCTCACAAATAGAAGATTCGGTGACCATCTAAGTTGCGATCATGCCTCAAAGAGAAATACCAACCCATAAGAGATGGAATTAACTAGGCTTCTCACAAATAGAAGTACTGGCGACCATCTGTGGTACGGTCAATCTCAGAGAGGAAAAACCATCCTCCTCTCCACATTTCATACAGATACCAGTCCCAAGACACCAAAGATGGTAGGGATACATACAGATCAAGGATCCATTCTGAGAGATCTTGCGACGTCTCAATGTCCACTTATCAAGGATAATTTCAGAATGCATCAAGATCACAAGTGTGACGCCCCCAACACAGGTATACATCACCCATCTTGAGTGGCCAAATACATGGTACAAAATTCAAATACAACTTAATTATACAACAGTCATGTAAAATACGACAAAACATAGCTGAGAGTTTTAACATGAATATTGTCATCTAGACAATATCCACTCTCAAATAGAGTCCTCATTACATTTATTGTCACACTATTTTATAGAATAGTGAAGACTACTATAACACCATCTCGGACCATCACTCCGTTCCCCGACTAGTCCCGACTACGTTCTCATTTCCTGAAGAGAACAATGAAAGCAAAAGGGTGAGCTCAACTAGCCCAGTAAGAAATATTATGACTAAGATAATGCAGGATAAATTATCATCAGCCTTCAACAATGTTAAACTGATAAAATACAATAAACATCAAGTTTAACTGCAGCGGAATAAGCAATCCATTAAAAGAGTCAAGTAGAGCATGATATCTACTATCTTCTATGATTTAAAATGTTTTCATCAATTTTTATCGCTAAGACTCAGCTTAATAAATAAACCACATCATCGAATCATCCCTGCACTACGGGCCAAGGATATTCATTAAATCATCAATGGTCATGACTATACCGAATAATCCCTGGTCATAATCATACCTAAAACTTTCCATCAATGCACTACAGGCCACTGAGGACTTTTACCACATCATTTATAATATTACAGGTCTTGATTATACCGAATGATCCCTGGTCATAATCATACCGAGTCCATCTATGCACATAAGCCAAAGATGACATTCATCACAATATAAGCATGAAGATGATGACAATGACATAATAATTCAATAAAACAAGTTCAAGAATAAATTTTAAAGATTTATAAGTTAATTTATCCTGAAATCAATAACGTCCAAATTGTCAACATGATACTGTTTTGTGGAGTAAAATTTAAGAATGCTCAGAAGAATATTTCCATGAAAAGATACTTGATGAAGCGCAAATATCCAGGATATTCTACTAATTTCATGGAGTATAGAAGCCAAAACTTTAACCAACTGAGTATAATAGAATATATGAAACTGTAAATGGATTTTTGCTCGCCATGCGGTAATCCACGTAGACAGATCATTTCAACAGAATAATAAAGAATGGAATAACAGAAGAATTCACCAGGCATGCGATAGACCACGCAGACAGGTTATTCCTAACAGAATAATAAAGAATGGAACCAGGTCATGCGTAATCCGCACAAACAGGATATTCCAACAGAATAATAAAGAATGGAACCAGTCACGCGTAATCTGCATGTAGCGGGATGTTCCAATGTAATAATAAAGAATGGGATAATAGAAGAATTTCACCATGTATGCGGTACTTACATAGACAAGTTATTCCAACATAATAATAAAGAATGGAATAATGTAAGCTCTCTTCATGAATACTGAAAGAAATAATACCCCTTTACCTTAGAAGAAACTAGATATTGAATAAGGTGGTATGAGACTTCTTCTTCTTCTTTCTCTATAATTTCTCTCTATAATAATTGCTCTAAAGCTTTAGTGAATTGGTGAGAAATGAAAGAAGAATGAGCTTCTATTTATAGGAAAATATAGTTTCGATAATTGTACGTTTTGGGGCTTAAAATATTACAGTATAATACCTTTCTCTTTTTCTTCATTTTTAATTTAGTCCTGCAAGTATTATCAAACTTGCACCACCTCCCCTAATAGTAAATAATGTGAATCAATAGTTCAATCATGTGAATCAATAGTTATAATCATGTGAAAATACGAATTACAGTATAGTACCTCCATCTATACCTCCATTTTTAACTTAGTCATGCAAGTATTATCAATCTTGCACTAACTCCCCTAATAGTACAAGAATGTGAATCAATAGTACACACATGTAAACAAATAGTTATAATCATGTGAATTAATTTCAATTAATTGCTCATTTATCAGATTAATTACCCGACTGGCCAGTATAACTTCTCGACATCAATTAATATCGAAATAAATGTCAATTTTCACTAACACTAATAATTCCAACACAATGGATTTATCAATTTCATCTTTAATCAACACGAACTTATTCATCATTAATATTATAACTCACAATATTTAACAACCGTGTCGCTCCTGTGAAAGAGGGGCTTTCCGATAAGGATTTCTCCTTATCATAGCCAGCAATTAGATGACCAAACCTCTCCTTAATGTAACTTCTAGACATTGTAAATATTGCAATTTAATAATATGAATAACTTTGTCGCCTCAATTATTGATTTAATAATATATCATATTATGGATGATACCGCGTGACAATAATTGAATCAATAATATGAGAGATATGATGCACGGCAATTCATCGTAGTAATAATTGAGTATAACTAAGTGACTTCTCACGTAAAGCATCAATAATCAATATCGTGTGCTACTACGCAACCACGCCAGACATCGTACTTTTTTACTATCGTAGTAGTTCAACAGCTTTAACGGTAACACTTTTGCCGTTATTTTTAATAAAAGATAATTACATCGCTTTCTTACTACGATAATACTTCATTAGGGGTCCACCAATGATTGTGTCGTCTTACGAATATTCCCTGTTAAAACGAATATTTCCCGACCAATCGAATATTATATAACCACTTTCTTACTTTGCAACATTTGTAAATATTATCCACAACTATAACATTATATCAAATCCACACCATAATATTCGAAAAAAATATTTCGAGAAATTTAAATCTTTATTCATAAAATCAGGGGTCTCACAACAAAGCCCTGAAGAAATAGGCAAATATCAAGCAAGTATCAAGGCATAACTAAAAGGGAAGTGAATCAAAATATATTTCCCTGCCATACATAATACTGTTTGATATATACATATGTCGTTATCATGACAAAATGGCTAAGCTAGTCTGCAGGCAGAAAAATACAAAGCTATCTACAGATCAGATATATGCGACTATCGATCTAACATGGCATCCCTCTCTCGAAGACGGAGGTAACGCTGCAAGCTCCTGCCCAATGGTATCTACACGAGCTAGCAGATCAGAGGCTAACTGCATGGTGGCATAATGCTCATCAATGTAAGCACTCATGCCGCTAAAGACCGACAAATCATCCGATCTCAATCAAGTCTCATCTACAATGGCCACATCCCTAGCAGATAAGGCAAGATCCCGCCCACGATTAATGCATCCTCGGCCGATCTAGCCTCATCCTCTATAATAGAAAGCAATAGCTTCTCCCATCAAGAGTCACAACATCGTGGCCCTAGCCTGATCTCTATCATAGGTCCTCAAATGTAAGCTCTACTCCAAATGTTGGGCCGAATACTGAGTAACAGTGGCACTCGGGGTGGGAGAATCCATCACAAATGTCGGGCAAATTTCAAACAGCCCAAGTCATCGGTGGGAATGTCGGCCTCCTCATCGTCGAATCAACATCCTCGCACCGTGGATACTACTCACAGCCCAATGCGATCTCTCGCTCCATCCATGCGGAATACTCTGCAGAACAACTCGGATGATTGACAGAAAACTCAGCCAGCTCTCGCTGATCCCAACAAGCATACAACCTGGATCTGTCTTTCGCTGATAAACAGTGTGAAGCGAAGCGGTGACTCACTACCCCCTCATAAGGGTGAAAATCCTAAAACTGGTCAAACTGACACATCACGGCAAGTGGATGGTAAGTAATCATGCCCCTCAATCCAGCCAGAGGGAGATAATCCATGCCCAGAGCATGAGTAATGAAGCTGTAGGGTGAGCTAAGCCCTGAACACGGCAATATAGCAAATGGATCCCTAATCCCTGCCAGGAAAGCTGACCATGATGCATCATTTGTACACTCCGTAGGATGAAAGGAGTATGACATGTCTATATCATGGGTGAAGCAAAACCCCTGCCGTTTGAGTGTGCCAATCGGTCTCAAGTGTGACATAAACCACACATACAGCATGACTAAGCTACCTGTAAACACTCCTGCTAGATAAGTGCAGCAATATGTAGCTGACCTCAAGGTCTCTGCAATGATCATCGGTATAATGGTATGACCCTCCCTGAGAGCTCTCACTACCATAATGACGCTGATATCCAGCTCATTCATATATCGTGGCATAAACACGTATGACAATATGCATAATAGCAGCACATCCACTCTGGCTGAACCCCAATGATCCGACAGTGTGGTGAAATCCCTGAAATGTCGTGTATAACTATCCTCAAAGCCAAATCTGTCAAAAAAAAATGTTGGGATATCACGTGGCCGGATGTAATCTCGTCCTGTACCACTCTACGTCTCAATCCGGTGAGGGTCATGAACTGTCTGCTCATATCTTCTATAGCCATATGCACGCAAGGTCTGTCTAGCGGCAGCATCGTCAACCGTGCATACTCCTCCAAAGTAGGAGTCAACTCCTGGGTCCCAAATCGTAAAAAACACATCGTCCGATACCCAAAGCTTTTAGCATACCCTCTACAAATCTTGTGGGAACCTGAAACATCAACAAGGTCATAGTATGCTGCAACAAATCATCTACGATCACCATGTCTGATGGTGATATACTATCATACCATGAGCGCATACCAGATACCACCAAAAATGGTGGGGTATGATCAATGCGGCTAACTGTCGAAGAAGACATATGTACGGGCCGTGTTATAAGACCATTCAAGGGTCAATGCTGAATATCTCTGGACATACATACATATGCATAACATAATAACATGCATGATACAATAGATGACAATATGATATAGGGAATGGAAAACTGTACATACATTCCTAAGTATATCATCATCTAATACATCTCTATACAGCTAAAATACAGGGAAATGGGGCGAAGCTACCCAACATCCAACAGAGGCCTATCAAAAGATATAGCGAGAATGGGGTGAAGCTACCCAGCAGCTAACAGAGGCCTATCAAAAGAGATAACAAGAAATACATCAGAAAAAGTCAATGGTGCCGATGTTTACATCATCGATCCTATCCACCTCATCAGAATCCCTCCCGAGTCACCGGATCTCTATCTCTGTGGATGTCAGCCGATACAATGGAGGATCTTCACCGGCAAAGCCATATGGGTCACCTGAGGGGCTAGCGCCAGAGCTGGAAGGATCAAAAGTATCTACCTCTGAAGGATCTCTGCCCAAATACCGAATGAATAGATGTGTCTGGTCCAGCTGCCGGGTCAATCTGTTAATCTGTGTCACATAAGTCGGATCTCTGACATAGGCTAGCCAATCCGTCATCATCACAGATCCTAGAACCATATCCCCCATAAACTGTGTGGTGCGGGTCTGAGCTCCAATGGTACGAGGGGTCCACCAATGCTGGAACATCTCCTGAGTCCAGGGGCCCTCTGACAAAGTATAACCGTCAATCCCCAACAATGGGATGTCAATGACGGGTGACTGCAAAACAGGCCAATAACACCTAGCAGGAAGCAAGATCGGCATGCAAATCTCTCCCGTAGTGCTCCTGATAGCACGCTCTCCTAAATAGAGCTCTCATCTTCCATCTGTGAAGAAAGGAATCCTGTGGGTGGAAATGACGTACTCAACGCCAGTCGGGTACCCATCCTCAAATCTAACTCCCAAATGCTCCCCAGAGTAGGGAACCCATGTGATGACATCCACTGTCAACAACTTCAGCTGTAGGCGACAATGGGTGAAACCCTCAGCAACAGGGACCTCTGCCAGTATGGAATGATGCCATCTTCGTCCTCGTGGATAGGTGTCTAAACCTAACACGCTCACACAAAACAAACATGGAAGCCTCTCATAGGCCAAAAACTGCCAACACAAAGGCAACATCTGCTGTCAGTCAACACTCTTAACCTATATATGGGAAAAGACAAGAGAAATACTCACCAGCAGAAAAGGGTAGAATCCTAACCACGCCTTGGTCAAGCCCTGCGATCGCATGCGTATTCCCTTGAGGAAGTAGGCAAAGGTGTAGGAATCCCAATCATACTCTCATATACGGTCTACGTGTGTAGTGGCACTGATCAAAGTGAAGGACACCGTAGAGGAATTATCTGCTATGAAGCAGCCCCTAATGATCATCAGGAACAATCGCCGAAGAATGCGATCCCTGACTCTCACATCATCAGGTATGGGCTCACTCAACAACCCGCTCATAGCATCTACGCTTAAAGGACCTTTATAAATAGTCCTGCCCTTGAGCGCCTCCGCCAGAACTCCCAATAAAGATCTGACGGCGGTAGGGGTAGTATCCGCCATGTAAGGCACTGGATCCCCTCCAAACTCTATACCTATGGTAAACCGCTAATCCATCGGCGTCATCATCACCTCACAGTCCAACAAATGGAGTGACTGAGTCTGGTGAAACCACCACTCAAAAAATACCCTGAGGTAACCCCAGAGACAGCGACGGGGAAGAATGGAGAAGAACGTCCCAAATCCCCAGCCATATACAATCGCTTTGTAGTCATCATGCAAAGACTAATACATAGAGTTGATGCTAAACCAGTTCCCTCGAGGTTGTGTGAAGCCGGGAACCTACATCAAATGTAGATCAACATCAGAATCCTTGACTCCTCATCAATAGGAAATAAGGAAGATTAAAGATCTAACTTCATACCTCGTTTGCGTGCAGGTATGCTGAAGGATGCCTACTCAAGTCACCCAGAAGATCTGGGTTCGCCACTTGAATACCTGGCAATTTCCTACGGGGAACACGTACAACAGGAGCAGGAACCTCAATTGGTACGTCCTCATCCTCGTCCTCGACATTCGGCACTTCAACCCGGATAGGACGTATCACCGCCTCCACTAGACGACGAGGCTATCTGATAGACCGGCGCTGAGGCTCTTCAGAAGCATTCCTCTGTACACTTGAAGTGGTCCTACGGGAACTACTCGACTGATCCGGATCCATAATATCTGGATAACAAGTCTCCAAATCACCTCAGAAAGGGTGTGGAAAAAATTCTTACCTGGAGCTTTTCAAAATGCATTTTATGCATTACATGCATGCATGCATTGTTTTAACATACGTCTATAGTAGAGTTAAAAATGCATGGCTACTCAATTCCTACATTTTGGAAAAAAAAATCCATAGCCCCCTTTGTAAATGGGACTATCCACATGCACATAGGCATGACTAGGTGGCCATTCAGTAGCACACCTATACACAGTCATATACATTCTACATGCATTATCACATCACAATAAAAAATCCGTAAGTGTAGTCTAATTACCAAGATTATTTTACTTTTCTACCTTTACTCATTTGTCCTCAGATAGGATAAGAAATGATAGTAAAAGGTGCCAATTTGACTATTTCAAAAAGTCAAATTTTTTCACATCATTATGTTCAGCATGGTTTAATACTAACATTTGCTATGTTGAATATTTTTTATCAAGTCATATCAGCATGCATATTCACTACTATGTGTCTAAATGCATTTCATGTGATAAGTCATTTTCCAACGTATAGAAATTGGAAAAAAAATAAATGCATATGTTACTGTGATGTTGAAGAACGCTTGTACGCAGTGGCGTAATATGCGAGAAGATGCCCAACTCAAAGCAGATCCAAGAAGAGCTCTCAGATTTCCTTCGCAGCGCAACTTGAAAATGACTTATGAAAGCAACCTTTGGGCTTTACATAACCACGGTTGGCCGCAGGTCCACCTGCGGCTACTGCAGGTCTATCTGCGGCACTCCTACATGGGTCCCACACCTCCGGCTTGCTCCAATTAGAGTTGCAAAGGAGGTCTCATAAGCTGAAAAGGCCAAATCAGGAAAAAAAATGCTACGCGATTGAGCGGAATAGCCTGGAATCCTGGTTTTGTACGAGTCAGAATTGAACTCTCGTCATCTCATTGGTATTCACCTGAATGCAGGGTATACTATACCGATGAGCTCAGCTTTTACAAATCATGCTCGGAAATACCCCATAAAGGCCCAATGCCATCATTGCAGGGTCGCATCCCTAAACCTCCCCGGCGGGGGTTACAACGCCAAAACCACGAAATGTTAAACCTCCCCGGTGGGGGTTACAATGCCAAAACCACGAAATGCTAATCCTCCCCAGCGGGGTTTACAACGTCGAAGTTATAAACTGATGAAGTATCCTCGGTGGGGGTCACAACACACATCTTTCAAGCATCTACGTATCCCTGGCGGGGGTTACAGCGCATTCTCAACCATTGATACACACATCAATGAGGGTCAAGTAGCCTTGACATCATTTCAGCCGATTGCAAGTAAACCCATTGAAGCAACTTATCCACGTATCCCCGGCAGGGGTTTATAACGCAGTGCGACCATTAACACATACATCGATCAAGGAAGGTCAAGCAACCTTGACAATGCACCCAGTAAGGATCTATCCGGTGATACACACATCAGCGAAGGTCAGGCAACCCTAACAACAACAGACTGTTAGCATTAACTCCGACAGAATGAGGAAATATGTTATACACATCCTCAAAAAGATAAAGCTTTATCCCCACAGATCTCTTGCACACAAGAGGCACCTCTATGGAATATAAGCCAGTGTCTAGGATTCGAGACATTGGTGATAGCCCCAACGTCAACATCCTTGAAGACTTGGATCGCATGTCCAAGCCATCAGTGATTGTCATCCCAACAGGATTACCTGACAATCATGCATCAAACATTTGCATCATGTTGCTGCACATAACATCATGTTTACTTTACTTGCATTTCAAGTGTCTAGGATTCTTTATCCTATCCATGCCTTGCATTGCATGAATATGATAAAGAGGGCATCTCAGAGACACTCAAAATTTTTTTTTCACACTGTTACTTAACATTCACCGGAGGGCGATTCGTCTTTTGGAGATAACCCTGGAAGACAGCTTACATCCATTCCGGATACTACTGGAAGGTCAAGTTCAAAACCCGGGACACACATAAGGAACATCATTTCCAAACCCCAGAACACACACCGGAAGGATCATTTCCAACCTCGGAGATAACCTCGAGTTTCGTCCTTGGCGATTACCCCAAGGAGTGTTATTGCAGTTCTAACGATAACTTCGGAAAGGCTTGTTTTAAACACATTCTATCAGCTTAAAGCTATAACCTCCTACCGAGGCACTCATCCCTCAGACCCGAAGCTAACTGAGCAACATCTGCTTTCAACTCAAACCGGCGATAACCCCGACGAAGAGTCAAATGTCATCTTGCCACATCAACACTTGCGCGTCGTCTCAACACTTCATACATACATACATACAATAATGTACCACAAGAATCGAGGAGTTACAATCCCGAGTGACTATTACGTGTGGCAGTACACTGGATAGAATTTGAAGCTTGAAGACTATGGGCATGGTCCCCACTTCCTGACTTCGTATAACCTCAAATCCATGGCATTGCATAACTCTCGACACAAGCGGTCTGAAGAAGGTCACATATACCTTGTACGGATGCTCGAATTGAAGTTCTGCAAGTTCGAGCGAATATTATAGTGCACGAGTTCATATACTTCGAGATGACGGACCATGAAAACCCAGGACACCTCGACCACCAAGCAGTGTAATCATGGTACACCTCTGTACACACTGCTAACGCCATCGCCTATAAATATAGACCTTGGGTCTGCCATTTGGAAGAGAGAGAAGAGAGAAAAAAGGCGAGGAAGCCCTGTCCAATTTACTCTGTATACACCCATATTGAGTGTTTTCTCAATTTAAACATCTGTTAGCTCACATATAGCTATATACTTTTATCCCATGGAGTCGAGTGTTTATCCATATAGAGTCATAGAAGTCTATATCAAGCAACCCTTTCAGAAGCCTTCTTACATTCTATAAAGCCTTTCTTTTCATATTAGCACACACCGTTATACACATTGAGAGTCGTGTTTGTGTGTGTTTGCCTTTACTTCGGTCCATGGTTTTCATTTCATCTCAGATATATATATGTATATATTTTATATATGCACTAACATTATCGAAGTTATGCCTCGATTGAGCCTGCACTTATGTCTCGAGAGCTTACTTTTTTTTTTATATATATATATATATATATATATATATACATATATAAATTGTGTCGTCGACTCATTCGATGAGCCTGTATTTATGTCTAGAGCGCTTTTTACTTTTTATATATATATATATATATATATAATCTGCTTATCGATATATATCTCGATGAGCCTAGATTTTATATCCGAGCATTTACCGCTTTTATATATATAATTATTGTTTTACATATCCGATGAGCTCGGATTTACATCCTATATGCTTATCGCTTATATATATATATATATATATATATTTACATTTCATCCTGTCTGGAGTTTACTTCGTGGCAGTTGATCGCTTTTACAGCTTTATTTAAATTTCGTCCCACCTGGAGTTTACTTCGTGGTGGTTGATCATGTCCATATATATATATTTACCACTTTTATATATTTACATTTCCGATCCCCCATGGAGTTGTTTCGTGGTGGTTGATAATGTCTGTATATATATATAACTGCTTACTGCTTTCCATAGAAATTGCGGTATCATGTGAGCCTAGGAATCATGTGATCACAGATTCAGTCTACTGAATCTAGATTCGGTTCCCATGATGGATAATTTTCAGCTGTAAGTAGCTTGTACATTATTTACAGTATCTAAATTTCCTTGGATGGCTGTCATGCCCATGAGGAGTTTGGCACTCCTGTATATTATTTTCTCGAAGATGCCTCGCATCTCAAAAATAAAAGCAAATAAGCCGAACATTTAATAATAAAATGGAAGTATCAAAGGCCTCAATTACTATTGAGCATGTGGTTTGAAAAACCTCTTTTTACAAAACTTCATTGATATATCTCGTTAAAAACCGAATTTTTTATAAATTCAAACCCTTTGTATATAGGTGCGAACGAGGCATAAAGACTACTTCCAAATAATTGCACATTGATCCACACACACACACACACACACACACACATTCATATAATAGTTTCTTTGAAAAGTGGCGGTCACCGTGGAAACACGGATGTTGGGGGGTGCCTAACACCTTCCCTCCGCATAATAAAGCCCCCGAACTCAAATGAATCTCGGTTTCACAGATTCGCTTAGCGATTAATCATATCACTGGGTCAATGTGCAAACCTTTTTGGTTGCGTTGGTGCAACCAGTTAAATACACCAACTGGCGACTCTTAAAGTCAAATCGTCGACATTATACATGTCGAACCTTTTTCACTTGTTTTTTTCAAACAAATCTCACATTAACATGAGAACACCAAAGAACAAGTAACGAAAAGGGACACTAAAAAATCCCGACGTCGACACACATCAACTATTAGTCATATAGAAATGCATAGTAGTTGTAATTTAAACTTTACTCTATATCTCATAACCCTTCCTATTATCAATACACAATGTTCAATTTGATTGTGTTAACTGTCGACTTACATCTCACTATATTTCATACTCGAAGTTCATTCAAGTGTTTAAGTCTTGCTAGAAATCATTATTGGTTTTATATTAACCTCATTTAATATCTTATAATATTCATTTCATTTGACTTAAAACACTTTTTACGTTCATTAACACTTGTCACAGCATTTCGACGTTTATTCGTCACACGCCCGATTTGTCTCTCTTGTGTATGCTTAGTATGCTTATACAACTTATCTAATACATCATTTATCAATGTTAAGCATCATTATATTTACTAACATTTATGTTTTATAACTTAGAACAACATCTTTTATCGTTAGAAGCACTACACTTACATACGTGCATGCCCGACACCCTCTGATTGCCTCTTAAAACACAACAGTCCCAAAGATGGACATTTAGACCCCATCTAACAACCTCAGATTGAAAAACATAAAGACCAAAAGTTGTAGGTCTATTCATCCTCGTTCCGGATCATTTTAAATCACCTCAATTTAAGTCCGTATAAAAACGTTATGGTCGTTTTACCAAAACAGGTCAAAACAGTCACACTTGACACACTATGGACGCGGCCGCGCCAATTTCCTTCACCATTCCAAATAAGGCTACATGCCATCTATACCTTGACTACTATGCTACCAAGACTTGCTTCACGCAGATTACAGATTTTGCAATGTACATACTTTAAATCTTCATAACTTCTTTATTTTAGGTTAGAATTAGTTGATTTTCGACTCTATGGATTCATAATTCATAGAAATACAACATACTAGAATTATAACAATTTACAAAAAAATTAACCAAACTAAATCTTAACCCAAAACTCATGTTCATATTCTATTTTCATGTTTTAACATATTAAGCAAATTCATTCACTACGAATTCGTTTTACATCCGTTTTGACTCTTCGAACATTGAATAATAGGTTCAAAGTGGTCTTCCATGACCATGAACCATAGATACTGAGTGGTCCAATGTGACCATGAACATTTGCAAAGGGTGTCATTATTCAAACTAGTCCTTTACGGTTTGGTAGTCAAGGGGATCAGCCTTTCGTACCCGGTGTAATATGCATAAACACTTACTAGACAGCAACAATGGTTTCCAATATGATGCCTCAATAACATTCCTTTCTCAGTCAAAAGTCCTTATCAAATCAATTGAATAGGCACAGCTCTTTAAAACAAATTTTATTTAACAAATTTTAAACATGCTTGATCTAGCTGACACAACTAGCATAGATCCATTTCATAAGCAATGTTAAACATACTTGATCTAGCTGACACAACTAGCATAGATCCATCTCATAACGAATTAGAATTAACAAACTTTAAACATGCTTGATCTAGCTGACACAACTAGCATAGATCTATCTCATAAGCAGTTCAACATATAATAGAACAGGAATTCAATTTTCACCAAGTACAATTCACAATAATTCATCAGGATGTGGAAAAATCAATAATATTTATCAACCAGCATACTTGAACAATAATAAGTCGAGTTTGAGTTAGGAAACTTTCTTGTTCAGTGAGCTACAACTTTCTAGCTTTAATTAACAATCTTTGAATGACCTATCATTGATCAGGTAGATCTGTCAAATAGTACTACGTATATTTGTTCATCAATACGCCTACTCGTAGTATTATCTAACCAATAATACATTCACAGAGTACATGCATCTAATGTACTATCATTAATCCTATAAGACATTTAATTGATATTAGGTTAACGATTTAATAATTTAATAAGGCTTTCCTTAAGTGATAAACACATATTAGATCTTTAAGCAATTTATCATCATCGTTTAATTAAGGAGTTATTTTAATTTCATTAAATTGTTAACCCCTTCTTCCTTCGACTACAATAAGTTAAATAGTAATTAACCATTTACCTTTAGTTATTACTTACTATTAACCAATTATTACTCCTCGCTTAATTAAGTAATGGACAATTAAATTATTATTTGTCTTTAAATAATAATTAATAACTCCCTCATCTTTGAATAAATAATATTTGATTTATTCACTTCATTCTTCTTTAATTATTCTCGTATTATTATTAAAAGGATATTTAATTAACATTCATCTTTATTTATTACCCTAATCATAAACAATTAATTCTATAAACTTTCATGTCAAAGTAAGTAAGTAATTATCATTTAATCTTACTTAATTACACTTTAGTCATTATATAATATTAATTAAATAATTATTATTTAATTGATTAACTCAATTTATTATTTAATCTTAATTAAGTAGTTATCCCAGTAACACTAACTCATTTTAATTATTACTTAACATCATTTAAATAATAATTAAGTAATTAATTACATTTCATTTTATATGTAATTACCCTACTAGCCCATTAGTGGCTTTAAAGTTATTATTACAATAACCCATTTTCATTACACTTCATATTGACACTCAAATTTTCGCTCAACATTTTCAGATTTGGGGTCCTTCACGAAAAACGTTTGTAGAACGAAGTCTACAATTGGATTTTGGTTTCGTCGGAGGCGTTGGATTCGTATCTTCTCGTAATCCAATTTCCATTCATCAAATATCAGATTTTGCTCTGTTTAGGTCCCGAAAATCAGTGTCAAAGTGGACTGATCCGCAAGGACATTCATAACAGTTTAGTCGTTTTCCAGATTTGAGGTCCTTTACGAAAATGCTCATATCTCGAGATCTACATCTCGAATTTAGGTCCATTTAGTATCGTTGGATTCGTATTTTCCCGAACTACATTTTCCATATATCAAACACCAAATTAGAGTTTGTTTTGGTTGCCTAAAAGAGTCCACAAGTGACTGATCAGTAGCATGTTCTCAATAGTTGGGTAGTTTGGGATTTAATTCAGAACTTGCTCATTTTAAAACATATTTGAGTGATTCCAAAGGGGTTTAGCCCTTAACTCATGCATATATCATATCAAGAAAGAAAACCTCAAATATCACTTGTAGATTTCAACATGTACGTGATAAAGCATACTAGTTAAACAAAAATTACTTTAAAAATCCATCTAACATCTTTTCCCAATCTCAATCACATGAACTCATAAAAAAATCAACAATTCTCCTTTGATAAACCCATGATATAACACTCTAATCTTGATATTAACTATATCCAACATGAATCACAAGAATCTATCATAAAATTTCATAGTGCATGCATGCATGTTCCTTTCTCTATCCATTTGGTACAAATCTCTCTTTTGATCTTATATTCAACTTCAAAATTGTTTTGATCATCATATAAAACATTCGTACTCCAATAGATGAAGAGTTTTTCAAAGATCAAACTTAAGACTCTTGTTTCATCAAAAATCCATCAAATAAGAAATCAAACTTTAAAAATGAAGAGAATCAATACCTAGTTTTTCTTGCTATCTTCCTTATCTTCCCAAAGTAGTTTAGAAACTTAGCATGCATGAAGCTCAAGACCCTCTTCTTCTTCCTCTTGGTCAAAATCCTCTCTCTCTTTTTCTCTCTTTATTTCTCTAGCTAAGGAGCTTTGAAGTGTAAGTATGCAAATGAAATGAAGTTAGTGGAAATGGGTATAATTGAAAGTGTAAGCATGCTCCCACTAACTCTCTCCCCTAATCATTACTTGTTTGCTTAGTCACTAAACTCATGTGTTGGGCATGCTAGGAGGGTGACACTTGTCATGGGTGTTGGTTTCAAAAGATTATATCCAAGATATTGGACAAGCTTAATAAAAATTTCAAATTCTCCCCATTATGTCCCTTAGTGGCCGACCATACACCACCATTTCTCCCATTATAGATTTATTTTTATTGTGTTATATACTTACTATAATGATTAAATGTCATTTCTTTCATGGACCAAGGGTTGGGCCTCTTTAATTAATGTTTGGGCTTACAATTAATTAGTTTGGGCTATTAGTAGTCAAGTTTATTTTTATATTACTTGGGCTACTATTTATTAATTTCACATGTTGAGCTAAGTTAATTCATTTAACTAATGCCATTAAGGTATAACTTCCAATAAAATTAGTGGGCTTGATTATTCATCCAATTGGGCTAGCCCACTAGTAACACTTACTACTTGAACTATTACACATACCCATTAATCAAGAATACCAATTTACTTTCATAACCGAATTAGACTTGCCACCTACAAGTAAATTGAATATTCAATTAGGGTTCATCATCTTAATCAACTCCCTTGATTGTTTACATTCTTAGGCTAGTCCACTAATTTAATTATTCCATAAGAGTGACTTCCTATAAAATTCTCATAACATACTTGTTATTTAATTAGAATTTTGTTTTATCATTCCTAATTGATATATTTATTAATAAAGTGACTTGAAAATTTATGGTTATTACAAGTTGAGCTCATCCTTTTCTTTCATTGTTCTCTTCAAGAAATAAGAATATAGCTAGGACTAGTCGGGGAATGGAGTGATGGTCCAAGATGGTGGCTATTGTAAGACCCCAGCTATTATAAATAAAGATGAATTTTCTATAAATATTATTTTTGAATATTATGGAATAAATTTGATATAATATTATAGTTGTGGGTAATATTTATAAATTTTGCAAAGTATGCAAGTTGTTATAAAATATTCGTTTGGTCGGGGAATATTCTTTTGTTAGGGAATATTCGCATAACTACTCAATCATTGGTGGACCCCACAATAGAATTATTGTTTGTTTGATTGAAAAACGACAAAAATATTTTATAAAAATAACTATGAGGTGTTACCGTTAAACCGCTGAACTACCCTATGGTAAAGTACAAGAATACGCTGTGGTCGCATAAGAGCACACTCAGATTGATTATCGATGCTTACGTGAGAAGTCACTCACCTATGCTTAATTATTGCTACAAGAATTGTCACGATCATATCTCTTATATTATTGATTCAATTATCACACAAGATCATCCTCAGATAATATGTTATAGTATTAAATCAATAATTGAGACGACAAGTTATAAATGATTAATAATTGTTGAAAGATTAAATATGTGTTGATTAAATATAAAATGATTTGTGGTAAGTATGATTATTTTATGGGGGCTCATATGTCATCATCTAAGAGTCTCTTCACAATAGTAATTACCTTCATCAATAGTAATTACCCTTCCGAATAGTAATTACCTTCACAATAGTAATTACCTTCGCCAATAGTAATTACCCTTATGAATAGTAATTACCTTCGCCAATAGTAATTACCCTCAGAATAGTAATTACCTTCACAATAGTAATTACCTTTACCTTACGTCGAACCACTTGTCGTTTTCATTACAGCGGCCGAACCACTTGTCGCTTTCACATTACAGACGCCGAACCACTTGTCGCTTCACATTACAAAAGCGCCAAACCACTTTTCTTTTTACATCATCAGTCGCTGCCACTTGCTTTTTTTCACACTCAAGCAAAAGCTAAGCTAGAAATCTTCTATAAATAGAGGCCTAGTGCTTCATTATTTTCACGAAATTCATTCAAGCTATAGAGAGAGAAAGTATAGAGAGAATAAGAGAGAGAAGAAGAAGAGTATTTTGTTACTACACCACGCATGCAATATTCAATCTCCTACCAAAAGTAAGGGTGTTATTCTTTCTTATTCATGAAGAGAATTGTTGTTATTCCATTTATTATTATTCTGCTTGGAATAACTCAGTATACGCTGCTTACTTCCCTATACTTGGTGACATTCTTCTATTATTCTCTTGGAACATCCTGCTCAGTGTGTTTTACACCTGACCGGGGTTCCGCTTTTATTATTATTTTGTTGGAACATCCCGTCTGTGTGTTTTACACCTCCGGTTCCGCTTTTTTATTATTATTCTGCTGGAATATCCTGCATGTAGTTTTACACCGGACCGGTTCCGCTTTTTTATTATTATTCGCTGAACATCCTGCTCGTGTTTTTACACCCACCGGTTCCGCTTTTTATTATTATTCTGTTGAATATCCTCGTCTCGTTTTTACACCTGGACCGGTTCCGCTTTTATTATTCTCGCTGAATATCCTGTCGTGTGTTTTACACCGGACCGGTTCCGCTTTTATTATTCTCGTTGAATATCCCGTCATGCGTGTTTTTCACTCGACCGGTTCCGTTATTATTATTCTCTCATTGAATAACTCGCCTATGCGGCAACCGCATGCACGGTGATTTCTTTTGTTATTCCATTCTTTATTATACCCAAATGGTTAAAACTTTGACTTCTATACTCCATGAAATTAGTAGAATATCCTCGATATTTATGCTTTCATCCAAAGATCTTTCATAAAAATATTCTTCCGATCATTCATGAATTTTACTCTACAAAACAAAAAGATTATGTTGACAATTTGGACGTTAAAAATTCTCGGATAAAATAATTCTTGAACTTGTTTTATTGAATTCTTATATCATTGTCATCATCCTCATGTTTATATATATTTTTTTAAAGTCATCTCGTATTCAGAAAGTGCATAGATGGACTTGGTATGATTATGACCAGAGACTATTCTTGTAATCATGACCGTAATGTTACAAATGATGTGGTAAAAATCCTCAATGGCAGTGAGAGTGCATTGATGGACAGTTGTTGGCATGATCATGACCATTAATGAATACACAAATATTCTCGGCCCGTAGTGCATGAATAATTGTGGTCGTGATACTAAAGAATATCCTCGGCCGTAAAGTGTAAGGTGATTCGATGATGTGGAATATTTATTAAAGTCGAGTCTCAAATATAACAAAGGATGAAAACCTTTTAAAACCTAAAAGATAGTAGACTTTTATTTTCTACTTGACTCTTTTAATGGATCAGCATATTCCACCGCAGCTAAACTAGTTGTCTATTGTATTTTATCGCTTTAACATTGTTGAAGACTATTGATAATTTATTCGCATTATCTTAGTCATAATATTTCTTCGGGCTAGTTGAGCTCACCCTTTCTTTCACCGTTTCTTCAGAAATGAGAATATAGCCGGGACGAGCCTGGGAACGAGTGATGGTCCTCAAGATAAGATTAGTAGTCCTCACTATTCTCGTGAAATAAAGGTGATAATAATTGTAACGAGGACTCCTTTTTGAGTTTGTATAATATCTAGTAGATTTATATTTGTATATTTGTATTTAAACTCACACGCTTTTATGTATTAAGTTGTATTTAAATTCTCGCACTACGATAAGTGGCGACCCAAGATGGGTGATGTATACCTAATTTTGGGGCGCCACAATTGGTATCGAGCTAGGGATATGATCCTCGCTAAGATGTAAGAATAGTTCTAGGAGGGGAGAGACGGAAATACCTTCGCTAGTATGACCTACCTAAGTTTATGTGCTATTTTATTGGTTGGTCGAAGATAGGGATAATTTGTTACATGTCAATTAACCTTTTGTTTTGTGGCAAGATCTCAAAAATGACATCCGAGAATGTTGAGAATAGCAATGGAGCGCAGCGATCGCTGATTCACCACATATCAATAATCGTGATAATGTGCATCGTGAAGGCGACAATCCTCATGCAAAAACAACAACACCGACCAAATGATGAATGATCAAATGTTCGTAGGCTTTATGCAATTTATGCAACAAAGAAAGCGAGAGCGACTCGCCCAAAACGTAGGTGGAAACACGGAAAACTCTCAAGCACACCGCTAAACAATTCAAGGAGCCGGGACCACCGGAGTTTAAGGGAGAGCCAAAACCACTTCGCTAAGCATGGATAAAGCAGATTACCAAGATATTTGATGTCTTGGGATGCTCCGAGGAGCAAAAGGTTCCTTTGCACGCTTTTATGTTGCAAGGCGGAGAGGCAGACATCGGTGGGAATCCAGAAACGACTCAACCTCGCCAGATCAAGATATCTTGGGAGAAGTTCCAGAGTCGCTCAACGACAAATACTTTCCCGAAAGTATTCGCCACATGAAGGAGGTGGAGTTTATCAAGTTGAACAAAACAATATGACCGTGTCGCAATACGAGGCAAAATTTGCGAGTTATCACGGTTCATATTCCCCACTTGGTGGATAATGAAGAGAGAATGGCGCTAATGTTTTTAAGAGGTTTGAAGTCGAGATACGCCAACATCTTATTTCTCATAAACCGTGTTTGTATTCGACATGTTGTAAATAGGGCTCGCTTAGTAGAGCGCGCGATAATGAGTCAACGAACTAAAAGAGAGCGCAACAAAAAAAATTATAATACCAAATGAGAGTAGTCATCGGGCGGTGACAACAAGCGTGGAGGGAATCAACAGCCGGATATGGTAACCACTTCTATGGTAATCGTACCAAAACAATAAGAATGGACATTTCAAGAAAAGGAGATTCAACAATGATGGAAAGACGCCAAAGACCAAAGACCCATTATTAAGGAAGGAGAAAGACCACCTATCATATGCTTCAAATGCGAGGAGAGGGACACATCACCCAAATCTGCGCCATGCCATCCAAAGCATGTTATAATTGTGGAAGAGAAGGTCACTTAGCTCAATTTTGTTGCCATCAAGACAAATTCAGCTAGGATGGAGGCACCAAAGGCCATCCCCCGTAAAAGTCAAAACCTAGAAGTGCAAGGGAGAGCGTTTGTTGTGACTCTCCCAGAGAGCAAGGAACCCGAATGAGGTCATCACGGTAAGCTTATCATAAACTCTAATGAAGTCTATACTTTATTTGATACCTGGTTCTACCCATTCTTTTATTTCTCCTACTATACCCATCGATTAAATTTAACTCCTGAGAAATTAGACTTCGACTTATCTATGGAAACTCCGCTGGGAGAAACCTTCATTACATCCACTCGCTTATAAGTCTTGTTTGGTTCAAATCGGTACCCTCACATTACCGTCGATCTTATTTCATTAAAAATACTTGATTTGACGTGATTCTAGGGATTGATTGGTTAACTACTTATCATGCAAAAATCGATTGTTTTCGTAAGGTTGTTAGCTTTCATATTCCTAATCAACCTATTATGCTAATTCAAACGACCAAACCATTAAAATCAATCACGGTCATCTCAAGCCATAAAGCTATTCGCTTATTGAAAAACGGATGTCAAGCTTTCTTAGCTCATGTCACGATTTAAACAAAATACGCCGCTTTTGAACGATATTTCTATTGTTAATAAATTTCCCGACGATTCTCAAGAACTTCTCGGCCTACCCCGTAGCGTAAAATTGAATTTTGTATCGACCTTGAACCCTAGACAAAACCTATTTCCAAAGCCCCATATCGAATGGCTCCTATCAACTTCGTGAGTTAAAGACCCAACCGCAGGAATTGTTAGACATCGGCTTTATTCGCCCTAGTACTTCTCCTCGGGTGCTCTCGCTCTATTCGTGAAGAAGAAAGATGGGAGTATGCGACTTTGTATTGATTATCGGAGTCAATCATGTCACCATCAAAAATAGGTATCCATTGCCACGTATTGATGACCTGTTTGACCAATAAGCAAGGAGCCAAATTCTTTTCAAAGATCGATCTTCGCTCCGGATATCACCAATTGAAGATTAGAACCACGACATTCCAAAGACGGCTTTCGTAACTCTAAGACGGTATTATGAATTCCTAGTCATGTCCTTTGATCGACTAATGCTCCTCGCCGCCTTCATGGATATGATGAACCGAGTATTCAAGGAATATTTAGATCACTTTGTGGTCGCCTTTATTGATGACATCCTTATTTATTCCAAAAGCCGTGAAGATCATGAGCAACACTTGAGGTCGACACTCCAAAAGCTTCGTGAATATAAGCTTTATGCCAAGTTAAAGAAATGTGAGTTCGGCTCAAGAAGTAGCATTCCTTGGGCACGTGGTATCAAGTCATGGAATATCTGTTGACCCAAAGAAAGATCAAGCTATTCAAAGTCGGGAACAACCTAAATCAAAGGACCAAGTACGAGCTTTCTTGCTTTAATTTGGTTATTATCTGAGATTCGTGGAAGGATTTTCTCGAATCGCTACTCCATCGACTCAAATTGACTCGGAAAGATACAAAGTTCGGTTGGAGCGAAGAATGTGAGAGGAGTTTTCAAGAACTCAAGAGAGACTTATTTTAGCACCTGCTCGACAATACCATCCGCCTGAGAGGATTTGTCATCTACAAAGATGCTTCGAGCAAAGGATTGGGATATGTTCTCATGCAACATGGAAAAGTTATAGCCTATGCCTCGTGACAACTCAAAGAATATGAGAGGAATTATCCTACTCATGATCTAGAGTTAGGCAACCGTTGTTTTTTGCACTTAAAATTTGGAGGCATTACTTGTATGGGGAGAAAGTGGAGATCTTTACTTGATCATAAAAGTCTCAAATATTTCTTCACTCAAAAGGAACTCAACATGCGACAACGACGTTAGCTTGAACTGCTGAAAGATTATGATCATACCATCCAATACCATCCTCGAAAAGCGAAACGTGGTAGCCGACGATTGAGTAAAAAAAATCATATGCAAGTACGAAAAGCGATATTGTCAACGCAAAGGCCCATTTTGTGTGACTTGCAAAGGATGGAGATAGAGTTAAAGACTCTGTGGACGCATGTGATGATAAGCGAGTATACGAGTAGAACCGACTTTAATCGATAAAGTTAAAGTCGCCAAGCTACGCACTGAGCCGATGCGTATGAGGAAGAAAGTGCAAGAAGGTGCTATCTAAGCAAGAATCGATGAAGAAGGAATACTTGAGTCAACTCCGCACTTTCAGTTCCTAACGACCCCGATTTAAAGTATAATATCATGATGGAGGCGCACAACACACCATTTGCAATCCATCTCGGGAGTACCAAATGTATCATGATATTCGCCATACATTTTGGTGGAGCAATACGAAGAGAGAGAGATAGCGCTGCTTATCTCAAGGTGTCTAACTTGTCAACGAGTTAAAGCGGAACATCAAGTACCAAAAGGTCCATCAGAACCACTTGAAATTCCGTAATGGAAGTGGGAGCACATTACCATGGATTTCAAGCACGGCCTTCCTAAGGTTTCTCAAGGCATCGATGCGATTTGGGTCATTGTTGATAGATCGACCAAGTCCGCTTCATTTCTTATCGATACGAGAAACTTATACACTTGAACGCCTTGCTCAGATGTACATAAACGAGATTGTAAGATCGCATGGTATGCCTTAGATCCATAGTTTCCGATCGAGACCCAAGATTCACTTCACGATTTTGGGTTAGTTTGCAAAAAGCTATGGGCACAGACTTCACGATTTAGCTCGGCATATCATCCTCGATTTTGACGGACACTTGGAGAGGACTATTCAAACTCTCAAGATTTATTAAGACTCGTGTCCTTGATTTCAAGGGGAGTTGGGACAAGTTCTTACCATCGGTGGAGTTTTCCTACAACAACAGCTTATCAAGCAAGTATCGTATGGCTCCATTCAAGCGTTGTATGGAAGAAAGTGTCGCTTCTAAGATGCTGGGATGAGGTGGGTGAAGCAACGTTGTTGGGACCGGAGTTGGTACGTATGACTACGGAAAGATTCAAACGATCCGACAACGATAAAAACCTCACAAAATCGATAAAAGAGTTATGTTGATCTTCATCGAAAGGACGTGGAATTCGATATAGAGATCATGTGTTGTTAAGAGTTGCTCCATGGAAAGGAGTTACAAGATTTGGAAAGAGAGGAAAACTTAATCCTCGATTCATCTGGTCCATTTTTAATCCTCGATCGAGTAGGAACTCGCGGCCTATAGACTCGCTTTCTACCGCCAAATATGTCTCGTGTTCATAACGCTTTTCACATATCCATGTTACGTAAATATGTGAAAGACCCGAACCATATTATCGAAGTTAGAACCGGACGAAATAGCGGAAGATTTGACGATGAAGAGGTTCCTGCTCAAATTTTGATAAGAAGGAACATATTCTACGCCCAAGGTTATACCTCAAGTCAAAGTTTTGTGGAGGAACCACGATGTTGAGGAAATGACTTGGGAGTTAGAATCAAATGAAATCAAGGTATCCTTACCTCTTCGACATACCAGTACGTACTTCTAATTTCGAGGGCGAAATTTCATAAGAAGGGAGGTTGTAAGACCCCAACTATTATAAATAAAAGATGAATTTTCTATAAATATTATTTTTGAATATTATGGAATAAATTTGATATAATGTTATAGTTATGGGTAATATTTATAAATTTTGCAAAGTATGCAAGTTGTTATAAAATATTCGTTTGGTCTGGGAATATTCTTTTGTTAGGGAATATTCGCATAACTACAATCATCAGTGGACCCCATTAATGTAATTATTGTCGGATCGAGAAAACGATAAAAATATTTTATAAAAATAACTACGAGGTGTTACCGTTAAAACCGTTGAACTACCGGTGGTAAAGTACAAGAATACGCTGTGGTCGTTAAGAGTAAAGACACTAGATTGATTATCGATGCTTACGTGAGAAGTCACTCACCTATGCTTAATTATCACACAAGAATTGCGATCATATCTCTTATATTATTGATTCAATTATTGTCACAAAGATCATCTCGTGATAATATGTTATAGTATTAAATCAATAATTGAGACGACAAGTTATAAATGATTAATAATTGTTGAAAGATTAAATATGTGTTGATTAAAAATAAAACGATTTGTGGTAAGTTTGATTATTTTATGGGGGCCTCATATGTCATCATCTAAGAGTCTCTTCACAATAGTAATTACCTTCATCAATAGTAATTACCCTTGTGAATAGTAATTACCTTCACAATAGTAATTACCCTTGTGAATAAGTAATTACCTTCACAATAAGAATTACTCTTCGTTAATAGTAATTACCTTTGTGAATAGTAATTACCTTCGCCAATAGTAATTACCTTTACCAGACGTCGAACCACTTGTCGTTTCACATTACAAAAGGCCGAACCACTTGTCGCTTCACATTACAAAGCGCCGAACCACTTGTCGTTTCACATTACAGAGGCCAAACCACTTTTCTTTTTACATCATCACCGTCAAGCCACTTGCCTTTTCACACTAAAGAAAAGCTAAGCTAGAAATCTTCTATAAATAGAGGCCTAGTGCTTCATTATTTTCACACTTAATTCATTCAAGCTATAGAGAGAAAGTATAGAGAGAATAAGAGAGAAAGAAGAAGAGTATTTTGTTACTACACACATCGCAATATTCAATCTCCTACCAAAAGTAAGGGTGTTATTCTTTCTTATTCATGAAGAGAATCATTGTTATTCCATTTATTATTATTCATTGGAATAACTCAGATACGCTGGTTACCCTATACTTGGTGACATTCTTCTATTATTCTCTGGAACATCCTGTCTGTGTTTTTACACCTGACCGTTCCGCTTTTTATTATTATTTTGTTGAACATCCTCGTCATGTGTTTTACACCGACCGGTTCCGCTTTTTATTATTATTCTGCTGAACATCCTGCTCTGTGTGTTTTTACACCTCCACCGGGTTCCGCTTTTTTATTATTATTCTGCTGGAACATCCTGTCTCGTGTTTTACACCGACTTCTGGTTCCGCTTTTTATTATTCTCGCTGGAATATCCTGCTCACAGTGTTTTACACCGACCGGTTCCGCTCTTTATTATTCTCGCTGAATATCCTATCGTGTGTTTTACACCGGACCGGGTTCCATCTTTATTATTCTGCTGGAATATCCTGCTCATGTTTTTACATCGACCTCGTTCCGTTATTATTATTCTGCTGAATAACTCGTCATGCAAGCACCGCATGCACGGTGATTTCTTTTGTTATTCCATTCTTTATTATACCCAAATAAGTTAAAACTTTGACTTCTATACTCCATGAAATTAGTAGAATATCCTCGATATTTCATGTTTCATCCAAAGATCTTTCATAAAAATATTCTTCCGATCATTCATGAATTTTACTCTACAAAACAAAGATCATGTCGATAATTTGACATTAAAAATTCCTCGGATAAAATAATTCTTGAACTTGTTTTATTGAATTCTTATATCATTGTCATCATCCTCATGTTTATATATTTTTTTTAAAGTCATCTCGGGCTCAGAAAGTATGTAGATGGACTTGGTATGATTATGACCGAGACTATTCTTGTAATCATGACCGTAATGTTACAAATGATGTGGTAAAAATCCTCGATGGTCAGAGTGCATCGATGGACAAATTGTTGGCATGATCATGACCATTAATGAATACACAAATATTCTCGCCCGTAGTGCATGAATAATTGTGGTCGTGATACTAAAGAATATCCTCGTCCGAGTAGTGCGTAAGTGATTCGATGATGTGGAATATTTATTAAAGTTGAGTCTCAAATATAACAATGATGAAAAACCTTTAAAACCTAAAAGATAGTAGATTTTATTTTCTACTTGACTTTTTAATGGATCGATATTCCGCTGCAGCTTAAACCGGTTTGTTTATTGTATTTTATCGCTTTAACATTGTTGAAGACTATTGATAATTTATTCTCGCATTATCTTAGTCATAATATTTCTTCTTGGGCTAGTTGAGCTCACCCTTTCTTTCACCGTTCTCTTCGTGAAATGAGAATATTCTTTGGGATGAGTCTGGGAAACGAGTGATGGTCCTCAAGATAGCATTAGTAGTCCTCACTATTCTCGTGAAATAGTGTGATAATAATTGTAATGAGGACTCTTTTTTGAGTTTGTATAATATCTAGTAGACGATATTTGTATTTAAACTCACGCTTACGATTATGTCAGTTGTATTTAAATTACATTTACGTAAGTGGCGACCCAAGATGGGTGATGTATACCTAATTTTGGGGGCGTCACAGCTATAGTGGTCCTCACTATTCTATGAAATAGTGTGAAAATAATTATAATGGGGACTTTATTTGAGTTTGAATATTGTCTACGAGACAATATTCCACTAGTACAAAATCATAAAAAGACAACACTTAAAAGATGACATTTTTATAAAAAAATGTTGTGGTGTTTTTTTTATAATATTTTTTAACAAAACATTGTAGATACATATAAAAAAAACGTTTTTTGTTTATAAGACCAATTTTTGATTTAAATAGATAATGTTTTTTTAAAAAAAAGTTATGTATGTAAAAAAACACAGAGTAAAAAAAACGCGGAAGTGAATTTGAAATTAAAATAAAACACCACTCTCTTGTAGCCCAAAACCCTAGCCTCTCTTCTCTCTCACTCATTACCTCCACAACCATTAGAAATGGCCACCGCCGCTGCTCGCCCCCTGGTTTCGATTCAAACCCTTGAATCGACATGGCCACCGATGGCCCCACCGCCACCATCTCCCTCCCTTTACCGGACCTCATGAAGGCCCCAATCCGTCCTGATCTCGTCAATTCTGTCCACGCTCTAATGAGAAACAACTTTGTCCACGTTTGAACGGGTCTAAGGTGTTGACCAATGAGAGTGAGGTGTCTGACTTAATCCCAGATGATTTTGGGAGAAAGCAGAGGATCAATTATTAGGGTTTTGGAGGTAGAGGAAGGGGACGATGCAGCTTCACTTCTCACCTAGCATGAGAAGTATAACGATATCGAGCAGCAATGGGTTTATTGACTTGATGAAGATTAAGGTCGTGCTTGCAACATTTCGTACCGTACGCTTTTCCATATGTGATACAATCCTGATCAAGCTCTCATCAAACGATAATAACCCAATTCAAGTCTCAGTGGTTCATCAAATAATTTTAAATAATTGGGTTGAAGATTATTCAAAGGACTACAATTCAAATATTATTGGGTCGATTCAATTGGCCCATTCAATTCAGTCCATCTAAGAATTCCTAATTGATTTCAGAAACTATGAAAATCATGATAGCCAACAGATTTTACATGCAAAAGGATATCACGTGGGCCACTTGCCTTCTAAATGTACTGCAAGCATGGAGGCTACTTAATATTCATTTCTAATTATTGCATATACGCGGGGGCCACATACTAGCAACCAACAAGCTTATTATATAGCAAGTTTTCAATTCACACGTGGACAAATTCAACAGAGATATATATACGGGATTCTGGCATGCAAAGTGACTACATGGAGTAATATTTACATTAAATGGCTTTCATGCAAATCAAAGCAAACGGTTCAGCAGCCTTCACGCAGCAATTTACCATCTTAGTCACGTGGCAAAGATTTTTACACGGCAATTGCATATTTTTAGATTTTTATAATTCTATTATAATTAGGATTTCTTTTCCAAATTGATTTCTATTTCTTTATAGTAATTAGGGTTATAGTTTATAAATTCTATTAGGATTTGGATTGTTTTGAAAGAAGATAAATAGAGGCCCAAGTTGATGTAATCAAATACATTATACATTATTCATTATTCAATATATTTGTGAGGTTATTATCTACTTTTGGTTTTCAAGAATTCCTAAGATTTTCTTAGCTTATTTCTTTTGAGATTCAATTTGACTTATCATACAACAATTCATAGTTGTGTGTTGCCTTTTTTACCGCATCAATCGTCGATCAGACCAGATTACCGCTTCAATATAAGCGAGGGTCAGGTGTCGTTGGTGTCCCATTCAACGCAGAATTCAACGCGAAACAATTATACCAAAATTACCGCTACATATATGCGAGGGGTTAAGCATGCCATTGCAAAGAATTCACCCAACAACCGCTAAAACGATCGTAAAGATGACCACCTCACGCAAGCGTGCCGTGGAGTCTATCAATATGATTCTCATCCTCGGTTTTTTGTTACCTTTTGTCTTCATTCTCACTGCTCTTGTGACCCTTGAAGGCGTCAACAAGTGCTCTTCATTTGGTAATCCTCCTCTTTTTCCATTCATTAATTGGGTATATGGCTACCTGTTAATTGCTTAAATGTATCTATATATACGTATATCAGGATTCATTTACCTAGATCTTAATTCGATTGAATGGCATTTGTGAATTATTCACTGTTGGTGAAATATCTATTTATTAATTATATTAGATTGGGAGTACAATTGCATCTTTTTCTCCATATTTCAGGATCCAATTTTTATGAGAGATCTGAAACTAGTTAATTTTGCTGATAATGTTTAATTTTGTTCAGGATTCTTTGCATCAGCTTGCCCTATGACACTAGTGTTATAATGTATGTCTGATTAGATCTGTTTCTAAGTTGGCTCATGATGGGAAAAAATTAATAGTTTTAAAATGATGGGTTTGTTGTTTGGGCGAAAAGGAATTGATGTTAAATGTTATCAATACTTGTTTTACCACAGTTTTGATTGGATTGGTTTATATTTTGATTTTTGACTGAGTTCTACAAACTTTCTCTTCTAATTGTGGAGGTACAAAATTATATCTATACTTCTAACCCGCTAGCATTATAATATGTGCTCAGTTATTCATTTCAGCTTGTGTTCTTTTGTCTTTATGTGCTGCCATTGCTTTTTCTGTAAAGAGCAGTATTTCCATGTTTAGATGGCGCACTTTGTATTGCAATTATTTTCTTGCTTTGCATCTGCATATGTTCTTTTGTTTGTCTGTTGTTGTATCGTCATGATGTTGTCTTTGCTTTTGCATTTAGGTGCCCTTGCCTTGTATAAACCACTTTTTACATCTATATATTGTTCAAATTATTGATGTTTGCTACATTTTTTTAAAAATGTTTTCTGCCTTTTTAAATGTGTTAACATGTCTGTATCAACATACAATTGGTTTCATTCTTTCGTTTCATCCATTCTTCAAATTGTTTAGGCAGGCGTTTGGGACCAAGCCTTCTTGGTAGGGTTGATGATTCAGGGGTAATAAAACTTTCTATCTTGTTTCCTACTTTACAAATTACTCTCCCCTCACCCACAATCTATAATCTTACCTTAACAGTCTTCTTTGAAAACAACATTTTTTTTCATAATTGTTAAGCTGAATCTGCATCTCTATGTGGCTGCAGAGGTTGATTAGAGACTTCTACAAGGTCCTTAATCAAGTGAACTCTGAGAAAATCCCAGATGACTTAAAGCTCCCTCATTCATTTAGTCAACTTGTTTCTGTAAAAATCCCAGATGACTTAAAGACTAAAAATTACAAGTCCATGTAGTGAAGACAAAATCATCTGCTGGATTTCCAACTCAGCTGCAGCTTAGATTACTATCCTTAGTTTACTTGAGAAGATTTGTTGAACGTATGGGTGCTACATATATCAAGTTGGGTCAGGTAATTCAGATTCTGGCTTTTCCTAATATTCTTTATGTTACTTTGTAGTTTCTACAAAGTTAGCTGCCTCATGTCAGTAAACTCTAGCATATTCCTCGCATATGGAAATTTATTATCTTTTGTGCATTTTCATTGATAGGGGAATAGTTTAACTCTGCCGAAAAGGTAATGTACCAGTGAGAATTTTGGTTTGTTATTCTTGTATGTGTGTGTGTGTGTGTGTGTTAAGTTTTTTTTTATCATGTTTAATTTAAATGATGTTTTTGCAAGAATGATTTGTTACCATGTTTTTTTATTTAAAACTGGCACTATGTAAAACTGGCCATACATATATGTAGGCACTATGTAAAACTGGCCATCCAAGGCGGAACCAAAAGAAGAAGAGGGTGCCGTGTGATGAAATGCACATGATGTTTCCTAATTTTTTCTCTTTTTTTAAATCTTGATTATCTTATTTTCTGAATAATACTTTGAGGAATGGCCTTCTTGGATGAGTTTTCCCACAATGTTGGTTGTTCTTTGGCTTGAATTTTCTTTGAACAGTCATTTCCTATCTGTACTTGTCATTTTAGTGTTTGACTTGAATATTCAAAACTCTGTCCAAGACCCTTATCATGAATTGAGCCAGCTAGGCGCCGATAGACTTCTTTTGGTCCCATAAAAAATGTATAGAATATCTACTATTTTGAGCTGATACTGAGTGGGCTTAAAGGGAAAGTTGAGTGGGCTTAACGAGAAAAGCTTGATTATATGTACGAAAATCACAATGAATTTGGTTCTAAATAAATTCCTACATTTGAACTGTTTTACAATATGCAGGATGATGAGGATGCTCTATTACAGGGAGAGAAAGAAGCTGAGAAAATGATTGTTGAAGCTTACTCAGCCCTTCTTCTTGCATTCCTTTCAACTAAAAGGTTAGTGCGCTCTTATGGGACTTTCATCTCCCCAAATAAATGTTATTTCCTATATTGATTCTTGACGAAATGTTTGTTTGAATATCAGTAAGAGCATACGTAATGCCATTGCTGAATGTCTCCTGGATCACAACTTGGAGATTCTTGTACCTGTTAATACCAGTAATAGTATAGCGACTAGTCATTTTTAAGCGATCAGTTATCCCAATTACTTTACATGAATGAGCAATCTAAGATGCATTGTGACTGAAGGGTTGAAACTGCAAATTTCTTGTGGATTAATGATGTCGATATCATACAACTACCTATTATAGCGCGTATATACATACAATTATATAACAGTGCTTGACAGTGCTCCTTTGCTGCATGAATGAGAAATTTATTGGTTTGAATTGCTGGGGGAAAATTGACCAATTTTTTTTGGTTTTATAAGGGTGGTGCAAAGACTGTGGATGGGCCATCAAGAAAAGACTGGAGACTGGATGGGCCATCAAGCAAAGACTGGAGAGGTGGAAGAGCTGCTTCTTTTAACATTATATGTATGATTACTCTGTGTATGTTTAAATTCTACAGTCAAAGTTTATAATTTGCATTTTAGCTACGTGTCCTTGTTATTTCATCATTCCAGATATGCAGTGTTGCAGGTGGACTCATTCTAATTTCATTATTGGTGTTTGTAAATGTACATTGGCTAGTAGCCTTGTTACCAAGTAATCACGAGTCTCTCCTTCATTGTTTTATTTTTATATACTGGTATCACCGTAAAAACTTCCTCACTGCAGCTTGAGAAGGCTTTACGTGAAATTCGTGTAGAGCATGCACAAATGAAGCAGTCATCTGAGACTAAATTGGTAGATGCTCTTTCGCAGGAGGCCTACGTACTTTTTTATGCAAAGCAGGGGATACCATGGTTTTCAAGTTACATGCAAACTCTGAAGCCATTCCTAGTTTAGAGACAAAGCAGGCTCGCAGATTCTTGAAGTCATTGCCTAATGCTAGGGGCAGGAAATTATTAACCGTCTTGGAGGCGTTGCATAATGAAGGTATTCTTGTATCCTGCAACACAATTCTTATGAATGGGTTTGCTTTTCTAAGCGTGCTCCGTCCCTTGAGCATTTCTAGTATATGAAGTATGTACTCGGGTTCACCCATATATTAATTACTCAGTGAGTACATCTTACTTATCTGAATAAAAGAAAATCAGCACAAGTGACCTGGTAGTTTGAGAAGCTGAATTTAAGATAATTTATAATGTTGATCCTTTCAACTTCTGTGGAAACAAGTGGAACAACTTACATATATACATCTTCGAGAAGTTCTTTAAAATATTTTGTTTCAAAACATTTTTCACTTCTTGAAATCAATTGTTGTGTTTCTCCAGTCCAACTAGATTCTGTTTTGTTTAGTGGCATTTTAGAATTCTTGACACCACCAACCACCTATTTGTTCTCAATTTTGTCGTAATGTCCTAGTTGACATGTTCATTCTTACATATATGTTTGAAGCTATTATCTTGAGTTTCTAACATCTTACAAAGGAAGAGTTGGAAGCCAAGGAGGAGTTGGATGGCTTCACAAAAGCATGTGACAATATTCTTTGTAAACATATTATATGATAGTTTGGTATTATTGGGATGCATGTAAACGTATTGTATGGTATTAATATTCTTTGTAATTGGTATATTTTGAATTTGAGATGTATGGATAGTAGTATTATTTGTAATTGGTATATTTTGAATGTTTGATACATTTTGGCTTTAAATAGATGACACCTTCTAAACGTTGTATAAATGTGTTTAAACGTTGTCTGATGTACCAAACCACAACATTTTAAGTCAGAAAATGTTATGGAATCATATCATCTACAACATTTTCAAGCTTTCAAAAATTTATGAAAAACAAATATACAACGTTTTTTAAGAAAAAAACATTGTGTAATGTGTCAAACTACAACGTTTTAAAAACGTTGTATAAAGGTGTCAAATAGATGACACCCTTAACCACGACGTTTCTGTAAGACCTTCTACAATATTTTTTACGCGTTATCTATTTACTGTTTTGTAGTAGTGTTCATGTTAAAATTATCAGCTTATGATTTGTCGTATTCTGCACGACAATTAATAATTGTGTAAATTAAGTTTGTATTTGAATTCTGTACCATGTATTTGGCGACTTAGAATGGGTTGTGTATACCTATTTTGGGGGCATCACAGTTGGTATCAAATCATAGAGATATGATCCCTAACGGAGATTTGAGGCTAGAACTAGGAGGGGAGAGACGAGTAAATCCTTCGCTAGTATGTCTAAAATGTGGTATGTCAATTTACCCTTGTTTTGTGGCAGTGTTTGAGAATGAAATCTAAAATTTTTGAGATAAGCAATGAAGCACATGAGACCGTTGAGACACCGCCAATCAATAACCAGGATAATGTGTATTAGGAAGGCAATAATCCTCATGAAAATAGCAACATCGACCAAATGAAGAACGATGGTATGTTTATGAGCTTTCTAGAATTCATGCAACACAAAACGAGAGACTCCTATTCAAAATGCAGGTGGAAATAATGGCAACTCACGGCTGGTCACTACTAAGCAATTCAAGGAGTTGGGACCACCAAATTTTTTGGGAATGTCAGATCCACTTAAGGCAGAGACGTGGATTAAGCAGATCACTAAGATATTTGATATCTTGGGATGCTCAGAGGAGCAAAAAGTTCCCTTTTTCACCTTCATGTTACGAGGAGAGGCAGATTATTGGTGGGAATTTGTAAGGCGGACTCATCTTTCCGCATTGAAGATGTCTTTGGAGAAGCTCTAACAATTGTTCAATGACAAGTACTTTCCAGAGAGTATTCGTCACATGAAGAAGGTGGAATTCATCAAGCTGGAACAAAACAATATGACCGTATTGCAATATGAGGCTAAATTTACGGAGTTATCCCATTTTGCATCCCATTTGGTTGATAATGAGGAGCGTTTGACGCGAATGTTTCTGAAAGGTTTGAAACCCGATATACGTCAATACCTCATTTCTCACCAACTTTGTTTATATTCAGATGTTGTGAATAGGGCTTAGTTATTGGAGCGCGATAACGAGTTAGCCCAACTAAAAGACAACGACCAACAACACGATAATAATCATACTGGTGGCAACGACCATCAGAATAATGATAACCATCGTGGAGGAAATTAAAATGCCAGAAATGGTAACCACTTCGGTGGTAATCATGGACAAGATAATAGGAGAGCTGAACTAAGTGGGAACAACTTTAAGAAGAGAAAATTCAACAATGATGGAAATACATCGACAACAGCACCAGCACCCATTTTCAAGGAAGAAGAACGACCACCAGTCGTATGCTACAGATGCGGAGATGAGGGACACATCAGTCCAAACTGTACGCAGCAACCCAAAGTGTATTTTAATTGCGGAAGAGAAGGTCACCTAGCTCAATTTTATCGTGTAGTGAAGTCAAGTTCAGCTGGGATGGTGACACCAAAGGCTGTCCCGAAAAAGTCAAATCCGGTAGTTCAAGGAAGAGAGTTTTTCGTGACTTCCCAAAAAGAAAGGAACCCAAAAGAAGTTATTACGGATAAGCTAATCATAAACTCTTGCGAAGTCTATACCTTATTTGATACTGATTCTACTAACTCTTTTATTTCACCTAATTGTGCTCAACGTTTGAACTTGACTCCTAAGAAATTAGACCTTGACTTGTCTGTTGAAACTCCGTTAGGAGAGACTGTTATTACATCCACTATTTATAAATCTTGTGCGATTCAAATCGGCACTCTCACATTACCTGTTGATCTCATCTCTTTGAAAATACTTGCATTTGATGTGATTTTAGGAATTGACTGATTAACTACTCATCATGCTAAAATTGATTATTTTCGTAAGGTTGTTAGCTTTTATATTCCTAACCAACCTGTTATGCGAATTCAAGCAACCAAACCACTAAAGTCAATCACTATCATATCAAGCCATAAAACCATTCGTTTATTAAAAAACAAATGTCAAGCTTTCTTAGCCCATGTCACGGATTTAAACAAAAATACGTCAATTTGAATGATATTTCTATTATTAATAAATTTCCTGACATATTCCCCGAAGAACTTCCTGGCCTACCCCCCAAAACGTGAAATCGAATTTTGTATTAACCTTGAACCAGGTACAAAACCCATTTCCAAAACCTCATATTAAATGGCTCTTATTGAACTTCAGGATTTAAAAACCCAACTACAGGAGTTGGTACCCAAGCCTCTATCTGGTGACTTCCTTTGTGGAATGCACTGAAGCCAGACTCTGTGTAGGGGACGCCATATTTGTGCGGCGATAAACTAATAGGTGCCATTGTGACATGATATCCAAGGTTAGGATAAAAGTCACAGTTGAGAGCAACCTAAGTTAGTAATCGAAATACGTAGCTTTCTAGGCTTAGTTGGTTATTATCGGAGATTTGTTGAAGGATTTTCTAGAATCACCACTGCATTAACTCAGCTGACTCGTAAAGATATAAAATTTGAAGGGAGTGAGGAATGTGAGAAGAACTTTCAAGAACTCAAGAGGAAACTCATTTTAGCACATGTTCTAACAATACCATCCTGGAAAAGCAAACGTAATAGTTGACGCGTTGAGTAGAAGATCATATGCGGGTACGAGTGCGATATTGTTGAACACAAAGACCCATTTCGTATGACTTACAAATGATGGAGATAGAGTTAAAGACTCTAGTGACCCACTTGATGATGTCAAATATACGAGTAGGAGCTGTGGCCTATAGACTCGCCTTACCGCCAAGTATGTCTCGTGTTTATAACGTTTTTCACATATCTATGTTACGTAAATATGTGGAAGACCCAAACCACATTATTGAATTAGAACCAAATGAGATAGCGGAAGATTTAACGTATGAAGAGGACCTGTTAAAATCTTGGATAAGAAAGTACATATTCTACGCTCAAAGATTATACCTCAAGTTAAAGTTTTGTGGTGAAATCACGATATTGAGGAAATGACCTGGGAGATAGAATCTGAAATGAAAACAAGGTATCCTCACCTCTTCGACATACCAAGTACGTACACCAATTTTGAGGACAAAATTTCATAAGAAGGGGAGGTCGTAAGACTCCAACTTTTATGAATAAAGATTTAATTTTCTCTAAATGTTATTTTGAATAATAAGGTGTGGATTTGATATAATGTTATAGTTGTGGGTAATATTTATAAATTTTGCAAAGTAAGCAAGCTGTTATAAAATATTTGTTTGGTCAGGGAATATTATTTTTGTCGGGGAGTATTCGTTTTATCAGGGAATATCTGTACGATGGCACAATCATTGGTGGACCCCACAACGAAATTACTGTCGAATATAAAGCAATAATTTTTTATAAAATAACAGCAAAACTTTTACCATTAACTGTTGAAATACCCGGTGATAACAGTACAATAATACGCGTGGTTGCATAGTAGCACACAGTATTGTACAATATCTTTTATTCAATTATTGTAACTGTAGTTGATGCATAGTATCTCATATTATTGATTCAATTATTGTCACAGTATCATCTGCACAATATTTTATATTATTAAATTAATAAATGAGATGACACAGTTATTCATATTATTATTTGTATTATTGACAATGTCTAAAAGGTTCTGTCAAGGAAAGGGGTTATGTCATCTAATTGTGCGCCAATAAAGAGAAGTCCTTATCAGAAAGCCACCTCTTTCTTGGGAATGATCTGGTTGTTAATATTGTGAGTTATAATATTAATGATGAATAAATGTTGAAAGATTAAAAATGTGATTAGTCAAGTGAATTGTGATAAATAAAAGGGATTTGTCATGAAGTATTTATTATAAATTTGGCTTATTACATGGACCCCCACTTACTCATTTTTTAAAATCGTCGATAGAAAGTTATCTCCGTTTTTATTTTATATTACATAGTGTTTGCATAGTACTGTATAGTGTTGCATAGTACTGCATAGTGTTTCCATAGTGCTGCATAGTAAAATCAAAAATTCAACCGAACACCCATGATTTCCTTTCTTCTGTTCACCCGTGATTAATTCTAAATAGTATCCTGTCATTCTCCTATAAATACGATGCTTAGTTTAGAAATGAAAATCACACCAGAATCAGAGAATTCTTCTTCTATAATATTGAGCGTATTTCTTTTGAGTTTAAGAAAACTATGAGTGTAACAAATAGTGCAAGTTTTCTTCAAGAATATCCCCACTATACCAGTCAGAATTACTCTCGTTTTAAGGTAAGGGGTATTATTTATTTCATATTCGTAAGAGATATTATTTTTCATATTCGTAAGGAATATTATTCTCGTTCAATATTCCTATGGAATATATTTTTCGTTCAATATTCGTAAGGGATATTATCTTCATTCAATATTAATAAGGAATATTATTTTCGTTCAATATTTGTAAGGGATATTATATTCGCTTCAATATTCGTAAGGAATATTATTTTCATTCAATATTAAGTAAGGGATATTATTTTATTCAATATTCGTAAGAAATAATATTTTCTTCCATACTCTGTAGTATGTAAGTAATATTATTTCATTTTATATTCCTAATTCTACACTTATTTTGATAAGTATTGCTTCTATACTCCTTAAAATTAGTAGAATATCATTAAATTTTGCGCTTCATCTAGTATCGTTTCACGAAAATATTTTTTTGAACTTTCTTGTTAGATTTTAAGATTTTCATGCCGGAGTACTATTCATGGGTACTATTCATACATACGACACTATTCATATATACGGTACTATTCATACAGTATTATTCATACATACAGTACTACTCACGGGATACTATTCATGAAGTACTATTCACGGGGTACTATTCACCGAGGTACTATTCACGATAAAAATTGATTTCTTTTTTGTCTAAATTATTTTTGATACATGAATATTATTCTTGAATTTTACTCCACATAGTAGTTATCATGTTAACAATTTGAACATTATTAAACTCTGAATAAATTAAATTATAAATCTTTAATATTTATCCTTGATCTCACTTGATTGAATTATTATATCATTGTTATCATCCTCATGCTTATATTATGGTGAAAGTCATCTTTGGCCCGTAATGCATAGATGGACAATTGATTGGTATGATTATGACCGGGAATTATGTATCGGTATAATCATGACTTCTAATGTTACAAATGATGTGGTAAAAGTTCTCATTAGCCCGTAGTGCATTGATGGACAGTTGTTTGGCATGATCATGCCCACTGGTGATAATAACGAATATCCTTGGCCCATAGTGCATGTATAATTTATATATATGGTACTATTCATGGGGTACTATTCATGAAGTACTATTCACGGGGTACTATTCACTCGGGTACTATTCACCCAGGGTACTATTCATGACAAAAATTGATTTCTTTTCTGTCCAAATTATTTTTGATGCATGAATATTATTCTTGAAGTTTACTCCACAAAGTAGTTAACATGTTGACAATTTGGACATTCTTAAACTCTGGATAAATAAAAGTATACATCTTTAATATTTATCATTGATCTCACTTGATTGAATTCTTATATCATTGTCATCATCCTCATGCTTATATTATGTTGAAAGTCATATTTGGCCCGTATTGCATTGATCAACTATTGATTGGTATGATTATGACAAGGAATTATGTATCGATATATTCATGACCTGTAATGTTACAAATGATGTGGTAAAAGTCCTCATCGGCCCGTAGTGCATTGATGGACAGTTGTTTGGCATGATCATGACCACTGGTGATAATAACTAATATCCTTGGCCTGTAGTGCATAGATAATTCATGGATGTGATAATAACGAATATCCTTGGCCCGTAGTGCATGTATAATTTGTGGATGTGATACTAATGAATATCCTTGGCCCGTAGTGCATGAATAATTCGATGATGTGGATTATTTATTGAATTGTGTTGCATAGATAAAATATTGATGATGAACTTTTAAATCATAGAAGATAGTAGACATCATGCTCTACTTGACTCTTCGAATGGATTGCTTGTTCCGCTGCAGTTAAACTTGTTGTCTATTGTATTCTATCAGTTTTTATACTATTGAAGGCTAAGGATAATTTATTCTACATTATCTTAGTCATAATATTCTTTACTAGGCTAGTTGAGCTCACCCTTTTCTTTCATTGTTCTCTTCAGGAAATGAGACTATAGTTGGGACTAGTCGGGGAATGGAGTGATGGTCCAAGATGGTGGCTATAGTAGTCCCACTATTCTATAAAATAGTGTAAAAATAATTGTAATGAGGACTTTATTTGAGTTTGGATATTGTCTACGAGATAATATTCTTGTTAACACTATCAGCTTATGTTTTGTTGTATTATGTACGATAATTAATAATTGTGTAAATTAAGTTTGTATTTAAATTTTGTAATATCCCGAATGTTTATGAGTTAAGTATATGATAACCATCCTTAGAAAAGGAAATGAATGGGTTAATGAATATATAATACTCAAATATAATTGAGTCTAAGTAAAGGTTATGAAATATAAAACCTATATTAAGGTAATGTGTTGAAGTTATTCAACGAAGAGATTTGATGAAAACCTGAGTAAGGTAGGGTTTCGGTGATTTCGAGGACGGAATCCTTATAAGGAGGGAAGAATGTGACGAATGAATTGTTTGAGTTGTGATTCTGGGGACAGAATCTTTGTAAGGAGGGAAGGATGTAACAATCCAGAATTTTATTTGTAATTTCAAATATATATTGAATTAAATAAATATTTTTAATTGATGTATTTGTTATTTAGTAGATATTTGTTGGATTATTTATTAGTAAGTAAATAATCCATGAGGTAAATAATTCATGAGTTATGGAAATTAACTTAATTAAGATAAATGAGTGATGAATTAAATGTTAGGTTTGTAATATTCATGGACGCAATCAAATTGCAAAAATAATGCGGAAGCGTGTAAAATCAGAGTTTAAAAAAAATTTACAAACCATATACCCGGATCACCCTTTATGCACAATTATTAATTAAACGAAAAGATAAAGAATAAAATCATACCCTTGAAGATCGAGCTTCCTCAGGTACAAGTTCACCTCCAAATCCTTTCGCGTTCAACTTGAATCCACCGGGTTTGGTTCCTTCCTTTGATCAACGTTAGCCACCCATATGTTTGGCCTCTAGAGGTGATCCACCAAGGAATAATAAGAATTCAAGAAGGGGTATTTGGATAAACCCTAGTTTTTCTATCTCTATAGAAAAGGTGTACTCTCCCAACAATTGGAATTATTACGTATGTTGAAAAATCAACAACCCCCAACACCCATAATAAGACTCCTCTTATTTATTGATGTGGGCAATCCACCTTAACAATTAAGGAATTGGGTTTTATTTAATTAATTAAATTCTTTTAATTAATTAGGCTCCCTAATCTTATTAGGAATAATTAATTAAACTCTTTTAATTAATTTAACCTCCTAATCTTATTAGGAATAAATGAGAGTACTTATATTAAATTAATTCCTAAACTCTTTTAGAAATTAAAATAATAATAATTGTAATAATATTAATAAGACTCCTCTTATTAATTTATATTTAATATTTCTAAAATATTAAATAATCAATATTAAACTATTTAATTTATTCTATCACCATAGATTAAATTAAATATACATAACATATTATTACGATTATGTCATTAACTTCTTAAATAATTATTCTTCCTTTTATGGTGTGACCCTTTTAGGTTCTCCATATTAAACCTATTGTGAATAAATCAATTAGAACAATTCTAATCTTATTTAAATAAATAAATTAAATAATTAATTTATTTAAATAATATTTATTCTACAATAGGATAAGCCTCCCCTAATGATCATCAACTTTCCGGATAATATAGATTTCAACATTAATCATTAAAGAACCTTTGAGTAAATAGTTACCGCATAATTCAATCCTTCCATCATACAATGTCCCAATTAAATATAAGACATGGAATTACCGTCAAGTCTTATTTTATTTAATTATATGTATTTCGACTCTTAAATGCACAACTCCAAATAATGCAAATTAGAAACTCCTTTCTAATTTCATTACGCTTTAACCAAGGACTCTTGGGTTGTCATTTATCGAATCACATAGGACATTTCTCTTTTTATTAGAAGTGGTAGATTCTTTATCGATCATACATTATCTCCATGTACAACTTATTATACCCAAGCATACCCTTTGATATACCCTTAGGGTCTTAAGGAATAAGTCAAAGTATAACTCATCATACACAAGATACTATGATGATCTCAAGTTCAAGGATTACTTGTACTATTATCACTAGAGGAATTCCTATTGACAGGCAAATAAAACTCCATTAGGTATTCCTTAGCGAGCCACGTTCAGTGAACTTATTCTCTAATAAGCACCTACATACTTGCTTTAGTGTCTCCACACAAATGATCATGAGATCAATCATCCTCATCCAATGAAAGAAGCACGTATGTACCAATCTATCCGGATTCACTAATCCCCAATTTAGTAATCCAATGATTGGGAACTATTTTAGTTTTAAGCTTTCTAAGAATTTAGATCTCATTAGAATGATCATCATCATTATTCTAAAAGCATTGCTTAAAACTATGGGTTTATCACATATTATAAAACAAAGATCATGTAGATAATTAAAAGCCTTTAATAAATTAATACTTTTTATTAATAAATGAATAAGATTGTTACAAAGTATATGCTTTATCATCAAACATGATTGGCTTGTGTGCATACTACTTTCATTAAATTTATGAGATAATACTCTAATTTAACTTAATAACTAAATTAGAGAGTTGTTAAGATTATATAGTTTGCTAGAATGTTGTTTTAATTTAATTTAGTAATTAAAGTGATATGATAAGTAATTAAGTAAAATTATAATGAAAATTATAATTTTGTGGTAATTAGTTTTGTTTATTTAATTAAGGTTGGATATGAAAATCCAAGTAAATAATGTGGGACAATAAACTATATTATAAATGATTCATTGAAGTAAATTAAAGTAGTTTTAAATGGATTTACCCAAACAAGGCTTAAAGATATTAAGTCTTTATTTTAAAAAGTGTTTTGCCAAACAAAGCCTTATGGTTTTTGAATTAAAAAAAATATAATAAATATTTTTATAACTGATACATAATTAGTATATTTATTATTATGACAGTTTATACGTTTTATTTTTATTTTTGCGTCTGGTTTTTTTTACGTAAGAAGTTTTGGCCTAAGCCTGAGAATAGAGGGGAGGAAGAACAAAGAAGAGAAGAAGAGAGAAAGAGAAGAAGTTCTTTGTAAATTGAGAGAAGATTCTTTGTGAGAATTATGGAAGGAAGAAATAAGAAGATTGTTCCAAATTTTATAGCTAATCAAAGGTAATAATCTAGCTTTGAGTTTTTAGTATTATACTTGAGTTTTCTTTGAAAAGTTGGATTTCTATGGTTAGATTGTTAAGATATTGATCATATATGTTGATTAGTATGTATAATTTGTTATATGTAATCTATAACAGGTTTTCATGTAATCAAATTCATGGAAACAAGTGCTAGAAGAAGAAATTTGGTTTATGGCTTAGTATATGTATTTTTGTTTTTTAAGGCTTAAAATAATGGTTAGATCATGTATATAATTTTAAATTGGTTATAGATGTTGTTAGTATGATGAAAAACGAAAACAACCCAAGTTGAACGAGTCAAAACGGATGTAAAACGAATTCGTAGCGAATGAATTCGCTAAATATGTTTAAAGCCTGAAAGTATAGCATGAATAGGGAATTGGAACCCTTAAAGTTTTTGAAATATTAAAATTATTCTATGGATGAGTAGTTCAGTGTTTCACAAGTTCATAGAATCGAAAATCAACTAATTTTGACTTAAAATGAAGAAGTTATGAAGATTTGAAGTTAAAACATCGTAAAAACTGTAATCTGGGTGAAGTTGAAGCGTGGCCATGCCGCCTTGAGAGCGCCAGCGCACTTGCGGGCGCTATTAATCGGCCGAGTGTGTAGTGTGTGAACGATTTGGGCGCGGTCGCGCCCATAGTGTGTCAAGTGTGACTGCTTTGACATATTTTGGTAAAACGACCATAACTGTTTCATACGAACTTCGATTAAGGTGATTCAAGATGATCCGGAATGAAGACGAGTTGACCTACAACTTTTGTTCTTTAAGTGTTTCAATTTGATCTCGGGAATAGGGGTCAAAATGGCCATTTGTGGGACTAATATGTTTGAGGAGGCAATCGGAGGGCGTCGGGCATGCACGTATACAAGTATAGTGCTTCTGACGATAAAAGATGTTTTTATAAGTTATAAAACATGAATATTAGTAAATATAATGTTGCTTACCATTAATAAATGATGTATTAGATAAGTTGTATAAGCATACTAAGCACACACAAGAGAGACGAATCGGGCGTGTGACGAATGAACGTCAAAACGTCGAGCCAAGTGTTAATGAACTTAAAAAGTGCTTCAATTCAATTGAAATAAATATTATAAGATATGGAATAGGGTTAATATAAAACCAATAATGATTCCTAGCAATACTGTAACATTCTAGAATTTTTAATTGTTATATTAAATATTTATTGAATTATTAAAGTATTTAAGTATTTAATGGATGTGTTTATTGTTGAATAAATAATTGTTCAAATTTGATTCAATTTGGTTAACTATTTGTTAAATAAATAATTAAGGAAATTAATTATTTTATGCTAATTTAATTTAATTATTAAGTTAGAGAGTTTGATTAATTGAATTGTTATTCTTTTTATTTGAATTTGTACTTAAAAGGATGTGTTAGTTGATTAAATAAAGTTATAATTATATAGAAAATTATAATTTTGTGGTATTGATTTATGTGATGAAGTAATTTAATAAATTGTTATTAGAATTAATTTAATTTAATAAAAGTATGACAAATAATCTTTTATAAGTAGTTATTAAAATAACTTAAAGGAGTTTTAATTCAGTTTTGCCAAACAAAGTCTAATGCCTATTAAGTCTTTAATCTAATTGTGTTTTACCAAATAAGGCATAAGGATTAATTGATTATTTTTTTAGTGGTTAGTCAAACAAGCCTTATGGCTTTTGGTTTTCAAAATAAAAATAACTGATGTCAGTTAAGTTAGTATTATATTATATAATTAATATATTTTATATCTTATATGTGTTATATCCTAAGACGTAAGAATAGAAGAGAGGTAAAAGAGAAGAAAAGAAAACTCTTAGGAGGAAGAAGAAGAAGAAAGAAGAAAAGTGAGAGAATCCTAGAGAATTGGGAGTGAAGAGGAGAAAAGCTTGACAATCAAAGAGATAGTATCATCATCTTCTTCAAGGTATCATCCTATTTTTTTTAGTTTTAAAAGTTTAGTTTTTCTCTTCCCTAATTCTCTCTAGAATCCTTGTGTAAGGATAAATTGTTGTTGTTATGTGGCTTTATATGATATACTAATGATGTTAAAATTATTTTCATAAGTTATAGTCAATGAATTGATGATATGTATGTAATTTGTGAAGAAAAATATTTTTACAAAGAGTTTTTGTGAATATATATTGTTTGGTTTAAGGTAGAAATTAAGGGTTAATTAGTTGTTTAGTTGATAAATTGATTATTGAATGTGGTAGAGTATGTATAAACATTGATAAAGTGCTTTGAATTAACTATTTTGGTTGGAAAACAAAATCACAGTGTTTATTTTCATTTAAAACATCAAAAAGTGAGTTTTTATCAAAAACAATGAAATTGGATGTTTTAAATTTGTTGTTTATGTTGTTTTATGGGTAGAAACATGTTAGGAGTTCTTGAATTATGTTTACATGAAGTCTTTGTATGAATTACATGTGAATTAGACTGTTAGAAAGGAGCTTGTAGGCCAAAATTGGCTTTTCTTCATCTCACATGTCAAGTCATCGATTGAAGATCGCAGCTTCACGCCGTAAATGTGCGACTTGGCAGTATTAATCTCGTCGTCAAGATCTTTTTACTCCATGCCGCATCAGTGACTGGTAGTATTATTGTCATACACGCCATATCTCTCCATACTTGCAACACTGCACCACAAAGATAAATTGTGGCTCATAATAGCAAGTTAGCGAGAATGGTCCGATGATTGTACTTTTGTACTCAAAATTTAAAGGGATTGTTATGGGATAATAGTAGGACTGTAAAATATTAATTTTAGTATTTCTATACTATGAATAAGCATGTTATCAACGATTAACTTGTGTTATAACTTGATTATGTGATTAAATAATCAAACCTACATGATGAATGTAGTTAGTTAAGTTTGTAAAGTGGTAGTGACTAATTATGTCATGATAACATATGTTTATAGGATATTGTGAATTGAATTGTTCGGTTTAGCCCACGAGCAAGGCAAGTTCTCTAATCTATTTTCTTATTGAAGCAATTATTATTTCCAATTCGATTACCTTATAAATGATGCAAGTTTTCTAATCCATTATCTTGTTGAATCAATTATTGTTTCCAATATAATAATGCAAGGTTTCAAAGACTGCACTAATTCCATTGAAGTTGCAGATGTTCGTGGTACTGGTCCATTGTTTACTTGGTGGAACAACCAACCTTCTTGCCCAGTCTTTAAAAAAATGGATCGAGTTATGGGAAATTCAGTCTGGCTCTCTCAATTTGATCTATCTCATGTTACATATGCTCATCGGGGGCTCTGTAATCATTCCTTGATTCTTCTCAACACTGGTATTCTGTTCTCCAAGCCAAAAAGGCATGTCCAATACTTCAACCATATGGCTCTTCTTGAGGGATTTCATGAGGCTATGAGTTCAACTTGGAACACTCCAATTCTTGGGAATCCCTTCTATGTTTTGCTGAAAAACTCAAATGTTCTAAACGGGCTTTAATATCCCTTAATATCTCAGCTGGCAATCTGACCTCTTTGGTGAAGATGGCTCGTGAAGACCTTTATGCAGTGCAAACTCTTCTCCATGCCCATCCTTTGGATTTGGATTTATTGGCAAAGGAGAAAGAATGTTCTCAGCAGCTTTGGCAAGCCATTGATAGGGAGGAAATCCTCATACAACAAAAGTCAAGAGCTAATTGGCTGGCTTTGGGCAACTGTAACACTAGCTACTTTGCAAATATTATGAAGAGCAGGTGGAACTCAAACAAAATCTTCTCTATCTTAAATGAGGATGGTAACGTGGTAACTGAACAAGCTCAAATTGAATCAGTTGCTATAGGGTACTTCCAAAATCTTTTTAACACCTCTGATTCACAGTACGATAGTTTCAACAATTATGGAGTCACTCCTTCCAGCCTTATTAATGCCTCCCAAGCCTCTAATCTCTGTGCTCCTTTCTCTGATTCTGAGATTTTCAAAGTTCTTAATTCTATGAAGCGTAATAAGAGTCCGGGACCGGATGGGTTTAATGTTAACTTCTTCATTAGTTGTTGGGATGTGGTTGGGTCTGACTTTACTAAGGCTGTCCAGTTTTTCTTCTCTACTAGCAGGCTCACGAAAGGGATTAATTCCACAGCACTTGCCTTGATTCCTAAATGCTCAAATCCCTCCTCTATGGCTGACTTTCGTCCTATTTCCTGCTGCAACACCATCTATAAATGCATTGCTAAACTCTTATCCAATCGACTCAAAGTTGTGCTGCCTCTGATTATTGATAAAACCCAATCAGCCTTTGTTAAAGGAAGGAATATTAGTGATAACATCCTTATTGCTCAAGAATTTTTCAAAGCGTACACTATAATTTTTGGACCTTCTAGGTGTGCCCTAAAGATCGATTTAAGAAAAGCATTTGACACAGTACGTTGGGATTTTCTGTTTGATACCCTCGTTGCTTTTAAATTTCCCCAGGCATTCACTGATTGGATTAAAGTGTGTGTCACTTCTCCCATGTTCTCACTCAAGCTGAAGGGAACTTTAGCTGGATTTTTTAGTAGCAGCAGAGGGCTTCGCCAGGGGGACCCTCTCTCCCCATTCCTCTTTGTAATTGTAATGGAGATGTTGTCTCTTAAGCTCAATAAAGGCACTCTAGATTCAGACTTCAAATACCATTGGAAGGCTAAGGCATGCAATCTTACACATCTCCTCTTTGCAGACGATATTCTCATTTTCTGCCATGCAAGCCTTCCTTCTATTTCTATTGTGAATTCATGTATCCTCTCATTCTCCCTCTACTCAGGTCTCATCCCAAATACCCACAAAAGTCATTGCTATCTCTCAAATATTGATCATTCCTCTTCAAATGACATCATTTCTCTTTTAGGATTTCAACTTGGTTCATTACCTTACAAATTCTTAGGGGTTCCCCTACTTTCAAGAAAACTTTCATATACTGATTGTATCCCCCTTATCCAACGTATCACCAACAAAGCCTCTTCTTGGACTTCCAAAGTTTTGGCATACTCAGGCCGGCTACAGCTGATCAAGTCTATACTCTTCTCTTTTCAAGTCTACTGGTGCACCAACTTTATTTTCCCTAAGGCTGTTCTTAGAGACATTCAATCCATCCTTAGTCGATTCTTATAGAAAGGATCTACACTGCATAAATTTGGTACCAAAGTGGCTTGGACTAGTATCACGTTACCCACTCAGGAAAGGGGATTAGGACTTAAGAACATCCTTGACTGGAACACAGCACTGGTAAAGACGCACCTTATCCATCTTATCAATCATCAATCCAAATCACTTTGGGCTGGTTGGGTCAAAGCTACCTCCTTAAAGAATAAGTCCATCTAGTAGGTCAATGCAAGCCCGGATTGCTCATGGATATGGAGACAAATCCTCAAGTTGCGTCCCCTTGCCCTTCAACATCTGAGTTACACTATAGGGGACGGCCACCTTACTAATTTATGGTACGACCCATGGGTAAATGGGACTGCACTGCACCCATCAAATTCTCTTCTTTCTAACTCTGGTCTTCCATCTACTGCAATGGTTAGCTCTATAATAACTGGTGGTACTTGGGCTCTTCCTGAAAGCAATCACCATGAGGTAATCCTATTTTGGCAGCAAGTTACTCCCATCCCACTTCATTCTACCCGAAGGGACCTGATCAAGTGGGATACTTATGATGTTACTTTGATTAAGGCCAAACAGATTTGGGACTCCCTTCGTGCACGGTCTCATATAGTCCCTTGGAGTTCTATCCTCTGGAATAAGCTTCACGTGCCACGTTATTCCTTTATTCTTTGGCTTGGTCTCTTAAGGAAGCTTGCTACAAATGACCGGACAAGGTGCTACATAGGCCAAACATGGCAGTGCCCTCTTTGCAACCTCCAGTTAGAATCCTTTTCCCACTTGTTTTTTGAATGTGAGTACTCCTCGACTATCCTTAAAAGTGTTGTTAAATTAGGAAATTGGGTCACCATTCCCTATTCTTGGGATGCTCTGATAGCTTTCATCACCTCCTTCCAAGGACCCAAACTCTCCAAGAACATCCTCAGTCTGACTATACTACTTATTTTTACAAAGTTTGGGAGGCTCGGAATAACAAAATCCACAAAGGTACCATCATCCCTCCAAGGAATCTGGCAAAGGATGTTATCCAGCTCATCAAATCTAGGCTCTCAACTTGCAAATCTTTCATCAAGGCCACAAACTATAATTATTACTATAATTGGTTGTTAGGATGCTAATTTGTGGGCTAGATATGTGCAACAAGGATGGTGTGAGTCTCGTGGCTGCTCCTCGGCACAGCTTGGGTGAGGAGGTGCTGGTATTCAATTTGGACGAGGTGGGGCTGACTTTTCAGCAGTTGTTACTCGCTATATGGGCAGATCATATCTTTTGGCGAAGAGGTGTGCTGAGTTGTTGGGCTAGTGGATCAAAACAACAATTTGTAATTACTATTGTAATTGGTTGGCAACTCCAATGGGGGGCAGGTGAGGTGCTGGTATGTTATGAGCGCCCGTGGGTGAGTAAGAGGCTTCAGGCAAGTATGTGGTGAGCGACCATGAGGAGAGCGAGCCCAGGTAATAGGTTTCGGGTGAGCGACCATGAGGTGAGAGACCATGAGGTGGGCGAGCATGACTTCGGGCGAGGTGGTGGCCTTTGGGCGAGCATGGCTTCGGGCTGCGAGCATGAGGTGTGCTATCAACTGTATTTTCATCAAGGCCACAATCTGTAATCAATACTATATTTGGTGGTTAGTTTAACTTGTTATTTAGGGTTCTCTTCCATGTATCGTATCATCATCTATATAACTTAGATGATGCTACTATATTCTGGGGTATGCCCCTTAACCATTGTATTTGGTCCTTTTTATATACGAACAAACTTAGCAAAAAAAAATGTTTAGAAGGTGAATATTTTATCGAAATCTGCTCAAGTTATTCATTGTTCAATTATGTCTATTGCCCTTAAGTTTCACATGTTTATTACGGTTATCTATGGGTTCAATACCTCCTCTGAAAGGAAAGCTCTTTGGACTGACCTCAGATCTTTAGCCCCCTCTATTAATCTTCCTTAGTGTCTGCTTGGGGATTTCAATGAGGTTTTATATGTCTCTAAAATTGTTGGTGGAGTTCAATCCTGGGACAGTGGGATACAAGACTTTCTTGAGTGTTCCTCTGATTTACATCTGACTGATTTTAGGGCAGTTGGGACTGCTCACACCTGGTGGAATTCAAATGACTCCAAACCAATCTACAAGAAGCTAGACAGAGTTTTGGTCAATGATCTTTGGTTGCATCAGTTCCCTCTTGCTCAGGCTTTCTTTACCCCTAGAGATCTCTCGGATCACTCGGTGGTCCATACAGGCTTAGTTGTGCCTTCTTATCCCAAACCTTTCCAATTTTTTAATTTCATGTTGGATCTCCCTAACTTCATTGAAGTGGTTCAGTCCGCTTGGAATATCTCTGCGTCGGGGGATCCTTTGCAGATTTTGGCTTAGAAGTTGCAAGTGGTTAAGAGAGCTCTATGTGCGCTTAACAAGGCTAATGGTAATTTATCCTCTCTTGTGGATAAGGCTAGAAAGGTGCTTCATGAGAACCAGACCGCGATTTCTCTCAATCCGACTGATCTCTCTCTTCTCCAAAGTCAGAGAGTTCAATCTCAAGAGTTATGGTATGCTTTAGCTAATGAGGAGAAGCTGGCTAAGCAAAAATCTTGAATTCAATGGCTAAAGGATGGGGGTAAAAATATTGGGTATTTTCACAATCAGATTAAGAATAGGTGGAATCAAAACAAAATTTTGGCTATTGTGAATTCTGATGGTGTTATTCAAACTGGGCAAAAGGATATTCAAGACACTGTTATCAACCACTTTCGTTGCTTGCTGGGGTCTTCTTCTCAGACTTTTAGTCAAGATTTTCAGTTGGGCTCCCATCCTCTTACTGGTATTATTTCTTCTCAACAAGCTGCTTCTCTTGAAAGAGATATATCTGATGCTGAAATTCTGGCTACTTTGAAGTCTATGAAGAAATTCTGGCTACTTTTCAATGTAAATTTTTTCTTGCATACCTGGGGTATTGTGGGGAGGGACTTTACTATGGCTATTCAGTCATTTTTCAAGTATAGTTGCTGACTTCGAGGTACTAACTCCACTGCCATTGTCCTTGTCCCTAAGGTTCTTCACCCTTCTTCCATGAATGATTATAGGCCTATATTATGTTGTAACACTACCTACAAGTGCATCTCTAAGATTATTGTTGTCAGACTCAAGGCCATTCTTCCTTTGATTATATCCCCTTGCCAAGCTGTCTTTGTTGCTGGTAGAAGGATAGGAGATAATATCCTTCTTGCCCAAGAATTATTCATGAACTATCATAGGTCTGCAGGATCGCTCTGCTGTGCTTTGAAGATTGATTTGTGTAAGGCATTTGACTCTGTGTCTTTGGATTTCTTGTCGGCAGCTCTTCGTCTTTTCAAATTTCCTCCTAAATTTATGTTTTGGATCAAGGCTTGCATTTCCTCCACATTCTTCTCGGTTAAGGTCAATGGGTCACTTTGTGGCTATTTCAAAAGGGCAAAAGGGTTGCGTCAGGGTGACCCTCTTTCGCCTTATCTATTTGTTATTGCTGTGGAAGTTTTGTCCCTTATGCTTGCCAAGGTTTCCTTGGAGGCCCCTTTCAAGCACCATTGGAAAACGAAGCTGCTGTCCATCACGCATCTTTGCTTTGCTGATGACCTCATTATTTTCTGCCATGGCGACATCCATTCTGTAAAGATTATAAAACTGTGCCTTGACAACTTTTTTTCCCAATCGGGACTTCATGTTAATGACTCCAAAACTATGTGCTTTCTCTCTCAAGTTTCTGGGCCTCAGGCTGACTCCATCATTGATACTTTAGGATTTTAACTAGGTGGGTTTCCAGCGAAGTTTCTTGGTGTCCCTTTGATTACTTCTAAGCTTAGTCCGGCCGACTGCCATCCTCTTATTCAAAAGATCAAAGACAAAATCTTTTCTTGGACTAATAAGTTTCTATCTTATGCTAGGAGAATGCAATTGATTAAATCGGTCATTTTCTCCAACCAATCCTTTCAGTCCTCTTATTTTATCCTTCCTGCTTCGGTGCTTAAAGCCCTCAAATCCATTATGAGTAGGTTCTTATGGAAGGGTCCTTCCCTTTTAAAATATGGTGCAAAAGTAGCGTGGAGTAAGATTGCTCATCCCTTTTCTGAAGGGGGCTAGCTATCAAGCAGCTTGAGGACTGGAATAAAGCTTTAATCATTATGCATCTTTGGAGGATCGTTAATCCTAATATCTGTTCTTTATGGACTACTTGGGTACGCTCTGAATTGAAATCCAAGCGCTTTTGGTGTATGTCTATTCCAAATGACTGTTCTTGGATTTGGAGGAAAGTGCTCCAGTTGAGAACCTTTGCAGCTAAGCACATTAGATTTTGCATTAGCAACGGAGAGAATACCAACCTTTGGTTCGATCCTTGGCTTAGTGAGGTTCCTTTGGTTGCCTCTCATTCTTCTTTGATTACCAATTCTGGCCTCAGACCTATTGCTTCTGTGGGTTATATTATTTGTAACTCAATTTGGGTCCTTCCCTCTTCTAACCATAATGATTTTATTGCGTTTAGAGATGCTTTTGATACTAATAAGCTGTGTGATTCCTCTATGCCTGATCAATTTTTTTTGGACGATATTAAAGCTACTGAGGTTAAAGCTACTACAGTGTGGAACTCGATTAGGCAAATTGGTGCTGTAGTTTCGTGGGCCAATTTGGCGTGGCATAAATTTCTTGCCCCTAGATTCTCTTTCAATTTTTGGCTGACTTTTCATAGGGGCTTGTGCAATATGGATAAACTAGCTAGTTTTGGTATTCAGGTGAACCCTATTTGTGTGCTTTGTTCTACTGAACTGGAATCATTTGATCACTTATTTTTCAATGCAACTATTCCTTCCGTGTCCTTATCTCTATTCTCAGATGGTGTGGTTGGAGGGGTTAGAGTAGGAGCTGGGGTTCAATCACTGAGTATCTTATTCACTACGATAATCCTCTTTTTCACCATAGTCTTATTCATCTTGGTTTTGCAATGGTCGTCTATAGATTATGGAATGAGCGTAATGCTAGGATTTTCTCCAACAAAGCTATTCCTGTTAGGACGCTAGTTCAAGACATTTTGCATTTTATAAAGAGTAGCCTTCATACAAATCTCAGATTTAATCGGGTCAAAGATAGATTATGTTACAGCCATTCAGTTCTATGAAGAGTCGTTGTTGTGCTTTTTCTTTTTTGCTTGGAGATTGGATTAGGGTGTTTTTTGAAGATTTTTTTTTGGCCTTACTTGTGCTAGCTAGCGTCCTGTTTGTTGCAGATTGTTGCATGTTCTGACTGCATTTTATTTCTTTGGCTGCTTTTGGGGTTTCTGGCTTAGGATTTATTAATTGCTGCATTTCGGATGCAGGTTCAGCTGTGGACATTCTAGTCTGCAGGTCTGAGTCTTCCTCTCGTTGTTGCTTTTGGTGATCTGAGGTTTTTAAAGCCACTGGGCATGGCTCCAGGGTTCATTCTGCTGTTGGTTGTTTACATGCTAGGGGTTGGTTCGGCTTCTGATGGGTCCACTGGGTCTGACTAGCAGGTTAGGTCGTTGGTGCAGGCTACTGCTGCAGGTTTGGGGCATTCTTCTAGGAGTTGGTGTTGAAGGGTTGCTTTGTCATCCTTCATGCTTTCTTGCATAGGATGGACTGGACTTTGCAGATTGACAAAAGGTGGCTGATGGGTAGAGAGTCTCTGGTCTGCGGATTTGCTGGTGGGTCTGAGGGTTATGCCTGGGTAGTGGCTGGTTTGGTTGCTGCAGACTGTTTGGCCACTGCTGTTTCTTTCTAGGCAGTTGTGGTTAGGTTGTTTTGCCTAGGCTTGTGCTGGGGTGCTCTGTGGTTTTGGCTGGTCTCGGTAGTTGGTTTGGACTTGCAATGCTACAGTTTGGTTTTTCATTATGCTGGCAGTTTTCATACCTTGGTTTTCATGTAGATAGGGCATTTGGGCTGTTGTGTGATACTATTAGGCTGTTTGGATTCTAATGCTTGCTTTATACTGGGCTGGTTCATGCTTGCTGGGTTGCTGTTTAGGCAATCTTGTCCAGGGATTTGGCTTCTGTTTGTTGGTGAATGCTATTTTGCATTTACTCCTTACCTTGTTGAGTTGTGTGGTGCTGCTTCAGTTTGTAATGTCTGATTTCATGCTAGTTGGTTGTTTATTATTGTTGCTTTATTCCTGGTTGGATCCTTGTATACTAGTGTCTAGCTTTGGTTTACTACTGCCATCATAGGGACTGTCCTATGATGGCTATGGTATACTGATTGGGTACCCATATACTTTGTACTTTTATTTCAATCTAAATTTAACAAAAAAAATATATAATTCTAAGTTAAACATTTCAACAAGTTAAGGCCATTCAAGGTCATGAAACCACAAAGTCTAACATGCTTACCTTCTAAACATACAAGGTAGTCATATAACTCATATTTGGCATGCTTATGAGTATTCATAACACATATGTGTAATTAGCATCGTTTTGGTTGAAAATATACGCTTCGTTTATGCTTCACTTAAATTACGATACCTAAGCACGGTGTATATATATATATATATATATATATATATATATATATATATATATATATATTTATATTTATGCCACATGAGTTAGTATAAGAGTATCATCAAACATGTTCATAAATTTCATATTCTAACCCTAAAGGTAGCATGTTAATATTCACTTTTCAAGCTCGTATTTTCATTAGTAAAGTTTACTAATACGTTCAACATGTTCATGCTCCCTTCCGAATCATATAAACACAAGTCAACGGGTTATTCATGCATTTCTAAATCACACCAACATGCTTACAAAGTCAGCATATAAACATGGCATACATACATATCAAGTTCCTTTCTAAAGTCCTAAATCCATTTTAAACTATACACTTTCATTAATCATGTATGTTAATCTAGTAAAACATGTTCACATTAGGTTAATATACTTGTGTATACACATTACACATGCTTGCATGCTAGTTTAAGCCATAGTAGTTGACCATCACTGATCAGATTTTAAAAAAGAAAGCAAAAACTGAACACAGAGGCCGGCGCAGCTGCGCTGCACCCTAGTACAATTAGGGCGCAGCTGCGCCATGACTTGTCCGGGAGCATAAACAGACTCTATTTTTACAAGGTATCAACCAACTTGATTTCCATCGATTTAAACTTGTTCTAAACCATCATTAAAGAGTTCATACATGTAAGTATACCTCTTAAACACATTATAACATGTTAATTCATCTTGCTTGACATAGCAATTCAAGAAATTTCAAGAACTAAACAATACCCATTTCAAGAACATAAATAGAAATTATACCTTCTTAAGCTTAAATTAGACTTCTCACTCACTGAATAGGCTTCTACAATGCTCAGCAACTTAAAACTCTCAAACTCAGACAATTACAAACAGCAAAAACTAAAAATCAAGCTTCTATTTATAAAGGAAATATGGACTGGACATTTGCATTAAATAATGTTGGAGTCCATGATGTAATGGAAGGAAACAAAGGTTATTAAGGAGTTGTTTAACAACCCAATACTAGACATCTTGTTAGACATGATCACCTATGATTTAGCATCTTGAAAGTTACGTAACTTAGCTTTTAGACTATTGTTCATGTACTATTGTATCACTCAATTTGGGACAAGAGCAAAAATCTCAGTAATAAGTTATCTAAGTCCAATTCAATTACTTTATTACCCAAAAAATGGTTTTAATGTCCAAGTATTACTATATTAGGAAATTTAGGAACTATTTATATACTGACATCATATAGTTTATGTACATTAAATACATGCAATAAAATAACATAGCTGGGTATTATTGTCCAGGTAGTTCCATAATTATTTTTACTACTCACATAACTATATTATAACCTTATTTAATATTAATGTTTATTTAAACATTTAATTTCTCTCTCAGTTTCTAGATTACACAGATATTTAATCATTTATGTATTACAATTACATATAATTTCACTGTACTACTAGGTACCTTATATTAACATAATGTACTTTTATCCTAAGTTTTATTAATGTCACACATAAAAGTGTTCCATTTTATTTCTAAAGTAGAAAATTAATTATCTCCAATCGATTCTTGACAGCATGCGCAGGCCATTCTTTGAGGGCGCCTTCACTATTGCAGTACTACTAAAGATTAAACCGGTTTAGCTTCGAGTGCCGATCTCAACATCCATCTCCACAACATGAATTAACTGTCATATTGGTGATATTACTAGTTTAAGAGTGTATTCCCTATATAAAAACACATAATTATAGGCAATTAATCAATATTCTTTAATAACTTTGCATTAACAATTCTTTCGTTAATTAATCTAATCACTACTATTTCTCATCACGGTGCCACACAAGGCATTTCAACGAGTTCGTTAAAACTCCGCATTGATCACTTTAATATAATTGAGTTAACTCGTCTCATAACACGAAATCATTTATATTTAAATAAATATTTATTTCCATTATTATATTCATGAGACATGGAAATTCTTGGGTATTACAAGAATCATGCTATAGGCTTTGTGTGATGTTTTTATGAAGTCTATACTTCACGGGTAGCATTAAAATTCATCATGTTAGTTTAATTTGGGATTTATTGGATTGTTCTGTGTGTTCTTCATGAGAACATATGGTTGAACTTGTGTGAGATATTTTTTGACCTAAATTGGCCTTGTTATGTTCGCAAACTGCAGAAATTGAGTCTAGGTAAACCTGCCCCTACGTGGTGTTTACAAAACTAAATTACCTGCATTACGTGAAAAAAAATAAATAAAATTAATTAAAATATTTATCAAATAAAATGAATATTTTAATTGAAATATTTATGAAATAAAATAAATATTCGATGGAAATTATTATTAAAATATTTATCAAATAAAATAAATATTTTAGTTGAAATATTTATGGAATAAAATAAATATTTGATAGAAATTATATTAAAATATTTATCAAATAAACCAATATTTTAATTGAGATATTTATGGAATAAAATAAATATTCGATGGAAATTATTTTTAAAATATTTATCAAATAAAATAAATAGTTTAGTTGAAATATTTATGGAATAAAATATATATTCGATGGAAATTATTATTAAAATATTTATAAAATAAAATGCATATTTTAATTGAAATATTATTGGAATAAAATAAATAAACGATGGAAATTATTATGAAATAATTTATTCGAGTGTAATAATAGTAAGGGAATAAAAATATTCTAATTTAATTAAGTAATTAAATTACAAAGGTAATGATTTGTTAAATAAAGTGGAGTTATATTAAGTGAAAATGTAACTAATGAATGTCGTGAATACATATGGTATGTGTGTAGGACTTGTGGTGAACGGAAGTAGTAATCGTTTATGTGACGCCCCCAAAATAGGTATACATCACCTATTCTGAGTTGTCAATACATGGTACAGAAACAACTACAACTTTATTATTACAACAGAAAAACTGTGAGTTTAAATACAAATATTATCTTCTAAACAATATCTATACTCAAATAAATCCTCATCATATTTATTGATACATTATTTTACAAAAATGGTGAGGACTACTAAACAATGAAAGTAGTATGCACACAAGCCAATCATGTTTGATGATAAAGCATATACTTTGTAACAATCTTATTCATTTATTAATAAAAAATATTAATTTATTAAAGGCTTTTAATTATCTACATGATCTTTGTTTTATAATATGTGATAAACCCATAGTTTTAAGCAATGCTTTTAGAATAATGATGATGATCATTCTAATGAGATCTAAATTCTTAGAAAGCTTAAAACTAAAATAGTTCCCAATCATTGGATTACTAAATTGGGGATTAGTGAATCCGGATAGATTGGTACATACGTTGCTTGCTCATTGGATGAGGATGATTGATCTCATGATCATTTGTGTGGAGACACTAAAGCAAGTATGTAGGTGCTTATTAGAGAATAAGTTCATTTGAACGCATGGCTCGCTAAGGAATACCTAATGGAGTTTTATTTGCTGTCATCAATAGGAATTCTCAGAGTGATAGTAGTCTAGTGATCCTTGGACTTGAGATCATCATAGTATCTTGTGTATGATGAGTTATACTTTGACTTATTCCTTAAGACCCTTAGGGTATATCAAAGGGTATGATTGGGTATAATAAGTTGTATACATGGAGATAATGTATGATCAATAAAGAATCTACCACTTCTAATAAAAGAAGAGAAATGTCCTATGTGATTCGATAAATGACAACCCAAAGAGTCCTTGGCGGCGTAATGAAATTAGAAAGGAGTTTCTAATTTGCATTATTTGAGTTGTGCATTTAAGGGTCGAAATACATATAATTAAATAAAATAAGACTTGACATGAATTCCATGCCTTATATTTAATTGGGACATTGTATGGTGGAAGGATTGAATTGTGCGGTAACTATTTACTCAAAGGTTCTTTAATGATTAATGTTGAAATCTATATTATCTCGGAAAGTCGTTGATCGCTAGGGAGGCTTATCCCTATTGTAGAATAAATATTATTTATTTAAATAAATTAATTGTTTAATTTATTTATTTAAATAAGATTAGAATTGTTCTAATTGATTTATTCACAACCCGGTTTAATATGGAGAACCTAAAGGGTCACACCATAAAAAAGGAAGAATAATTATTTAAGAAGTTAATGGCATAATCGTAATAATATGTTAAGTATATTTAATTTAATCTATGGTGATAGAATAAATTAAATAGCTTAATATTTATTATTTAATATTTTAGAAATATTAAATATAAATTAATAAGAGGAGTCTTATTAATATTATTACAATTATTATTATTTTAATTTCTAAAAGAGTTTAGGAATTAATTTAATATAAGTACTCTCATTTATTCCTAATAAGATTAGGAGGTTAAATTAATTAAAAGAGTTTAATTAATTATCCCTAATAAGATTAGGGAGCCTAATTAATTAAAAGAATTTAATTAATTAAATAAAACCCAATTTCTTAATTGTTAAGGAGGGTTGCCCACATCAATAAATAAGAGGAGTCTTATTATGGGTGGTATGGGTTGTTGACTTTTAACAACTACGTAATAATTCCAAGTTGTTGGGAGTACACCTTTTCTATAGAGATAGAAAAACTAGGGTTTAGCCAACCACCCCTTCTTCTTGAATTTTCTTCTTCCTTGGTGGATCACCTCTAGAGGCCAAACATTTGGGTGGCTAACGTTGATCAAAGGAAGGAACCAAACCCGGTGGATTCAAGATTGAACGCGAAAGGATTTGGAGGTGAACTTGTACCTGAGGAAGCTCGATCTTCAAGGGTATGATTTATTCTTTATCTTTTCGTTTAATTAATAATTGTGCATAAAGGGTGATCCGGGTATATGGTTTGTAAATTTTTAAACTCTGATTTTACACGCTTCCGCATTATTTTGCAATTTGATTGCTTCATGAATATTACAAACCTAACAGTGGCATCAGAGCCAAACCTTTATGTAAATTATTAATTATTTTAATTTAATATCTATATTGATATGTGTTTAGAACAATTTAATTGGGCATAATTTTATTGTATAAAATTTAAAATTAAAAAAAAAAAAACGTGCAACATCTCAAAGTAAAAGGGACGTGTTTGTTGAATTAGAGATTCGGCAGGAGATGTTTGTTGAATTAGACATTCAAAAACCTTTTAACATGCACGGTTTTCCAAGTAAATTAAGGAAGTCACTTTTAAAAAAAAAATAAAAAATAGCAGGAGCATTTTTTTTGAGATTCACGTGAAGTGTTGGAATCATGGCTAAAAAGTTAACGTATGGATTATATATATATATATAATATTTAATATATCAGATATATATATATATATATATATATATATATATATTAGTACGTTTTTTAAGAGATAAGAAAAGCAGGATTTGGAGCAACGGAAATCAAGGCACGAAGTGAAATCAATTTTAGTTTATATTATATATATATATATTATTTTTATTATTATATAATTAAAATAAAATTTATTTTAATTTTAAAATAAAAGGTTTATTTTAATATTAAAATATAAAGTTTTATTTTAATAATTTTATAATTAAAATAAAAAGGGTTTATTTTAATTTTAAAATAAGAATTTCATGCTAACTAATTAGAGTTGGAATTGGATTCCATGATAACTAATTGGAGTTGAAATTGGATTTTATTTTTCCTTAAATAAATGAGTTTATTTAGATATGAAATAGATTTCATATTATTCAAAATAAAATAGTTTATTTGTGAATAGGAAAGAGAATTCTAATTTCCTTAAATAAAGGAGTTTATTTAGATATGAAATATGATTTCATATTATTCAAAATAAAGAAGTTTATTTGTGAATAGGAAAAGAATTAAGTTTCCTTTAATATTTTTTTTTACATGGAATTGGATTCCATAATTAATTAAAATAAAAGAGTTTATTTTAATTAAAGATTTTTTACTTGAAATTGGATTCCATAATTAATTAAAATAAAGGAGTTTATTTTGATTAAAATTTTGATTAAAATAAAATAGTTTATTTTATTCAAAATTAGATAAATTAAAATAAAATAGTTTTATTTTGATTTAAATTTGGATTAAAATAAAGGAGTTTATTTTGATTCAAAAATAGATTTTATACTAACTAAATTTGCCCATTAAATGATATCAATATATATATTAAATGTTTATTATTCATAGGATGAATGTTATTTATTGATGCGTATGATGATGTGTATGATAATAAATAGGATTGATTATGGACTATTGACCCGATGCGATTGGATTTTATTTTAGTTGGATGCATGAATGTATGGGTTTTATTAAATGGGGTCTCACGTGCCTCGTCTTCTCTAATTTTTCTTAATGTAAATTCTATTCCCTCTATGTACTTCCCTTATTGGCGATCAAGGTTTCTATTTATTTTAAATAGTATTGTAATAGGAATAGTTAGAATTAATTTTAGAAAATTAGAAATCAAAGGAGCAAGGAGGCGTGAAGACCCGTTTGTTATGGGAGCCGGGTTTTAAATGTAATAGTTATATTTAAATATTATTTCTTGCACCCCTAGGGTTTGACCTTTTGGTTCACTTGGTGGCTCTAGTGAACCAAACTAGAATAAAAGTCCATAATCAATCCGGGTAGAATATAGTATTCTATATGTGCATGCTTATACTATATATATTATATATTATGCAAACATGCTTCGCATGTTAATTAATATGACGCGTATTTTATATATATATTTGCATGCAGCTAAACAAGATGAGACAAATTAATAACAAACCCCTCAAAATTTTATATTAAGTCCTAAGCGTTCAAGGATATTTGGAATATCGAACGTCGCCTTCTAGCATGATAAAATTAATAGAGTATTAAATATTTAATATGAGTTTGTTGTGTCACCACAAGGCAAGTATTAAGTATTTAAGATGTTAATTTATCACATTTGATGCTTATAAAGAAAATTGAACAATATTGTTTTGTTGTGTCACCACAAGGATGATATTTTTTTTTTTTTGAATATATGGAGTGCTAGGTCGGACTTAACTTGGATAATTTTGATTCGGATGTGCCACCACTTGATCAAAATAATCTAAGAGGCAAAAGACAAGGAGTTGCATAGTTGATGTAATTGACAAAAGTTGTCTACCTATTTATTTATATATAGTTTGTTGTGTCACCACAAGGCTATATACATTTGAAATGGGATCCTTATTCTCACTAGCTAATCTTTAATTAGATTTTGCCGAACTATATAAGTGAGGGTAATATAGTTTGAAGAAAATAGTGGGAGATACCAATTTAAAACAAGACCTAATTTATTTTGGTAATTAATAAAAGAATATATGTTAAAATGTTGTTAATTAAAAATTCATTTACAGAATTTTACAATGTCTAAAATTACTATCAACTGCGAAGCATATTAGATGCTAAATTAATCGGGCCATCAATTAAACGGATTGGTTAAGGAATTTGAGAATAGTTCTCATAGTTTGAAAAGCTATCTTATATCCTTAATACGCCTATCCTCGCAATAGTTGCAGAATAATGCCTCTGAGGAAGACATTGCTACTTTTAGAAAGTGGCAAGATGATGCACAGATTGGCTCGATGCATCATGCTCAGATCCATGAGTAACAAGCTTCAGACGTCGACTGAAACTATGGATACTCCTACTATATTCCCGCACATCAAGTAGTTGATGGTGAGGAAAATGGGGTGATAGATATCTGATATCTAAGGAGCTCTTCCGATCTAGAATGGCCAATGGCACTATAAAGTGCAGAAAAAGTTCTTAACATTATCAATTTGATTGATCAATTAGGACAACTGGTTTTGTCATGGATGGAGAGTTGAGCCAAGATTTGATCTTGCACTCACTCCCGGACTCCTTTCACAATTGTTGTGAATTTTTCATATGAACAAGCTAGATATCAGCCTCGCTGATTTTCTTAACATGTTGAAAAAATGTTGAGAGTCACTTTCCAACCAAGAAAGATCGAGTCTTACTGGTAGGGGCCAAAGGATCTTCTCAAAAGAAGAACGATTCAAAGAAGGTAAACAGAAAGGCGTAAACAAAGGATAATAAGAACAAAACTGACATGGATAGCAAAGGAGTTTGCTTCCACTGCAATAAGCCTGGACACTGGAAGGAAACTGCGAGAAGCATCTTGCAGAGGCTAACCAAAGAAGCTTAGTGAAGTTTCGGTTACAATACAGTTTTTGTTCATGATTGAAATAAATTTTTCTTTAAGTCAAGGTTCTACTTGGGTATTGGATACCGACTTTGGTTATCATAAATATAGATTTATGAAGGGACCAAGCAAAAGTAGAAAGCTAAACAAATATAAGTAATCCTATGTGTGGGAAATGAAGCAAAGGTTGCAACATTAGCCATAGAAACTTATAGTTTAGCACAGCCTACGGGCAAATCTATTAAGTCAATAAGTTGTTATTGTATTCTAGTTCTCGTTAAAAAATATTATTTCCATTTTATTGTTGGACAATGAAATCCTTGGTATTATAATTAAGAACAATTGTTGTTCTATTTATAATAATAATAATGTTTTGTATAGAACTGGAATATTACTTAATGGATTTTATATACTTGACTTACGTGAAAATAATTTTGCAAATTGAACAAACTAGTATAAGAAAAGGAGATGATCATTCAAAGAGTTGAATGTGTGTATTTGTTTGAAATACAATTGTGAATTATTTGAAAGGTTCAAAGAATTGAAAATGAAACAAATTGGCAAAGTATTAAGATTCTTTGATTAGATCGAGGAATAAATACTTGTGCAATAAGTTTCTAGATCATCTCAAATGGTTTTCTCATAATGGACACATCCCCGATACGCAATAATTGATTGATGTATCTGAATGAAAAATCGTACCTTGTTGGACATGGTGCGGTCCATAATGATTTTACCGACATTCCAAGTATCCTTCAGGATAATGTCCTAGAAATGGTCAGATATCTCTACGAAAATGGTAACCTCAAAATCCAAATCAAGACTTCATAAAAGTTATGGATGGGGAGGATTCCTAATCTTAAGTATGTTAAGATAAGGGTTGTCCAACTTATGTGAAAAGGTTTCAAAAGATAAGCTTGGGACAAGATTTGACAAGTGTCGATTTGTGGGACATCCTAAAGTAACTTTAGGGTATATGCTCTATAATCCTATTTAGTAAAAGGTGTTTGTTATGAAACACACTACCTTCTAAGATAAAGGTGTTTATCATTGAAGGGGCTAGTGGGAGGATAATAGATCTTGAAGAGTTCAAGAACCACAAAACACTATAAGTCAAATAAGAGGAACACAGAGATAGACTGTTGTACCACAACCGAATCGTAAATCCGGAATAGTACCAGAAGATACCTAGGAGGTATGGATTCATCATGGATGATGATGATGAGAATACGCATCATAGAAGATGATGATCCGAGTTACATTCGATGAGGTAAGACTTCTAGTGTGTACAAAGGGTCGATTGGGAGCGTCGTGACATTCCTAATATTATATGTTGATATACTACGGATAAGGAATGACATACTAATGCTACAATCAGTAATGATAAAGTTGTCTAAAAATTTCTCCACGAATGATTTGGGAAGAGTATCTTAATTGGGGATAAAATCTATATAGATAGATTCAAGAGGATGCTCGACTTAACCCAAGGAATGTATATTCATTTGATGCTAAAGTCGTTTAGCATGGCAAGCTCCAAGAGATGTCTCATGTTGATGAGCCATGGAGTGTATCTCTCTTAATAGTCCCCATAGACTCCAAAAGAGAGATCGCATGAGTAACTATCATGTATGCAATGAAATGTACGAGACCTGATGTTGATCAGTCATATTATGGAGAAGTTCACTATGAGTCAGTGAAAAACGTCTTAAAGTGCTTAACCGGCACTAAGGATGTGATCATATTCATGGTGGGTCTAAATTAAAACTAGAGGGCTTAACAGACTCAAGTTTTTCGAATGCACCAAGACGACGAAGAAGTCCACTTTAAGGTAAAGCGTTACCTTGAGCGATTGGTGCGATGAATTGGAAAGGTTCCAAACAAAGAAAGAGTTGTTGATTTAGTGATAAAGACAAAGTATATAGCTATAAATGAAGTCGCAAGTTGATTGTTTGGATTAAAAGTTTATTACGAAACTAGGAATAGTTCTAAGTCTCATCTTGGATCTAAACATGTGTTGTGGCACTTTCATTTGATTATTAGAATTATTGAAAGATGGGAAATCACTATAGAGATAGTGGACTCTCATGAACAACATTACATATCCATTAACTAAAGCTTATCCAACAAAGGATAATCGTCACTTAGAGAAGAAGAGTATAAGATACCATGACGATTGGCTTTAGTGCAAGTGGGAGATTGAAAGTAGTATGCACACAAGCCAATCATGTTTGATGATAAAGCATATACTTTGTAACAATCTTATTCATTTATTAATAAAAAGTATTAATTTATTAAAGGCTTTTAATTATCTACATGATCTTTGTTTTATAATATGTGATAAACCCATAGTTTTAAGCAATGCTTTTAGAATAATGATGATGATCATTCTAATGAGATCTAAATTCTTAGAAAGCTTAAAACTAAAATAGTTCCCAATCATTGGATTACTAAATTGGGGATTAGTGAATCCGGATAGATTGGTACATCGTTGCTTTGCTCATTGGATGAGGATGATTGATCTCATGATCATTTGTGTGGAGACACTAAAGCAAGTATGTAGGTGCTTATTAGAGAATAAGTTCATTTGAGCGTGGCTCGCTAAGGAATACCTAATGGAGTTTTATTTGCTGTCACAATAGGAATTCAGTAGTGATAGTAGTACAAGTGATCCTTGGACTTGAGATCATCATAGTATCTTGTGTATGATGAGTTATACTTTGACTTATTCCTTAAGACCCTTAGGGTATATCAAAGGGTATGCTTGGGTATAATAAGTTGTACATGGAGATAATGTATGATCAATAAAGAATCTACCACTTCTAATAAAGAAGAGAAATGTCCTATGTGATTCGATAAATGACAACCCAGTGAGTCCTTGGCAAGCGAATGAAATTAGAAAGGAGTTTCTAATTTGCATTATTTGAGTTGTGCATTTAAGGGTCGAAATACATATAATTAAATAAAATAAGACTTGACAATTCCCATGTCTTATATTTAATTGGGACATTGTATGGTGGAAGGATTGAATTGTCTTGGTAACTATTTACTCAAAGGTTCTTTAATGATTAATGTTGAAATCTATATTATCCGGAAAGTCGTTGATCGCTAGGGAGGCTTATCCCTATTGTAGAATAAATATTATTTATTTAAATAAATTAATTGTTTAATTTATTTATTTAAATAAGATTAAATTGTTCTAATTGATTTATTCACAACCTATTTAATATGGAGAACCTAAAGGGTCACACCATAAAAGGAAGAATAATTATTTAAGAAGTTAATGGCATAATCGTAATAATATATTAAGTATATTTAATTTAATCTATGGTGATAGAATAAATTAAATAGCTTAATATTTATTATTTAATATTTTAGAAATATTAAATATAAATTAATAAGAGGAGTCTTATTAATATTATTACAATTATTATTATTTTAATTTCTAAAAGAGTTTAGGAATTAATTTAATATAAGTACTCTCATTTATTCCTAATAAGATTAGGAGGTTAAATTAATTAAAAGAGTTTAATTAATTATCCCTAATAAGATTAGGGAGCCTAATTAATTAAAAGAATTTAATTAATTAAATAAAACCCAATTTCTTAATTGTTAAGGAGGGTTGCCCACATCAATAAATAAGAAGAGTCTTATTATGGGTGTTATGGGTTGTTGACTTTTACTACGTAATAATTCCAAGTTGTTGGGAGTACACCTTTTCTATAGAGATAGAAAAACTAGGGTTTGAGCCATAACCACCCTTCTTCTTGAATTTTATTCTTCCTTGGTGGATCACCTCTAGAGGCCAAACATTTGGGTGGCTAACGTTGATCAAAGGAAGGAACCAAACCCGGTGGATTCAAGATTGAACGCGAAAGGATTTGGAGGTGAACTTGTACCTGAGGAAGCTCGATCTTCAAGGGTATGATTTATTCTTTATCTTTTCGTTTAATTAATAATTGTGCATAAAGGGTGATCCGGGTATATGGTTTGTAAATTTTTAAAATCTGATTTCACACGCTTCCGCATTATTTTGCAATTTGATTGCTTCATGAATATTACAAACCTAACAAACAATTCTTTCTAAAACCTTCATTCCATACCCCGACTCGTACTCGCTATATTCTCGCCTCCTGAGAAGAAAAATGGAACAAAAAGGAAAAGGGTGAGCTCAACTAGCTCAGTAAAGAATATTATGACTAAGATAATATACAACAAATTATCGTTAGTCTTCAACAGGAAAAATCTAATAGAATACAATAGACAACAAATTTTAAATCAATATTCGCAATGAAAAAATAATAATTCATTAGAAGAGTTAAGTAGAGAATGCAAACTACTATCTTCTATGTATGAATTTAAAAGTTCATCATCTATCTTTTATCCCCGTAACATCAATCAATATACATCTGGAATCAAATATTCATCTTTTACTTTCTGGGCCAAAGATATTCATCGATTAATCATGTTCATCTAAACACTGCTTCATCTTTGCACTACTACCAAAAGATATTCTTCGAAATCATTCATCTTTGCACTACAATAAGATATTCAATAATATCATCATTTAAGACTGAGGATGATGAAAAATATTTTTAAAGAAACGAATCCAGTGAAACAAAATGACAAGGATTAAGGATTAAGGATTCGTACTTTGTTTTATCCATGTTCAAAAATAATCATAGTGGTGTAAAATTCAAGAATGATCAAAACATGGATACAATCAAAGCTAGTATCCAGAATAGATATTTTGGACAAAAAGAAGAAATTTTATTTTTTGGTGAATAGTGTTGATATCGTGAATAGTCTTGAGTATCGTCCAATAAGAACTCAAACACAAAAGATAGAAATTCCACAAAAAACATCTTCACGCTTGATAGTACTAGTAATAGTAACTCGTGAATAAGAACTCGTGAATAGTAACTCATGAATAGTAACTCGTGAATAGTAACTCATGAATAGTAACCCGATATGAAAAAGTTCCAAATTTGATAAAAAGTTTCAACCAATATTTCAAAGATAATGATATTGAAGAAATAATATCATTTGAGAAGAAAATAACATCCCTTACCTCGAAAGATTAGTACTTCTAAATTTGGAATCTAGGGTATAGTCTTTGAAGGAACTTGCACCGTCTAACAATACTCAAAGTATACTCAAAATACTCACAAGAATACGCTCGATAATATAGAGAGAAAACTTGAGTTTACGGTGTGATTTTCAATTCTAACCTAAGCACCTATTTATAGGAAATTACTTAGAACACCAAAGCAGAAAATTTAATAAATTAATATTATAATTTTTTCTACATCCTCCTACGCATCAAGCATCTGAATTCAGAAACATGACATGTGTTAAAGATGCCCACCAAACACAAAAAACGTTTTTGTGAATATAAATATTTAAAACTTCCAAAAATCAATTATTTCGGAGACTTGAACTTCAATAATTCATAATAAATAGCCCTTTCATCGGAAAATTCAATCTCGCGTGTTTTATAGGAAATTCAATTCTCTACAACTTTGCGGAAGAAAGTTTTCCAAATTCCAAATGTAAATTGGCGAAATCCACAAGCGGGCAATTTTACAAAGCTATAATCAAATTTCAGTTAATAAATGGGGTCCACCGACATGTTTAACATGTTTTAAACATTTATTGCAACAAAATAATCTTCCTCCTCAGTATACTCATATATCCCACATTCGTTGTAAAAATATCAACATTATTATATTATTAAAATATAATAATATATTTAAATGAATTATTTTATCGAGAAAAGATAAAATTTCAATTTTCAACAATTGTCACATTAAAAATTTTCTCCATCTATATCCACATAAAATTAATATTTTCCTCATCATATGAATCAATAATTAATTATTCACAAATAATATTATAGAATCACAATATTGACAACCAGAGCGGTTCAGGAAAGAGGGGCTTTCCATAAGAATTTCTCCTTCTTGGCCGCGAATTAGGTGACCAAACCTCTCCTTAGATGTAACTTTCTAGATATTGCCAATAATGTTATCTAATAATATTATTCAGATAATATGAATTATTGCTTCGATAATGAAAAATCTTGTATAATGACAATTATTGAAACAACAAAGAATATAAAATATCAACGCAAAGAATTATTAACTCAATAAAAATCTGAGCAAAGAATTATCAGTAACCATTATTGAGTAGTGCCTTCTTACGTAAGAATCAATAATTGGTGCAATCTGTGCTGTCAATGCTCTGTGTTTTAACCACCGGGTATTTTAACAAGATTAATCAGTAACAACTACGCAGATTATTTTTAAACCACTTATATTTGTCGTTTTCTTCATCCAATCGCTTTTCAGACATGGGGCCCACACATGGTCTTGTGATCGTTTAATATTCCCCAACAATCTGAATATTCCACGACCAAACGAATATTCCCAAGCAATGATGAATATTTTATAACCACTTGCTTATTTTGAAGTATTTGCGTATTTTACCCCTAACTATCCACATTAATCAAATCAACCCTTACTATTTTAAAATAATAAATAGAAAAATTAAATTTCATTAATAATAAGTTGGGGTCTTACAACCTCCCTCCTTATGAAATTTCGTCCTCGAAATTGGCGTGACGTACTGGTGTTTGAAAAGGTGAGGATACCTCGCTTTCATTTCCGCTTTCCAATTCCCTGGTCATTTCCTCTATAGCATGATTCCTCCACAAAACTTTAACTTGTGGTATGACCTTTCTTGCGTAGGGACATGCTCCTTCCTATCCAAAATCTTGACAGTACTTCCTCATCACGTTAAGTCTTGGTTTATCTCGTCCGGTTCTAACTCTATAACGTGATTCGGTCTTTCACATATTTACTGAAGTACGAGATATGTGAAACACATTATGAACACGAGACATACTCGAGGTAACGCGAGTCTATAGGCTACATTTCCTACTCGGTCAAGAATTTGAAATGGACCAATAAATCATGGATTGAGCTTTCCTCTCTTCCCAAATCTTGTAACTCCCTTCCATGGACAACTCGCTCGCAACAATACATGATCCCCTACACTAAATTCCACGTCCTTTCGATGAAGATCCGCATAACTCTTTTGTCGATCTTGTGCTTGCTTTATATCGTTGTCGAATCATTTGGATCTTTTCGGTGAGTCATATCGTACTAACTCTCGGGTCCCAACAATGTTGCTTCACCCACCTCATCCCAACATATTGGAGAACGACATTTTGTCCATATAATGCTTGAATGGAGCCACACCTATACTTGCACGATAATCGTTGTTGTTGTAGGAGAATTCCACCAATGGTAAATACTTATCCCAACCGCCTTGAAGTCTAGGACACGAGTCTTAATAAATCTTCAAGTGTTTGAATAGTCCTCTCGATTGTCCAGTCTGGTTTGGGGATGGTATGTTAGAACTAAATCGCAAATCCGTGCCCATATCTTTTTTGCAAGCTAACCCAAAATCTTGAAGTGAATCTTGGGTCACGATCTCAAACTATGGATACGGGCATGCCATGCAACCTCACAATTTCATTCACGTACATACTAGCAAGAGCGTTCAAGGAATAAGTCTCCGTGTCGGCAAGAAATGAAAGCGGACTTGGTTAATCTATCAACAATAACCCAAATAGCATTGATGCCTTGAGAAACCGTAGGAAGAAGACCCGTAATCTAAATCCATGGTAATATGTTCCCACTTCCATTTCGGAATCTCAAGTGGTTGCAACGGACCCTTAGGTACTAGATGCTCACCTTCACATGTTGACAAGTTAAACACATCGAGATAAACTTTGCAATCTCTCTCTTCATATTGTTCCACCAAAATGTATGTCGAAGATCACGATACATTTTAGTACTTCCAGGATGGATTGCAAATGGTCTATTGTGTGCCTCCATCATAATCTTGTACTTCAAATCGTGAGTCGTTAGGAACACAAAGTCTAGAGTGGACTCAAGTATTCCTTCTTCATCAATTCTCGCTTAGAATAGCTCTTTCTTGTACTTTCTTCTTCATACGCATCATTTCGGCCTGGGTGGCTTGAGCAACCTTAACTTTTCTATTAAAGTTGGCTCTATCGTATACTTGACATCATCGCACTTTCGTTCCTCGCATATGATCTTCTACTCAACGCGCGTCGGCTACCACGTTAAACTTTACCGGGATGGTATTGAATAGTGTGGTCGTAGTCTTTCAATAGTTCGAGCCAACGTCATTTGTCGCGTGTTGAGTTCTTTTGAGTGAAGAAATATTTAAGGCTTTTATGGTCTGAATATATCTCCACTTTCTCCCCATATAGATAGTGCCTCCATATCTTTAGCGCGAAAATGACTGCTGCCAACTCTAGATCATGAGTAGGATAATTCCTCTCATACTCTTTAAGTTGTCGCGAGGCATAGGCTATGACTTTCCCACGTTGCATGAGAACACATCCTAACCCTTTGCCTGAAGCATCGCTGTAGATAACAAATCCATCCGAACCAAATGGTATTGTTAGAACATGTGCCAAAATAAGTCTCCTCTTAAGCTCTTGGAAACTTTTCTCGCATTCTTCGCTCCAAAAGAATTTTGTATCCTTCCGAGTTAGCTGAGTTAATGGAGTAGCGATTCGAGAAAACCCTTCCACGAATCTCCGATAATAACCAGCTAAGCCCAAAAGCTACGTAACTTCGATCACCGACTTGGTTGCTCCCAACTTTGTATTGCTTCAATCTTGGCGGATCAACGGATACTCCATGTTTCGACACCACGTGCCCAAGGAATGCTACTTCCTTAAGCCGAACTCGCATTTCTTCAATTTGGCATATAGTTTGTTTTCACGAAGCCTTTGGAGTACCGACTTCAAATGGTGCTCATGATCTTCACGACTTTTGGAATATATAAGGATGTCATCAATAAAGACAACAACGAATCCGATCCAAATATTCCTTGAATACTTGGTGCATCATATCCATGAAAGCCTCGGGGAGCATTAGTTAGTCCGAAAGACATGACTAAGAATTCATAATGCCCATACCGGGAGTTACGAAGGCGCTTTGGAATATCCTCGATTCTAATCTTGGTGATGATATCCGAACGAAGATCGATTTTGAAAAGAATTGTGCCCCTTGCAACTTGTCAAACAAGTCATCAATACGAGGTGAGGATACCTATTCTTGATGGTGACATGGTTCAATTCCGATAGTCAATACAAAAGTCGCATACTCCCGTCTTTCTTCTTTTCAAATAAAAAAACAGCACCCCAAGGAGATGTACTAGGGCCAGAATGAAACCGATGTCCAACAATTCCTAGTTGGACCTTTAACTCCTGAAGTTCAATAGGAGCCATTCGATATGGGGTTTTAGAAATGGGCTTTGTACGGGTTCAAGATCAATAAAGAATTCAACTTCACGTTACGGGGTAGGCCGGAAGTTCTTTGGGAAATCGTCGGAAAGTCAATAACAACGAGAATATTATTCAAATTTGACGTGTCTTTATTCAAATCCATAACATGGGCTAAGAAAGCTTGACATCCGTTTTTCAATAAACGAATAGCTTTATGATTAGATATAACGATGATTGATTTTAATGGTTTAGTTGCTTGAATTAAATATAACAGGTTGGTTAGGAATATGAAAACTAACAACCATATGAAAACAATCAATTTTGGCATGATGAGTAGTTAACCAATCAATCCCTAAAATCACATCAAAAGCAAGTATCTTTAAAGAGATAAGGTCAACGGTAAGGTGATGGTGCCAACTTGAATCAAACAAGATTTATAAACAATGGATGTGATGAAAGTTTCTCTAACGGAGTTTCCACAGATAGGTCAAAGTCTAATTTCTCCTGAGTCAAGTTTAAACGTTGAGCACATGCGGAGAGATAAATGAATGGGTAGCACCGGTATCAAGTAAGGTATAAACTTCGCAAGAATTTATAAATAGCTTACCCGTGATCACCTCGTTTGGGTTCCTCGCATTATGACCGGTCCACAACAAACGCTCTTCCGGAATCGTTGACTTTGACTTTTACGGGATAGTCTTTTGAGTCACCATCCCCACCGAACTAGGTTTTCGCTGTGCGTATAATCTCGGCGATATATCCTTCCTTTCCACAATTATAGCATACCTTGAATCTGTTGTGGGCGGTTTGAATGATATGTCCCTCTTTCCCGCATTTATAGCATATAATGACCGGTGGTCGTTCTCCTCCCTTATAACCAGGTTCTTTGCAAGACTGCTCATCTTCATATAATCGTTGTTAAATCTCCTCTTTTTAAAATCTCCTCCGACTCGCTTCTTCTATTTTCATGGCCATGATTACCACCGAGTAGTTACCATTTTCAAAATCATTTCTTTCTCATTTGGTTATCATTATTCATTGATCGCTATCTCTAGTACGATCCTCGGTTATGGTCCCTCGATTGACCGTTCTCGTTATCTCGCTCTAATAATTGAGCCTCATTTACAACATCTGAATAGAGAAAGTTTATGAGAAATGAGATATCGACGTATCTTGGGGTTTCAAACCTCTAAGAAACATCCGCGTCATCGTTCCTCATTCTCCACCAAATGAGGTGCAAACACGGATAACTCTGCAAACTTTGCCTCGTCTTCGAGACACCGCCATGTTGTTTTGCTCTAATCTGATGAACTCCACTTCCTTCATATAGACGAACACTTTCGGAAAGTATTTGTCATTAAATAGTTCTGAAACGTTTCCCAAGACATCTTGAGTGCGGTTGGATGGAGTACGCTTCACGAGACTCCCACCAGATGAGTCCGCCTCGCCACGGAACATAAAGGTGGCGAATGGAACCTTCTGTTCCTCCGTGCATCCCAAGACATCTAATATCTTGGTAATTTGTTTAACCCATGTTTCCGCCATGATCGGATCTGGCTTTCCCTTAAATTCGGTGGTCCCAACTCTTTGAATCTTGGGCCGTGACAACCCGTGAATTGCTATCATTTCCTCCTCAGTATTTTGAACACGAGTCTCCTCGTCTGATTTTGCATGAACTATGAAAAAAGCTTCTAAACATCCCTCGTTCATCATCGCTTTCCGGTGGTGTTGTTCACGGGAGGAACATTGCCAAACTGTTGTTGCGCGTTCTCCTCGTTGGTGAGTCTGAGCGTCTCCACGGTCTCATTTTCATTGTTAATATTCTCGATCGACATTCTCAAATACTGTCATAAAACAAGGGTTAATTAAGGAAATCAATATATCACATAATATCCCTATATACTGACCAACTAAAAATTTAAGCTTAGGTAGGACACACTAGCGAAGGATTTACTCATCTCTCCCCTCCTAGTTCTATTTCCCGATCTCCACCGAGATCATATCCCTAAGCTCGATACCAATTGTGGCGCCCCCAAAATAGGTATACATCACCTATTACGAGTTGTCAATACATGGTACGAAAACAACTACAACTTTATTATTACAACAAAGAAAAGCTGTGAGTTTAAATACAAATATTATCTTCTAGACAATATCTATACTCAAATAAATCCTCATCACATTTATTGATACATTATTTTACAAAATGGTGAGGACTACTAAACAATTCTTTCTAAAACCTTCATTCCATACCCGAGGCTAAATACTCGCTTATATTCTCGCCTCCCGAGAAGAAAAATGGAACAAAAAGGAAAAGGGTGAGCTCAACTAGCTCAAGAAGAATATTATGACTAAGATAATATACAACAAATTATCGTTAGTCTTCAACAGGGAAAAATCTAATAGAATACAATAGACAACAAATTTTAAATCAATATTCGCATGTGAAAATAATAATTCATTAGAAGAGTTAAGTAGAGAATGCAAACTACTATCTTCTATGTATGAATTTAAAAGTTCATCGCTCTATCTTTTATCCACAGAACATCAATCAATATACATCCGAATCAAATATTCATCTTTGCACTACTGAGCCAAAAATATTCATCGATTAATCATGTTCATCTAAACACATGTTCATCTTTGCACTACTACCAAAGATATTCTTCGAAATCATTCATCATCTTTTGCACTACTGAGCCAAAGATATTCAATAATATCATCATTTAAGACGAGGATGATGAAAATATTTTTAAAGAAACGAATCCAAAGAAACAAAATGACAAGGATTAAGGATTAAGGATTCGTACTTTGTTTTATCCATGTTCAAAAATAATACCTCAAAAATAATCATAGTGGTGTAAAATTCAAGAATGATCAAAACATGGATACAATCAAAGCTAGTATCCGAATAGATATTTTGGACAAAAAGAAGAAATTTTATTTTTCTATTGAATAGTCTCAGATATCGTGAATAGTGTCGTATCGTGAATAGTAACTCAGACACCAAAAGATAGAAATTCCACAAAAAACATCTTCACGCTTCATGAATAGTACTTTCGTGAATAGTAACTCATGAATAGTAACTCATGAATAGTAACTCGTGAATAAGTAACTCATGAATAGTAACCTCGATATGAAAAAGTTCCAAATTTGATAAAAAGTTTCAACCAATATTTCAAACATAATGATATTGAAGAAATAATATCATTTGAGAAGAAAATAACATCCCTTACCTCAAAAGATTAGTACTTTCTATTTGGAATATCGGGTATAGTCTTTGAAGGAACTTGCACTGTCTAACAATACTCAAAGTATACTCAAAATAATCACAAGAATACACTCGATAATATAGAGAGAAAACTTGAGTTTACGGTGTGATTTTCAATTCTAACCTAAGCACCTATTTATAGGAAATTGCTTAGAACACCAAAGCGAAAAATTTAATAAATTAATATTATAATTTTTTCTACATCCTCCTACGCATCAAGCATCTGAATTCAAAGAACATGACATGTGTTAAAGATGCCCACCAAACACAAAAAACGTTTTTGTGAATATAAATATTTAAAACTTCCAAAAATCAATTATTTGAGCTTGAACTTCAATAATTCATAATAAATAGCCCTTTCATCGAAAATTGAATCTCTCGAGTTTTTATAGGAAATTCAATTCTCTACAACTTTACTGAGAAGAAAGTTTTTCCGAATTCCAAACATAAATTGACCAAAAATCCACAAACAGAGCAATTTTACAAGCTATAATCAAATTTCATCGATAAATGGGGTCCACCGAGCATGTTTAACATGTTTTAAACATTTATTGCAACAAAAATACTCTTCCTCCTCGTATACTCATATATCCCACATTCGTTGTAAAAATATCACCATTATTATATTATTAAAATATAATAATATATTTAAATGAATTATTTTATCGAGAAAAGATAAAATTTCAATTTTCAACAATTGTCACATTAAAAATTTTCTCATCTATATCCACATAAAATTAATATTTTCCTCATCATATGAATCAATAATTAATTATTCACAAATAATATTACGAGAATCACAATATTGACAACCATGCGGTTCCTAGGAAAGAGGGGCTTTCAATAAGAATTTCTCCTTCTTCGCGCAATTAGGTGACCAAACCTCTCCTTGATGTAACTTTCTAGACATTGCCAATAATGTTATCTAATAATATTATTCGGATAATATGAATTATTGCTCGATAATGAAAAATATTGTATAATGACAATTATTGAACAACAACAATATAAAATATCAACGCAACAATTATTAACTCAATAAAATCTTTGAATAAGAATAATTCAGTAACCATTATTGAGTAGTGCCTTCTTACGTAAGAATCAATAATTGGTGCAATACCGTGTGCTACTGTGTTTTAACCACCGGGTATTTTAACAATGATAATCTGTAATAACTACGCCAGTTATTTTTTAAACCACTTATATTTGTCGTTTCTTCATCCAATCGCTTTTCAGTTATGGGGCCCACATATATGGTCAAGGCAGTCAAATTTAATATTCCCGACGATCATTTAATATTCCACGACCAAACGAATATTCCCCGACAACAATGAATATTTTATAACCACTTGCTTATTTTGAAGTATTTGCGTATTTTACCCCTAACTATCCACATTAATCAAATCAACCCTTACTATTTTAAAATAATAAATAGAGAAAATTAAATTTCATTAATAATAAGTTGGGGTCTTACAGTTTAGCCTACGCACAAGGCAAGTTCCTAAACATTATTTCTTTACATAAAGCAAGTTCCTTATTCTATCTTGTTTATTATTGTTCAAGTCAAGATTTCATATTAGATATTATCATTCTTTAAAAGCATAATTCATGTTATACAATACTTATTCAATTGTATACATCTTGAACTTTATTATTCAAATTGAATATCAATTATTGTTGAACCTTGTAAGACTAGCGAACCCTTATTGATTCGACTGGTGCATAGTTGATGAACGTTCTAATTTTCAGAACCATTGTTGAGCTTATCCAAACCAAACTTCCTTTGGTGCGGACTCTAATGTCAATCTGAGAGGAACAACCCTATTATAAGGGATTAATTATGCTTTAGCGTTAAGATATTGTGCACAGTATGGTACTAAGGGCTGATCCCCCTTAAGTACGAGAAGAAGAGTCCATAGTCTTATGACTGCTAAAGGTTTCAAGTATAAACACTTGACAATCTAGGACGTAGTTCAAGGTCTTATGACCCTCAGAAGTTCTTTTGATTCTTGGTATTCATTCTTAATTCAAAAGCCGAGTTTTCTTATTTCAGAAGTCTTTGATTCATTCGCATGTTATTATTTTATTGTTATATTATTATACTTGTGGGCAATCGTACTCACTCTTACGTAATAATAACATTGTAGTTGAGAACGAAAGGTCTGACGAGCCTTCTAATAGCAAAGTCAAGGGCAAAGTTAACAAGTGATGAAGACTTGTTGTTTATTTGATGTATTTATGTTTCAGATTTATGTTAAAGTTGTGTAAGACTTATTATTTGTTTATGTTTCCGCATTTGAGATTTAAGGTTGGTATGACCTGGGATTGATGTATTTATATTCAGATGTTGTAACTCCATAAGGAGATGATTTATTTCTATCTATTTATGGGTATATGGATACATGATGTTTGGACAGTGAACACCAAATCTTGTGGGAATTCCGATGTGTTTATAAACAAAGGAATATTTTGATGTTTTAAATCCTGTAGAATTTTTTATCTCGGGATAGTAGATTTAAATAGCAGTGATGCTATCGTATTTCGTTAAAACTTTTAATTAAATAAATATATCAGAGTTATTTGAGATAATGTGTTAAGTGATTATGTTAAAATTTTTGAGTTAAGCCTTAAATATTTAGAGAATTGAATAAAGATCTAATAAGCATATTTCTTAACAGAAAAATGCCGCCAAGAAGACGACCAAATCGTCGACAAGCCCAAGAAGGGTCAACAAATAACAACAATAACGACGCCAATGCTAACCCCGTTCAGCAGTTAGTGAATTTACTAACAGGAGAGATTAACAATTAACCACAAGCTCAACCAAATACTACATTCAAGGACTTCAAGGCGGTGGGATCGCCAGAGTTTAAAGGCTCCATGAACCCGATAGAGGCTCAAACTTGGGTTATGGAGATGGAAAAAGTTTTTGACATCGCCAGAGTCAGAGAGGATCAAAAAACCGTATACGTGACGTTCATACTGAAATCCGAAGCCAGTTATTGGTGGCAAGCAAATAAGGTTCGGGGAGGTGAAGGTGTGATTACCTGGGAGAGGTTCAATGAGATGTTTTTTGAGATGTATTTTCCAACCAGCTCGCAGACCCAAATGGAGGTCCAGTTTCTGGAGTTGAAACATGGGAATATGTCTGTAACAGACTATGTAGAGAAATTTAATGAGTTGGCTAGGTTTACCACGTATCAAGTGTATACTAACGAGAGAAAGGCTAGGCGATTAGAGCAAGGACTGACGCCAATGTTTCAATTAAACTCTTTTGCTGGGGTGCTGGAGAAGGCCATACTCACCGAAGGTGGAAGCGATGCGGTAACCAAGTATAACCAAGATCAGAAAAAGAAGAAGAGTAAAAGTGAAGGAAATAACAAAGCTAATGGCAGTAACACGGGAGGAAATAACAATCAGAAGAGGAGGTGGACAACTCATCAACTGGAAATCAGCAAGGAGGTTAGAAGAAGAGAATCGAAGCTTGCCCAACCTGCGGGAAAGCTCACCTGGGGGTTTGTATGATGGGAAAATGGTTGTGCTACAATTGTGGTTAGGAAGGCCACATAGCACCTAACTATCCTAACCCAAAGAAGGGCGCCTGCTTCACTTGCGGTTCAAAGGACCATCTGGCAAGGGACTGTCCCATGAAGGGGACTGGAGGGGCAGGATCAGGAGGGAATAAGGGAAACAACGGTGGAAGTACTTTAACTATCACGTGACCAACCAAGAACCAAATTGAATCGACCACCGGACCTTCAACATGACAATCTGAGGATCTTTATGCGATCTCGCGATGTGGTGTTAGGTATCATTCTGATCAATAAAGTTAATGCTTATGTACTATTTAATTTGGGTGCTACTTGTTCATTTATATCCGATAACTTTGCTAAGAACTTAGAATTGCCTAAGGATGAGTTAGAATACCCCATGAACATAGAAATTGCTAATAGAGAAGTGATCCCTGTTAAATATGTACCCAAGAATTGTAGGGTGGATATTAAGGGTAACATTATGAACGTAGATCTTATCCCAATTAGACTTGGGGAATTTAACGTCATTTTGGGAATGGATTGGTTATTCAATTATGGGGTTGTAATTGATTGCCAGAAGAAATGTATTAACCTTATGACTCCATCAAAGGTTGTGTTTTATGGCAGCAAGTCACCTAGACAAGCGAGTTGTCTGATGATGACGCAGGCCAGGAAGTTGTTAAGACAAGGCTGTGTAGGATATTTAGCCTACATAGTCGACAGTCGTAAAGAGAACCCAAAAGTGGAAGATATACCAGTTATGAAGGACTTCATAGACGTATTTCTGGATGATCTGCCAGGACTTCCATCAGATAGAGAGGTTGAGTTTTTGATCGATTTGGTGCCAGGAACTACCTTAATATCGAAGGCACCGTACCAGATGGCTCTGGTAGAGATAAAAGAATTGATGGTGCAACTACAAGAACTATTGGACAAGAAGTGCATCCAACTGAGCATATCACCGTGAGGAGCGCCAGTGTTATTTGTGAAGAAGAAGGACAGGACGATGCGGCTTTGCATCGACTATAGAGAACTGAATAAGGTCACCATTAAGAATAGATATCCATTACCGAGGATCGACGATCTGTTTGATCAATTGAAGGGACCAAGATACTTTTCAAAGATAGACTTGAGGAGTGGTTATCATCAACTGAAGGTGAGGCTAGAGGATGTGCCGAAGACAACATTTAGGACTTGATATGGTCACTATGAATTTCTGGTGATGTCATTTGGTCTAATGAATGCGCCTGCAGCATTTATGGATCTCATGAATAGAGTATTCAAACCATTTTTGGATAAATTTGTAGTGGTCTTTATCGATGACATTTTGGTATATTCGAAAACCAAGGAAGAACACGTAGAGCATTTGAAAGTAACGTTAGAGGCATTGAGAAGAGAGAAGTTGTATGCCAAATTTGTGAAGTGTGAATTCTGGATTGAAAGGGTATAATTTGTTGGACATGTGATCGATAAGGATAGAATTTTGGTAGACCCCTCTAAAGTCGAAGCTATGATGAACTGGGATCAACCTAAGACGCCGTCGGAAATAAGAAGTTTTCTTGGATTTGCAGGTTATTATAGAAGATTCATTTAGGACTTTTCCAAGATCGCAACCCCGCTGACGAATTTGATGAGAAAAGCTGTGAAATTTGTTTGGACAGAGAAGTGTGAGGAAAGCTTTCAAGAACTTAAGAAGAGATTGAGTACAGCACATGTGTTATCTCTTCCGGATGACACAGGAAAATTTATGATTTATAGTGATGCGTCGCATAAAGGACTGAGCTATGTGCTTATGCAAAATGGCAGGGTCATTGCGTATGCGTCATGACAATTGAAGGACTATGAGAAGGGGTATCCAACCCATGACTTGGAATTAGCTGTGGTGGTATTTGCTTTGAATATCTGGAGACACTATCTCTATGGGGAGAAGTGTGAAATATATAAAGACCACAAGAGTCTGAAATATATTTTTACACAGAAGGACTTGAATATACGCTAGAGAAGGTGGCTAGATTTAATTAAGGACTATGATTGCAAAATTTTATACCATCCGGGAAAAGCAAATGTGGTTGTCGACGCCTTAAGTAGAAAGGGTTGGGAGAAATTGATGATGTTGACCACTCAGGAGGAGCTAATTTCAGCGATGGAGAAGCTGGAATTGGAAGTGAAGTATCCTATGGAGATTGACGATAAGCTGTTCAAGATACAAGCTGGTACAACCTTGCTGGATAAAGTTAAAGAGGCTCAAATTCAGGACGAAGAATGTGAAAAGGTGAAAAAGAAGATATCCAAAGGAATCCAACCGAGATTCAAAATAGACAGCGAGGGAATACTGAGATTTGATAGCAGAGTTTGGGTACCGCTAGTGCTAGAGATTAAGGAAGACATTTTGAGCGAGGCTCATAGCTCACGGTATTCGATTCACCCTGGTAGTACCAAGATGTACCAAGATCTTCGACAACATTTTTGGTGGCCAAATTTGAAACGAGATGTTGCAGAGTATGTTGCCAAGTGTCTGACATGCCAGAAAGTGAAAGCAGAACATCAGAGGCCACTAGTTGCTACAACCTTTAGAGATCCCAGAATGGAAATGGGAACAAATTACAATGGATTTCATGGCTGGCCTTTTGACAACTCAGAAAGGCTATAACTCAGTATGGGTTATAGTTGACCAATTGACAAAATCTGCACACTTCTTTTCGATCAGAATCAAATTCAAATTAGACCAGTTAGCAAATTTATATATAAAAGAGATTATTTTGAGGCACGAAGTTCCAGTGTCAATTGTTTTCGATAGGGATCCGCGCTTTACATCAAACTTCTGGAAACGACTACAGGAATGCATGGGTACGCAGTTGAGAATGAGTACGGCATATCACCCTCAGACAGACGGGTAGAGTGAAAGAACAATTCAGACATTAGAAGATATGTTAAGAGCTTGTATAATCGACTTTAAAGGTAATTGGGATGATCATCTACCGCTTGTAGAGTTCGGCTACAACAACAGTTACCACACTAGTATTGGCATGCCACCTTATGAAGCGTTGTATGGTAGAAAGTGCAAAAATCTGCTATACTGGGATTAAGTTGGAGAGAGATAATTACTAGGTCCAGAACTGGTACAGCAGACAACAGAGATAGTCAAATTGATCCGAACAAGATTGGTAGCAACTTAAGATAGGCAGAAGAAATACGTCGATCCACATCGTAAAATTGTTGAGTTTGAATCGGGTAGTTATGTATTTTTGAAAGTCTCTCCCTGGAAAGGAAAGATCAGGTTCGAAAAGAAGGGGAAATTAAGCCCAAGGTTCATTGGACCCTTTGAGGTATTGTGAAGGATTGGAGAAGTTGCGTATGAGGTAGCCTTACCTCCGGCGCTTGAGAATGTCCACAACATCTTCCATGTTTTAGTTTTACGACCCTACAAACCCGATTACAAGCATGTGATTGAATATGAAACATTTTGAGAAAGACTTATCCTATGAAGAAATTCATGTTCAGATTGTTGACAGGAAAGAGGAAGTTCTCAGAAATAAAGTAATACCTTCTGTTAAGGTAATTTGGAGGAACCACAATACTGAAGAAGCTACGTTGGAACTCGAAGAGCACATGATAAAGAATTACCCACATTTATTTGCTTAATTTATGTGTAAGGGATTTTGGAGATAAAATCTTTGTAAGGAGGGGAGAATGTAATGAGACGAATTGATTGAATCGTGATTCTGGGGAAAGAATCCTTTTAAGGGGGAAAGTTGTGACAAACGAGATTTTTGTAATTTAATTGGAATATTTATTAAATTAAATAAATATTTTTCAATGATTTAATTATTGGGTTAAATAATTAATTGATGAAATTATGGTAGATAAATTTAATTATATGTGTTACATTGATTAAATTAATGTGGAGAATTTTTATATTCAAAGTATGTATTTAATTGAGCTTATTTGATTAAATTAATTAATTAATAAGTATAATGTTATTCTAATTAATTAGAGATTTAATGATTTGACATAATTAATAAATGAGAATTTAATTATGTGAATTAGTGAGAAATTATTATATTTTATTTAAATTAAATTAAATAAGATATTTGATTAGTTGCTTAAATTGGTGTGACATTATTAAACTATATAATAAGAGTTAATTAAAAATAAATGGAATGGGAGAATAATGAATAGTCAAACAAGGCCCTAAGGGGAGTTGCACCAGTTAACCCATTACGGATTAACTGACGCCACTAACTCACCCATTATGTATTATACATATTATATTTATATTATATCATACGCCAAATAAGTTCATACCTTCATCAGAGAAAAACCAGAGAGAAAATTTGAGAGAATTGATTAGAGAGAATTGGAGAATTCAAGTTGGTATCGCCTTCAAATAGAGAAAGCAATGGCAAACCCTAATCTAACTTTTTAATATTTCACGTATTATATTTTTTCTGCCAACTGAGTTCTCTGTGAATGGGAAATTTTACAATTTTCTGATTATATGTCTATATACGTATTACAAATTATTCGTAACCTATTATATATCATGTATACATGAATCACAGTGATTAAATTCATTTAATTATGTGTTAATTGGATTTTGTGAAGTTACAGAGAATAAAAGTTGTATATATGGCTCATATGGCCCTTACGTACAAATTAAATGCTTTAATCATATGTTTGTATCAAATTGACACTTGTATATGCTTATGTATGTTGAAACGAACAAAACATAATTTAAACGGATGGATTTGGTGAATTAACTGATTTGTAATGTTAAAATTCATATTTTTCATCAAAACTTTACAAAATATGAAAAACAGTGAAATTAAATGTTGTAATTTGTGTAATTATGTGAATTAAAGTGTTAGAAACATGCTATAGGCTTTGTGTGATGTTTTTGTGAAGTCTATACTTCATGGGTAGCATTAAAATTCACTGTGTTAGTTTAATTTGGGATTTATTGGGTTGTTCCGTGTGTTCTTCACGAGAACATATGGTTGAACTTGTGTGAGATTTTTTTTTGCCTAAATTAGCCTTGTTATGTTCACGAAATCGCAGCGAGTGCAGGTAACCCCACCCCGGTAGGTGTTTACCAAACTAAATTACCCATGAACAAAAAAAAAAAAAAAAAATAAAATAAAATTTTTATCAAATAAAATGAATATTTTAATTGAGATATTTATAGAATAAAATAAATATTTGAAGGGAATTATTATTAAAATATTTATTAAATAAAATAAATATTTTAGTTGAAATATTTATGGAATAAAATAAATATTCGATGAAAATTATATTAAAATATTTATCAAATAAAATTAATATTTTAATTGAGATATTTATGGAATAAAATAAATATTTGATGGAAATTATTATTAAAATATTTATCAAATAAAATAAATATTTTAGTTGAAATATTTATGGAATAAAATATATATTCGATGAAAATTATTATTAAAATATTTATAAAATAAAATGAATATTTTAATTAAAATATTATTGGAATAAAATAAATATTCGATGGAAATTATTATGAAATAATTTATTCGAGTGTAATAATAGTAAGGGAATGAAAATATTCTAATTTAATTAAGTAATTAAATTACAAGGGTAATGATTTGTTAAATAAAGTGGAGTTATATTAAGTGAAAATGTAACTAATGAATGTCATGAATACATATGGTATGTGTGTAGGACTTGTGGTGAACGGGAGTAGTAATCGTTTAGCCTACACACAAGGCAAGTTCCTAAACCTTGTTTCTTTACATAAAGAAAGTTCCTTATTCTATCTTGTTTATTATTGTTCAAGTCAAGATTTCATATTAGATGTTATCATTCTTTAAAAGCATAATTCATGTTATACAATACTTATTCGAGTGTATACATCTTGAACTTTATTATTCAAATTGAATATTAATTATTGTTGAACCTTGTAAGACTAGCGAACCCTTATTGATTTGACTAGTTCATAGTTGATGAACATTCTAAATTTTAGAACAATTAATGAGCTTATCCAAACCAAACTTCCTTCTGTGCGAAATCTAATGTAAAACTGAGATGAACAACCCTGTTATAGGGGATTAATTATGTTTTAGCGCTAAGATATTGTGCACAGTATGGTACTAAGGGCTGATCCCCTTAAGTACGAGAAGAAGAGTCCATAGTCTTATGACTGTTAAAGGTTTCAAGTATAAACACTTGACAACCTATGACATAGTTCAAGGTCTTATGACCCTCAGGAGTTCTTTTGATTCTTGTTATTCATTCTTGATTCAAAAGCAGAGTTTTTTTATTTCAGAAGTCTTTGATTCATTCGCATGTTATTATTTTATTGTTATATTATTATACTTGTGAGCAATCGTGCTCACTCTTGCATAATAATAACATTCTAGTTAAGAACGAAAGGTCCGACTAGCCTTCTAATAGCAAAGGAAAGAGAAAAGTTAACAAGTGATGAAGACTTGTTGTTTATTTGAAGTATTTATGTTTCAGATTTATGTTAAAGTTGTGTAAGACTTATTATTTGTTTATGTTTTCATATTTGAGATTTAAGGTTAGTATGACCTGGGATTGATGTATTTACATTCAGATGTTGTAACTCTATAAAGAGAGGATTTATTTCTATCTATATATGGTTTTTCATTTATTATGAGTAGATAGATACATGATGTTTGGACAGTGAACACCAAATCCTGGTAGAAGTGGGAAAAAGGCTTAAAAATATGAGATGTCTTACAGTGGGCTACCAAGAAGACTTCAGATGGCTTTTTAATGAATGAATACTCGGTTTCTACCGGTTAAATATAGCAAAACATGAGCTCGCAAGTGTTTGAAAAGAGAAAGCACTCAATTTGAAGTGTGTACAAAGTAAAATGGACAGGGCTTCCTTGTCTTTTTTCTCTTCTAAAATAGCCACCCCAAGTCCTTTATTTATAGAGGGGGGAGTGTGGTCTACCACACAGTCCCTGCGACTACCGAGGTTCCCAGGACTCTGTAAACCCCACGGTCTTGAAATGCGTGCAGCACGCATACAATGCGTTGTCCGCTTGAACCTTCATAACTTTCAATTTGGGCATCCGATTGAGGCGTGTGATACCTTTCTGAAATGATGTTGTTGAGAGCTACACAATGACATGGGATAAGAGGTTGTACAAAGCCGGGAAGATGGGTCCATGACCAGATCTTTAAGTCTTCAAATTTTATCTCGTGTGTTGTATTGTGTAGTAGTCACTTGGGATTTTGAGCTATGGTTCTTGTAGGACACTTCTGTGTAGAATGTAAATTGAATTCTTGTTGAGACAGCGCAAATGTAGCCTCGAGGTGGAAAAATGATTATTTTGCCCCTCACTAGGGTTATCTCTGGCTCTAGGTTGATTTACTAGTCGTTGCTCAGGGTTATCTCTGAGATTGGGCTGCTGTTAGTACTGCATGTCCTCAGGGTTGTCTCTGAGGTGTGCTTGACCTCTCGGGGTTATCTTTGGGGTTGGAATTGAGTGCCTCGGGGTTATCTCTAAGGTTGAAACTGACTTCTGGGGGTTAGAATGGACTTTTCCGGGGTTATCTCTAGAACTGGAACTACATCCCTCGGGGTTATCTCCGAGGTTGGGATTGAATCTCTCGGAGTTGTCTCCAGGATTGCAAATGAGTATCTCTGGGTTATCTCCGAGATGGAAAACTGAGTATCCTGGGGTTGTCTCCGGGAATTAGCTGATTAGACTTCCAGGGTTATCTCTGGAAGACAATTTTGCCATCCTGCAAGGTTAGTAATAGGAATGCAAAATTTCAAGTGTCTACAATAGGATTGGCATCGACCTCATTATTGTTATTCATAGTTCCCTCTTGAGCTTGTTGATGGGTTGGGCGTCTTCTAGGCGGCATTTTTTGTTTAAGATATACGCTTATTAGATCATTACTCAATCTCTTAAGTATTTAAGACTTAACTTATACATTTTAAGATTATCACTTAACACATAACATCTTAAATAAACATCGATATTTTATTCATTAATAACTTTTAAAACATAGAAAGATAATATCACTGCTATTTACATTAACTTTCCTGAACTGGTATGGTTTTAGGATTATATTCTCATCTTATCCCATTATGTATATAAATATTCGAGATTTACATCTACTAACTCTAATAATGATTCACATAACATATTATTCTTGCTATCAAGGCCAATTAAGATATTGCACAACTTTACTGCGCTCCTCTTCCATGATATGGAACATCATCCTATGATCTAACATGTACCATGGCTATTCTTCGAACTGAATCGGATAATAAATGACTTTGTCTTGGGCTCTATCCATCGCTACATGGAAAGCATTGTCCATCTCACTCATCTTAGCCCTTTTTACCTGCACCTCTTCTTCAGTTATATCAGTACGCTGGGAAGCCTCCTCATAAGCAGCTTTGTCTCTTGCTCGATTGGTAGACTCCTCTCTTAGATCACTATTTAGTTTCTCCCTCTCAACCCATAGTTTCACCTTCTGACTCTTTGCCTGAACTAACTTCCATTCCACATTCCAAAGACGTCCATCAAGATCCTAGATTTCCTCATTTTTTGATCTATAGTGGTCTGGCATTCATCTTCCAGCTCCTTCAACTCTCTGACTCTATCATGTAGCTCTATATTGCGGTCTTATATCTCATCATACATCCTAGCTACAATAGAGTTTAGTGGGAACTCTTCTTCCTCCTCTTCCTCATCTGTCTGTGGTAGCTCCACAGGATCCTCCTCATCCGTCTCTACCTTATCCTCCTGATCAAACTCAGGCTCATTCTCCTGACCCTCGACAGTGATCAACGGAGGTAGCTCCCTCTGAATCAACTACTCCAGGACGACATCGATGTCTCGGGACTCCTCCTCTCTAGGCACTCGGGGTTCCTCCTCCCCAGCCCGACTAGATCCTCCAACATCAGTCATCCTTATAACAAAATTTTATGTTTTAATTACTAATCGATATGAGCACATAAGTTATTAACACATAAGCACATAAAGTCTTTTATTGTCTTCAATGAATTCCTTAATTCATTACTTAGAATTCGAGAAGAGTTTGTCACCATTATGTTCTCAATCTCCTATAAGGCTATTACCTAAGTTTTTTTCCCCACCGAAGGTTCACAACCTACAGCTTTGATACCAACTTGTGACACCCCTAAATCTGAGTACTTCATTTCTACAAGATTTGGTATTCACTGTCCAATTATAACACATCTATTACCCATAAATAAATGAAACTCACAAATGAAATAGAAATCCTCCCAATAAAGGGTTATAACATCTTAAACAAATACAATCCCAGGTTATCTAACTTTAATACATCAAATAAGGAAACATCATAAAACAAATAAGTCTTAAACATAACATCATATGTGACGCCCCTAAATCTGGTTATCTTCCAACCCGATAGATGGTGCTACACTGTGATACTTTTCACACATACATTCAATTGAAATACATCAATAGAGTGAATATGTCTACTATTTATTACATAATAATAAGTCCCTTCCCAGGTTCTTTGTAACCATTACATATGTTCTTTGTCATAGTAGCAAATCAATACAAAAGTAATATTATTCTATTACAAGGATAAATACTTGTCCGCCTTGGTATTTCCTGTGTCCTTACCGGATCCTTCGATCCGTTCATTTTTAGTTGCAATCATATGATTCAAGAAAGGGTGAACATAACTATCCCAACAAGTATAACAGTTATAGTAGAACAACATGCAAGAATTATATGAGTATATCTTCTATAACTGAACCAATAGTTATGAAGTACTATGAATAAATCAAAATAGCACTTCTCTTTCCTTTAAAACGTTTAACGACGAACAACATCAATTAAACCGTGAGTTTGATCAAAGACCATGAACGTTTTATTCTTTCGTTCTTTGAAAAGGACAACCTAACACTAAGTCTGTAAGTCTGACATTCCTTACGAGCACGTCTAGGTTGTGACGCCCCCAAAATAGGTATACATCACCTATTCTGAGTCACTAAATACATGGTACAAAATACAAATACAAACTTAACTATACAACTGTCGTGTAAAATATGACAAAACATAAACTAAGAGTTTAAACAGGAATACTGCCTTCTAGACAATATCCATTCTCAATGGAGTCCTCATAGATAGTATACAAACTCAAATTCATTCCTCGTTACATTTATTGTCACACTATTTAACATAATAGTGAGGACTACTAATGCTATCATCTGGACCGTCACTCCGTTCCCCGACTTGTCCCAGCTATATTCTCATTTCAAGAAGAACGAAGAAAGAAAGGGTGAGCTCAACTAGCCCAAGAAGAAATATTATGACTAAGATAATGCAGAATAAATTATCATTAGTCTTCAATAATGTTAAACTGATAAAATACAATAGACATCAAGTTTAACTGCAACGGAACAAGCAATCCATTAAAAGAGTCAAGTAGAGAATAAAATCTACTATCTTTTATGATCTAAAAAGTTTTCATCAATTTTTATTGCTGAGACTCAGCTTAATACAAGGATATTCTTTAAATCATCAATGGTCATGACTATACCGAATAATCCCTGGTCATAATCATACCAAGTCCATCTCTGCACGTAAGCCAAAAATATACAATCATAAAACTAATAATCAACAATCCATCTTTGCACGTAAGCCAAAGATATATAATTCAATAAACAACAGTCCATCTTCACACGTAAGCCAAAGATAACTTTCATCATCATACAAGGATGAGGATGATGACAATGATATAAGCATTAATCAAACGAAAACAAGGATAAATATTAAAGACTTTAAATTTATCCAAATATTATCCATCACTTAAATAACTCATAATCTAATATTGTTAATATTATAACAATATTTTAATCACTTTTTAAACTTATAAACAATTTATTTCAATTGTTTACACTTTACCACACAATGCATTTAATCATTCAAAAATGTCATACTCATAAGATCATCACCAATGATCAAATCACTCATCAAAAATCTGCATATACCTTATATAGGATTCCCAAGCCATAAAATCCTATTTTTCAACTTTGTTACTTCACATAACATATTTAACTCATTTATTCATAACTAGATTATTTTTATAAAAAATACCAAATCAGTCCCAAAAATATTTCTTTTCTGGGATTTAACAGAATATAGTCACATATTGAACATATATTTTTCTCAGAATTTTTAAAATTCATTTACTATTTTTCAAAAATCAATTTCTAATTAATTCCTTAAGAAATTAGCTACCTCAAGTTTAACTCCAGAAATTCCTAAATCTTGGAAGAATCTTACACATGTTAACGTGAGTCTCCAGTTTAAATTTCATGGTCATCGGAGTTATAGAACTCCGATTATAACGTTTTTTGTCAGAAAAACCTAAATATTGAAATGGTCATAACTTGCTCATTTTTAGTCGGAATGAGTTCATTTTTGGACAGGAGGTTCTTTATACCATATACTTTCATTTCCCAAAAGGCCAGAATTTTTCTCACAATTTAAGTGGCCAAAACAGCCCTTCTAAAATCTGGACAGTAGCATTTCGGTAATTTCCAGCTTTTGACTCCTTTGCTAAAATCAGTTCATACGAAAATCTACAACACCTTTTCCAGTGATTCCACTTTTAGATGCTACAAAACTCATAGATCTAACTCTAGAATTTGACCACACTCAAAAATTCAAAATATAATAGGAGATATGGTCAATTGAATTTCATGTTCCATTTTCACCAAAATCTGATTTTCAACCCTTTGTGATTTCTAAGAAACTTTCATATTTTCACATAATAACCAACATAACTCATCATAACACTTACTAATACTTCATATACCAATGATTTTCATCAGTCCAAAGCTTTTATTATGACACTCATCATAATCAAGGTAACCAGATCATTTCCACAATTTAATAAGGAATGAATATAAAGGATCATTCACCATGCATGTGGTAATCCACATAGACATGTTATTCCAATGGAATAATAAAGAATGGAATAATAGAAGGATTCACCATGCATGCGATAGAGACCGCACAGACAGGTTATTCCCAACAGAATAATAAATAATGGAACCAGGTCCGACAGGATATTCCAATAGAATGATAAAGAATGGAATAATAGAAGAATTTTACCATGTATGCGGTACTTCGCATAAACAGGTTATCCCAACATGATAATACAGAATGGAATAATAGAAGAATTTCACCATGTATGCGGTACATCGCATAAAAAGGTTATTCCAACATAATAATGAAGAATGGAATAACAACTCTTACGAGTATTGAAAGAAGTAATTTTCTTCATGAATACGAAAGAATAATACCCCTTACAGGTACAACAAATAATATCTCTTACCTCAAAAGAAGACTGGATACTGGAATAGTGAGGGAGCAAACTTCTCTTCTTCTTTCTCTCAATAATTTCTCTCTATAATAATGGCTCTAAAGCTTTAGTGAATTGGTGAGAAATGAAGGAAGAATGAGCTTCTATTTATAGGAAAATATAGTTTCGATAATTGCACATTTTGGGGCTCAAAAAATTACAGTACAATACCTCCAACTTTTCTTTCATTTTTAATTCAGTGATCCAAGTATTATCAAACTTGCACCACCTCCCCTAATAGTAAATCATGTGACTCAATAGTTCTAAACATGTGAAAAAATTAATTACAGTATAGTACCTCCATCTATACCTCCATTTTTAACTTAGTCATGCAAGTATCATCAATCTTGCACCAACTCCCCTAATAGTAAGTGAATGTGACTCAATAGTAACTCGTGAATAGTAACTCGTGAATAATAACTCGTGAATAGTACTCCGACACAAAAAGTACCCTGAATACCCGATTGAACAATATAATCTCCAGACATCAATTATTATCGAAATAAATGTCGATTTCCACTAACACTAATAATCCCAACACAATGGAACTATCAAATTCATCTTTAATCAACACGAAATTATTCATCATTAATATTATAACTCACAATATTTAACAACCAGGTCGTTCCCAGGAAAGAGGGGACTTTCCAATAAGGATTTCTCCTATCAAGCGCAAATTAGGTGACCAAACATCTCCTTGATGAACTTCTGACATTGTAAATATTGCAATTTAATAATATGAATAACTTTGTCGTCTCAATTATTGATTTAATAATATATAAAATATTATGCGATGATCTTTGTGACAATAATCGAATCAATAATATAAGAGATATGATGCAATTAATTATGCAGAGTAATAATTGAGTATAAATGAATGACTTATCACGTAAGCATCAATAACCAATACAGGGTGCTACTATGCAACCACGCGTATTACTGTACTTTTACTACCGAGTAGTTCAACAGTTTTAACGATAAAACTTCCGCCGTTGTTTTCATAAAAATATTTTTGTCGTTTTCTCAATCCGACAATAATTTTGTTGTGGGGTCCACCAATGATTGTGCCGTCGTACGAATATTCCCCGACATAAAAAATATTCCCCGACCAATCGAATATAATATAACAACTTGCATACTTTGCAAAATTTATAAATATTATCCACAATTATAACATTATATTAAATCCACACCATAATATTCAAAAAAAAATTCGAGAAATTTAAATCTTTATTCGTAAAATTTGGGATTTTACAATCTCCCCTCCTAATGAAATTTCGCCCTCGAAATTTATGTACGTACCTGGTATGCTGAACAGATGAGGACACTTCGTCCCATTCTAACTCTTGAGGTATAACCTTTAAGCGTAGGATATATTCTAGGATTTTTAACAGGTACATCTTCATACGTTAAATTATTCACTATCTCGTCCGGTTCTAAATCAATAATGTGGTTTGGGTTGTCCACATTTTTACGTAACATCGATACTTGAAAAACGTTATGAACACGCGACATTCTTGGCGGTAAAACGAGTCTATAAGCCACAGTTCCTACTTAATCGAGGATTTCAAATGATCAATTAAATTGAGGGTTGAGATTTCTTCTCTTCGTCGATTCTTACTTCTAGAATAACGCCCTCTTGAACCTTCTTCTTCACATTCATCAGCTCTGAGTATTTAGCTTGAGCGGCTTTAACTTTATCGATTAAAGTCAATTGTACTCGTATATTCGTTATCTTCACGTGGGTTCGTATATTCGCACTCGTAAATGCATACGATCTTCTACTCATCACGTTAGCTACCACGTTCGATTTCCCATGATGGTATTGAATGGTACGATCGTAATCTTCAACAGCTCGGGCCAACGTCTTTGGCGCATAATACGTTCGTTTTAGGTGAAGAAATACTTGAGGATTTTAGAAATGGGCTTTGTACTGGGGTCAATACAAAATTTGATTTTACGCTCTGGGGGTAGGCCAGGAAAGTCTTCAGGAATACGTCATAAAATTTATTAACGATAGAACTATCATTCAAAATTGTAACTCTCATGGATAGCACATGTAATGAAGGTTTCTCCTAACGGAGTTTTAACAGATAAGTCAAAGTCTAACTTCTCCGGAGTCAAATTTAAACATTGAACGCAAGCAAGAGAGATAAAAGAATGGGTAGAACCGGTATCTAATAAGGTATAGACTTCGCAAAAATTTATAATTAACTAACCCGTGTTAACTTCGTTCGGGTTACTCGCTTTTTGAGAAGTCACGAAAAATGCTCTTCCTGAAACCACCGACTTTGTTTTGTCCGTATCCAACTTTGGTGCCACCGTCCCAGCTGGACTTGACTTCACTATACGATAAAATCGAGCTAAATGACCTTCTCTTCTTGAAATTTCCACTTCTATTATCTTGGCCATGATTACCACCAAAGTGGTTACCATTCTTGGCATGATAATTTCTCCACGATGGTCATCATTGTTCCGATGGTCGTTGCCACCGGTACGATTATTATCGTGTTGTTGGTCGTTACCTTTTGGTTGTGCTAACTCATTATCGTGCTCCAATAATTGAGCCCTATTCACAACATCTGAATATAAACAAAGTTTATGAGAAATGAGGTATTGACGTATATTGGGTTTCAAACCTCTTAGAAACATTCGCGTCATTCGCTCCTCATTATCGACCAAATGGGATGCAAACCGAGACAACTCGGCAAACTTAGCCTCGTACTGCGACACGGTCATATTGTTTTGCTCCATTGCTTATCTCAACATTTTCAGATGCCATTTTCAAACACTGTCACAAAACAAGGGTTAATTGACATATCACATATTATCCCTATATTCTGACTGACCAATTAAATACCAAATAAACTTAGGTAGGTCATACTAGCGAAGGAATTCCCCGTCTCTCCCCTCCTAGTTCTTGTCTCACATCTCAGCTAGGGATCATATAATCTGGCTTTGATACCAACTGTGACGCCCCCAAAATAGGTATACATCACCTATTCTGAGTCGCTAAATACATGGTACAATATACAAATACAAACTTAACTATACAACTGTCGTGTAAAATATGACAAAACATAAACTAAGAGTTTAAACAAGAATACTGCCTTCTAGACAATATCCATTCTCAATGGAGTCCTCATAGATAGTATACAAACTCAAATTCAGTCCTCGTTACATTTATTGTCACACTATTTAACATAATAGTGAGGACTACTAATGCTATCATCTGGACCGTCACTCCGCTTCCTCGACTCGTCCCCAAATTATATTCTCATTTCACGAAGAATAAAGGTGAAGGAAAGGGTGAGCTCAACTAGCCCAAGAAGAAATATTATGACTAAGATAATGCGTAATAAATTATCATTAGTCTTCAACAATGTTAAACCGATAAAATACAATATACATCAAGTTTAATCTGCAATGAACAAACAATCCATTAAAAGAGTCAAGTAGAGAATAAAATCTACTATCTTTTATGATTTAAAAGGTTTTCATCACTTTTATCACCGAGACTCGACTTAATAAATAATCCACATCATCCCCACTTTACTGACCAAGGATATTCATTAGTATCACAACCATAAATTATCCATGCACTCACGGGCCAAGGATATTCGTGTATTCATCAATGGTCATGATCATGCCAACAACTGTCCATCAATGCACTACGGGTCAATAAGGACTTTTACCACATCATTTATAACATTACGGTCATGATTATACCGAATAATCCCTGGTCATAATCATACCAAGTCCATATATGCACTACGGGCCACAGATGACTTTCAACATAATATAAACATGAGGATGATGACAATGATATAAGAATTCAATAAAATAAGTTCAAGAATTAATTTATCCAGGAACCAATAACATCCAAATTGTCACCATGATACTGCTTTGTAGAGTAAAATTCAAGAATGCTCAGAAGAATATTTCCATAAAAAGATACTGGATGAAGCGCAAATATCAAGGATATTCCACTAATTTCTTGGAGTATAGAAGTCAAAGCTTTAACCAACTGAGTATAACAAAATATATGAAACTACAAATGGATTTTCGCCCACCATGCGGTAATCCACGTAACCAGATCATTTCCACAATTTAATAAGGAATGAATATAAAGGATCATTCACCACGCATGTGGTAATCCACATGTATGTGTTATTCCAACGAATAATAAAGAATTGAATAAAGAAGGATTCACCATGCATACGATAGAGACCGCATACAGACATGTTATTCCCAACAAAATAATAAATAATGGAACCAGTCCCAGATAAACGCATGCATGTGATATTCGACGGCGAATAATAAATGTGGAATAATAAATAATGGAACCAGGTCCGGGGTAAATGCACAGACAGGATATTCTAACAGAATAATAAATGTGGAATAATAAATAATAGAACCAGGTCCGGCGTAAAACGCACAGACAGAATATTTCTGATGGAATAATAAAGAATGGAATAACAACATAATTTCACCATGTATACGGTACTTCGCATAAACAGGTTATTCCAACATAATAATAAAGAACAAAACCAGGTTAGGAAAAATTTGCACCGACAGGATATTCCAACAGAATAATAAAGAATGGAATAATAGAAGAATTTCACCATGTATGCGGTACTTCGCATAAATAGGTTATCCCAACATAATAATACAGAATGGAATAACAGAAGAATTTCACCATGTATGCGGTACTTCACATAAACAGGTTATTCCAACATAATAATGAAGAATGGAATAACAAATCTTACGAGAATTGAAAGAAGTAATTCTCTTCATGAATACGAAATAATAATACCCCTTACAGGTATAACAAATAATATCCCTTACCTCAAAAGAAGGCTAGATACTGGCATAGTGAGGGAGCAGACTTCTCTTCTTCTTTCTCTCAATAATTTCTCTCTATAATAATGGCTCTAAAGCTTTAGTGAATTGGTGAGAAATGAAGGAAGAATGAGCATCTATTTATAGGAAAATATAGTTTTGATAATTGCACGTTTTGGGGCTCAAAAAATTACAGTACAATACCTCCACCTTTTCTTTCATTTTTAATTCAGTCATCTAAGTATTATCAAACTTGCACCACCTCCCCTAATAGTAAATCATGTGAATCAATAGTAAATCATGTGACTCAATAGTTCTAAACATGTGAAAAAATTAATTACAGTATAGTACCTCCGTCTATGCCTCTATTTTTAACATAGTCATGCAAGTATCATCAATCTTGCACCAACTCCCCTAATAGTAAGTGAATGTGACTCAATAGTAACTTGTGAATGTAACTCATGAATAGTACTCCGACACGAAAAGTGCCCTGAATACCCGATTGAACAATAGAATCTCCAGACATCAATTATTATCGAAATAAATGTCGATTTCCACTAACATTAATAATCCCAACACAATGGAACTATCAAATTCATCTTTAATCAACACGAACTTATTCATCATTAATATTATAACTCACAATATTGAACAACTAGGTCGTTCCCAGGAAAGAGGGGGCTTTCCAATAAGGATTTCTCCCTATTGGCGCGCAATTAGGTGACTAAACCTCTCCTTGACAGAACTTCTAGACATTGTAAATATTGCAATTTAATAATATGAATAAATTTGTCATCTCAATTATTGATTTAATAATATATAAAATATTATGCAGATGATACTGTGACAATAATCGAATCAATAATATAAGAGATATGATACAACAATTACTGTAGCAATAATTGAGTATAAATGAGTGACTTATCATGTAAGCATCAATAACCAATACAGGGTGCTACTATGCAACCACGCGTATTACTGTACTTTTACTACCGAGTAGTTCAACAGTTTTAACGGTAAAACTTCCGCCGTTATTTTCATAAAAATATTTTTATCGTTTTCTCAATCCGACAATAATTCCGTTATGGGGTCCACCAATGATTGTGTCGTCGTACGAATATTCCCCGACATAAAGAATATTCCCCGACCAATCGAATATAATATAACAACTTGCATACTTTGCAAAATTTATAAATATTACCCACAACTATAACATTATATTAAATCCACACCATAATATTCAAAAAAAAAATTCAAGAAATTTAAATCTTTATTCGTAAAATTTGGAATTTTACATAGGTGATCAACCTATAGTACTCTAAGTTGTACAACACTACTACATTAAATGTATCTATATTTAAGCTTTGGCAAACTCACGTGCTAGTCAATTTACGACAAAAACATTTGTTTATTCATACTCAGTCTAACCTTTGAATCCGTACCAAAGCAATTGGAACATGATAACAATATCAATAATATTTTGAAAGATTATAAGGAACTCCACAAAATACTTTAAGTTTGGTCTAGCCAAAACAAATGGCTTCGTCTCCTTTGTTAATGTAGTTCATGCATATCATACATGAATTATAAAGCTTGTCCAACATAAAGAATAGACAACTGTTTAGAAAACTAGCCTCAAGTGTCGTTTAGTGCTAATTCAATTTCCTTTTGGGTCTTTATAGGTTCTACATAACATAATCACTTAACATACCATGTTAGGTCACATACAATCAATAAGCTTTGTCATTAATCTGTCTTCTTCTTCTTCTTCTCAGTATAAACTATCCGATTTGTTAACTTAGTAACATTCGTTAGGTTATTTAACATTCATTATGACTTTATAACATTTTATTGTTATAAGTAACCTTATTTGTTCAATGTTTAAGTAATTACATTCCAAGCAATCTCAAACATTCATTTGTTTCAAATACGATTTGTCATATTACTAAATATAAGACCCCTTTATTACAATAATTACTTCATGTTCACATTCTCGTAACCTTTTGTTAACTTTTAATTGTTAAACTTAAGGTTTTAATCATCATTTAAGATGTTATTTTAAGTTTAATTAAAGTCATAATTCACCTTCAATCAACTTACCTTTCTTTTATGTTCATAACTATTCTTCTATGCATTTGGTCAAGGACTAGCGCTGCGGTGCCATGTCCTTTGTTAAGTGTTGCTTCTGACTCATGTTTGCGAGAGGCTTGGGATCCAGAGTCAAGGCGTTCTTGGCGCTCAAAATTCTTTTTTTATTTGCAAGTCTTCTTGGCGCCTCCCTTATCCCTTTCAAAAAAAAATTAATTTCTCAAGCCATTCGTTTCCCGAGATCGTAACTTATTTATTATAGCTCGGAATTGGTTCGTTCAAAAGCCAGTTTCTTTCTTATTCTTCATACTATGATTTCCTCCGAAAAGAATAATTTTCTGAATCCTTTAATGAGGCTTCCACTTGATTAAATTTTCATTATTTGTTCGTTTAACGTTATTAAGCGTTCATCGGCGATTCGTTCATATGATGTCCGAATTTATTTGTTCTTGAGTCTATGACTCATAAATTTATTGGTTTCAATATGTTCAAGAAACACTAGCTTTCTAGTTTCGTTATTTACATTTCATTTTTGTTCAAAAGTCCTAGTTAACTATGATTTCAAAGATTAACGCCTTTTCTTAGAAATTTGACATAACTTCGTTGTACAAGATTTTTACTCTGTTTAAAATGAATTCATTCCACTATTTAAACATCTATCATCCTAACCAAGTATATAGTATCTAATCCTATACACGATGGTTTTAAACTTGTCCATCAACAACATGCGCTAAGTTTTCATGTTTTCTTTATTATGTTCTTAATCATTTGATTATGATTTCACTTGATACATTGTTATAAATGTTTAAAGTCCACTAATAGCCATCCTTATTACTCTTTATGAGACATGCTCCACCAACTTTCACTTCTCTATCAAATTTTTACAAGAAACTAGATGAAAAGTTTGGTTTACGAGTTTTACCTCTTACGTTCTTCGCGTTCTTGAGCTTTGTTCTTAATAAGAGACTTAACTAGCTTCTTCTCTTCATTGCTTAATTACTTGAATTAGCTTTTTCAATATAATTCTTTAGGTGTTGGTGAATTTGAACAAACAACAAATGAAAACCTAAGCTTTCTATTTATAGAATTTGCAAAGTGAGGGCAAAATGGTTAAAAGCTCCCACCTCCTTAACCAAGCTTCTCAAAGAATCTTGGCCACCTCATGGGTTGCCCCATGGGTTCTTACCCACCCGGTGATCCAACGGTTCGATCCACGAGTTTGGTTCTTGGTTCGGGCCTAACTTTGGGCTTGAATTAAATTATCTTTAGGCCTTGATTAAGTTTGTCATTGGGCCTCACTTATCTTTTATTTGTGCTTGCCAAAGTTCAAATTCAATCTTTACTAGTCCATTAAGAATAGTTTGTACTCTTAGCGTATAATTCTCGTATTCTTCTCGTATAATAGTTCGTATAATAATAATATTATACGCCGTATTATCTTTTGCATATACTTATACAATACCTTGTATTATACTCATATTATTTCCCCGTATAATAATTTTCTTATTATACATAACTATTACTTATTCAAATCTTCACTTTCCAAAACATTCTCGAATTGAGTACGCAGGAGAAAAACTGTGTTTGCCATAACTGAATTACTATTAGATAATTCACCCTTCCTTAGAATTCTATAATTACGTATTTCCCAGAAATTCTAAAATAATTCCTGAGTAGAAACTGATGAATAGTGTTTTTCAGAGAATTTCTCGAAACGCTTTTATTTTCGTCTTGGAAATTCATACACTTTATTTCTAGCACGTAGCCAGAATACTACGATCATACATCCTTTCTAGATTATAGAATAACATTCAACTTGTTTACTCGTTATAATAAACATATAATATAATTTTATTCAATATAATCAAATAAAATTAATTTTCATTATAATTTGATTTTCTCAATCGTTACATTCTTCCCCCGTTATAAGGATTTTGTCCTCATAATCTTGATATAAGTTAATCAAACAATTGAGGGTAATTCTTCTTCATCTTTTCTTCGAGTTCCCACGTTGCTTCTTCAGTAATGTGGTTTCTCCATACTACCTTCATCAAAGATGTTAGTTCCCAGTATGCACACAACAGATCTAGAAAAGGGGGGGGGGTTAATAGATCCTTTTAATTTCAAATATTTTTCTCTTTTATTTTGTATTGCTAATGAATTAGCATATGACAAACATAAGGATCTTTTCAAGCCCAGCGGAATAAGTAAAAAATCCCCTTCATTGATATATTCATAATCATACATACAGTGTTCTTAGAGTTAGTTAAGTAGTAAGCAGTTAATACATTCATAGAAGTTAGGTACATAATGTAAATGACAGAATGTAAAAGACACAAGGGATTTTAAGTGGTTCAAAGACTCAAGCTCTTAATCCACTCTTCTGCTTTCAACTAGCAGGATTTTTGAAAATATGCAAGATCCATGTAATTCATCTAACATGTCATCTAAACGAGGAATGGGATGTCGATATTTTACCGTAATGTTATTTACTACTCGACAATCGATGCACATCCTCCATTTTCCATCCTTTTTCGGCACTAGAATCACCGGAACTGCACACGGGCTCATACTTTCTCTCACGAATCCTTTCCCCATCAGCTCGTTAACTTGCCTTTATAACTCCTTCGTCTCCTCGGGATTACTCCGATAAGCTGGACGATTTGGAATCGCCGCACCAGGAATAAAATCAATTTGATGCTCAATTCCTCGAATAGGTGGTAGTCCATGAGGAAGCTCCTCAGGAAATACATCTTTGAATTCCTGTAAGAGAGATAAAACAACACTAGGCAAAGAATCATTAGCGTTAGTATTCAAAAGCGCCTCTTTATACCGAAGTAAAATCATAGGCTGTTTAGAAATCAAAGCTCTTCTCACATCACTCTTTTTTGCCAGTATATTTGTTTTTCTCTCATCTTTCTTTTTCTCTCTTTTTTTCTTCTTGATTTTTCTTTTCTTCACTCTCTTTTCTTTGTACATAATCTTTCTGCAAATGAATTTGATCTTCATGTACTTGTTGTGGTGATAAAGGACGCAAAGAGATCTTCTTCTTATCGTGAACGAATGAATATACGTTGGTAAACCCGTCATGTTGAACCCTCCTATCAAACTGCCATGGTCTACCCAACAATATATGTCCTGTCTGCATGGGCACCACATCACACAATACCTCATCAATATACCGACCAATAGCAAATGGAACTAACACCTGTTTGGTTACTTTAATGTCTGCATTATCATTGAGCCTCTGCAAACGATATAGTTGCGGATGTTTAGTAATAGGTAACCCTAATTTCTCCACCATCGTAGTGCTTTCCACATTTGTACAGCTGCCTCCATCTATGACTACACAACAGATTTTCCCATTCACAAGACATCGAGTATGGAATAGATTTTCCAGTTGTTCACTGCTCTCCTCCTTAACCTGCGTACTAAGTGCTCTTCTTGTAACCAGAATTTCACCATGTATCGCATCCTCACCTATCTCCTCTAATGGTGGCATAGAATCAGTGTCGCTCTCTTCCCCCTCGGTCTCCACATCTCCATTGTCAAGCAACAACATTCTCTTCTGATTTGGACATTGGCTAGAAATATGGCCCCTGCCTTGACACTTAAAGCATACAATATGTGACGCCCCCAAAATAGGTATACATCACCTATTCTGAGTCGCCAAATACATGGTACAGAATACAAATACAATCTTAAATATACAATATGAGCCGTTAGTTTTAATACAAATATTGTCTTCTAGACAGTATTCAAACTCAAAATAAGTCCTCAATACATTTATTAACACACTATTTCATAGAATAGTGAGGACTACTAATGCTATCATCTGGACCGTCACTCCGTTCCCCGACTAGTCCCTGCTACGTTCTCATTTCCTGAAGAGAACAATGAAAGCAAAAAGGTGAGCTAAACTAGCCCAGTAAGAAATATTATGACTAAGATAATGCAGAATAAATTATCATTAGCCTTTAACAGTGTTAAACTGATACAATATAACAAACATCAAGTTTAACTGCAGCGGAACAAGCAATCCATTAAAAGAGTCAAGTAGAGAATAAAATCTACTATCTTCTATGATTTAAAAGGTTTTTCATCACTTTTATTGCTGAGACTTAGCTTAATAAATAAACCACATCATCCCTGCACTACGGCCAAGGATATTCATTAGTATCACAACCATAAATTATCCATGCACTACGGGCCAAGGATATTTGTGTATTCATCAATGGTCATGATCATGCCAACAACTGTCCATCAATGCACTACGGGCCAATGAGGACTTTTACCACATCATTTGTAACATTACTATTGATTATTATCTGAATAATCCTCGGTCATAATTATACCAAGTCCATCTATGCACTACGGGCCATGTATGCTTTTCAACATAATATAAACATGAGGATGATGACAATGATATAAGAATTTAATAAAACAAGTTCAAGAATTAATTTATCCAGAAACCAATAACGTCCAAATTGTCAACATGATACTGCTTTGTGGGGGTAAAACTCAAGAATGCTCAGAAGAATATTTCCATGAAAAGATACTGGATGAAGCGCAAATATCAAGGATATTCCACTAATTTCATGGAGTATAAAAGCCAAAACTTTAACCAACTGAGTATAATAAAGAATGGAATAACAAAAGAAATCACCAGGCATGCGATAGACCGCATAGATAGGTTATTCCAAAAGAATAATAAATAATGGAACCATGTCATGCGTAAACGCACAGACAGGATATTCCAACAAAATAATAAATAATGGAACCAGGTCATGTGTAAACACACAGACAGGATATTTGTGACAACCCGAGAAATTAGACAATTTATTAAAATCTTAATTGACGGATTTAAGGTCAAATAATAGACCTAGACAGAAAATGAGTGTATGCGTTTGATATTTTTGGGAAGGAATTTTGAGGATTTCAAAATTCAGTGAAGGATTTAGGTGAATTATTCAGGATTAAGTGTATATGTGTTTATGTTCTGTGAATATGGTATTATGTGTGCACAGTATGTGGTTAAGGGTCAAGGGTTGGCCAGATAAATTTTATCAGTGTCAAATCCTAATATTATTAAGAACGATAACGTTTAGTTAGAAAAACCTAATGACTGATAAGAAACCCTAAAACCGGTTCTGAAACCCTAATTTCAGTTCTGGGAATCTAAAACCCTAATTCGGAAATTGGAAACCCTAATCTGTGAATTTAAAGGATAATTATAATGCTTAAGTGATATTAATTATAATATTAATTAGGGTAAAGCTTAATTAATTAGCAAACCCTAATTTTTGATTTTTTAAACCCTAATTGTTTCGTCAGAAACCCTAATGTACAATTGTTGACTTAATTGTTAAGTTAGCAATTTAAATTGGGACAAAATAATCCTAATGAACAAGATTGATTTATGAATGAGAAAGTTTAATTTAATTCAAGAATCCAAATTACAATTTAGAAATATTAATTTTCTATTTTTGAAAACCTTAAGGGTTAATAACCGTGAATTTTAAGTCACTATATATGTATGTACATTATTGATATTTAAAACTTTGTGTTATACAGTGATTTAATATGTGACAACATATGTGAAGTGGTGCATGGATCAATAAACATATATACTATAGTTATTGATATATACATTTATAGATTTCATTAAAAATGAAAGCTTCGTAACCTAATTATACATTAGGTAAGACAATTAAATAACCTAAGGGTTATGGTAGTAAAGAAAGGTTAGTATTTAATATGTATACTAGCTTAAGTGGATAATTTTGTTATTTCAAGTGACTAATAATTTTAAACCTATTTCTAGTAAACCTAATTAGGTTATGAGCTAAAGTCACATGTATAGGTAATTAAATTTCATAAGATTAGGAATGGAAACCCTAAATAATCAAATTGGGTAACATATATTAAAATTGCTAGACTATGTTTATTACATGGCCCAAAACAATTAAAGGAGAAGCCCAAAAGAAATAAAATGCAAATCAATGCTTAGCCCACTTTATTAAGGGTATTTTAGACTTTTGATTAATCAAATTTGTGCATTAAAATAAAAGCTAAATGGAGAATATTATGGGCTAGAGGGACCGGCCATTTAAGGCCTTTTAAGGCAACTAATTAAGCTAAACAATGTCCATAATTAGTAACTCTTACACACAAATACATGGTTGTCAAGCTCTCATTGGTTGCAAATCTATTAAGCACTCTTAATCACATGATTCGGCTAGTTGAAAGGATAAGGCAAAGCCTTTTATCCATGGGTCAAGGAAAGTATGGGGGGTAATAATTAATCAACCATTTTATTTGCTAGAATATTTCACTTTCTCTCATCCTTCTTCTTCTATCTTTTTCTCCCAAGCTAGCAACTTCAAGAGAGAAAAGAGAGAGAGAGAGAGAGAGAGAGAGAGAGAGAGAGTTCGGCTATAGCAAGAAAGAGAGAGGATAGTGTTGCTTTGGCAGCCCCTTGAGGGAAGAAGGAAGAGAAGTTTCCATGCCTCCAAGCTCCATAATCACTCTTGGAAGGAGAGGAAGAAAAGTCATCAAAACAAAAGGTTTAAAAGTTCTCTTATTTCAAAACTCTAGTTAGTTAATATGATTTATTGTGATGGTTTTTGTCAAAATAAAGATCTATGTTTCTTGAACTCTAAAACCATAAATCTGCAAGTTGTAGTGTGTTTTATGAGTAGATCTAACCATTTTTCGTAGTGAAAAGCTTAAACAAGGAAAGGAAAGAAAACTAATTTTCTGAAGTGTGAAAAACTAGTAAACTGCTGACCTAAAAAGGAAAATTCGGGATTAGCTAGGATGTTCAGAAAATTCTGGGCTTTTGATATGTTTTAGTACACTGAATAAGCTTTCCATAGACTCCGAAACGGACTAAATCCGACATCGGAGGAGAGAGTTATGACATTTCAAAGTAGTAGTGTCAAAACTGTCCAACAAGTGCGGTGCAGTCCACTTGAACGAAATTTCTGGGCTGATATGTTCGGAATCTGGAAAAACATCAGTAGGTAAGAGTTGTAGTCCCGGAAGTTAGCTTCGCGTGGGCTCAAGAATCGCCTAAAAATGTTTTAAAACGAAAATGTTATGACTGTTTTAGCGAAAGATGGTAAATCTGGGAAAAAGATGAAAACTGTTGCAAGCGGACATTTTTGGGGTCTGTTTTAGGCTTCCTAAGAGGTCCGAAATTACTGGGTTATATTTTTTAAAAATACTTTGGTATACCATGTATAACATATCCAAAATTGGAATCAATCCGATTAACAAGCAATGCGTAAGAAATTCGCGTAGTAGCTAGTTCGATAAGCGGGCAACAGAGCGGGCAAGCAGGCAAGCAAAGCGCTAGCGCTAAGCGTCTTGACACCAGCCTCATCGGATAGTCATACTGACATGCTTTTTGCTCAATGTTTTGATTGATTTCCGTGATTGGTTTTAGCGGTTAGGAATTTTCTAAAATACTATGACATGAAGTCTATAACATGCCCAAAATTTCACTCTTATATGACTCACGATTTGAGAATTAAAAATCTGCAAAGGAGCATGTCAGAACTTAAAAACGAGCGAACGCCGAGCATCGGCTCGTCGAGCGATTTTGACGTTCGACGTTCCGAATCGCGTTCTGGCGAAATAATAAGTATTAATAAATCTAATAGTCTTACGGGACGAGATTTGGCTATAAATGATATTTTACGCCAATAAACTTCTTTTCAGGCATAAATAAAGCAATAAAAATATGTAATAAATATAAATTACATATTTAAGTGAAATAAAAACTACAATTGCCTATAAAATTATATTATGGTATAAGAAAATATTTTATGTTATTTTTAATGACTTTTGATATTTTGTAATGAGATTCATTAATAAATTAATATTAATGGTGATTTATTTATTTATTTATTTATTAAATATATTAAATAAATTATGGAAAATTAGAAATAATGCTTTGAAAATCATATAAAAATTATTTTAAGGGTTAGAAAAATATTTTAAATATAACTTTTGATATTTTGTCATAAAAATATTAATATTTTAATATTAATATCAATTATCTGGATAATGAATTTAGTTGCTTAAAAATTATATAAATATGATTTTAAAGTATTAAAAATACTATGTGATATTATAAATATATTATAATATTATATTATGATTTTCATTAATATTTGGTATTAAATAAATATTAATGATAAAGGAATTATGTGATATTTATATTATATAAATACGATATTAGTGATTGAAAAATCATAATAAATGATAATAATTATCTGAAAATTATTACAAGCCTATGATTAATGTTTTGACTGATAATAAATTATCTAAGATAATTCTTAAGTGTTCAGGCAGAGTTTAATTAAACTTAGACTCGAGAAAAGTCCGATTGTAGGCAAATCGAGATGTTAGAATTATCTTAGAACTCGACTCGGACTGCAATAGTTTGACTTGAGGCTAGGTGTTATGTGTTGTATAGACTGATAGGGTTATGTGTTATGTGTTTAGGTTATTTTTTTAAATACTGTGATGATATTATTCTAACTTAGAAATACATATTATTAATAATAGGTCATCAGACAAAGCTTATTAAATTGCATAGCGGTAATCAACGGTTCAGGCAAGTTTTACTTAACTCTACTAAGAGTGTTTTCATTCAGATATGCTTATGGTTAATCATTGTTGATTGCCATGGATAATTGTACTCTGTACATATTGCATATATAAGTCAGGTATGAAAGGCTGATCACCTTCATTACCAGTTGGTCCAAATATATTTGTTCATGTTCAATACTTGTTCAGTCAAAAGTTTGTTCGTGCTAGTTCTCAATTATATTGATGAATTATAGCCAGCTTATTATTCAAACTCTTTCAATCATGATATATCCTTAAATTGTATTTAAACTTGCTGGGAAACTTTCATGCTCACCCTTGCTATATCATGATAAACATTGCAGATAAGGCAAATGCGTTCGGATACAGGAAAAAGATAATGCCAAGTTCTGCTTGGGATAAAATGTGCAGCTAGTTTGTAATAGTATAGTTGGATAATAATGATATATATTAGAAAGTTTATGAATTGTGTATAAGTTAAGGTTATTCGATTTTGGGGAAATGTGTGTAAAGTGTATTGTATAAACAATTTATGTTTATATCTTCCGCAATAGTTGTAGAATGATTGAATCGAATCCGTGGTGATTTGGGGCCCGGATTCGGGGCTATCACAATATTCCAACAGAATAATAAATAATGGAACCAGGTCATGCGTAAATGCACAGACATGATATTCCAATAGAATAATAAATAATGGAACCAGGTCATGCATAAATGCACAAACAGGATGTTCCAACAAAATAATAAAGAATGGAATAACAGAAGAATTTCACCATGTATGCGGTACTTCGCATAGACAGGTTATTCCAACATAATGATAAAGAATGGAATAACAGAAGAATTTTACCAAGTATAGGGTAGCCCGCGTATACAGGTTATTCCAACAGAATAATAAAGAATGAAATAACAGAAGTTCTCTTCATGAATACGAAAGAAATAATACCCCTTACCTTAGAAGAAACTGAATATAGGAGTAGTGAAGTAGCAGAATACTTTTCTTCTTTCTCTCTATAGTTTCTCTCTCTAGAGTTTCAATGAATTCGTAAGAAATAATGAAGGAATGAGCTTTTATTTATAGGAGAATGGACTGAATAGTAACTAATTCATGAACGGTCCAGATTGATTTTCTTTTAAACGGACGGTCCATTTAATTTACTATGCAGTATTAATAAAATATTTTAATAAAACAAAATATTTTAAATAAAATATAATATATCCTATTTATAATCTAATAAAACGAATAACTTTATAAAAATATTATGTTTTATATAAAAAGATTTTACTATGGAAGCACTATGCATAATAGAATATTATATATTCTATTTATAGTCTAATAAAACAAATAACTTTATAAAAGTATTATGTTTTATATAAAAAGATTTTACTATGCAAACACTATGCATGCACTATGCAAACACTATGCATAATAAAATATAATATATTCTATTTATAATCAAATAAAACAAAACTTTATAAAAATTTTACATTTTTATATAAAAGTTTTACATTTTTTTATTACATTTATAATAATAATAAAACAAAACTTATCATCTTTATTATAATTCACAATATTAATAGACCAGGTCGTTCCCAAGAAAGAGGGGGCTTTTCAATAAGGATTTCTCCCTATTGGCGCGCAATTAGGTGAACAAACCTCTCCTTGATGTAACTTACTGTACATCGTTAATATTGCAAATAATAATATTAATAACTTTGTTATCTCAATTATTGATTTAATAATATATAAAATATCGACAATAATTGAATCAAATAACGTGAGATACTATACAAAAATTACTGTAGCAATAATTGAACAAATTTGAGTGACTTCTCACGTAAGCATCAATAATCAATACCGTGTGCTACTATGCAACCACACGTATTACTGTACTTTTAACACCGGGTGTTTCAATAGTTAACGGTACAACTTCCGCCGTTATTTTCATAAAATATTTTTGTCATTTTCTCAATCCGACAATAATTCTATTGCGGGGTCCACCAATGATTGTGCCGTTGTACGAATATTCCCTTTTAAAACGAATATTCCCCGACCAATCGAATATTATATAACAACTTGCATACTTTGCAAAAAAATTTACATATCACCCTTAACTTTAACCCTTTATCGATTTAACCATTTATGAAATAAAATAATAATTATAAGAAAATTGAATACTTCCATTTCATAAAATTTAGGGTCTTACACAATATCCCGATTACGACCAAAAGAAGGTTGTTCAGTTTTACCTTGTGTTTCTCGGCTAGTCGATCCTTGCTTAGGTTCCACCTTTGGTTTGAACGCAGATGTATTTTTTTCTCGCTTTACCAAATTAGGTCTCCATGATAAACTAGCATTAGATTGTCCTCGTTGTCCTCCTCGCCTCTTGAGTTGTTTCTCTATCTTAGTAGCCATATGTACTAGTTCTTCTAACTCCAAATAATGTTGTCGTTCAACCAAGTCTGCAATCTCCCAGTTCATTCCTGCCGAGAACCTAGCCATCGATGTTTCATTATCCTCAATCACATTAGCCCGATCCTTCAACATTTCCATCTCCTTGTAATATTCATCCACACTTCGACTTCCTTGTTTAAGAATTTATAAACTACGAATGATCTCCCGTTGATAGTATGTTGGTACAAACCTCTTTTTCATGATAGCTTTCATCTCCGCCCAAGTTGTAATCGGCCGCTCTTCAAACCTTCTCCGATTAGCTGTCAACTGATCCCACCATATCAATGCATATCCAGAAAACTCCGTAATGGCCAGTTTGACTTTCTTAAGGTCTGAATAGTTGGGACAGTCAAAGATTCGCTCCATCTTGGTTACCCAATCTAAATAAGCCTCAGGATCACCCGTGCCTTGGAAATCTGGAATCTTCATTTTTATGCTATCCAAATTGCCATCTTCTCTGTCCTGACCTCTTCTTTCCCTAGCACCTCCGTGTCTTTGATGTCAAAAATTAGATTCACGATCTTCCGCTGCACTACTGTCCTCACCGTAAGGTCTTCCTTTCTTGCGTCAGTTTGTTGTGTCCTCGTCTTGTTTTACATCCCATGAGTGTTTTGGGATAGCTCAGCCATAGACACCCTCATCTCTTCTAATTGTTCTTGCATTTTCTCCATAGTCTTTCTCAATCTTCGATCCCATTCTTTATGCATAGCCTCCATCTGGAATTTCAATTCAGCTGTTGAGGGTTGTTCCTCATAAGTTCCTTTATCCTTCGAGTTAGACATATTTCCTGCAAAATAAGGGTTAGTAGAAAATAGTTTCCTCACCACTCCCTTATGTGTTTCGCTCGAATCAATGGTTCACTCGTGTATACTCTCAATAAATTGGCTTTTACCCTCGATTAATCTCACCACTAAGCCTTTTACCACAAATATTCTCTCTAATAGGTTCTTATTGAATTCCCTAGCAAAATTCTTGGTTTTACTAATCAATTCAAAATTACTTATCACGAAACAAAATTATATATGGTGTAACTATCAGAATATCACAAAATCACCGATCGATTGCCTTGTACTCCTCTTGTATGCTTCAGATTTGTAAATTATAGCTCCATTTTAGAATTGATGATGATGGAACGGTATGAAATCTTCGTTGGAATTTGATGATTTGATGGTGTGCTACAAGTTTGGTTAGCACAATGAAAATAGAATATGAATTTTTTTTCTTTTTTCTTTTTTTATCTTTTTTTTTTGCAATATATATTTCGACAGAAAATTAAAGATAAGTAACTCGCTAGAAAGGCTTAGCTTTGATACCAAATGATAGACTCCACGGCATGCTTGCGTGAGGTGGTCGTCACCTGGATCGTTTCTAACACAGTTGTTGGGTGAATTGCTTGCAACACCTTAACCCCTCGTCTATACTTTAGACGGTAATCTTGGTACAATTGCTGTGATTCAAATCTGCTGCGTTGAATGGACACCAACGACGCTACGACCCTCACTTATATTGAAGCGATAATCTCAAGACAATCGATTCATGCGGTAGAAGACGCCACACACAACTATGAATTGTTGTATGATAAGTCAAATTGAATCTCAAAGAAATAACTAAGAAACTACTAATTTCTTAGGAATCCTTCAAAGAACCAAAAGTAGAGAATAACTTCACAAGTTTATTGAATAATGAATAATGTGTTTGATTACACCAACTTAGACCTCTATTTATACTACTCAAAACAATCCAAATCCTAATAGGAATTTATAAACTATAACCCTAATTTCTATAAGGAAATAGAAGTCAATTTGAAAAGGAAATTCTAATTAAAAAGAAATCCTAATTACAATATAATTTAAAATTAAGAATCCAAATAAAATAAAATAAAATCCTTCGCCACGTAAACTTGTCGTGCATTAAGCATCCATTGTCGTGTGAAAGCTGTCAATCCATGCCGCGTGAATTATGTTAAAATGGATATTCCTTTATAAACCAAAATCCGTGTACTACTAAAAAAATTGATATGGTCCAGCTGATTGTAAAAACGTGGCCTCACCAAAACAATATGCTGACATGCTGAATCATTGCTCCATGAATATTAATGTTGAAAAGCGCACTTGAAAATTTAAGTCTAATAAAAAAAGGTATGGCCCATGTGAATCAAATAACCTTGCGGCCCACATGATAAACTAACCTCCTTTGCACATAAAATATGTTGACTTTGTTAAGAAGATTAAAATTTGGCTTGTATCAAATTAACCCACATTAATGTCTCATGCTCTTTTGCCTCCTCTTTGGATTTTCTTGCGTTAGCTTCAGCCCAAACATCTTGGATCAATCCATTGAGACCTTGTTTGAACCTCTTTATTCTAGCCTTGCTTGATCCCCACGTCCCTTTAGTCTTGTTTGCATCCACGCATGTCATGTCCTCATCACTAGGGTTTCTTTTGTACTGCATAATTTTCTTAGCTTTTTCAGTCTTGATCTCTTCCAAGCTTTTTAGATCTCGGTTAGGAAGGCCTAAGCATTGATTGATGTCAGAAGAATTTAGCTTCAGAATCTAACCTTTGACCTTGGTAGAAAGGGTTCCAGAATTTATGGATGCGCTTGAGTAGAACTCTTTAATCAGTTCACCATATACTCGAGTGTTTGCCTCAAGACATTCTGAGAATCCATCCTTCTTCACGAGTTCAAGAACATATCTGAACTTCTTCTCAGATTTCTCAAAAGTCTTTGTTCTGAGCTAAATGCCAGTGATTACTCGCCAATCTGCCATTTGAATAATTTAAAGTATGTGGGTATTTAATTTCAGGTGTCTAACGAGAGGTAGCTGAATACACTTAGGGCGAAGCTTTAGGTTTGATAGATTTAGGCTTTGAAGAGAGTTTTAGGGTGTGGAAAAGAGAGGGAGAAAGGTTTGATAGTTTCTGATAACTGTTTGGAGATTTTGAATTTGTCTTTATGATAGTTTCTTCTGACTTTGCATAAGCTGTGATGTGTTAGCCAGTTATTGGTTGCACGATGCCCAGTAAGAAACTAGAACTCCCCATAAACTTTACAGTTTGATATTTCTTTTAAGAAAATAGGCATTACTAACGTGGATTGATCATTAACCTTTTCAGTACATAGAGTAGCTTGATGCGGTAGCTTGTGGACTCTACGGTTTTCTTTGTCGACTTAACGATCGTTTTCTGAGAAACTCTTCAGCGGATGATTGGACACTAATCCATATCTTGAAGTTGCATGGCTCAATCACTAATGTTCCTCATGATAGTTTGGGTGCTGAACGTCTGAGGTGAATCTGCAGGACATCTTTCCAAACCACTTTTCGACCTTATCTCCACACGATCTAAATAGTTGAGCATGTACCCTTATCTTTTGAGTTCCTCATAAGCTAGTGTATCCTCTGGGAAGACTGCGATCGTCGAACCTACTCTACGATTATTGAGGTTGCACTATAATCATTGAGTTTACTTCAGAATCTACTCCACGATCGTTGTCTGTCCTGGTCCTTGAGATGAACTAGACTAAGCATTCCTTATGGGTTAAGGTAGTTCAGGAAGGGCCAACCTCTTAGAGTGAACTAAGGGTCAGATTTGTCCCTAAGGCGCTTTCTAGATGAAAAACTTTAGAAGCGATTAACACTGATATCTCATTTGACCTTTTCTGTTGGGGAGTTCATCAACCAACTCTAGACATTTACATTGGCTGTAATCGTGGTGTCCTTCTGCTCTCACACTGCGATCAGATGGTTGATCATAGACACTCCACGATTTTGAGTTGGGTGGTAGACAAGGTTATCAGTAGTACGTTTTGAGACATTCCTACTAACTATGGATCTTCATTTGGTTCGTCAGCCACAAAGTTTTGGGACTTTGTAACTGGTATATTGCTTCATAGTGTATTTCTGATACTTTTAGTATTGTTGTTCCTTAACAGATCACTGCTCCCCCATGGTTGATATTGTCTTCTCAAAGAGGTGTGAGTTCTTCTTCTTCATGTGCATCAGAAGGAAGCCTTGCATATCTTCAGGACTGATTGCTCTACGATCATTTGACATCACTACGAACGTAGTCTTCCTTGTCAGTTTGAGCTTATGAAGTTCTGCTTCTATGATGAGTTCCTTGAGGGTTCTTCTCAGCTGATATGCTTTGGATGATTGTACATATAAGACCCTTTTCATCCTAGGTTGAATGGTTTGCTTCCATATAGAGATCAGCAGCCATGTGAGCTTTATTCATGTTAGCTCAGCAAGTCTTCAAGGATAGGCTTTGAAAAATAAAGATTTAGTCAAAAATTCTTCTGAAATGTCTTAAGCCTTCTGCTGGTTGAATCTTTTTGACAGAAATCTTCTGCTTCAACATTCCTTAGTGTGGTCAGATAGACCAAGTACCTGCAGGTTAGACAAATTTCTATTTTTGGTACCCATGGTTAAATGGGTCCTGCTAGGTCAGCTTTCAAAATCCTTGTTCCTCATATATTTGAAATGTCATCATATTGATCACCAACAATCATATTCATGCATGTATCCAATTTAGATATGACATTTTAGGATGCATGATGATGAGTGTGTGTAAGATTAACCAATTTAATAAAATACTTTCTCTTTGATGGTTTCATCATTTGCTTAGTTATGTTCACAGGGTTTAAATGTTCACAGAGTGAGAGTCAACTCTATTACTTATTTGTATCTGGTTTATTCATGGAGGTGATCAGTTTCTACGAATCTTCAAGATATTCCTGTAGAACTGATCATATTCTATGTGTTATCAAAAACATAGAACATAGGTTTGTACATACATACTAACCCATCAGCAAAGATTACTCCTCTTAAGAATAATTAAACCTTGGTATGCTTATGACCTATTTCAAACTTCTTTCAAGATGTTATCTTCAAGCTCCTAATCCACTCTTCTGCTTTCAACTAGCAGGATTTTCACTAAGCAAGGGCAGCACCCTAAATCACTAAGATTCCTTCAAGGCCAGCAGCCTTGGAACTTCAGTTCACTAAGAACTCTTCAAGGCCAGCAACCTTGGAACTCCTCTAGTTCCCTAGGAACTCTTCAGTCTGTGAGCCTTGGAACTTCGTTTAGTCCCTCCGGACAAGGACCCCTCAGGCCCTGGCTTCTTATTGTTGTTGTTGTTGGTGGTGGTGGTGGTGGTGGTGGTGGTGGTGTCTTGCTGCTAAGATGTCCTTTAAGCTCTTCATCTCTGAATGCTTAGCAGCTGGACGTGATCATCCTTGAGGTGCAGTTGAGTGTTGCATGATGCTCAGCTTCTTAAGATACTCAACCTCTTCTGATGATCCCTTGTTGAACTGCAGTGAAGATCATTCTTCTCGATACTTGATGGTTGCAGATAATGAGTTTCTAAGATGGCTGTAGGCTTATCTGTTAGGTACTTAGAAACTTTCTCATGCTTGACATCATTATGACGTTGGTGATCTTCTTCCTTGATACTTGATGCCTTCTAATGATGGACTTGCTAAGATGACTATAAGCTCTTCTCTCTAGTACTTAGAGTCTTACCATGATAGACATCAAGATGACATTGATGTTTTTATTTCTCTTGGCAGTTCAGCACACTCTTCTTGTAGTAGAACTCTCACTTCTACATCGTAGAACTCTTACTTCTACTTCTTACTCTGTTTATCTCTAAGTGTTCTTAGTGGATCGCAGAGTGAGCTTTCGGACCTTCATTGGTCACTCACTATTTTACGTTATTTTGATCAGTCCACCGTCTCTCCAACCTCAGCAACTTTAGCAACATCAGCAGCTCTTGATCATTGAAGCTCTGGCTGACATATACTCCTTCCCAATCTTCCCGTTGGAATATAGCCATTGAAAGTATTTTGAATTGCCTCGTAAATCTCGAGTTATTTGATATAGATTGAAAATGTGACATGACATCCCCTTTTTCATCTTTCTGACACTGCAGTCTACTGTTTCACCTACCCCGTCAGAGATGTCACTTTGATGTCTTGGGCAGGTAATCGACTTTATTTCCACTCTCTGATTTCTATATTAGAGGTTATCATTTTGCATCGATGCTCTCAATAAACTCTGTTCGAATATCTATCTTCAGATTAAAACGTTGCTAATGATTCAATCTTCAGATGACTGAACTCTACGATTCTGATGTAGATGTTCTTGGACCTGATCGTAGTGTCTTATTTTTTTGCTAAGTTTGTTTGTATATAAAAAGGACCAAATACAATGGCTAAGGGGCATACCCCAGAATATAGTATCATCATCTAAGTTATATAAATGATGATACGATACATGGAAGAGAACCCAACATAATAAGTTAAACTAATAACCAAATACAGTATTGATTACAGATTATGGCCTTGATGAAAATATAGTTGATAGCACACCTCATGCTCGCAGCCCGAAGCCATGCTCGCCCGAAGGCCACCACCTCGCCTGAAGTCATGCTCACCCACCTCATGGTCTCTCACCTCATGGTCGCTCACCCGAAGCTCATTACCTGGGCTCGCTCTCCTCATGGTCGCTCACCACATACTTGTCCGAAGCCTCTTGCTCGCCCATGGGTGCTCATAACATACCAGCACCTCACCTGTCCCCCATTGGAGTTGCTAACCAATTACAATAGTAATTACAAATTGTTGCTTTGATCCACTAGCCCAACAACTCAGGACACCTCTTTGCCAAAAGATATGATCTGCCCATATGGCGAGTAGCAACTGCCGAAAAGTCAGCCCCACCTCTCCCAAATTGAATACCAGCACCTCCTCGCCCAAGTCAGGTCTTTGAGGGAGCGACCCACGAGACCCACACCATCCTTGTTGCACATATCTAGCCCACAAATTAGCATCCTAACAACCAATTACAGTAATAATTATAGTTTGTGGCATTGATGAAATATTTGCAAGTTGAGAGCCTAGATTTGATGAGCTGGATAACATCCTTTGCCAGATTCCTTGGAGGGATGATGGTACCTTTATGGATTTTGGTATTCCGAGCCTCCCAAACTTTATAAAAACAAGTAGCAATAGTCAGACTGAGGATGTTCTTCGAGAGTTTGGGTCCTTGGAAGGAGGTGATGAAAGCTATCAGAGCATCCCAAGAATAGGGAATGGTGACCCAATTTCCCAATTCAACAGCACTTTTAAGGATAGTCGAGGAGTACTCACATTCAAAAAACAAGTGGGAAAAGGATTTTAACTGGAGGTTGCAAAGAGGACACTGCCATGTCTGGCCAGTGTAGCACCTTGTCCGGTCATTTGTAGCAAGCTTCCTTAAGAGACCAAGCCAAAGAATAAAGGAATAACGTGGCACGTGAAGCTTATTCTAGAGGATAGAACTCCAAGGGACTATATGAGATCATGCACGAAGGGAGTCCCAAATTTGTTTGGCCTTAATCGAAGTAACATCATAAGTATCCCACTTGATCAGGTCCCTTCAGGTAGAATGAAGTGGGATGGGAGTAACTTGCTACCGAAATAGGATTACCTCATGGTGATTGCTTTCAGGAACAGCCCAAGTACCACCAGTTACTCATTGACTAGTTGAGACAACACTACGATCCTGAAGAGTATTCATTGGATCTTCAATGTAGAACACTTATCATCAATGGACTGACCCATGCTTAATCACTTTAGCCTTGTTCTTCAAAAACCGCCCAGTATCTCTGTGTACACTTCATCAGTTCCTTCTTTGCTTAGGAAACACTATGATCCTGGTTGACCCCAAGATCATTGTCTTCTGTTCTTTTGACACCAACTGCACTTGCTGACTTTTTCTTAATCAGTCACTTTTACTGAAGTCTTTTTTTGATCTACTTATAGAAGACTTCATCTTGAATGGCTTTACAACTCAATCTGGATGCTGATTGGGTTGTTGCTTAGATCTTCTGTTAGCTTGCTAGCCATTCGTTGAGTGCTCTCTAGTTTCCTTCAGGTGGGATGTATCTTTGTAGCTCAGACCAGAGGCTTCATACTTTGGATATTCTGGGAGTGCTCATTTGTTGAGAATCGTGTTTACTTTACGATTCTACCTTGGCGTTGTGAACACTTCTGTTGAAGTCTTAGTTCTGCACTCTACGATTTTGCTTGGATTTTGCAGACATTGTGACTCCGAGATCAGATCTTGACACTCTACAATTTCTACCTTTAAGCTTGCTGTCTTCATCTGATCTTTCTGGACTATGATCTCTACCTTTGATGTGATCAGTAGACTCTACGATTCCAAGTGTGGTCTACGATTCTTAGCTTGGCTTCGGCAGATGCTCGGTCGGCTCGTAGACAGGCTGTCTCTACGATTCTGAACATGACTTCCTCAACAGACTACGACTTTGAGGAAGTTCTTCTCGCCACACTACGATCCTTCCTCGTCTCTCCTGGCAGTATACGAACTCCGAGATCTACTATCTTGTAGACTATAATTCTGCCTTGATAGCTCTCGAGTTTTCCTTGACTCTCCTAGCAGACTACGATTCTTGGTGCAGTACTCGACGATCAGACAAGCCTATCTATTACATTATAAGATCAACCTAACAAGCTTGATCTTTCAATATTTATAGTCCTTGTACATCATTTCTTTTTAAGGACTTTACAAAGCTGTTTTGCTTATGTAGGATCAACCTAACATATTTGATCAATTCATTCTAAGTCCTTATACATATGTTCCTATTATCTATCAAAGGACTTTACATCTGTTCTTAATGCAAGCATACTTGCATATTCATTCATTTATATCATAATCAAATCATGCATAAATAGGAATATCATTCACATGTTTATTCCTAACAAAAGATATTACTTTATTCCTTAGGACTTGCTCTTTTCTATCAATAATTTGAACAAGAATTTCTTCATACGTTAATTCCTTCTCAACTTTAATATGTTCATACTCTATTACGTGTATATAATCTGGCTTATAAGGACGTAATATGGATACATGAAACACATTGTGTATACATTCTAATTCTAGAGGTAATGCTATCACATAAGCTACCTCTCCTACCCTTTTCAATATCTCAAAAGGTCCTATAAACCTTGGATTTAATTTTCCCTTCTTCCCGAAGCGTATCTTTCCTTTCCAAGGAGATACCTTCAGAAATGCATACGAGCTGACTTCAAATTCTATCTTCTTTCGATGTGGATCTGCATACTTTTTCTGTCTGTCTTGAGCTGCCACCAGTCATATTCGTATCAACTTAACTACATATGTTGTTTGTTGTACCATTTCAGGTCCTAGCATTCGTCGTTCTCCTACCTCATCCCAGCACAGTGGAGTTCTGCATTTCCTCCCGTATAACACTTCGTAAGGCGGCATGCCTATACTTGTGTGATAATTGTTGTTATAAGAAAACTCTACTAGCGGTAGATGATCATCCCAACTACCTTTGAAATCATTGACGCAAGATCTTAGCATATCTTCTAGCGTTTGAATTGTTCTTTAGCTTTGCCACCCTGTCTGTGGATGATAAGTTGTACTTAACTTCAACTACGTCCCCATCTGCTCTTGCAGACTTCTCCAGAAATTCGATGTAAATCAGATCACGATCTGTCACTATTGAAACTCGTACCCCATGTCTTGAAACAATTTCCTTAACATAGAGTTTAGCTAACTACTCCAGGTTAAACATGACTCTTATTGGCAAAAAGTGAGCCGACTTCGTTAAACGATTCACTATTACCCAGATAGTGTCGTATCCTTTCTGTGTAATCGAAAGTCCTACCACAAAGTCCATTGTAATATGCTCCCACTTCCATTCAGAAATTTTCAATGACTGTAACAAGCCACTTGGTCGTTGATGTTCGGCCTTAACTTTTTGACAAGTTAAGCACCTACTTACATATTGTGCTATCTCCCTCTTCATATTCGGCCACCAAAATTTTTGTCGAAGGTCTTGATACATCTTGGTACTACCAGGATGAATTAAGTACCTTTAACTATGGACCTCCTGCAGTATCACCTCCTTCAATTTTGTTTCACATGGAACCCAAATTCTTCCTTCAAATCTTAATAACCCCTCGTTATCAAGACTGTACTTTATCTCTTCTCCATCTGCTAGTTTTTCCTTCATTTTCTCACACTCATCATTTCTGAACTATACTTCCTTGACTCTCTCTAAAATGGTAGGTTGAGTCTCCATTGTAAGTATTTTCTGACCTGGCTCCCTCAGTAATCTCACCTCTAATTCCATTATATTCATCTTCGTTATTAACTCAGTCTGAGCCGTTAACATTGACAACCTTTCCCGGCCCTTTCTAATTAAGGCGTTAGCCACCACATTTGCTTTTCCTGGATGAAACAGGATATCACAGTCGTAATCCTTTATCAACTCCAGCCATCTTCTCTATCTCATATTTAAGTCTTTTGTGTGAAGATATATTTTAAACTTTTATGGTCCGTGTATATCTCACATTTCTCCCCGTATAGGTAATGCCTCCAAATCTTTTAGGCGAATATCACTGATGCCAGTTCCAGATCATGAGTAGAATAAAATTTCTCATAATATTTTAATTGTCGTGATGCATACGCAATGACTTTACCATGCTGCATGAGCACACAACCCAGTCCTCTATGCAAAGCATCGCTATAAACTATAAAATTCCCTGTATCATCGGGTAAAGATAATACAAGTACTTCACTCAACCTTTTCTTCAGTTCCTGAAAACTATTTTCACACTTCTCAGTCCACACGTACTTCACTGTCTTTCTCGTCAAATTTGTCAACGGAGTAGCTATCTTAGAAAAATCCTAGATAAATCTTCAATATATCCTACTAACCCTAGGAAACTTCGCACCTTTGTCGATGTTTACGGTTGTTCCCAATTAATCATTGCTTCAACCTTTGCTGGATCCACTGAAATTCCATCTTTTTCGATAGCGTGCCCCAAAAACTGCACTCTTTCAAGCCAAAATTCATACTTAGTGAATTTCGCATACAACTTCTCCTTCCTTAGTGTCTCCAACACTAATCTTAGATGTTCAGCGTGTTCTTCTGACGCCTTTGAATAGAATAGAATATCATCGATAAACACTACAACAAACTTGTCCAAATATTGCTTAAACACTCTGTTCACCATATCTATAAATGCAGCTGGTGCATTAGTCAACCCAAATAACATCACCAGAAACTCATAATGGCTGTAACGAGTTCTGAATGCCAACTTAGGTATATCATCCTTCCTTAGTTTTAACTGATGATACCCCATTCGCAAATCTATCTTAGAAAAATACTTTGCCATTTTCAACTGATCAAATAGATCATCGATCCTGGGTAATGAGTATTTATTCTTTATCGTTAGCTTGTTTAACTCTCGATAGTCAATACAAAGTCTTAACGATCCATCCTTCTTCTTTACAAATAATATTGGTGCTCCCCACGGAGAGACACTTAGTTGAATGTATTTCCTATCCAACAGTTCTTGTTATTGGATCATCAACTCCTTCATTTTCACTGGCGCCATACGATATGGTGCACTTGAAACTGGTGCCGCTCCTGGCACAACATCTATTACGAATTTGATCTCCCAATCTGGTGGAAGACCTGGTAACTCATTTGGAAACACATCCGTGAATTCTTTTACTATAGGTATTTGTTCCATTGTTGTTCCCACTCTCTGGGTATCATGAACAACATGACACAAATAACCTACACATCCTTTCTTCAGCAATTTTCTAGCTTGTGTCATAGTAAGACAACAAGAACGTCCTGGCGACTTACTACCGTAAAACACTACATTGGGCTGCTTCAAAGTCTGAAGGTTTACACATTTCTTTTGACAATCTATAATTGCACCATGGTTAAACAACCAATCCATCTCGAGAATTACATCGAATTCTCTCAATTTTATCGGTATTAAATCTACTGACAATTTATTACCGCTTATTTCTACACAATAACGCCTATGATTTTGTGCAACATGAATTATTTCTTCATTCGCTACCTAAATATTCAAAGGTATTGGTAATCTTTCAGGGAGTAATCCTAACCGTCTAGCAAATTCACATGTTATATGTAGCGTCCCGAAATCTGGGTACCTTTTACCTCGGACCTGGTACGTCACGATACATCATTTCTATAACCACTGCAGAATATATAAACATAAATTATTTATACAATAAATTTTTACAACATAACCCCAAGGTCTACAACCTTAACTTAATACATACCTTCAATAACTTAAAAGGTTTACAATGTCATTTGCACCGGATAACTTAATACTTCTAAGTGCATAATAATCTACGCTTGGAATTTTCCTTTGCCACTGTCATTCTTCGAGCCTTCCTTTAAATCTAAAATTTGTTACCATGATATAGCAAGGGTGAGCAACTATTTTACCCAGCAAGTTTAAGTACAATGAATATATATCATGATTGAAAAGGAATAAACTGTCAAATTTTCAACAATATAATGACTGTGAAAAGCATGAATCAGAATTTCAATAATGGAATGACTAAACCAGTAATGCGGAATGGTCAACAATGACCATAAACAAATGCAACTGAACCTTATTGTAATCAAGGTGATAAGTCTTTCATACCTAACGAACATATACAACATGCACAATGTGCGAATCAATAATCAAATATGTGGAATAATTTTAAATAATTAAACCATTAGCATGCCTGAAACATAATAACTCGAGTTTGAGTTAGGGAACTTGCCTTGACCGTCGATTACTGCTAAGCAGTATAATTTAATCTCTTGTGAAAGACCTATCATTTATGAGATTGATCTTTCAATCAGTATAACATATCATGCCTCATAATACTATTACTTCATTAATAATTTAGCTAACATTTAGCCATATAATCAATAATTCATTATCTCATTATCATTACTATCACTTAATCATCATCTTAAAACTTCTGTCTAATATTATTAATCACTTAATAATATTTCATTCACTTCAAATAATCACTTCATAATACCTTAATCGCTTACAAATATTATTAACCTTTTAATAATATTTTAATCACTTATCCACATCTTAATCATTTCCAAATATTATTAATCTTTTAATAATATTATAATCATCTAATATTATTAATTATTTAATAATATTTTAATCATCATCTAATATTATTAATCACTTAATAATATTTTAATTTAACTTTAATCTAATATTATTAATCATTAAATAATATTTTAATATAATATTATTAATCATTTAATAATATTTTAATTTAAATTCAATCTAATATTATTAATCATTTAATAATATTTTAATCTAATATTATTAATTACTTAATAATATTTTAAAATAATATTATTAATCTTTTAATAATATTTTAATCATTTATTATACTTATTAACAATTTAATTAATTGTTTATCCTTTACAATAACATTTATTTAACAAACCTAAAATGTCATAAATATAACATTTTATTAGAAATAACCAAACTACCGTTTAAAAATCTTGTTTTCTTATATCAAGGGTTTTTCGTCTGAAAAATTACATTGTTACCCTTTTTAACATTACATAACTTAATTTATCCATTAATTCACAACTCAAACAATTACATGAATAATTCCACAACATATCCAAAAATTTTAATTTTCTGGAAACTAACAGAATATGGTTCCCTTATGAACATATAATTTTTCTAGAATTTTTCAATTTCATTTACTATATTTAAATGGTTAAAAATAGTCCGAAATTGTAACAATTATCATAAATCATCCTTTCGTCCAAAGTTTCTGAAATTTTCAAGTTACTTACTGATATATACATCTACTTCCAATAAACAGTTTACAATTTTTGGAGTTACCAATAAAGAGTTATTCACATTTTAATTTAAAATAGTCATTTCTCGTAACATTCATATCTTGAGTTCTACACATCAAAAAATCTCCATCTTTTTACTGGAGTCAGTTACCTCATCATATTATCACCCCGAATTTTTCCAAAATTTTTAGAACCAAAAATTTGGACGAAATTGCCCCTGCCAGAAAATTGCTCAAAACAGTTTAATTTCTCTTTTAAAAAATCTGGACAGCTTTGTTAAAACAGTCACCAAAGCTTGTAAAAACAACTTATTTGAGTGCTACCACTTAGGTTTGAAAGCTAACTCTCATATCTAGCACCCCTCTTTGACGGATCATAAATAGGAGGTGTAGATTTAAAATGGTAGCATTTCAAAGTTAATAAAAAGTTTTAGGGTTTTTATTCCTTAAAAAACTAGTTTCCTTTCCTTACCTTTTATCAAACCTTTAAAATTAAAAATGGTTCGATCTATACATGAAACACTCATTCACATATAGATCTAAGGTTTTAGAGTTTTAAAACCTTGGATCTCTATTTCACCATAAACAAATTTCATAAAAGGAATAAACTAGATTATGTTTTTTTTACCTTGATCTTTTGGGCTAGTCTTCATTCTTCTCCTTCACAATATCCTACAAAGCTAGATGATATACTAGGATGGCATGAAGCCCCTTCCCTTCCTCTCTTAGTCTCTCTCTCTCTCTCTTTCTTTTATTTGCTATTTTTGCTTTCTTTTGTTCTTAGCTTTTTTGGAGAAATAAGAAGTAAAAAAATTTCTTAGTAAATAGAAGGAGGGCTATATAGATAGTAAATTGTATACATATAACAATTATATATCTATACTATATCTCTTGCAATCTTCCAATGAAATCCCACTTTACTTGTAAATATTTAACTTAATGTGGCCCAACAATATGGAGACACCTAGCTTGGGTTGGTGACCAACTTTGGAAGAAAGAAAAAATATCACATGTTCAAAATACTCCCTCCTCCTAGTCGATTATTTCCCCCTCAAATTGTCCAATTTTCACAACAAAAAATGGTGATTTTGCAACAAACAGTTTTCGTTGCTAAATGTGTTAAATTTCGTTGCCAAATGCCATTTGCAACGATTTTTCGGTCGTTGGACATTTCGTTGCGCAAATTTTTTTTTTTTTTGTTGCAGAAAGTAATATATTTCGCAAGGAAATTTTGTTTTCATGTAAAATCATAAATCATTTAGCAACGAAATATTTTGTAGCAAATTTATTAAGAAATTGTTACTGAAAAATAATTTTCGTTGCAAAATACACCTAATTGGCAACGAAAAGAATATTTTTATTTTCTAACGAAGATAAATTTCGTTGCATTTGATACACATTTACCAACGAAGTTTGTCGTTACTGAACAATATAGAAATTGTTGTCTTAATTGATTTTCGTTGCTAATTGTGTACTTTTTGGTAACGATGTTTGTTGCTAAATGTACAAAGTAAACCAATTATATATTAATTTACAATGAAATTTTGCAATGTCGTTGGTTTTTTTATGGATAACTATGATGAATTAGCAATGATACTATTCAAAGGTGATTGTTTTTAGAGAGCAACTGTGACACCCCCAAACCCAGGTACTTCATTCCCACAGGATTTGGTGTTCACTTAATCAAACATTCCTATCTAACTACCCAATCACATTAAAATTGAATAATTAAAACCTTTCCCATTAAAGGGTTACATAACAAAAATCTCCCAGGTTGTCTAACCTTTAAATACAATCATTCAAATTTGGAAAATAAATAAACTTCATTACAACCATTCAATTAAAAACTGATAATATAATAACATCATATTACAAGTCTTCAATACTGGTTAATCTTTCCTTTTCCCTTACTGGTGTTAGGTACATCAACCTTCTCATCTTTCACTGTAATAATTATATAAGCAAGAGTGAGCAAACAAAGCTCACTTGGAACAACAATGAATGAAAAATCTTTACAACAATTGTCAAATGAGAGGCTCGATAGAATTAAACAATATGATTTATCAACATTCTGAAGTATATAACTGAGGGTCCTAAGACCACGAACTATGTCCATAGTTATAAGTAATTTTTCAACTTAAACTTTAACAGTCATAAGACTATAGGGACTCCTCGCATTTAGGGAGATCGACCCTCGATAAATGTATTGTGCACAAATATTTCAATGCTAAGCGTAAGCTACCCCTAATAATAGGGTTGTTCATTTCAGTATTTAGAGTACAAGTCCGCACCAAAGTGAGTTTGGTTTGGAAATATTTCAGGGTAATTTGGAATTCAACGAACATCAACTAAGGATTAGTTGAATAAAACCAATAACGTCATACTATAGAATAATCGTAATTGAATAAACATGGTGAATTAAAGTCATGCTTTAGGAATAATCTAATAGCATACAACTTGAATAACTATATCACACCTTGCTTGAACAACATTAAGTCAAGGTTATTTAGAATCGAATACTAAGCATGCATGGTAATATGAGCGATAAAAATATTCAAATATATCTCAAGCATGCTAAACAACAAGTTAAATACAAGAATAACTTGTTCAATATCAAAAATCAAAGTTTAGAAACCTTGCATTATTATATTGGGAACAATAATTGATTCAACAAGACAATGGATTAGAAAACTTGCATCATTTATAAGGTAATCGAATTGGAAACAATAATTGCTTCAATAAGAAAATAGATTAGAGAACTTGCCTTGCTTCGGGCTAAAACCAAACAATTCAAATCACAATATCCTATAAACATATGTCATCATGACATAATTAGTCACTACCACTTTACAAACTTAACTAACTACATTCATCATGTAGGTTTGATTATTTAATCATATAATCAAGTTATAACACAAGTTAATCGTTAATAACATGCTTATTCATAGTATAGAAATACTGAAATTAATATTTTATAGTCCTACTATTATCCCATAACAATTCCTTCAAATTTTGAGTATAAAAAATACACCACTGTCATTATTCGCTAACTTCACACTGACGACGGAGATGAAATACATGCGACAATAATACTACCGGTCGTGACATGCACATGGATCCGGCATTTAAATATGAGATTATCTCGCTAAGTCAAGATCATGCATGAAACTACAGCCTTCGATTCGACGCTTTGATAATAAAGATGAACAAAAGCCAATTTTGGCCTACAAGCTCCTTTCTAACAGTCTAATTCACATGTAATTCATACAAAGACTTCATGTAAACATAATTCAAGAACTCCTAACATGTTTCTACCCATACAACAACATAAACAACAAATTTAAAACATCCAATTTAACTGTTTTTGCTAAAAACTCACTTTTTGATGTTTTAAATGAAAATAAACACTGTGATTTTGTTTTCCAACCAAAATAGTTAATTCAAAGCACTTTATCAATGTGTATACATACTCTACCACATTCAATAATCAATTTATCAACTAAACAACTAATTAACCCTTAATTTCTACCTTAAACCAAACAATATATATATTCACAAAAACTCTCTGTAAAAAAATATTTTTCTTCACAAATTATATACATATCATCAATTCATTGACTATAACTTATGAAAATAGTTTTAACATCATTAATATATCATATAAAGCCACATAACAACAACAATTTATCCTTACACAAGGATTCTACAGAGAATTAGGGAAGAGAAAAACTAAACTTTTAAAACTAAAAAAAAAATAAAAATTGGATGATACCTTGAAGAAGATGATGATACTATCTCTTTGATTGTCAAGCTTTTCTCTTCTTCACTCCCAATTCTCTAGGATTCTCTCCCTTTTCTTCTTCTCTTCTTCTTCTTCCTCTGAGTTTTTCTTTTCTTCTCTCTTACCTCTCTCTTCTATTCTTATGTCTTAGAATATAACGCATATAAGATATAATATATATTAATTATATAATATAATACTAACTTAATCGACATCGCTTATTTTATTTTGAAAACCAAAAGCCATAAGGCTTGTTTGGCTAACCACTAAAAAATAATCAATTAATCCTTATGCTTTGTTTGGTAAAAACACAATTAGATTAAAGACTTAATAGGCATTAGGCCTTGTTTGGCAAAAGCTCAATTAAAACTCCTTTATGTTATTTTAATAACTACTTATAAAAGATTATTTGTCATACTTTTATTAAATTAAATTAATTCTAATAACAATTTATTAAATTACTTCATCACATAAATCAATACCATAAAATTATAATTTTCTATATAATTATAACTTTATTTAATCAACTAACACATCCTTTTAAGTACAAATTCAAATAAAAGAATAACAATTCAATTAATCAAAACTCTCTAATTTAATAATTAAATTAAATTAGCATAAAATAATTAATTTTCTTAATTATTTATTTAACAAATAGTTAACCAAATTGAATCAAATTTGAACAATTATTTATTCAACAATAAACACATCCATTAAATACTTAAATAATTCAATAAATATTTAATATAACAATTAAAAATTCTGGAATGTTACAGCAACAAAAATTATTGTCGTTATTAGCAACGACACTATACGTTATCGTTTACTTTTCATGTGCAACGAAAATTTTTATGATTTGCAACGATATAAATATTATCTTTTCTTTTATTATGTAACGAATGTCAAAATTAATTTATAAACAAAAAAATTATGTCTCAATAACCCCATAACAAAGTATGACAGAAATACAAAAAAAAAACTAAAATATTATTAATTAAATAAAATCATCCGATACATGATCATTCATCATCTTAACAATCAAACTTCGTACGACTGAAAACTACAAAGCCCGTCTTAGTTGACACTATCTACCATCAAGAGGTTAACACTCGTGTCATATATGAAAAATAAAATCAAAACAGAAATGTTTATAATAGGAAACAATACTTCAGCTTACACAAGAGTTTCAACCATGGTTCATCCTCCAGGTATTCTGCCAATATTAAAACAACATCAGCCACTACACCATTAAAGAGGTTAATTAAGGAATTTAAAGATATAATTAAAGAATTTACAGACCTTTGAAAATCTCTTGTCCCTCTCACAATCAAGTCTTGGGGGTGCATTTTGTAAGGTCATCAGCAGCACCTACAAAAGTAGTACAAAATAGAAAATAGTTGAATAATCTTATACAAAAAGCAATATTATGTTTACTTCTAAAATAAATTAGATGGTTCACAATGGTGAATCTATGAGTAACCTTCATTGGAGAATACTTAGAGAATGGTGCATGTCCATGAGCAAGTTCTAGAATGGTGCATGGCCATGAGCATACTAGCAGATGTCTAATACTTGAACATTGTAGTATACTAGCAAACGTCCAAGACCACGAACACTGTACTAATAGCCCAACTAAAGGAAGACGTTATAGCAAAAAAAAAAAAAAAATAGGACATAAAGATAATAAAGTTTAGATACCCATAAGAATTTGCACGCCACAAAATCAAGCATACGATATACGTTACAAACAACGCACTGAAAAATCAAATATGAATCAATCTTATTTAATCATCATCATCAAGAACACCCCGTCGCCTCTGATCTGAGATAGAACAACAATACTTCAAAATGAATGAGTAAACAGCCAAATTCATGCAGATAATAAGCAAGCATGTCAAAGGAATGTCTTGAAGACATATTTTAACGACTTACTGTGACTTTGTTCTGCTTAGTTGTTTGGGTATTAATTTGTTCTAGCAATAAAATGAGCCTCTCTTCAGAAACCTATAAATAAACATGTTCATTTGTTAAGCTTAGCTAACTTGAATGCACAAGAAAAATAAATACATGTATTTAAACCAAAAATAATAAACAAGAAACAAAGTGTTACCTTCTCAACTATCTGTCCCATTTGAGCAGCTCTCAGTATAACATCTTCAACTCCTCTTGCCTTCTAAGGCTTCACCAACACAATTCGAGTAACTACATGTATGATATAAGAGGTTGAAGGATAATAACGCAGAGTAACTAATTGGACAACATTAAAATAAATATAATGCAGGCAAGACGGGCCTGATGTGTCCTTGACAAAGATTTTTACCACAGAAATTTAAACTCCCTTCCTCTCTCTCTCTCTTTCCCTCTAACTTGTGTTGGTCTCTCACACCTGTATTATGCCTATCTCAAAGCTCAAAAGTTAAAGGCCTTTCTTCCTCCAATTTATTTTTAAGATAGTTAACCTCTTTACTTCAAATTAAAGCAAATGCTTAACCCCTAGTTCCCCAAAGAACAAAAAAACAATAATTAGATAACAAAGGAATCAGAGAAGATATAAACATAGATTAATAGTTCACTTAACAATGGCACAACATTTGTATATCAAGATCTCCCAATCCAGTCCTGACAACTATTGAACTAAATGGCTTGTAAGATGAATAAGATCCCGTCCACCCCCACCACACCCTCATTTGGCACATGATTCTCACTTCTCAAAGCTCCAAAATTGCTTTTTCATTGATAATTTCAACGAACTACTGGTCAAAAACTCGGCTAAAAAATTCACTAGTCCATGCAATCCATAGGCTTAGATTTTCACTACAGCATGTCTTTCATCTATGTATAATATATTTTAGATGCATTATCAACGAATCTCGGACATGGCTTGAAATTGTAACAAACTTTTACAACTTAGCTTCGAAATCTCAGGTCCCCGGCCCACAAAAAAAATAGCCAAAAAAATCCTGCCACTTCAAGACAACATATAGGAGTTATTTTCTCTGCTGAGTTTATAATGTTGTATCTTATAGTAAAGATTTTTAAAAACAACGCAATTTCCTTTTTAAATAGAACTCGGGCTATGTAGCCAAACATCAGACTGTTAAAATCGAATACTTTAGGTAGAAAAGTTTCCAAAATAAATGCAAACTCACAGTACATATAAACTTTGGCAAAGAAAGTAATCTTTATTTTTAGCAAAACATTGAGACGAACTAGTATAATAGACCATATTTTAGTACAATTAAATCCACGATTAAAATAAAGAAAAATTACTATTATCTTTCTTGAAAACCTGCAATACTCTTGAAGCCACCATAACTACAACTCTAAACCAATCTGACCAAATATAACGTTCCTATTTTTTACAACTTTAGTTTAACTGTGGGCCCAAATATCCTGGAAATGCAAATTTAAATTATTTAAGAGTATAAAGATAGGGGGAAAAACAGACACAAGTAAGGGAGCAACTAAAGGTATTTATGGGAAGTAGTGCATCACAAGCCACAAGTTCCATATTAACAACTAAAAATGTGAAACATCACCTAACAATGTACTTCAAAGTGCATGCATCAAAAGCAACTATTTTCACCCCGTCGTTATTTGCTTTTTCACTTTTCTAAATTAAGCTAATTCCTTAGAGCCACTAGAAACTTTTTTGGCAAGATGAAAAGATGGTGCCAACAGGGTCTACTTGAAAGCGAAGTTTGAGACAAAAATATACATCAGATCAAAAAACACAAACTTTAAGACCCTTAATCCCTATAATTTAAGATTTATATTTGATGCTAAATGTTGCTCAGCAAAATTTTTAAAAGATACAAGTAAGCAAATAAACACATTAACTAACTTCTAGAAATGTGATCTTAAAGTGCAATTCATATGCATAAAAAATTAGAACTTACCATGGATTTATCATAAAATGGAAAGTTTTGCATCTATGGAACTGCATTACTGGCAGCTGTAACTTCACTAAATACAAGCCATTCTTGTCCTCGAAGCTTGGTTGTCTTCAAGGCAACAATGTCCAAAATCCTCCCATATTGCGAGGACAAGGCATAAAGTGACCTCTTCAACTCTGTCGAATAAATAAAATAAAATGTGAATATTGCTCAACTCCATAATAAGTTCATAACTACTCCTTTTTAGTGCATAATAAAAGCTTCAACTATGGTTGTGAAGCAAGGATTGCAGCCATGTTAAAACAAAAAGATAACGAGCATTAATCAATACAATAATTGTAGGAGAAATAGAATGCAGCTAGCCTTTGTCAAACACAATAGCAGTCCCAGTTCCCACAATCCTTTCACGTAGATAAAAAGATAAATACTTTACATGACAGATTGTATGACTATTTACCAAAATATTTGCTGCAATTGGGAAAATCATTGGTTTTTTGGTTCGTAGTTGAACAAATTTGATAATCAACTCATACTTTTCCCAACATATTATTTTTGAGGAACTAAATGGTGGGAAACTAGCTTAGAAACTATATAGATTCATAAATAAATCCTTCAAATGGTTGAAAACGTTCTTTTAAATTGATCATAAGTAAATCATCGCGCAAATTATTCTACAACAAAAAAGAAAAACTTAAAAACTAGGGATGATTAAATCACGTTCTTTCTTGACCTTTTCTTTGAGATTCTTTATGTATATCGTCTGATTAGGCGGTATGTCCCCAGTTAGCATCTTTGCTGAGCTTCTATTCTAGAGAGATAGAACTGGTAGGAGCCCTAATAGAGAACTCGTCAAATACTAGAGAACTCGTTAAATTTTAATGACAGGCCAAACATGGGCCCAAAACTAAAATTGGGCCTCATGCACCAAAATAATCATACTCAGTTTGCAATGTATTAGTGTCCAAATTTGAAAGCCTTAAAGCAATGTCATTTTTTTTGGCTAAAAATCAGAAAGGCAACCAACGCCACTTTAAAAAATATATTTTTAAAAAACGAATTTAAAAAAAATTATCTTAACTTTTTTAAAAACGATTTTATTTTTTTAAAGAAATCTGAAAAAAAATAAAAATGTGATCCAATGTCAAACTAACTGGCATTGTAACTTTTTTTAAATTTTTTTATAAAGCAAATTTGTAAAAAAGAAAAGTAAGATGTAACATCACTTTAACTGACGTTGGAATCTCTCTCTTTTTTAATTTCTTTGATCTCTTGTGTTGGGAGATTGCATATTTAAATTTGATGTTGAAAGTAAATATCCATGATTATATGTAAAGTCCTTAAAAGAATGCATGTACAAGGACTTAGTGATAGATCAAAAGTGGTAGGTTGATCTGGTCTTTAATGTTTATCATTCTGTAAATGAATGTATAGAAGAAAAGATCAAAGGTGTTAGGTTGATCTATATCTTGAGATGTAATAGATAGGGTTCAACTGAATCGTAGTCTATCGAGCTGATCAAGAGATTGCAGAAGCCAAGGCAGAATCGTAGAGCATCGAGGATCATAGTGTATCTACTTTGAAGGGCTTCTCCTAAAATCGTAGAGTGGTCCAAACGCTTGTCGAGCCAACTCAGAGATCATAGTATGCTCTCGGAAACATAGAGTCTGCAAAGACAAGCAAGTAAAGATTGTAGTGTTCCAGTCCTTAAGAGAAATCGTAGTTTTCTCATTTGCCAGTATCAGATCAAGCACCAAAGTGGCAAGACACCACGATTAAAGTCGTAGAGCATCATCTGTCTGTGTCAGAAGCATCGAGCCTTGTCCATTTTTTTAAGAATAAATCCCAACAAATGAGGAACGGATTATAAACATTGAAGTCCCTCGGAGTCCCAAATGACACAAATAATCATCCTTAGTATGTAAAAAAAAGAAGTATTGAAGAAGCTAAGGAAAGTACTATAGGTCGCCAGAAAAACACCTTTTCAGGTGTTAGGTGAGATAACAGTCTGCTGTGTCAGTGGGCTAGTCTGCTAATCAGAAATTGTGCAAAAAGTCTCCATCAAAGCTCAGAAATGTCAAATGCATTTAATGCTTCAATGGATGTCTTCAACGAATACATTTCAAAGACATCTTATATACACAAATTAATCAGATGAAGAAGATTAAGCAAGCACTGAACAAAAAGAAAAATAACACTCAACGATCAAACTCTACGATCCGAAAAGAGAAAGCTTGCTCAGCTATTCAGTTCTTTCAAACAAAAGCTTAACGACAACTGAATAGCACCATTCAAGAACTCATCAACTACTATCAAGTGAAGTAAGAAGTTCCAAGACAGAAGGACTTGAAGAGTTCTAAGTGAACTGTGTAGAACCAAGTCTGTTGGACTTGTAGAGTTCAAAAGTGAACTGAAAAGTGCCAAGACTGCTGGTCTTGAAGGAATCTATGAGATTCAAAAGTTGTAAAGATATCCTTAGTGGATTTTCTACTCAAGGAGTAGAAGAGTGGACTAGGAGCTTTGAATGCTCTGAACCACTTAAAATCTTTGTGTCTCCTATAACTGCTATAACTATTATAACTGCCTCACTCTCATTAACTCACTATATCTTAAAGGGAAAACAAACAAATCTTAATTCCGTTGTGCTTAGATCATTCTCAAAATTAACAAGTATTTTGAAACAAAAGAATTTAAAATATCTATTCAACCCCTCTTCTAGATAACTATTGTGCCTCTGGGAACTAATAATTGGTATCAAAGCAGGTTCTATCAAACAAGCCTACAAAGCTTAAGTAGATCCAATGGCACATCTGATAAGAGAATCAAAGACTAGAGGAGGCAGCAAGCCACCTATGTGCAACAAAGATAAATTCGCCAATTGAAAAGTTCGTATGCAAGCTTACATGGACTCAATAGATGAAGATCTATTTGAAACTGTTCAAAATGGGCCCTACATTCCTACCAAGCTTGCTCTTACTATAGACGATCCAAACAGAATCCAGATCAAGGTCAAAGAAGAATGGACTAACAACGAAAAGAAAGTTGTCCAACTCAACAAAAAGGCCAAGAACATTTTGTTCCAATCTTTAGAAGATGACTTATTTGAGATTGTGGTCAATAGCAAAACAGCAAAGGAAGTATGGGAAGCATTGCTCATCATGCATGAAGGAATAGAAGAAGTCAGAGAAAATAAGCAATCTCTCCTAACTCAGCAATATGAAATGTTTGCACACGTTCAAGGAGAAAATGTCACTTCCACCTACGAAAGATTTAATGTACTGCTCAACTCTCTTCGAGACTATGGAAAGATCTATCCAAATAAAGATCTAATCATAAAGTTCATGAGAGCTTTATCTAGCAAGTGGGATGCCAAAACCACTGTCATCAGAGAGTTAAAGAATCTTCATGAAATGACTGTTCAACAGTTTATATGGCAACCTTCTCACATACGAACTAGAGCTGACTCAACGAGCAGAAACTCTATCTGAAGGAAGAAAGAAAGACAATGGAGAATGACTCTGACTATGATGAAGATGATGATGAGGACTTTGTAATGTTGGTGAGGGAAAAAGTCTCAGAAAGTTCATGCGTCATGCGTCAAGGCAAAAGCAGCAAACCTAAGAAGTTCAACAACTACAACAGTCAGGAACAAATAAACGACTTATGCTACAATTGCAAAAAGCCTGGCCATTTCATTGCAAATTGCAACAAGCCTCTCAGAGAAGAACTCAAGAAAAGATCAAATTCAAAGAAAGAATTTAAAGGCAACAAGAGGCTTTAGAAGAAAGACAAAGGTCTTGTAGCTGGAGGATCATGGAGTGACTCAGACAATGACTCAACTCCCGAATATGGAGATGATGAAGATCCTCAAATGGCAAATATTTGCCTGATGGCCAAGCATGATAGAGATAAAAAGAACTCCAACATTCATAAAGTAAATATAGATGAGGTATTTGACTTTAACTCCCCTGATGTAGATATTGATGATTTAAGAACTGCACTGCATGACATAACATCTGATCTCAGATCAAGATATGAAAATGGTTCGTAGTTCTCGTCCAAAGATTATTCACTTCTTCAAAAGGAGAAAGAGAAAGTTCAGGAAGAACTAGAAACAGCCCTTCTAAGTACTGACTCTCTCTCCAAGCTTGAAGCTGAAAATAAACTCTTAAAACAGACTAATGAGCTCAATGCACAAAGAGAGTCAAGTCTAACCTCTAAAATTGAGGAACTAGAAAGGACAATCTCTACATGGAATAAATCCTCTTTATCTATAGACTCCATGATCTCTAGTCAGAGAAGTGCATCTGACAGAACAGGTTTAGGCTTTGGGGAATCCATCTCAGAGCCATATGTGGAAAAGATAAAGGAAACTAGCCCTAGTAATGCTCTAAGTTTTAGTAGAAGCATTATATTTGTGAAATCCTCAAAGAAGGAAGAACCAGTTCAACCCTCCTCGTCAGATTCAACCTATGTTCCAAGGAATAAAGGATCTCATGTTGGCCTAGGTTTCAAAAAAGAGAAGAGTAACTCAGTCTTACTCTCCAACCTTAAAGGGTCGTAGATTCGAGGAAAATCGACTCCACGAACCAACTGGGAAGGAATAGTAGAGTTAAGCCCCACTCTTCACAAATCATGAAACACAAGGACACATGGAAAAAGGAAGGAAGGATTGCTAAAAACCCACATAAGTCCAAATGGAGGGAGAATCCACACACACACACACAAACATGCATTATATTAGATGTTTTGTATGTAATAAGACTGGTCACAAGGCTGCAATATGTTACCATAATCCTATGCATATGAAACCCAGAATTAAGCAAATTTGGGTTCCCAAGGGTACTAACAAAGTAGGATCCATGCAAGTATGGGTACCAAAATGAGAGTTTTTATCTTACCACAGGAACCAAGCTCCATGATCACAACCTGGTATCTGGATAGTGGATGCTCAAGGCACATGACAGGGAACAAAGCCCTTTTTTCTAACTACATAGAGAAGGAGGGTCCTGTAGTTATCTTTGGAGACAATGGCTCTGGCAAGACAAGAGGATATGGCTCAGCTGGGAACGGTGCAGTGTCCTTCAATAAAATAGCTTATGTGGAAGGATTACAACACAATCTTCTGAGCATAAGCCAACTCTGCGACAAGGGTCATCAAGTCACATTCCATAATAATTAATTGCAAGTCAGAGATCTAAAGACATCGGCAATAAAGCTGACCGAAACAAGAAAAGGAAATGTCTACACTGTAAATCATGGTCAACTAAGCTCGATTTAGACGATATGTTTTCTCGCTAAAGCATCCAAGAAATGAGTCAAGTTATGGCATAGAAGACTGTCTCATCTCAACTTCAAAAGCATGTCTAAACTGGCTTCAAAAGATCTAGTTGCAGGCTTACCCAAGTTTAGTTTCGCAAAGAAAGGCCTTATAATGCCTCGCTACTTGAAAGCGCATTTAGAAGCTCATTTAAGAGCAAAACTGTCAACTCAATTGACAAGCCCCTGCAGCTGCTTCACATGGATCTATTTGGGAAAATTCTAACAACGAGCCTTGGAGGGAAGAGATACTCACTGATCATAGTGGATGACTACACCAGATTCACATGGGTGTTCTTTTTAAACTCAAAAGATGAAACTAGCTCCTAACTAATAAAAATGTTCAGACTAGTGATGAACGAGAGAGAGGAGAAAATCAAGGCTATAAGAAGTGATCATGGCAGAGAATTTGACTTCTCTGAGATGGACCAGCCTCAAGATGCATAAACGGCATCAACCACAACTTCTCACCCCATGAACCCCTCAAAGAAAACGGAGAGTAGAGAGAAAGAATGTAAACATTAATATAAGCTGGAAGAAATCTACTAGCAGCAGCCCATCTGTCTGAATACTTCTGGGCAGAAGCTGTCAACACTGCATGCTACATTTAGAACAGATCTCTTATACACTCTACGTTAAAGAAGACTCCCTATGAACTGTGGAGAGGAAGAATGCCAAGTGTCAGCTACTTTCATATGTTTGGCTGTGCATGCTACATACTCAACAATGGAAAACAGTATCTGACAAAGTTCTAACCCAAGTCTGACGAAGGAATCTTTCTCCGATATGCCACAGATAGTAAAGCTTATAGAGTGTTCAACAAAAAAATACTGAGTGTTGAAGTCTCAATTCACATCATCTTTAATGAAATAGACTTGGACAAAGTATTGTCTCAAAACACTACGAATGATAATTCAGACACTATGAACGAAGTCGCGAGCCCAACACCATGATCGTAGTTCCAGAAAATGAGATCGTTGAGCAAGAAGAGGAGATCGTAGAGAGAATTCCGCAAGACAACGAACCTCCACATCAAGAAGCTGAAATTGATCTTGAAGGTCTCAGACAAGAAGGCATCAGGACAGATGTTCCAACAGGAAATAGATATGCAAGAGATCACACTCAAGACTTAATCATTGGAGACCCAAATGCAAGAGTCAAAACAAGAGCTGCCACCCAAAATGAGTGTTTCTATCTAAACTTTCTGTCACAAATGGAACCCAAGATGATAGAAGATGCTATGGAAGACTCCAGCTGGATAGAAGCCATACAGGAAGAACTAAATTAGTTTGAAAGAAGCAAAGTATGGAGATTAGTTCCAAGACCAAAAAGTCATCCTGTCGTTGGCACCAAGTGGGTCTTCAGGAACAAGATGGATGAAGATGGAGTAATAACAAGGAATAAGGCAAGACTAGTGGCCAAAGGTTACTCTCAGGAAGAAGTCATTAACTACGATGAGTCCTTTGCACCTGTTGCCAGATTAAAAGCCATTAGAATATTCCTTGCCTTTGCTGCTCATATGAAATTCAAAGTCTTTCAGATGGATGTCAAAAGTTCATTCCTGAATAGTGAACTTCAAGAAGAAGTATATGTGGAACAACCTCCAGGTTTCATCAATCCAACTCTCTCTAATTATGTTTATAGATTAGACAAAGCCTTATATGGTCTTAAACAAGCCCCTAGAGCATGGTATGAAACATTAACTAACTTTTTTATTGAAAATGGGTTCACTAGAGGTAGAGTAGACACCACATTATTTCTTAGAAAGCATAAAGACAAAATCTTATTAGTTCAAATATATGTTGATGACATTATCTTTGGCTCTACTTATGAAAAATTATGTAAGAGATTTGCCAAGCTTATGTAGAGCAAGTTTGAAATGAGCATAATGGGTGAGCTGAACTTCTTCCTTGGACTACAAGTAAAGCAGACTGATGAAGGAATCTTTATAAACAAAGTCAAGTACATTAAAGACTTACTTAAAAAGTATGGCATGGAATCAGCCTCTCCTATGAAAACCCCAATTGCTTCAGCAACCAAGCTTGACAAAGATGAAAAGGGTAAAAGTATTGATATAACTCAATACAAAGGTATGATAGGCTCTCTTCTATATCTAACTCGCAAGAGAGACTGCATATATTGTTTGCAACATGTATATATGCTAGATTTCAAGCTAATCCTAAGGAATCACACTTAACTACTGTAAAAAGGATTTTCAGGTACCTCAAAGGAACACCTCACTTGGGGCTTTGGCATCCCAAGGAGTCCTCTTTTGAACTGACAGGATATACAGATGCTGATTTTGCAGGCTGCAAAATAGATAGAAAAAGTACTAGTGGCACCTGTCAACTACTAGGAAACAGACTTGTGTCCTGGTTTAGCAAGAAACAAAACTCAGTATCTACATTTACAGCAGAAGGTGAATACATTGCTGTTGGCAGTTGTTGTGCTCAAATCTTATGGATGAAAAATCAGTTAGCAGACTATGGGTTTGATTTCAAATCTATACCTGTTCATTGTGACAACACAAGTGCTATAGCAATAACACACATTCCTGTCATGCATTCTAGGACTAAGCATATAGAAATAAGATATCATTTTATTAAGGATCATGTTCAAAATGGAACCATATCTCTATAATACATCCCTACTGAAAATTAACTTGCTGATGTTTTTACAAAGCCTCTAGATGAATCCAGATTTAATAAATTAATAAGTGAACTAGGCATGATAAATTTACAACCATAAAATATATGCTCTAGTTTATGCTAACCATACAAATATAAAGGCTATGTTCGAAATCGTAGACATGAACAAAGAAAAACCACAATCGTAGAGCTCCATCAACAGAATAAAAGAAGCATCCTGTGATGACAAAGTTCCAACAAATTAAAGCAATCTCTCTGTCAAGCGCCTCAGGGACAAACCTAAACCTTAAATCACTATAAGAGGTTGGCCCTTCCTGAGCTACCTTAACTCGAGAAAAATGCCAAGTTAAAAGTTCATCACAAGGACCAGGGCAGACAACGTTCGTAGAGCAGATTCAGAAGTAAACTCAACGATCGTAGTGCAACCTCGACGATCGTAGACTTCTCAAAGGACACATCAGCTCAGGAGGAGCTAAGGGCAAATTAGTATTTTCCCACACAAGTTAAAATTGTGGACCCAAGAAGAACTCGACACATGCCCCACTAATTAGATTGAGTGGAGGGAAGTTACAAGTATAGTTTAAAAAGGCCTTTTTGAAAACTCTGAAGTTCAAAAAGCTTATCTCTCTCTCTACCAGCAGAAACCCTAGTTTTTAAATCACTAAATCATCCTCAGTACAAAGAAATCAATGGCGGCTTCAAATGTCATCTCTGGGTACCGACTCTGTTTTGATGAGTTCAAGACAGCTGATCCCAAATTTCACAAAACATTATCTCTGATAAAGAAAGTTGGTCTTGAAGAAGCTCTGGGTACTAGCATATGGATCTACCCAAAGATAATAAAAGAATTCTACAGGAATTAAACGTTTGAGAACGATATCATCACCACAAGGGTCAAAGGCGTGGAAATTAAACTGAAAGCCGAGGATATAAACGTAGCCCTAGGTTTCAAATCGAAAGGATTTCCATTCATTCAGGGCATCGATTTTCATGAAGGATTAAAGAAGATGCACCACAAAAAGCTTCCAACTGTTAGAGGGTATAAAAAGAAGGAGTTCCCCCAAAGGTATGAATTTTTAGCTGACATTGTTGGGAAATACATATGCTGCAAGAGCTCATGCCATGACTCTGTGAACAAAGTACAACTTAAGCTCATGACAACAATAAGTTGTGGGATTCAACTCAACTATGGAGCCCTACTACTCGACTGGATTGGGAAATGGATAATCAGTTCGAAGAAGTCAAAGAGCTCTGGAAAGATGCTCTACGGGCGATTTATAAGCATCATCCTTCAACAAGATTGGAGATAAGATTGGGATGATGAAGGAGAACCCATCAATCCAAACAGAAGAATGACCCAGTAGTTGTTTGAGAACTGGAAAAGAAATCCAGCAGAAAATGTAAGGATAATGTCTGAGTCCAGTGGAAGAACTGGTGATGCAAAGGAATTCAAGATTCCAGGAAACATGTCAGTTGTAAAGGAGACTGAAGAACAAGAAGAAGAAATCAACAAGGAAGAACCCATTGCTTTAGTCAGAAAAAGAAAGGGTAAAAGAAAAATGAAGGCTCAAATGGCAGAGGAGCCTCAAGGATCATCTACTGATCAACCTCAAGAGTGTTCTGACACTGAAACTCTGAAGAACTTGAAAAGGAAAGAACAACAGTTTGATGAAGATGAAGACAGAGCCACTATCTCTCAACTGCTTAAGAAGAGAAAACACAGTCACAAGTCAAAGAAGCCAATTGTCTCTTCGATCGTAGAGTCACTACCAATTGTAGAGACCAGATTGGACACCACTCCCGAAGAAAATACTGCAATAGCTTCTCAGGCTGATCAACCATTCAGAACTGAAGTTAAAAAAAGTTCTGAGGCTGTGGCTCAGCCTAAGAAGTCAAAAAGAAAATTTGTCAAGAAATACATTCTTATCCATAAAAAAGCCTTAAAGGAGGAAGATAAAAGGATAACTGCAGAGAAGGGGCTATACGAAGCAAGTCAGAAGAACACAACTCAAACTGAGGGGGAGCTGCCTGAAGTTTCTACTCTAGAGACTGCTCTAGCTGAGGGGGAGCTGTTTGAACTTCAAATGAATGATCTAGCTGAGGGGGAGCATCATGAAGCCCTCATAACAGAAGAAGCTGCTCTTGAGGAGGATCTACCAAGATATCATCAAAAATCTCTGTGATAACCCAGGATTTTGAATAATCCGAATTTTACGAATAATTTTTTTTTTATTCTAATTAATATTAATATTGATTATCAATAACGTGTTGTGTATCTGAGATACAAGTTTTAAAAATTAGTCAATTTATGTATTGACTGAAAAATAAGAGTAGAGTTGTGCTTAACAGCTTTAGAAACCCTAACCCTAATTTTGGATAGGGATTTGATAGAAAATATAATTAAAATAATTATATTGATATGTATGTGTTTGTACTGTATAGAAATTTTGATTAATGAAGGTTTAAAATTAATAAACCCTATTAAGAGATTAGAAACCCTAATCTCAGGATTAGAAACCCGAACGTGCAGTTATAAACCCTAATCGTATACCGGGAAACCCCAATTTTAAAACTGGGATTCCTAAACCCTAATTAGGATACCCTAATCCTAATTGGCAAGCCTAATGTGTTTATTAAACGTTAATATGATTACGAAAATCTAATATAATTAGTAAACCCTAATTATAGTTTAAAAATCTTATTTTTCTATTTTCAAAATCCTAAACTGAAAATCTTGGAAACTAATGTTGTAAAACCTAAGGGTTAGAACCTTAGGGTTAAATCCTAAGGGTTTGGAAAATGTCATGTATACCATTAAAAATATAAGGAGAATGTCCAAATTATCCTTTTAGTATATTTTGAGAACTAACTTGCAAATCTTACCATATCAAGAGTTGGTGACCTAATTATTTGACTTTGCATGACCTACAAATCCAGCAAATCAGCCTCTAATGGACAGCTATCAGATCATTCATTGCATCTAAGTGATTATATATAGATTTGAGAGAGAGAAAGTCCATTCATTTACTCATTTTGCTCTCAAGCTCTCACCAACTCTCTCTCTCTCCCAAACCTTCGAATTTGCTAAGTAAATCAGTCACTAGATAACCTCCTAGAACACTAAGAACAGATTTGGAGAGCTAAGATCAAAGCTTGAACTAGAAAGGTTATAAACCCTAGACTCATTTTGATCTTGTATGCTAAGATAGAATACTTGTTTTTGTGTTTATATTAGTGTTAAAAGATGTTTTTAGTTGATCTATGATGATCCATTATGGATCCATAGTATCAAATGGCTTTAAATTGGTGTTTTATAAAACTGTTCTTGAACTCAAAAAGTAGTCTGACAACGTAATGTCAGGGGCTATAAATCTTTGTCTGTTAGTATTTTGTGTTGTTTTATGTTTTGGATCTATAGTTTGGTATGTGGTCTTTGATCTGGGACAGGAATCATAGCAATTGGATGTCCAGATTGTGAGTTATAAACGGTCAAAACCCGTTGACCGGGCATGATCGAAGCTTTCTGGGTAACCCAGAAAGTGTAGATTAGCGTCTGACAAGATTTTTGAAGCCTGAGATCTGTCAGGTTTTATGTTGTTTTGTGAGGTTGTTATATCTAGGTTATAACATGTTGTCTGGACTATATATGAATGCTTTTAGATCATTAAAACATTCAGTAAATCAAGTGTAGTGAGTAGTCAAACTTGACCATTTGATCACAATGGGCGCTTTAAGAATTTCCAAAACCGTTAGAAACAAAGCTTCACGAGTTCAATCAAGGATAATTTATGATTCTTTTGTTGTTAGACCGATCTGTTGTTTTAATCATGAACCTTGACATACCTACTATAGATTTGAACCTTAAGATGACTTGAATCAAGACTAGAACATAGAAATAATCGAGCCCAAAAATGGACCCTCGAAGCTGCTGGGTTTCTGGGTTGCCCAGAAAACCCAGAATTTGTTCTGACAGCTACTTTGGAGCTTCAGATCTTGCATCTGAGATGTGATATGACCAAGTTTATGATTGATAGTTGTAGTACTACCTGTGTACTACAAGATTGAACCCTAAGCTAGCCCATAAACAAATTTAACAAAGAATTACAAGCGGTCAAACAAGGCATGCTGATAGCTAAGCTGTCAGTGTTCTTGAGCTTAAGAACACCAACAACGACGCTTAGTGTCACTCAAGGGCTACAGCAACAGTTTTAAATATTTTTAATTTCTGATTTTCTGGGAAATATTTTAAAAAATAGAAATAAATTCTAAAAATTATTAAAAACGGTTTTAAAAATTATTTTAAATTATGAAAAATAATTTTTAACTATTTGGAATATTTTTCATTAATATTTATAATTATTTAAATATTAATGGTATTTAATTTATTTAATTAGTATATTAAATAGGTATACATCACTTATCTTGAGTCGCCAAATACATGGTACAAAATTCAAATACAACTTAATTATACAACAATGTGTAAAATACGACAAAAACATAATCTAAGAGTTTTAATAAGAATATTGTCATCTGACAATATCCACACTCAATGGAGTCCTCATTACATTTATTGTCACACTATTTAATGTAATAGTGAGGACTACTAATGTTATCATCCGGATCGTCACTCCGCTCCCGACTAGTCCCGCCACGCTCTCATTTCTCAAGAGAACAAAGGAAAGAAAAGGTGAGCTCAACTAGCCCAAAGAAGATATATTATGACTAAGATAATGCGTAATAAATTATCATTAGCCTTCAACAATGTTAAACCGATAGAATATAATAGACAATAAGTTTAATCTGCGGTGAACAAGCAATCCATTAGAAGAGTCAAGTAGAGCATAAAATCTACTATCTTCTATGATTTAAAAGTTTTCATCAACTTTATCACGAGACTCGACTTTAATAAATAAAATCGAATCATCCTCGCATCACGGCCAAGGATATTCATGTAATCATCAATGGTCATGACTATACCGAATAATCCCTGGTCATAATCACACCAACAACTGTCCATCAATGACTACCGGTCAATGAGGACTTTTACCACATCATTCGTCACATTATGGTCATGATTATACCGAATAATCCCTGGTCATAATCATACCAAGTCCATCTATGCACGTAAGCCCAAGATGACTTTAATCACAATATAAGCATGAGGATGATGACAATGACATAATAATTCAATAAAACAAGTTCAAGGATAAATTTTAAAGATTTATAATTTTAATTTATTCAGAAATCAATAACGTCCAAATTGTTAACATGATACTTCTTTGTGGAGTAAAATTCAAGAATGCTCAGAAGAATATTTCCATGAAAAGATACTAGATAAAACACAAATATCAAGGATATTCCACTAATTTCATGGAGTATAGAAGCCAAAACTTTAACCAACTGAGTATAATAGAATATATGAAATGGCAAATGGATTTTTGCCGCCATACGCCAGAATCCACGTGAGCATGATTATTTCCACAATTTAATAAGGAATGAATACGAAGGATCATTCACCATGCATGCGGTAATCCACATAGACAGGTTATTCCAACAGAATATTAAAGAATGGAATAACAACCCTTACGAGTATTGAAAGAAAATAACTCTCTTCATGGATACGAAAGAATAATACCCCTTACCATAGAAAAAAACTGGATACTGAAATAGTGAGAATAGTGAGGTAGCAGACTTCTCTTCTTTTTTCTCTCTATAATTTCTCTTTATAATAATTGTTCTATAGCTTTTGTGAATTGGTGATAAATGAAGGACGAATGAGCTTCTATTTATAGAAAAATAAAGTTTCGATAATTGCACGTTTTGGGGCTCAAAATATTACAGTATAATACCTTCCTCTTTTTCTTCATTTTTAATTTAGTCCTGCAAGTATTATCAAACTTGCACCACCTCACCTAATAGTAAATAATGTGAATCAATAGTTCAATCATGTGAATCAATAGTTATAATTATGTGAAAATACGAATTACAGTATAGTACCTCCATCTATACCTCCATTTTTAACTTAGTCATGCAAGTATTATCAATCTTGCACCAACTCCCCTAATAGTACAAGAATGTGAATCAATAGTACACACATGTGAACAAATAGTTATAATCATATGAATTAATAGCAATTAATTGCTCATTTATCCGATTAATTACTCGACTGGTCAGTATAACTTCCAGACATCAGTTAATATCGAAATAAATTTCGATTTTCACTAACACTAATAATTCCAACATAATGGAACTATCTATTTCATCTTTAATCAACATGAACTTATTCATCATTAATATTATAACTCACAATATTTAACAACCAGGTTGTTCCCAGAAAAGAGGGGGCTTTCCGATAAGGATTTCTCCTTATTGACGCCATGATTAGATGACCAAACCTCTCCTCGATGTAACTTCTAGATGATTGTAAATATTGCAATTTAATAATATGAATAACTTTGTCATCTCAAGTATTGATTTAATAATATAACATATTATGCAGATGATACTGTGACAATAATTGAATCAATAATATGAGAGATATGATACAACAATTACTGTAGCAATAATTGAGTATAACTGAGTTACTTCTCACGTAAGCCTCAATAATCAATACCGTGTGCTACTATGCAACCACGCGTATTAATGTACTTTTACTACCGGGTAGTTCAACAGTTTTAACGGTAACACTTTTGCCGTTATTTTTATAAAATGATAATTTTGTCATTTTCTAACTACGACAATACTTTCGTTGTGGGGTCCACCAATGATTGTGCCATCGTACGAATATTCCCTGTTAAAACGAATATTCCCCGACCAATCGAATATTATATAACCACTTGTTTACTTTGCAAAATTTGTAAATATTACCCACAACTATAACATTATATCAAATCCACACCATAATATTCAAAAATATATTTCGAGAAAATTATTCTTTATTCATAAAAGTTGGGGTCTTACATGTTAAGTGTTTATATAGGTTATAAACATTGATGTGACTATGTGGTAGTGTGCCTAGGAGAAAGATTGACTGTGAATTACAGTGTTACGTGTTATGAAATATTGTGCTAATTGTGAGACCAATATTATTGGTTATAGGTCTTTCAAACACAGATAAGTTTATTGTGTAGCTGTAATCAACGCGGAAGTCAAGTTTCCTTAACTCAACCTTGAGTTAATATTGTTCAATTATTATGGTGATTAATTATTGTTAATTAGACCACGTCCAATAATTTATTGTTGATTATTCGCAGTTAGTGCATGATTATTAATTCAAATTGAATTATTGATTCTGAGAATATACTTGTAGAATAATTGTTATTGGATATTCACATCTGTAGAAGCTATTAATGATTGTAAATAGTTTAGATAATTCCTGTCTATTGTAGAATTGTGTTGAGAAGTGTCTTAGCCAATTATTCTGGCTGGACGAACAATTGTTAGAATTTGATAGGTTTGAGAAGAGAATTCAATTAATATTGATAAATCGATGTCAATTATTTTGGCTAGATCAAGAAAGTGATTAGATATTGAAATAATAGTATTTCGTTGTTAAATCAAATTTTGATTCTGAGACTGAGAAGAACAACCTTTTATAAAAAAGGAACATTTTATTGGTCGTAAATTTGACCTTTGCGCGCGTGTAAGTATTATGCATAATATAGGGTACAAGGAGTTGGCCGGCTCTAAGTACTTGCAGAGGGGTATGATTTAATCTTTATGGTTATCTGACACACCTGCGTATTTATCAAAGTAAAACTTTGATAGATACCCGAGAAGGGAAGTTCTAGATCCTTTGTGAACACTCAGCATAAATCTGGAAAACATTCCACTTTGTTAATGCGTAGAATTGATTCTTGATTATTCAATAGAATATCGTAGAAACTTTGAAAGTGTTTTACTCTTTCATTATCAAATTATTGCGTTGTATAGAATACGAAAAAGACTTGTTATTGAATAACGATTTTTTCAGCTATTTCAAAGTTCCCTGAACTTTGGTTTCATTCTGTCAAAATAGATAGTCTGTTCTTATTGATTCCTACATTTATTGTATGTCTTAACTTGCGGGGCAAATTTGTTGCTCACCCTTGCTAAATAAAACTTTTCAGCTAGAGACGAAGTGGCAGGAGGTGCTGTGAAGGACAAGGGCAAAGGCATTGTAATAAATTAGTTATGAATAGAATTATTACTATGTTATGTTTGTGAACCCTTTTTGTATATCTAAAGGGTATGTTTGTAATGTTAAGGTTAGAGAACATGGGACTAATGTATTAACAATCTCTGTTAATGACTTATGTATTACTATTTCTATATGAATGGGTAGTTAGATGTTATTATATTCTGGATCGTGAGCACCAAACTCGGGGGTCAGGTAACCAGAATTTGGGGGTGTCACAATCTCCCTCAGTTCCTCAAGAAATTCTGGCTTCAGAAACTGCAGAGATGGAGAAAAGTGAAGCTATAGAGGGTGAAAGAGAGGAGAAGCAAGGAAGTGCAGTGGAGGTAATTGTTGAAGTGGAATCTTCACAAGAAGACAGAGAAGAAGAAGAGGATGATGAGATTGAGATTATAGTTGTGGGCTGTGATGGTTATAGGAGAGCCAACTATAATCAATTGTTTTTCTATCTACCTATGATGCCTTTTCACAGAGCCCAAATTCTCAACTCCTGGGATCACATGTTCTGGACCTTCAAAGCCTATCCAACAATCTTGGTGTTAGCTCATGGATTCCCAATCAACCTCAACTTTGCCTAAAAGCTGATCACAAATGGTCTTTCTTCAGTAAACAGGCATGAGGTACAAACTATTCCCATCTCTTTCAGGGTTAATCACTATCCATCATCATGTTTCAACCAATTCTATGAATTACCAAGATGGTTGGAAGTGATTCTTCATCCACTTAATCAATTCCCGGTTATAAAATCTCAACATTTTGTAATTGATGAACCAAGTGTGCCCAATTTTCCTTTAATACAATCTCCTATCATCTCTCACTCTACGATTACTGATCCAAGCCCAATCGTAGAGTCATATGCTCAAGTCGTAGAATCACCTCATCCTGAAGCTCAACCCCACACACCAGCCCCTCCATCAGATGTCCCTTCCTCGTCCTCTAATGAATATTTCAACCTTGATCTTGCTATCTACACTATGCAAGATCAATACACAAGGACCCCTCCAAACAGTTCGCAACTCCTTGAACTCTTATCAGATCTTCCCACCAAAACAGAGTTGTCTAAAGCATCCAAAAAGGTGACCAAGGACATACAGAAAGAACTTGAAGTTCACTCAGACCTTGTTCAACTAAGGCTGACTCATCTGATTGATGCTGCCAACACTCTCTCAAGCACCCTAAGTTCTGAGCTCACAAAGAAGCTTAGGGAGATCATAAAGGAGATGATTAAGAGCATAAATGAAAGGGATCAAATCCACTTTCAAGCCGCTAAGAAACACAGGGATGCTGTTCTTATTTTACAGACCACTCAAGAGTCCCAGAACAACCTTATGATACAAAGTATCACGAATCTAAAACTGCAGTGAAAGAATTTCAAGAATTCTCAACGAGTCAAATGAAACAGACAAAAAATGTCCTGGCCATTTTCCAAAAGAGGGAAGCTCATTCTGATTCTCTAATTAAAGAGAACCGTGAAGACATTACTCAATCCTAGCATCAGGTGTGACGCCCCCAAAATAGGTCCAATCCATCCAACCTATTCTGAGTCGCCAAATACATGGTACAGAAAACAACTACAACTTTATTACTACAACAACACATATGCTGTGAGTTTTAATACAAATATATAACAACTGTGACTCATGTCCCAACCGTGGACCGCACCTCACAATGATACCTTACATAAAGGTACAATCAATAACTATTTTAGAAATTAAAATCTTTGGAAAATACTCAAGAAAACCTTCGTACATAGGAGGCCATGAATCTAAGTTATGATAGATATCATATGTCCAGAGAATTATCCTTGGTTAATCCAATAGACCCCAAAGAAAAACGAGAAGATTACTATCATGTTCCTTCCAATGGTGAGTCTTCTCTTGACATATTAACTATCTCCACCGTCTGTAATTGAACGTTATGTTTCAACCAAACTCCAAGATCATATAGGTAGTGCTCGTAGATATACTCAGCAAGTGGATATGCACAACCTTGTCTTATGATAACACGAGGTTGTATGTCATTAGACATCTTGTATGATAGTGGCAAAACACCCTTTCAAAGTTGGGTTCACCTCACCCTATTCGGTTCACCAAAATTAAATATCAAATGACCTATACAATACGACACACTTATCTAACGTTCTCAACAAAATTATTTTCATACTATTTAGGGAGAACCTCAATAGCTATAGACCATCGTTCTATTTCCCTGTTATCCCCGCTCGACCCAGCTACACTCTTATTACCTGAAAGGAATTGTGAAGCAAAAGGGTGAGTACAACTAGCTCAGTAAAGAATATTATGACTAAAGATAATTAAATTATCAATAGCCTTCATCGGTAATAAATCAGAGATTTAGAACATATGGTAGATGATAAAACTTTTCAACCATAGTTGCAGAGGAACGAACAATACATTAGAAGAGTCAAATAGACTATAAAGTCTATTATCTTCTCCACATTAAAAGTCCACCAATAATGTTTTATCCTTGTAACACCAATCAACAGTTCCTTTCCACAATTATATGAATAACTCATAATCATAACTATAATTCTAATTACTCTTCTCATCCAGGACGAAGATAATTTTCATCATCTGTCTTTACCTGAAACATTAAAGATCATGGTTATACCAAATCACAGTTCCTGTTCATAATCATACTAATAAATTCATCTTTGCACTACGAGCCAAAGATATTCATTAACAGTTCATCTTGGAACTACATGCCAAAGATATTCAACAACAGGTCATCTTTGCACTACGGGCCAAAGATATTCAACAACAGATCATCTTTGCACTACATGCCAAAGATATTCATCAATAATTGATCTTTGCACTACAGGCCAAAGATATTAATATCTCAAAGAAATAAATAATCATTTTAGAGTTTATATAAACCATAATTATAATCATGTTGATCAATTCACCTTTGCACTTAAGCTAAAAATATTCAATTCTAAATTCAATGGTCATGATCATACCAGTCAACGATTCAACTTTGCACTACTAGCCAAAGAGAACCCATAGTCACGATCATACCAATAATCTACCCATCTTTACATTCAAGTCAAAGAGAAATTTCTTCACCAGGATTATAAAAATGTCATATATGATAACAAAAACAATATGATCAAAATATAGATTTAATCTCAAGAGTAAGATTCATAAATCAACGATAATTTGGTCAGAAAAAGAAACCAATTTTGTCGTGAATAGTAACTCATGAATAGTAACTCGTGAATAGTAACCCTGACATGAAAAAGGTAGAAATTCCACAATAAAATCCATACCAATATTTCGGTTTAATGATATTGAAAGAGTAACATTTCTTAAACTTATAAAAAATTTATTTTAATTATTTACACTTTACTAAATAATGCATTTAATCATCCTAAAAAGCCAAACTCATAAGATTTCATCACCAATACCCAAAACTCTCATAAAAAATCTGCATATACCTTATATAGGATTCCCAAGCCATAAAATCCTATTTTTCAATTTTGTTACGTCACATAACATATTTAATTCATTTACTCATAACTAGTACATTTTCATGAAAAATACCAAATCAGTACAAACAAATTTTCTTTTCTGGGATTTAGCAGAACATAGTCCCATATTAAACATATATTTTTCTCGGAATTTTTAAAAGTCATTTACTATTTTTCACATGGCCAAAACTGCCGAATATTTAGACATTTATCATAAATTGTACTTTTGTCCAAAAATTTCAAAATTAACAGAATATACCGATGTTATATAGATGTACTCCCAATAAAAATTTCACCAATTTTGGAGTTAACCACAAGGAGTTATAAGGGTTTACTTTTAAAATAGTCTTTTCTCATAAAATCCATAACTCCTAATCTATACATCCAAAAATCGCCATTTTTGGACACAATCGAGAAAACTCATCAAAATATCATTTCAAATTTTTCCAGAATTTTTGAAGGTCTGAAAAAAGTACGAAACTAAAAAACATAATAACCCTTAAAATCCCTTACCTCAAAAGAGCGAGATTTCATTTGGAATATCTGGATGTAAAGCCAAGGAAACTTCCACTGAATAACAACTCTCAAAGTATCTAAATACTCACAAAAATACGCTCGATCATAAAGAGAGAAAGAAAACTTGTTTCTGGTGTGATTTTCAATTCTAACCTAAGCGCCTATTTATAGGAAAATGCAAGAACGCCATAGGAGACTAAATAATAATAAAATATTATTATTATTCAAATTCCTACATAAAGCCACCTTTGAAAAAAACTCCAGCCACCACAAAGGCGCCCCACCCCAAATTCAGCACATGTATTCAACACCAACCAAAAGTGGGTCCCACCCAATTTTAATAAAAATTATTTTATTTTCTGAAACTTCAGTAATTCATAGAAAATAGCCCGTTTATCAGAAAAATACGTCTTTTATGTCCATTCCACACGAAATCGAATTCTCTACAACTTTGTAGCTTTGAGTTTTTCCAAATTCCAAACAAAAAATATCTGAAATCCAAAAACGGATGATTTTCAACACCGTTTCAACACCTTGTAAAATTCATAACAAATCATGCGTTAATTTTTAACGGTTCAAAATTTGTGGACATATACTCAACTTATATATGTATAACATATCCAAAAATTACAACGATCCAACGGTCGGATTAAAATTATAACTCACGCAATAGAGCTTTAAGAACACCGATTTGATCTTTTAATACCTCAAATCCGACAAAATACTGATAAAATACCTCAACATTAATTCCTTCATTTATAACCACAAATAAATCCATCATTTATATTCGCATCAAATAAATATTTCCTTATCATATAAATTAATAATTAATTATTCACAAATAATATTACAGAATCACAATTATGACAACCAGGCCGTTCTCAGGAAAGAGGGGGCTTTCCGATAAGGATTTCTCCATCTTCGGGCGCATTAATTAGGTGACCAAACCTCTCCTTGATGTAACTTTCTAGACATTGCCAATAATGCTATCTAATAATATTATTCAAATAATATGAATTATTGATCTGATAATGGGAAATACTATGCAATGACAATTATTGAAACAACAATAATATAAACTATCAACGTAGCAATTATTGAACCAATAAAATAAAATATTGAATAAAGAATTATCGTAACAATTATTGAGTAGTGCCTTCTTACGTAAGAATCAATAATTCAAAAATACTGTGCAACCACGCGTATTATTGTATTTTAACCACCAGGTATTCCAACAGTGTTAACGGTAACAACTACGCCGTTATTTATAAAAACTCAAACTTGTCATTTTCTTCATCCGAAAGTTATTCTGTTATGGGGCCCACAAATTGTTACGCCGTCGTACGAATATTCCCGATAAAAAGAATATTCCACGACCAAACGAATATTCCCCGACAATAATGAGTACTTTATAACCACTTGCGTATTTTGTAAACTTTACATATATCACCCTTAACTTTACTTTTTATCAATTTAACCATTTACTGAATAGTAATTTGTCTTAATAAACTTTAACTATTAAACAAAATATTATAAAATTCATTCGAACAGCTTTCCTTTCTCCTTGTTCTTGCTTGATCCTTCGGGTTGATCACACTTAGCTGAAAATATTTAAATTTAAAGCAAGAATGAGCATTTGATTGCCCAGCAAGTAATAACAACAATAGATATTAGCTGAAAGAATTAAATATTTTCTTTGAATGCCGCTTCTGCAACGAATCAATAGTTGCGAAGTAAGCTGAACCAATAATAACAGCATATCAATTCTATATCAAAATTTTGAAATTACATACTGACTATAACTGGAGATTAGTCGACAGACTATGAACATTGTTTTTTTCTATTTTCAAAACGGTTAAACAGAACTTCATCTGTAAACCGTCATAACTTACAAGCAAGAGGGTGATCAGCCCGTTATGCCCTGTATTGATCAATACTACATGCAAGAACGATATTATCGTTCATCTTATCCACCTTAGGTGCACAAAAGTTTTCTCATGTTCGAGATGTTCATACTTAGTCGGGAATCCGAACCAAAACAATCTGGTTGGATACAATAAAGTTCTATCTTGTTCAACAATATTTTAAGTTTGTGTCTAGCCAAATCAATTAGCTTAGACGGCTTTTAAGTCAACGTAAACATACTGGAAATCAATAGGTATGTATCAACATGTGATTAAATACAATGATTATCTAAGTGGGGACACTTGTATAACAATATTTAGAAACTAACGAACATAATAAATATCTGGATTATGCACTAATACTATGTTGAGCAATAATGATCGGATAATTTAAGAACTTGTATGAATATGAATAATTGGATATATAATCTATAATAATAGAGTTAATAATCTGGCACAATAATATGATTCTAAAACATTCTTACTCATGTCCATTGCATAAAGGAAATGCAAAGTTAGGATACTTGCCTGAGCTGCTGCTTACAATAACGCAACTTAGTTTTATCTTATACCGAAACCTATCATTAATAAGATCATTCGTTTGATTAGAATATTATATTATATCACATAGTACTGCTATTTGCAGTCAACACATAACCTAATCACATTGTTACATAGTTTAACAGTCATTGGTTCACAAACAAACACTAATCTAGTCAAATTATATAAGTCTAGATCAATTTTTGAAATATTTCGGTGTACCGACGGCTTTATCGGGTAATTATCGAGTCTAAAACTCTATTCTGTAGTACAATATTCGATTGGATAATTTAAATATCAGTCATATTATCTTTCATAGCCTTATAATAATTTTTAAATAATTATTATAATTTATCACAATTTTTAAAACACTGAAATCATTATAAAATGATTTAAATATTAAATAATTCTATTATCATTAAGTCTGTCGCTAAAGCCCTTTGGCGACAGTAAGTGTCGCCTTAGGTGTTCTTGAGAAACCCAGAACCTTCATAAGCAGTTTTCGAGGGGGCATGTTTGACCATGATTAAATTCCAACCTATGATGTTTCTAGCCAAGGTAATAATCACAACATGTAGTATTAATGTAATACTACAACTTTATAACAATATCTGGGACAGATCATAACATAGATGCAAGATATAAGGATTTGAACTCATTGTCAGACCTGTTCTTGGTTTTCTGGGTTACCCCAGAAAAACCCAAGACAGATCTTAGGTACCACTTTTGGGTTTCCACAACTTGATTTCCCGGTAAGGTTTTGGTGGATTAAGGGTTTCAGATTGTAGTACTAATGTCGAGGAAGCGATCTATTACACTTAATTAGTCTAAATACATCACACCCACCAGATCTAAGCCGGTCAAACCTTGTCAGAGCCATGTTCTTGATTTTCTAGAATTTCCAGAAAACGCACATCATGTTCATACTGCCTACTTTGACCGTTTATTACTTTTATCATGTTTGTCATTTGGGTGATATAAAGGCTTTAATCCGTGGTCAATATAACATATTATAACAATGATACAATAAAGCATACAAATTAAGTAACACAAGATAGATTGGGTCTCAAGAACAAGCTGTCAGACCCATCTGGGTAACTTCTGGGTTACCCAGAAACAGAAACTGAATGGTTAACACATTTTGACCGATTACTACCTCCTATCCATTGCTTCCTAAGGTTCAAGAGTGTGCTGGACTTGTAGTCCTCATGTCATACTATAATATAGATACCCTTATACATCATAATAGCTTGATAGCAGCGAGATCAAGGCTGGTCAAAGTCACTGCCAGAACACGTTCTTCAGTTTTCTGGGTTTCCCAGAAAACTGATTTCGTGTTCGGTCAATTACCTTTGACCGTGAATAACTTTTGATATACATGTTCAATGGTCATGAAACCACTTTCAGAATACTAACAACATTACAGACAACAACTTTAAACCTTTAAAACACCAAAACAATAATTAGAAAAAGATCTAGGAGACCTGGCATTCGGTTGTCAAACACAAATTCCAGTTTTTCCAAATTTTGAAAAATAACAAATCCGAACCTCTAGATGTTATGGATCTAACATCTAGCAACCCAGATCACTTTGTTAGACTCCATACAACATATTTAACACAAACAACTTAACATCTAACACAAGATTAAAGATCAGATTTAATTTAGGTTTCATACCTTTTTATGAACAAGTTCTTGATTCAGGGCTTATGATCTGTTAAAGGAATTCGTGGGGCTTGTTTTGTGACTGATCTAGCAAGGCAATTTCGTGGGTTTGAGCTTGAGAGAGTTTGGTTGGGTGTTGGTTGCACAAATGAGTAAATAATGCACTTTCTCTCTCTTAATCATTATCTAATCTTTGATGTAATGTATTTGGATGCTAATAATGGCTGATGTGCTGGTGTGTTGTAGCTCATAGCTAGGTTAGGGAAATGATTTGGCAAGATTTTGCTATAATTCAAGGTACTTGAATCTAGGGTTTAATCACTAGATTTTAAACCTTAAAGTTTCTCAATTAATTTCTAGGGTTTGAAAAATTAAAATTAAAGTGTAATAAAATTTTAATTAAAACACACCAATTAAAATTAGGGTTTTAAATAGAAATTAGGGTTCCTTAATATTATTAAGGTTCCAAAATTAACAATTCAATTTACTAAAATAATAATTAGGGTTTCTAATTTTAGCAATTAGGGTTCTAATTAGCAAATTAGGGTTTTCAAATATTAATTAGGATTTTTAAATATTAATTAGGGTTTTCCTAATTAACAAAAATTCAATAATATGCAACATAATTCATATAACACAATTTTTGACGGATCTTAAATTTTAGTTTTGAGTTTCCAATTATGGTTTATGACAGTAATACTAGGGTTTGTCGTGATACACCATAATTGACTAACCAATATCAGTCTACACATATACTGTATATATTTATAACACTCAAAAATAATATTATATTTAATATAATATTATTGTTCTCATTCATTGCTTAAATTCCAAAATTAGGGTTTGGATTCCATATCCCATTTATCTTTCATATATAACATTATTAATTAAGTTAAAATAATTAACTTAAATAATTTGAACAAAATTTCGTGTAATAAAATAATATAATTATTATAATAATTCTATAATCATTTCATATATTATTTAAATAATACAAAAATCATATTTTCATGGAAAATAAATAATAAAGACATTTTTACTATAAAATTAATTATTATAAGAATATACTTTATAATGATTAACAATTCCAAAATAAAATTATTTGAAATTATTCATGTAATAAATAAATTTTATTTATCACATATATACATACATATTACTTGGCACATATTTCTATCTTTAAAATAATAATAATAAAAATTTATATGCAAAATTTCTCATTTATTTATATAGACAATATCGGGTTATTACACCATGTCATTTCTTTGGTTTGGAGTAAGGTCTGTACCAATCTCAATTTGTTCGGGATTTTATGAGGTTCCAAGGTTAATAGAGGTGGTTTGATCAAGATTTGGCTTGGGTTTGTCTTCGACCCATTCTTTGATCTCCTGAGGTATCTCATAGTCCTCTTGTTCAATCTCCATCAAGTTAGAGTCCAACTTTACATCAAAGTTGCAGTCCTTGTGAAGAATAGTAACCTCATCAACAAATTTAGGCACATCTATCTTTAGAGTCCTGAAACAAAATGCTTTCACTTAATATATGAAACTGTTTAATCATACAAAGTGTTAACATGAAATGAGAAAAATAACTGCTAATATTGTATAGCAAATGTAAGCAGTTATTGCTATCTATAGGGTAGAGGGAGTTTCTGCCCTTTTTACCCTTATCGGCAAATGTAAGGAGTGTTGCTCCAATTAGCAAGGGTCAAGTCCTGATGGACAACTATGATGAAAGGGCTATTATCGTCCTCCTTCTCTTGAATGATGACCATGATGTCAGGACAGTCATCATCTGAGATGTCTCTATTCATACCCTTCGTATGGACCAGTACGCGTATGTTTGATAAATGTCTCTTTATCTCTTGTTTGCGTCTTTGATTTCTTTCCTCCTCCTATGGGTCTGGAATCAGAACTTCCTTTCCTTTAAACATTCATAGTCTACTCCCAAGTACCAAACTTAATTTACATATGCATCAAAGTCTACTCCCAGGTCCGTGACCTTTAAACATTCATTACATCATAGATAATAAGTATCATTGTCTTAATAAACTTTAACTATTACACAAAATATTATAAAATTCATTCGAACAGCTTTCCTTTCCCTTTGTTCTTGCCTGATCCTTCGGGTTGATCACACTTAGCTGGAAATATTTAAATTTAAAGTAAGAATGAGCATTTGATTGCCCATCAAGTAATAACAACAATAGATATTAGCTGAAAGAATTAAATGTTTTCTTTGAATGACGCTTCTATAATCTAATCAACATTCTGAAGTAATTTGAACCAATAATAACAACATATCAATTCTATATCAAATTTTGAAACTACGTCTTCGACTATAACTGGAGATTAGTCGACAGACTATGAACATTATTTTTTTTCTATTTTCAAAAAGGTTAAACATAACTTCATCTGTAAACCGTCATAACTTACAGGCACAGGGGTGATCAGCACGTTATGCCCTGTATTGATCAATACTACATGCAAGAACAATATTATCGTTCATCTTATCCACCTTAGGTGCAAAAAAGTTTTCCCATGTTCGGGATGTTCATACTTAGTCGGGAATCTGAACCAAAATAATTTGGATGGATACAATAAAGTTCTATCTTTTTCAACAATATTTTAAGTTTGTGTCTAGCCAAATCAAATAGCTTAGACGACTTTTAAGTCAACGTATACATACTGGAAATTAATAGGTATGTATCAACATGTTATTAAATACAATGATTATCCAAGTGGGGACACTTGTATAACCATATTTACAAACTAATGAACAGAATAAATATCTGGATTATGCACTAATACTGTGTTAATAAACAATGATCGAATAATTTAAGAACTTGTATGAATATGAATAATTGGATATATAATCTATAATAATAGAGTTAATAATCTGGCACAATAATATGATTCTGAAACTTTCTTTCTCATGTCCATTGCATAAAGGAAATGCAAAGTTAGGATACTTGCCTGAGCTGTTGCTTACAATAACGCAACTTAGTTTTATCTTATACCGAAACCTATCATTAATAAGATCATTAATTCGTTCAATTAGAATAATATATCATATCACATAGTACTGCTATTTGCAGTCAACACATAACCTAATCACATTGTCACATAGTTTAACAGTCATTGGTTCACAAACAAACACTTATCTAGTCAAATTATATAAGTCTAGATCAATTTTTGAAATATTTCTGCAAAATTTAAATGACTTTATCGGATAATTAACGAGTCTAAAACTCTATTATGTAGTTCAATATTCGATTAGATAATTTAAATATCGACCATATTATCTTTTTCATAGCCTTATAATAATTTTTAAATAATTATTATAATTTATCATAATTTTTCAAACACCGACATCATTATAAAATGATTTAAATATTAAATAATTCTATTATCATTAATGTTTAATTAATATTAAACTAGTAATGAAACTGAATACCAAAATATTAAAGTTATTTATAATAACTCTAAATACTTTTAAAGTATTAATATTACCCTTAAATATTTTTTAAAACATTTTAAAATCATTTTAAGTAATTACCATCAAAATATTAAAGCCGTTAATTATAACTTAAAATATTTTAATTCATTTATATCCTTTTTAATTGATTTTTTAAATCAATAAAATCATTTTAATTTATTTATTCAATATAATTATGAAATAAATCAAATATCATTAATATAAAATTATTAATGAAATTTACCTTTAAATATCAAAAGTTATATTTTATAACTTAAAATATTTTAAAACTATTTATTTTCATTTAAAATGATTTTTATAATATTAAAATCATTTTTAATTAATTTATTTAATATAATTATAATATAAATCTAATATCATTAATATTAATTAATTAATGAAACTTATCTCAAAATATTAAAAGTTATGTTTAATAACTTAAAATATTATTAAATAGGTTATTATCATTTAAAATGATTTCTAATACAATAAAATAATTTTAATTAATTTAATTAATGCATTTATTAAATAAATTAAATTCCAATAATATCCAAATAAATATTAATATTTATGAAAAATATGTCAAATTATTAAAAGTTAATTTTTATAACTTAAAATAATTTTTGTAATTTTTATAAATTATTTTCTATTTTTAAATGATTTTTAGAAATTAAATTAATTAATTTTTATAAGTTTGTCGCTAAAGCCCTTTGGCGACAGTAAGTGTCGCCTTTGGTGTTCTTGAGAAACCCAGAACCTTCATAAGCAGTTTTCGAGGGGGCATGTTTGACCATGATTAAATTCCAACCTATGATGTTTCTAGCCAAGGTAATAATCACAACTTGTAGTATTAATGTAATACTGCAAGTTTATAACAATATCTAGGTTAGATCATAACATAGATGCAAGATATAAGGATTTGAACTCATTGTCAGACCTGTTCTTGGGTTTCTGGGTTACCTAGAAAAACCCAAGACAGTTCTTAGGTACCAATTTTGGGTTTCCACAACTTGATTTCCCGGTAAGGTTTTGCTGGATTAAGGGTTTCAGATTGTAGTACTTTGTCAAGGAAGAGATCTACTACACTTAATTAGTCTAAATACATCACACCCACCAGATCTAAGCCGGTCAAACCTTATCAGAGCCGTGTTCTTGATTTTCTGGAATTTCCAGAAAACGCACATCATGTACATACTGCTTACTTTGACCGTTTATTACTTTTGTAACGACCCCAAAATAGGTCCATTCCATCCAACCCATTCTGAGTCGCCAAATATATGGTACAGAAAACAACTACAACTTTATTACAACAATTGTCGTGCAAAATACAACAACACATATGTTTGTGAGTTTGATACAAATATATACCAATCAGAAGTGTACGTCACAATGACACCTTACATAAAGGTATAGTCAAAACTGCTTTTAGAAATTAGAATCTTTGGGAAGTGCTCAAGGAAACCTTCTGCGTACATGGGAGGCCATGCTTTTAGGTTATGGTAGATATCATATGGCCACGTAATTATCCTTGGTTGACCTAATAGACCCTAAAGAAAAACAAGAAGATTACTATCGTATTCTTCCCAATGGTGAGTCTTCTCTTGACATATCATTATCTCCACTGTCTCTAATTGGGTATTATACTCCAAACAAACACCAAGATTATATAAGTAGTGCTTGTAAATATACTCGCAAAGTGGATGAGCACAACCATGTCTTATGATAACACGAGTTTGTATGTCATTAGACATCTTGTATGATAGTGACAAAACACCCTTCCAAGTTAAATTCACCTCACCCTCAACATCTATAGACCACCACTCTATTCCTCGCTATCCCCTCGACCCAAATACACTTTTATTACACAAAAGGAATTGTGAAACAAAAGGGTGAGCACAACTAGCTCAAGAAAGAATATTATGACTAAAGATAAATAAATTATCAATAGTCTTCATCAAGAATAAATCGTAGATTTAGAACATATGGTAGATGATAAAACTTTTCAACCATAGTTGCAATGAATGAGCAATCCATTAGAAGAGTCAAATAGACTATAAAGTCTATTATTCTTCTCCATGTTAAAAATCCACCAACAATATTTTATCCTCAGTAACATCAATCAACAGCCTTCCTTTCCACAATCATATGAATAACTCATAATCATAATTGTGATTCTAAATTCCTCTTCTCATCCAGACGAAGATAATTTTCATCACTTGTCTTTACCAAACATCAAAGATCATGGTTATACCAAATCACAGCCTGCTCATAATCATACTAATAAATTCATCTTTGCACCACGGGTCAAAGATATTCATCAACAGTTCATCTTTACACTACAAAGCAAAAGATATTCAACAACAGTCATCTTTGCATTACGAGCCAAAGATATTCATCAATAATTCATCTTTTTGCACTACAAAAAAAGATATTCAATAATAGGTCATCTTTGCATTACGAGCCAAAGATATTCATCAATAATTCATCTTTGCACTGTGGCAAAAGATATTCAACAACAAAATCTTTGCATTACGAGCCAAAGATATTCATCAATAATTCATCTTTTACTACAAAGCAAAGATATTCAACAACAGTCATCTTTGCATTACGAGCCAAAGATATTCATCAATAATTCATCTTTGCACTACAGGGCAAAAGATATTCAACAACAGTCATCTTTGCATTACGAGCCAAAGATATTCATCAATAATTCATCTTTGCACTACAGGCTAAAGATATTCAACAACAGGTTATCTTTGCATTACGAGCCAAAGATATTCATCAATAATTCATCTTTGCACTACAGGCTAAAGATATTCAACAACAAGTCATCTTTGCACAACGAGCCAAAGATATTCATATATCAAAGAAATACATAATCATTTCAGAAGTTATATAACAATAATTATAACCATGTTGATCAATTCACCTTTGCACTTAAGCTAAAAATATTCAATTGTAAATTCAATGGTTATGATCATACCACCAACAATTCAACTTTTGCACTCATCGGCCAAAGAGAACCTATGGTCACGATCATACCAATAATCTACCCATCTTTACACTCAAGTCAAAGAGAAATATCATCATTAGGGTTATAAGAATGTTATATAAAAATAATATAATCAAAACATGGTTTTAATTTCAAGAGTAAGATTCATAAATCAACGATAATTTGGTCAGAGAAGAAACCAATTTGTTGTGAATAGTACCCCGTATTCGTACATAGTCTCGTATATACGTGCGTAAGTAACCTCGACATAAAAAAAGATAAAGTTTCATAATAAAATTCATATCCATATTTATAACACCTTAACCCAAATGTTATAAATCACTTAGAAATTCATAATCTAATATTATTAATATTATAATAATATTTTAATCATTTCTCAAACTTATAAATAATTTAATCCAATTATTTACACTTTAATAATTAATGCATTTAATCATCTAAAATGCCAAACTCATAAGATTTCATCATCATTAACCAAAACCCTCATAAAAATCAGATATATCTCATATATGATTCTCAAGCCAATAAATCATATTTTCCAATTTTCTTACTTCACATAACATATTTAATTCATTTACTCATAACTAGAACATTTTCATGAAAAATACCAAATCAGCCTTCTAAAAATATTTCTTTTAAGGGATTTAGCATAAAATAGTCCCATATTGAACATATATTTTTCTCAAAATTTTAAATATTCATTTACTATTTTTCATATGGCTAAAACCACCTTAATATTTAAATATTTATCATAAATTGTACTTTTATCCAAAAATTCAAATTCACAGAAGTACAATCGATATTATATAGATGTACTCTCAATAAAAATTTCATCAATTTTGGAGTTAACCGCAAGAGAGTTATAAATAGTTACTTTTAAAATAGTCTTTTCTCATAAAATCCATAACTCCTAATCTATACATCCAAAAATACCTCAAAATAATCATAGTGGTGTAAAATTCAAGAATGATCAAAACATGGATACAATCAAAGCTAGTATCCGAATGGATATTTTAGACGAAAAAGAAGAAATTTTATTTTTCGATGAATAGTACATGCATACGTGAATAGTCTTGAGTATCGTGAATAGTGCTTAGTATATGTGAATAGTAACTCAACACCAAAAGATAGAAATTCCACAAAAAAACATTTTCACGCTTCATGAATAGTACTTTCATGAATAGTAACTCGTGAATAGTAACTCATGAATAGTAACTCGTAAATAAGAACTCATGAATAGTAACCCCGACATGAAAAAGTTCCAAATTTGATAAAACTTCAGATCAACATTTCAAAGATAATGATATTGAAGAAATAATATCATTACGAAAAAAATAATATCCTTACTATCCCTTACCTCAAAAGAGCGGCCTTCCATTTGGATATCTGATATGACTGAAGGAAACTTGCAGCGATGAATGAAAACTCACAAAGTATCTAAATACTTACAAAATACACTCAATAATCTAGAGAGAAAAGAGAAAAACTTGTTTCCGGTGTGATTTTCAATTCTAACTTAGCCTCTATTTATAAGAAAATGTTAGCCCGTACCAAGCGCACTTGACTTCTTTGCTTTACCGATGGCTTTACTCGCTACTATTGCCACCCACCACATTTGAAATAAAATTCAAGACATTTTTTTCACCAACCACAAGTGGGGCCCACCAATTCTAGAATTTTCCACCAAAATCATTTATAACCTAATTTCTCAATCACCACCTCTTAAAATTCATAATAAATTATACGCTCATTTTAATTCGTTCAAAATTTGTGGACATATACTCAACTTATGTATAACATATCCAAAAATTACAACGATCCAACGGTCGGATTAAATATTATAACTCACACAATAAAGTCAGTAATAACACCGATTTGATCTTTTAATACCTCCAATCCGACAAAATACAAATAAAACATCTCAAAGATTAATTCCTTCATTAATAACCACATAAATAAATCCATCATTTATATTCATATAAAATAAATATTTCCTTATCATATGAATCAATAATTAATTATTCACAAATAATATTACGAGAATCACAATAATGACAACCAGACGGTTCCTCAGAAAGAGGGGCTTTCCAATAAGGATTTCTCCTTCTTGGTATGATTAGGTGACCAAACCTCTCCTTGATGAGAACTTTCTAGACATTGCCAATAATACTATCTAATAATATTATTCAATAATATGAATTATTGATCCGATAATGGAAAATATTGTCAAAGATGACAATTATTGAACAATAATAATATAAAATTTCAACGCGTAGCAATTATTGAATCAATAAATAAAAATATTGAACGATAATTACTTGTAATAATTATTGAGTAGTGCCTTCTTACGTAAGGATCAATAATTGATGCAATACCGTGTCTACTTGTTCATCAACGCGTATTAGTGTGTTTTAACCAATTCCGGGTATTCCAACAAGATTATCAGAATTTACTTACGCCTGTTATTTATAAAAACTTAATTTTGTCGCTTTCTTCACCCGACGCTTATTACATTATGGGGCCCACAAATGGTCACGTGGTCGCATTTAATATTCCCCGATGCGAAAGAATATTCCACGACCAAACGAATATTCCCGACAACAATGAATATTTTATAACCACTTGTGTATTTTGAAAAAATTCATATATCACCCTTAACTTTAACTTTTATCAATTTAACCATTTACCTAATAGTAATTATAAGAAAAATTGAATACTTTTATTTCATAAAATTCGGGGTCTTACAACTTTGATCATGTTTGTCATTTGGGTGATATAAAGGCTAGAATCTGTGGTCAATATAACATATTATAACAATGATACAACAAAACATACAAATCAAATAACACAAGATAGATTGGGTCTCATGAACAAGCTGTTAGATCCATCTGGGTAACTTCTGGGTTACCAAGAAACAAAAACTGAATGGTCAACGCATTTTGACCGATTACTACCTCCTATCCATTGCTTCCTAAGGTTCAAGAGTGTGCTGGACTTGTAATCCTCATGTCATACTATAGATACCCTTATACATCATAACAGTTTGACAACAGCGAGATCAAGGCCGGTCAAAGTCACTGCCAGAACACGCCCAGAAAACTGATTTCGTGTTTGGTCAATGAACTTTGACCGTGAATAACTTTTGATATACATGTTCAATGGTCATGAAACCACTTTCAGAATACTAACAACATTACAGACAACAACTTTAAAACTTTAAAACACCAAAACAATAATTAGAAAAAGATCTAAGAGACCTGATATTCGGTTGTCAAACACAAATTCTAGTTTTTCCTGATTTTGAAAAATGACAAATCCGAGCCTCTAGATGTTATGGATCTAACATCTAGCAACCCAGATCACTTTGTTAGACTCCATAAAACATATTTAACACAAACAACTTAACATCTAACACAAGATTAAAGATCAGATTTCTTTTAGGGATCATATCTTTTTATGAATAAGTTCTTGATTCAGGGCTTATGATCTGTTAAAGGAATTCGTAGGGCTTGTTTTGTGACTGATCTAGCAGGGCAATTTTGTGGGTTTGAGCTTGAGAGAGTTTAATTTTCTCTATTTATTATTTTGAAATAGTAAGGGTTGATTTGATTAATGTGAATAGTTATGGGTAAAATACGCAAATATTTCAAAATAAGCAAGTGGTTATAAAATATTCATTGTTGTCGGGGAATATTCGTTTGGTCGTGGAATATTCTTGCTGTCAAGGAATATTCATACGACGGCGCAGTATTTTGTGGGCCCCATAACGGAAAGCGATTGGATGAAGAAAACGACAATTATAAGTTGTTTAAAAATAACAACGTAGTTGTTACCGTTAATACTGTTAAACTACTCGGTGGTTAAAACACAGTAGCACACGGTATTGCACCAATTATTGATTCTTACGTAAGAAGGCACTACTCAATAATGGTTACAGTAATTACTGTTCAGTATTTTATTGATTTAATAATTGCTGCGTTGATATTTTATATTCATTTGTTTCAATAATTGTCATTACACAGTATTTTTCATTATCGAAGCAATAATTCATATTATCTGAATAATATTATTAGATAACATTATTGGCAATGTCTAGAAAGTTCCTGTCTAAGAAGAGGTTTGGTCACCTAATTGCGCGCCATAAGGAGAAAATTCTTATTGAAAGCCCCTCTTCCTGGACTACTCGTTTATCAATATTGTGATTCTCGTAATATTATTTGTGAATAATTAAATATTGATTCATATGATGAGGAAAATATTGATTTTATGTGGATATAGATGGAGAAAAATTTTAATGTGACAATTGTTGAAAATTGAAATTTTATCTTTTTACGATAAGATAATTCATTTAAATGTATTATTATATTTTAATAATATAATAATGGTGATATTTTTACAACGAATGTTGGATATATGAGTATACGAGGAGGAAGAGTATTTTTGTTGCAATAAATGTTTAAAACATGTTAAACATGTGTGGTGGACCCCATTTATTGATTTGAAATTTGATTATAAATTTAATAAAATCGCCTCGTTTATGGATTTCGGTCAATTTTGTTTGGAATTTGGAAAAACTTTCTTCTGTAAAGTTGTAGAGAATTGAATTTCCTATAAAAAAGTCATGAGATTCAATTTTCTGATAAAAGGGCTATTTATTATGAATTATTGAAGTTTCAAGTTCAAAATAATTGATTTTTGGAAGTTTTAATTATTTTTATTTAGAAAAACGTTTTTATTGTTTTTGGCACATGTGTGGCTGAAGTTTGGACCAGATTTGTGTGCGTAGGAAATTTGATTATATATATTATTATTATATTAAATTTTCTCGCTTTGGTGTTCTAAGATTTCCTATAAATAGGGTGCTTAGGTTAGAATTGAAAATCACACCGTAAGCTGAAGTTTTCTCTCTATATATTATCGAGCGTATTCTTGTGAGTATTTTGAGTATACTTTGAGTATTGCTATACTGATGCAAGTTCAAGTCATAACCTATATCCTGTGTTTTCAACTAAAATCTTGTCTTTCGAGGTAAGGGATATTATTTTTTTGAAGTAATGATATTATTTCTTCAATATCATTATGTTGAAATATTGATCTGAAGTTTTATCAAATTTGAAACTTTTGGTGTGAGAAGTCTTTATTCACGTATACGACACTATTCATGAATACTGAGACTATTCATCGAAAAATGAAAAATTTTCTTTTCGTCTGAAAATATCTATTCTCGAATACTAGCTTTGATTGTATCCATGTTTTGATCATTCTTGAATTTTACACCACTGTGATTATTTTTGAGGTATTTTTGGACGTGGATAAAACAAAGTACTGAATCCTTAATCCTTAATCCTTGTCATTTTGTTTCACTTTGGATTCGCTTTCTTTAAAAATATTTTTCATCATCTTCGATCTTAATTGATGATATTATGGAATATCTTTGGTCCAGTAGTCAAAAGATGAATGATTTCTGAAGAATATCTTTGGCCCATAGTGCAAAGATGAGCAGTGTTTAGATGAACATGACCAATCGATGAATATCTTTGGCCTCAGAGTGCAAAGATGAATATTTGATTCCGATATATATTGATTGTTATTACAGGATAAAAGATGAGACGATGAACTTTTAAATTCATACATAGAAGATAGTAGTTTGCATTCTCTACTTAACTCTTCTAATGAATTATTATTTCATTGCGAATATTGATTTAAAATTTGTTGTCTATTGTATTCTATTAGATTTTTCCTGTTGAAGACTAACGATAATTTGTTGTATATTATCTTAGTCATAATATTCTTTATTGGGCTAGTTGAGCTCACCCTTTTCCTTTTTGTTCCATTTTTCTTCTCGGGAGGCGAGAATATAGCGAGATGCAGTGTGGGGTATGGAATGAAAGTTCTAGAGAGAGTTGTTTAGTAGTCCTCACCATTTTTGTAAAATAATGTATCAATAATCGTGATGAGGATTTATTTGAGTATAGATATTGTCTAAAAAGATAATATTTGTATTCAAACTCACGCTTTCTTTGTTGTAATAATAAAGTTGTAGTTGTTTACGTACCATGTATTGACAACTCGAAATGGGTGATGTATACCTATTTTGGGGGCGTCATGCGGTTGGTATCGTAGCTAAGGGATATGATCTCTGGTAGAGATCGGGAATAGAATTAGGAGGGAGAGACGAGTAAATCCTTCGCTAGTGTGTCCTACCTAAGCTTATTTGTTAGTTGGTCAAGATATATATAAGGATATTATGTGATATATTGATTTCCTTAATTAACCCTTATTTTATGACAATATTTGAGAATGTCGTTGAGAATATTAACAATGGAAATGAGATCGAGGAGACGCTTTGTACTCACCAACGAGGAGAACGTGCAACAGTGACAATGTTCCTCCTGTGAACAACACCACCGAAAGCGATGATGATGAACGAGGCGATGTTTAGAAGCTTTTTGCGGTTCATGCAAAAAATCGCATTTAGGAGACTCGTGTTCAAAATACTGAGGAGAAAATGATAGCAATTCAAGGGTTGTCACAACCAAAGCGATTCAATGAGTTGGGACCACCGAATTTAAGGGAAAGCGAGATCCGATCATGGCGGAAACATGGGTCAAGCAAATTACCAAGATATTCGATGTCTTGGGATGCGGAAGAGAAACGAAGGTTCCATTCGCCACCTTTTATGTTCCGTGGTGAGGCGGACTATCGGTGGGAGTCTCAGAAGCGTACTCCATCCAAATTACACTCAACATGTCTTGGGAGACGTTTGAAACTATTTAATGACATGTGAGACCCATTTTATCAATAAAGATTTAAATTTTGTCGAAATAATTTTTAATATTATGGTGTGAATTTGAGATAATATTATAGTTGTGGGTAGTATTTATAAATTTTGCAAAGTATGCAGTGGTTATATTATATTCGATTGGTGGGAATATTAGGTTTAGCGAGGGAATATTAAATACAACGGCTCAATCATTGGTGGACCCCACAACGAAATTATTGTCGGATTGAAAAGCGACAAAAATATTTTATTGAAATAACGGCGGAAGTTTTACAAGTAGTGAGTTCTTGTTGAACTACTTTCGGTAGTAAAAGTACGATGTCGTGTGGTTGCATAGTAGCACACGGTATTGATTATTGATGCTTATGTGAGAAGTCACTCGGTTTGATTCCATTATTATCGATTAATAATATGAATTATTATAGCGATAATGACGTTTTGTTTTATTATTATTATTAACGTAATAAAAGCGAAACATCTTTTATATAAAATAGAATACTTTATTAAAGTTATTACATAAATAGAATATATTATATTTTATTATGCATAGTGTTGCGTAGTGTTTTTGCATAGTGTTTTGCATAGTATTGCATAGTGTTTGCATAGTAAAATGTTTTATATAAATAGAATATATTATATTTTATTTAAAAGATTTTTCTTTAAATATGGATAGTCGAGTTAAAAGTAAATCAATACTGGATAGTTCATGGATTAGTTCTTATGCATTCCATTTTCCTATAAATAGAAGCTCATTCCTTCATTATTTTCTTACGAATTCATTGAAACTCTAGAGAGAAAATTATAGAGAGAAGCTATAGAGAGAAAATTATAGAAAGAAGAAGAGTATTACGCTACTTCACTACTTCATATTCAGGTTCTTTTACGGTAAGGGGTTATTCTTTCTTCTTGAAGAAACTTACATTATTCCATTCATTATTATTACATTGGAATAACTTTTGTAAAAGTGGCATACCCTATATATAACTTTGTATCTGTGCAGCATACCTATACTTGGTGAAATCCTTATATTATTCCATTGCTTATTATTACATTGGAATAACTTTTGTATCTGTGATTTACCTATACTTGGTGACATTCTTCTATTATTACATTGGAACATCACATGCATGTGTTTTACACCTAACTGGTTCCGATTTTATTATTACATTGGAACATCACATGCATGTGTTTTTGCAGACTGGTTCCGTCTTTATCGATTCATTTGGAATATCCTATCATGTGTGTTTACACCGGATCAGTTCCATCTTTATTATTACATTGGAACATCACATCGGTGTGAATTTCACGACACAGTTCCGTTATTATTATTCTATTGGAATAACACATACATCTGGCAATCTGCGTGCATGGTGATTTCTTTTGTTATTCCATTCTTTATTATACCCAGTTGGTTAAAACTTTGACTTCTATACTCCATGAAATTAGTAGAATATCCTTGATATTTGCGTTTCATCCGATATCTTTTCATGGAAATATTCTTGATCATTCTTGAATTTTACTCTCTGAAAGCGATTATCATGTTGACAATTTGGGCGTTAATAATTCATGGATTAAATAATTCTTGAACTTGTTTTATTGAATTACTATGTCATTGTCATCATCCTCATGTTATATTATGTTATCTTTGGCTTACGTGCGTAGATGAACTTAGTATGATTATGACCGAGGATCATTCGGTATAATCATGACTTGATATAAATGATGTGACAAAAGTCCTCGATGGCACATAATGCGATGATGGATAGTTTTGGTATGATTATGACCGGGGGTGATTCGGTATAGTCATGACCATTGATAATTTGATGAAAATCCTTGGCCAGTAGTGCGAGGGGATGATTAGATGTGGTGGTTTATTTATTAAAATTTGAGTCTCGTGATAAAAATTGATGAAAACCTTTTAAAACCTAAAAGATAGTAGACTTTATTCTCTACTTGACTCTTTTAATGGATTGCTTATTCATTGCTGATTAAACGGTTTGTCTATTGTATTTTATCGGTTTAACATTTGTTGAAGGCTAATGATAATTTATTACGCATTATCTTAGTCATAATATTTCTTCTTGGGCTAGTTGAGCTCACCCTTTCTTTCATTTATTCTCTTGAAAATGAGAACATATTTGGAGACGAGTCGGGGAGCGAAGTAATGGTCGAGAGGATAGCATTAGTAGTCCTCACTATTACGTGAAATAGTGTGATAATAGTTGTAATGAGGACTCCTTTTGAGTTTGTATAATATCTAGTAGACAATATTTGTATTCAAACTCACGATTTATGTCGTATTATACCTGACGAGTTAGGTTAGTAAAGTTGTATTTGTTGTATTTGAATTTATGTACCATGTAAGTGGCGACCAAGATGGGTGGCGTATACCCTAATTTTGGGGGCGTCACGGTTGGTATCGAGCTTAGGATATGATCCTGGGCTGAGATGTGAGATAAGAGCTAGGAGGGGAGAGACGGGGAATTCCTTCGCTAGTATGACCTACCTAAATTTATTTGGTATTTAATTGGTCGGTCAGAGTATAGGGATAATATGTGATATGTTAATTAACCCTTATTTTGTGACAGTGTTTGAGAATGACATCTGAAAATGCTAAGATAAGCAATGAAGCACATGAGAGTGTTGATTCAGCTCAAACAAAAGGTAACGACCAACAACACGATAATAATCATCTTTGGTGGCAATTTATATCGAAACAATGATAACCATCGTGGGGAAATTATCATGCTAAATAATGGTAACCACTTGATTGGTAATCATGGCAAAGATAATAGAAGTGGAAATTTCAAGAAGAGAAGGTCATTTAGCTCGATTTTGTCGTATATAGTGAAGTCAAGTCCAGTTGGGATAGTGGCACCAAAGGCGGATCTGACAAAACAAAAATCGGTGGTTTTTTCGGAAGAAGCGTTTTTCGTGACTTCTCAAAAAGTGGGTAACTTAAGCGAAGTTAGCGCGGGTTAGTTAATTATAAATTCTTGCGAAGTCTATACCTTATTGAATCTGGGTTCTACCCATTCTTTTATCTCTCTTGCTTGCGTTCAGCGTTTAAATTTGACTCAGGAGAAATTAGACTTTGATTTATCTATTGAAACTTCGTTGGGAGAAACCTTCGTTACCTCCACTTGTTTATTAATCTTGTTGTTTCAAATAAACACTTTCACGTTACTGTCGATCTTATCTCTTTGAAAATACTTGCCTTTGAGGTAATTTTTGAAAACGATTGATTAACTACTCATTATTCTTTTTTTGTAAGGTTGTTAGCTTTCATATTCTAACCAACTTTGTTATCTGAATTCAAAGTAACCAAATCCTAAAGTTAATCATTTGTTATATCAAGCCATAAGTAAAGAGCCCGATCCTTTCGTTGTTGACTTCCTTGTGTGGAATGCACCGAAGCGGACTTTACGTGGCGACGTCATGAATGAAGATGGCAAGTTGATAGGTATCATTGTGAGGTCTTATCCGGGTTAAGGGATAGAAGTCATAGTTGGTATTAATGTGACGTCTTATCCAAGTCTTGGACGAGAGTAACTGATTTTGAATGATATTTCTATCATTAATAAATTTCTTGGCGTATTCTTGAAGACTTCTAGCCTACCTAGAGCGTGAAATCGAATTTTGTATTGACCCCGATCTAAAAAACCCATTTCTTAAACCCTCAAATATTTCTTCAACTAAAAGGATCATTTACGTGGATTATGATGAAAGTCATAATAAAAGTATAGAACTAATAAAAATCATGGGTATATGAAGTATTAGTAAGTTTTATGATGAGTTATGTTGGTTAGTATGTGAAAACATGAAAGTTTCTTAGAAATCACAAAGAGTTGAAAATCAGATTTTAGTGAAAAACGTAACATGAAATTCAATTGACCATATCTCCTATTATATTTTGAATTTTTGAATGTGGTCAAGTCCTAGAGTTAGATCTATGAGTTACCTAACTAATCCAAGTGGAATTACTGGAAAAGGTGTTGTAGATTTTTGTGTGGACTGATTTTAGCAAAGGAGTGCAAAGCTGCAAAAAAGCAAAAAAGCTTCTGCCATGATTTTAGAGGGCTGTTTCGGCCACTTAAATTATGAGAAAAATTCTGGCCTTTTGGGACATGAAAGTATATGGTATAAAGTATCTCCTGTCCAAAAATGAGCTCATTCTGACTTAAAATGAGCAAGTTATGACTATTTCAATATTTAGGTTTTTCCCGACGAAAAATGCTATAACCGGAGTTTTATAACTCCGATGACCATGAAATTTAAACTAAAAGCTCACGTTAACATGTGTAAGGTCCTGCCAAGATTTGGGAATTTTGGAGTTAAACTTGAGGTAGCTAATTTCTTAAGGAATTAATTAGAAATTGATTTTTGAAAATAGTAAATGAATTTTAAAAATTAAGAAAATATATTTTCATTATGGGACTATATTATGCTAAATCCCAGAAAAGAAATATTTTTGGGACTGATTTGGTATTTTCATGAAAATAGTTTAATTCTGAACATATGAGTTAAATATGTTATGTGAAGTAACAAAGTTGAAAATAGGATTTTATGGCTAGAGAATCCTATATAGAGTATATGCATATTTTTTTGAGAGATTTGATAATTGGTGATGATATTTTATGAGTATGGCATTTTGAATGATTAAATGCATTATATGGTAAAGCGTAAACAATTAAGATAAATTGTTTATAAATTTAAGAAGTGATTAAAATATTGTTATAATATTAATGATATTAGATTATGAGATTATTAAGTGATTGATAACATGGGGATATTCTTGAATCTGGATAAATTATATTATAAATGTTTAATATTTATCCTTTATCTCATTTGATTGATTCTTTATATCATTATCCTCGTGCTTATATTATTATGTTGAAAAAGTCATCATGGCACATGTAGTGCATAGATGGACTTGGTATGATTATGACCGAGGATTGTTCGGTATAATCATAATCGTAATTGAAAACACAATTATCTTTGGTAGTAGTGCATGGATAATTTGTGGTCGTGATACTAATGAATACACAATTATCTTTGGTAGTAGTGCATGGATAATTTGTGGTCGTGATATCTAATGAATACACAATTATCTTTGGTAGTAGTGCATGGATAATTTGTGGTAGTGATACTAATGAATACACAATTATCTTTGGTAGTAGTGCATGGATAATTTGTGGTCGTGATACTAATGAATACACAATTATCTTTGGTAGTAGTGCATGGATAATTTGTGGTCGTGATACTAATGAATACACATTATCTTTGGTAGTAGTGCTTGGATAATTTGTGGTCGTGATACTAATGAATACACAATTATCTTTGGTAGTAGTGCATGGATAATAATTGTGGTCGTGATATCTAATGAATACACAATTATCTTTGGTAGTAGTGCATGGATAATTTGTGGTCGTGATATCTTAATGAATACACAATTATCTTTGGTAGTAGTGCATGGATAATTTGTGGTCGTGATATACTAATGAATACACAATTATCTTTGGTAGTAGTGCATGGATAATTTGTGGTCGTGATACTAATGAATACACAATTATCTTTGGTAGTAGTGCATGGATAATTTGTGGTCGTGATAAATGAATACACATTATCTTTGGTAGTAGTGCTTGGGATAATTTGTGGTGGTGATACTAATGAATACACAATTATCTTTGGTAGTAGTGCATGGATAATTTGTGGTCGTGATACTAATGAATACACAATTATCTTTGGACGTAGTGCATGGATAATTTGTGGTCGTGATACTAATGAATACACGATTATCTTTGGTAGTAGTGCATGGATAATTTGTGGTCGTGTTACTAATGAATACACAATTATCTTTGGTAGTAGTGCTTGGATAATTTGTGGTGGTGATATTAATGAATACACAATTATCTTTGGTAGTAGTGCATGGATAATTTGTGGTCGTGATACTTAATGAATATCCTTGGCACATGTAGTGCGGGGATGATTCGATGATATGAATTAATTATTGAAATGAGTCTCGTGAATGAAATATTAATTCATGGATGTGGTAAAAGTCATCTTTGGTAGTAGTGCATTGATAGACTTGGTATGATTATGACCAAGGATTATTCGGTATAATCATGGCCGTAATAATTGAAAACACGAATATCCTTGGCGATTAGTGCATGGATAATTAATGGTGTGATGATACTATTAAGTGAGTCTCGAAGATTATTGGTTTCTGATTGTATATCTTTGGCTTTGTAGTGCAAAGATGAATTGTTAATGAATATCTTTGGCGGGATTTCAAAGATGAATTTAATATTTTTAAACGATAAAGGTATTCAAGGTATCCTCATCTCTTTATCATACCAGTCGTACCCCCTAATTTCGAGGCGAAAATTCCATAAGGAGGGAGATTGTGAGACCCCAGTTTTATCAATAAAGATTTAAATTTTGTTGAAATAATTTTTAATATTATGGTGTGAATTTGAGATAATATTATAGTTGTGGGTAGTATTTATAAATTTTGCAAAGTATGCAAGTGGTTATATTATATTCGATTGGTGGGGAAATATTCGGTTTAGCGGGGAATATTAAATACAACAGCTCAATCATTGGTGGACCCTAGCAAAATTATTATCGTCGGATTGAAAAACGACAAAAATATTTTATTGAAATAACGGCGGAAGTTTTCTGAGTAGTTCTTGTTGAACTACTTTCGGTAGTAAAAGTGCGATGTCGTGTGGTTGCATAGTAGCACTACGGTATTGATTATTGATGCTTATGTGAGAAGTCACTCGGTTTGATTCCATTATTGTCGATTAATAATATGAATTATTATAGCGATAATGACGTTTTGTTTTATTAAGTATTATTATTACGTAATAAAAGCGAAACATCTTTTATATAAAATAGAATACTTTATTAAAGTTATTATAAATAGAATATATTATATTTTATTATGCATAGTGTTGCATAGTGTTTTTGCATAGTGTTTTGCATAGTATTGCATAGTGTTTGCATAGTAAAATGTTTTTATATAAATAGAATATATTATATTTTATTTAAAAGATTTTTCTTTAAATATGGACCGTCGATTAAAATAAATCAATCTGAGATAGTTCATGGATTAATTACTTATGCATTCCATTTTCCTATAAATAGAAGCTCATTCCTTCATTATTTTCTTACGAATTCATTGAAACTACTAGAGAGAAATTATAGAGAGAAGCTATAGAGAAAATTATAGAAAGAAGAAGAGTATTATACTTCTTCACTTCTTACTTCTATATTGGGTTCTTTTTACGGTGAGGGTGTTATTCTTTCTTCTTCTTGAAGAGAACTTACATTATTCCATTCATTATTATTACATTGGAATAACTTTGTAAAAGTGGCATACCCTATACATAACTTTTGTATCTGGGCATACCTATACTTGGTGAAATCCTTATGTTATTCCATTGCTTATTATTACATTGGAATAACTTTTGTATCTGTGATTTACCTATACTTGGTGACATTCTTATATTATTACATTGGAACATCACATGCATGTGTTTTACACCTGACTGGTTCCGTTTTTATTATTACATTTGGAACATCACATGCATGTGTTTTTACACGGGACTGGTTCCGTCTTTATCATTACATTGGAATATCCTATCGTGTGTTTTACAGGATGCAGTTCCATCTTTATTATTACATTGGAACATCACATGGGTGTGAATTTCACACGACTTTGGTTAGTTATTATTATTACATTGGAATAACTTTGTCTGTCTGATACCGCATGCATGGTGATTTCTTTTGTTATTCCATTCTTTATTATACCCATTGGTTAAAACTTTGACTTATACTCCATGAAATTAGTAGAATATCCTTGATATTTGCGTTTCATCCAATATCTTTTCATGGAAATATTCTTCGGATCATTCTTGAATTTTACTCTACGAAAACGATATCATGTTGACAATTTGGGCGTTAATAATTCATGGATTAAATAATTCTTGAACTTGTTTTATTGAATTACTTATGTCATTGTCATCATCCTCATATTTATATTATGTTATCTTTGGCTTACGTGCATAGATGAACTTAGTATGATTATGACCGAGGATCATTCGGTATAATCATGACTTGATATAAATGATGTGACAAAAGTCCTCGATGGCACATAATGCGATGATGGATAGTTTTTGGTATGATTATGACCGGGGTGATTCGGTATAGTCATGACCATTGATAATTTGATGAAAATCCTTGGCCGTAGTACGAGGATGATTAGATGTGGTGGTTTATTTATTAAAATTTGAGTCTCGTGATAAAATTGATGAAAACCTTTTAAAACCTAAAAGATAGTAGTAGACTTTATTCTCTACTTGACTCTTTTAATGGATTGCTTATTCATTGCCAGATAAACCGGGTTGTCTATTGTATTTTATCGGTTTAACACATTTGAAGGCTAATGATAATTTATTACGCATTATCTTAGTCATAATATTTCTTCTTGGGCTAGTTGAGCTCACCCTTTCTTTCACCGTTCTCTTGAGAAATGAGAACATAAATTTGGGACGAGTCGGGGAGCGAAGTAATGGTCCGAGAGGATAGCATTAGTAGTCCTCACTATTACGTGAAATAGTGTGATAATAGTTGTAATGAGGACTCCTTTTGAGTTTGTATAATATCTAGTAGACAATATTTGTATTCAAACTCACGGTTTATGTCGTATTGTACCACCAGTTAGGTTAGTAAGTTGTATTTGAATTTATGTACCATGTAAGTGGCGACCCAAGATGGGTGGCGTATACCTAATTTTGGGGGCGTCACATTCTCATAAATTTTCTCTATTCAGATGTTGTTAATCGGGCTCAATTGTTAGAGCGAGATAACGAGTATGTTCAACCGAGGAACCATAACCGAGGATCGTACAGAGATAGTAGATCAATGTAATAATGATAACCAAATGAGAAAGAAATAGACGGACAAAATGGTAACCACTTTGGTGGTAATCATAGCCATGAAAATAGAAGAAGCGAGTCGAGGAGATTTTAAAAGAGGAGATTTAACAACGACCATGTGAAGACGACGGGCGTAAAAGAATCGGTTCTAAGGGAGGAGAACGACCACCCATATATGCTATAAATGCGAGAAAGAGGGACATATCACCAAACCGTCCCACAACAGCTCAAGGTATGCTATAATTGTGGAAAGGAAGGACATATCGCTCGAGATTATGAGTGCGAAAAACCTAGTTCAATGAGGGACGGTGACTCAAAAGATCGTTCCGAAAAAAGTCAAAGTCAACGATTCTGGAAGAGCGTTTGTTGTGATCGGGTCAAAATGCGAGGAACCCAAATGAGGTGATCACGGGTAAGCTATTTATAAATTCTTGCGAAGTTTATACCTTACTTGATACCGGTGCTACCCATTCATTTATCTCTCCGCATGTGCTCAACGTTTAAACTTGACTCGAGGAGAAATTAGACTTTGACCTATCTCATGGAAACTCCGTTAGAGAAACTTTCATCACATCCACTTTGCTTATAAATCTTGTTTGATTCAAGTTGGCACCATCACCTTACACATTGACCTTATCTCTTTAAAGATACTTGCTTTTGATGTGATTTTTAGGGATTGATTGGTTAACTACTCATCATACCAAAATTGATTGTTTTCGTAAGGTTGTTAGTTTTCATATTCCTAACCAACCCATTGTATGCAATTCAAGCAACTAAACCATTAAAATCAATCACCGTCATATCTAATCATAAAGCTATTCGTTTATTGAAAAAGCGGATGTCAAGCTTTCTTAGCCCATGTTATGGATTTGAATAAAGACACGTCAAGTTTGAATAATATTCTGTTTGTTATTGACTTTCTGACGTATTTCACGAAGAACTTCCCTGGTCTACCCCGAACGTGAAGTTGAATTCTTTATTGATCTTGAACCCGCACAAAGCCCATTTCTAAAACCCCATATCGAATGGCTCCTATTGAACTTCAGAGTTAAAGGTCCAACTACGAGAATTGTTGGACATCGGTTTCATTCGCCCTAAGTACATCTCCTTGGGGTGCTCTGTTTTATTCGTAAAGAAGAAGAAAGACGGAGTATGCGACTTTGTATTGACTATCGGAATTGAACCATGTCACCATCAAGAATAGGTATCCTCTACCTCGTATTGATGACTTGTTTGACCAATTCTGCAAGGCACAATTCTTTTCAAAAATCGATCTTCGCTCTGGATATCATCAATCAAGATTAGAACGAGGATATTCCAAAGACCGCCTTTAGAACTCCTCGATGGGGCATTATGAATTCTTAGTCATGTCTTTCGAATTGACTAATGCTCTCATGACTTTCATGGATATGATGAACCGAGTATTCAAGGAATATTTGGATCAGTTTGTTGTTGTCTTTATTGATTACATCCTCATATATTCCAAAAGTCGTGAAGATTATGAGCACCATTTGAAGCTGGTACTCCAAAGGCTTCGTGAAAACAAACTATATGCCAAATTGAAGAAATGCGAGTTCTGGCTTGAGGAAGTAGCATTTCTTGGGCACGTGGTGTCAAAACATGGAGTATCCGTGGACCCGGCAAAGATTGAAGCAATACAAAGTTGGGAGCAACCGAAGTCGGTGACCGAAGTACGTAGCTTTCTGGGTCTAGCTGGTTATTATCGGAGATTCGTGGAAGGGTTTTCTCGAATCGCTACTCCATTAACCCAGCTAACTTGGAAGGATACAAAATTCGTTTGGAGCGAAGAATGCGAGAAGAGTTTCCAAGAGCTTAAGAGGAGACTTATTTCGGCACTTGTTCTAACAATACCATCTGGTTCGGATGGATTTGTTATCTACAGCGATGCTTCAGGCAAAGGGTTAGGATGTGTTCTCATGCAACGTGGGAAAGTCATAGCCTATGCCTCGCGACAACTTAAAGAGTATGAGAGGAATTATCCTACTCATGATCTAGAGTTGGCAGCAGTCATTTTAGCGCTAAAGATATGGAGGCACTATCTATATGGGGAGAAAGTGGAGATATATTCAGACCATAAAAGCCTTAAATATTTCTTCACTCAAAAAGAACTCAAAATCGGCAAATGACGTTGGCTCAAGCTATTGAAAGACTACGACCACACTATTCAATACCATCCTGGAAAAGCGAACGTGGTAGCCGACGCTAGCGTTGAGTAGAAGATCATATGCGGAATGAGTGCTATGATGTCAAGTATACGACATAGAGCCAACTTTAATAGAAAAAGTTAAGGTTGCTCAAGCCACCGAATCTTGAGCGATGCGTGATGAAGAAAAAAGTACAAGAAGGAGCTATTCCTAAGCGAGAATTGATGAAGAAGGAATACTTGAGTCCACTCTAGACTTTGTGTTCCTAACGACTCGATTTGAAGTACAAGATTATGATGGAGGCACACAATACACCATTTGCAATCCATCTGGAAGTACTAAAATGTATCGTGATCTTCGACATACATTTTGGTGGAACAATATGAAGAGAGAGATTGCAAAGTTTATCTCAACGTGTTTAACTTGTCAACGTGTAAAGGCGAGCATCTAGTACCTAAGGGTCCGTTGCAAACCACTTGAGATTCTCGAAATGGAAGTGGGAACACATTACCATGGATTTCAATTCACGGGTCTTCCTACGGTTTCTCAAGGCATCAATGCTATTTGGGTTATTGTTGATAGATTAACCAAGTCTCGCTCATTTCTTGCCGATACGGAGACTTATTCCTTGAACGTCTTGCTAGTATGTACGTGAATGAGATTGTGAGGTTGCATGGCATGCCAGTATCCATAGTTTTGGATCGTGACCCAAGATTCACTTCAAGATTTTGGGTTAGCTTGCAAAAAGCTATGGGCACGGATTTGCGATTTAGTTTGGCATACCATCCCCAAACGGACGGACAATCAGAGAGGACTATTCAAACTCTTGAAGATCTATTAAGACTCTGTGTCCTAGACTTCAAGGGCAGTTGGGATAAGTATTTACCATTGGTGGAATTCTCCTACAACAATAGTTATCAGGCAAGTATAGGTGTGGCTCCATTTGAAGCATTATATGGACGAAAGTGTCGCTCTCCAATATGTTGGGATGAGGTGGGTGAAGCAACATTGTTGGGACCCGAAGTTAATACGTATGACTCAAGAAAAGATCCAAATGATTCGACAACGTATACAAACGGCACAAGATCGACAAAAGAGTTATGCGGATCTTCATCGAAAGGACGTGGAATTTAGTATAGGGGATCATGTATTGTTGTGAGTTTCTCCATGGAAGGGAGTTACAAGATTTGGGAAGAGAGGAAAGCTCAATCCACGATTTATTGGTCCATTTCAAATTCTTGACCGAGTAGGAAATGTAGCCTATAGACTCGCGTTACCTCCGAGTATGTCTCGTGTTCATAATGTGTTTCACATATCTGTACTTCGTAAATATGTGAAAGACCCGAACCACGTTATAGAGTTAGAACCGGACGAGATAGCCAAGACTTAACGTATGAGGAGGTACTGTCAAGATCTTGGATAGGAAGGAGCACGTCCCACGCCAAGAAAGGTCATACCACAAGTTAAAGTTTTGTGGAGGAATCATGCTATAGAGGAAATGACACAGGAATTGGAAAGCGGAAATAAAAGCGAGGTATCCTCACCTTTTCAAACACCAGTGCGTCGTGACGTCAATTTCGAGGATGAAATTTCATAAGGAGGGGAGGTTGTAAGACCCCAACTTATTATTAATGAAATTTAATTTTCTCTATTTATTATTTTGAAATAGTAAGGGTTGATTTGATTAATGTGAATAGTTATGGGTAAAATACGCAAATATTTCAAAATAAGCAAGTGGTTATAAAATATTCATTGTTGTCGGGGAATATTCGTTTGGTCGTGGAATATTCTTGCTGTCGAGGAATATTCGTACGACGGCGCAGTATTTTGTGGGCCCCATAACGGAAAGCGATTGGATGAAGAAAACAACAAATATAAGTTGTTTAAAAATAACAACGTAGTTATTCAAGATTATCTTGTTAAACTACTCTCAAATGGTTATAACACAAGAAGCACTACGCGGTATTGCACCAATTATTGATTCTTACGTGAAGGCACTACTCAATAATGGTTACGATAATTACTATTCAAAGATTTTATTGATTTAATAATTGCTTTGCGTTGATATTTTATATTGTTGTTGTTTCAATAATTGTCATTACACAATTTTTCATTATCGAAGCAATAATTCATATTATCCTAATAATATTATTAGATAACATTATTGGCAATGTCTAGAAAGTTCTCGCTTCAAGGAGAGGTTTGGTCACCTAATTGCTTGGCAAGATGAGGAGAAATTCTTATTGAAAGCCCCTCTTTCCTGAAACTGCTCGGTTGTCAATATTGTGATTCTCAGAATATTATTTGTGAATAATTAAATATTGATTCATATGATGATGAAAATATTGATTTTATGTGGATATAGATGGAGAAAATTTTTAATGTGACAATTGTTGAAAATTAAAATTTTATCTTTTCTCGATAAGATAATTCATTTAAATGTATTATTATATTTTAATAATATAATAATGGTGATATTTTTACAACGAATGTTGGATATATGAGTATACGAGGAGGAAGAGTATTTTTGTTGCAATAAATGTTTAAAACATGTTAAACATATCGGTTGACCCCATTTATTGATTGAAATTTGATTATAGCACAATAAAATCGCCTGGTTTATGGATTTCGGTCAATTTTTGTTTGGAATTTGGAAAACTTTCTTACGCAAAGTTGTAGAGAATTGAATTTCCTATAAAAGGTCGTGAGATTCAATTTTTTACGATAAAAGGGCTATTTATTATGAATTATTGAAGTTCAAAGCTTCAAATAATTGATTTTTGGAAGTTTTAATTATTTTATTAAGAAAAACGTTTTTATTGTTTTTGGCACATGTGTGGTGAAGTTTGGACCAGATTTGTGTGCGTAGGAAATTTGATTATATATATTATTATTATATTAAATTTTCGCTTTTTGGTGTTCTAAGCGATTTCTATAAATAGGGTGCTTAGGTTAGAATTGAAAATCACACCGAAAATCGAAGTTTTCTCTCTCATATTATCGAGCGTATTCTTGTGAGTATTTTGAGTATACTTTGAGTATTGCTATACTGGTGCAAGTTCAAGTCATAACCTATATCCTGTGTTTTCAACTAGAAATATTGTCTTTCGAGGTAAGGGATATTATTTTTTTCATAATGATATTATTTCTTCAATATCATTATGTTGAAATATTGATCTGAAGTTTTTATCAAATTTGGAACTTTTGGTGTCGGAGTTACTATTCACGTATACGGCACTATTCACGTATACGACACTATTCACGAATACGGCACTATTCATCGAAAAATGAAAAATTTTCTTTTTCGTCCAAAATATCTATTCTGGATACTAGCTTTGATTGTATCCATGTTTTGATCATTCTTGAATTTTACACCACTGTGATTATTTTTGAGGTATTTTTGGACGTGGATAAAATAAAGTACTTAATCCTTAATCCTTAATCATTGTCATTTTGTTTCACCGGATTCGCTTTCTTTAAAATATTTTCATCATCTTCGGTCTTAATTGATGATATTATGGAATATTTTTGGCCTGTAGTGCAAAGATGAATGATTTACAAGAATATCTTTGGCTAGTAGTGCAAAGATGAACAGTGTTTAGATGAACATGACCAATGATGAATATCTTTTTGCACGTAGTGCAAAGATGAATATTTGATTCGGATATATATATTGATTGATGTTACGAGGGATAAAAGATGAGCGATGAACTTTTAAATTCATACATAGAAGATAGTAGTTTGCATTCTCTACTTAACTCTTCTAATGAATTATTAATTCCATTACGAATATTGATTTAAAATTTGTTGTCTATTGTATTCTATTAGATTTTTCCTGTTGAAGACTAACGATAATTTGTTGTATATTATCTTAGTCATAATATTCTTTCTTTGGGCTAGTTGAGCTCACCCTTTTCCTTTTTGTTCCATTTTTCTTCTCGGGGAGGCGAGAATATAAATGAGTACAGTCGGGGTATGGAATGAAAGTTCTAGAGAGAGTTGTTTAGTAGTCCTCACCATTTTGTAAAATAATGTATCAATAATCGTGATGAGGATTTATTTGAGTACGAGATATTGTCTAGAAGATAATATTTGTATTCAAACTCACGATTTCTTGTTGTAATAATAAAGTTGTAGTTGTTTACATACAATGTATTGACAACTCGAATGGGTGATGTATACCTATTTTGGGGGCGTCACACTACACATATACTGTATATATTTATAACACTCAAAAATAATATTATATTTAATATAATATTATTATTCTCATTCATTGCTTAAATTCCAAAATTAGGGTTTGGATTCCATATCCGATTTATCTTTCATATATAACATTATTAATTAAGTTAAAATAATTAACTTAAATAATCTGAACAAAATTTCATGTAATAAAATAATATAATTATTATAATAATTCTATAATCATTTCATATATTATTTAAATAATACAAAATCATATTTTCATGGAAAATAAATAATAAAGACATTTTACTATAAAATTAATTATTATAAGAAAATACTTTATAATGATTAACAATTCCAAAATAAAATTATTTGAAATTATTCATGTAATAAATAAATTTTATTTATCACATATATACATACACATTACTTGGCACATATTTCTATCTTTAAATTAATAATAATAAAAATTTATATGCAAAATTTCTCATTTATTTAAATAGACAATATTGGGTTATTAAACCATGTCATTCCTTTGGTTTGGAGTAAGGTCCATACCAATCTCGATTTGTTCAGGATTTTATGAGGTTCCAAGGTTAAAAGAGGTGGTTTGATAAAGATTTGGCTTGGGTTTGTCTTCGACCCATTCTTTGATCTCCTGAGGTATCTCATAGTCCTCTTGTTCAATCTCCATCAAGTTAGAGTCCAACTTTACATCAAAGTTGCAGTCGTTGTAAAGAATAGGCACCTCATCAACAAATTTAGGCACATCTATCTTTAGAGTCCTGAAACAAAATGCTTTCACTTAATATATGAAACTTTTTAATCATACAAAGTGTTAACATGAAATGAGAAAAATAACTGCTAATATTGTATAACAAAAATAAGCAGTTATTGCTATCTATAGGGTAGAGGGAGTTTCTGCCCTTTTTACCCTTATCGTCAAATAGAAGGAGTGCTGCTCCAATTGCCAAGGGTCAAGTCCTGATGGACAGCTATGTTGAAAGGGCTATTATCGTCCTCCTTCTCTTGAATGATGACCATGATGTCAGGACAGTCATTATCTGAGATGTCTCTGTTCACACCCTTCGTATGGACCAGGACGCGTATGTTTGATAAATGTCTCTTTATCTCTTGTTTGCGTCTTTGATTCTTTTCCTCCTCCTATGGGTCTGGAATCAGGACTTCCTTTCCTTTAAACATTCAAAGTCTACTCCCAGGTACCAAACTTAATTTACATATGCATCAAAGTCTACTCCTAGGTACGTGACCTTTAAACATTCATTACATCATAGATAATAAGTATCATTATCTTAATAAACTTTAACTATTACACAAAATATTATAAAATTCATTCAAACAGCTTTCCTTTCCCTTTGTTCTTGCCTGATCCTTCGGGTTGATCACACTTAGCTGAAAACATTTAAATTTAATGTAAGAATGAGCATTTGATTGCCCAGCAAGTAATAACAACAATAAATATTAGCTGAAAGAATTAAATGTTTTCTTTGAATTACGCTTCTATAACGAATCAATAGTTGTGAAGTAAGGTGAACCAATAATAACAACATATCAATTCTATATCAGATTTTTGAAACTACGTACTGACTATAACTGGAGATTAGTCGACAGACTATGAACATTATTTTTCTATTTTCGAAAAGGTTAAGCAGAACTTCATCTGTAAACCGTCATAACTTGCATGCACGGGGGTGATCAGCACGTTATGCCCTGTATTGATCAATACTACATGCAAGAACGATATTATCGTTCATCTTATCCACCTTAGGTACACAAAAGTTTTCCCATGTTCAGGATGTTCATACTTAGTCGGGAATCTGAACCAAAATAATCTGGTTGGATACAATAAAGTTCTATCTTGTTCAACAATATTTTAAGCTTGTGTCTAGCCAAATCAAATAGCTTAGACGGCTTTTAAGTCAACGTATACATACTGGAAATCAATAGGTATGTATCAACATGTGATTAAATACAATGATTATTCAAGTGGGGACACTTGTATAACCATATTTATAAACTAACGAACAGAATAAATATCTGGATTATGCACTAATACTTTGTTGATAAACAATGATCGAATAATTTAAGAACTTGTATGAATATGAATAATTGGATACATAATCTATAATAATAGAGTTAATAATCTGGCACAATTATATGATTCTGAAACTTTTTTTCTCATCTCCATTGCATAAAGGAAATGCAAAGTTAGGATACTTGCACGAGCTCACGCTTCTGATAACGTGAACTTAGTTTTATCTTATCAAAAACCTATCATTAATAAGATCATTAATTCGTTCGATTAGAATAATATATCATATCACATAGTACTGCTATTTGCAGTCAACACATAACCTAATCACATTGTCACATAGTTTAACAGTCATTGGTTCACAAACAAACACTTATCTAGTAAAATTATATAAGTCTAGATCAATTTTTGAAATATTTCGGTGTACCGACGTCTTTATCGGGTAATTATCGAGTCGAAAACTCTATTCTATAGTTCAATATTCGATTAGATAATTTAAATATCAGCCATATTATCTTTCAAAGCCTTATAATAATTTTTAAATAATTATTATAATTTATCATAATTTTTCAAACACCCACATCATTATAAAATAATTTAAATATTAAATAATTCTATTATCATTAATGTTTAATTAATATTAAACTAGTAATGAAACTGTTGCCAAAATATTAAAGTTATTTATAATAACTCTAAATACTTTTAAAGTATTAATATTACCCTTAAATGATTTTTAAAATATTTTAAAATCATTTTTAAGTAATACCATCAAATTATTAAAGTCATTAATTATAACTTAAAATATTTTTTAATTCATTTATATCCTTTTTAAATGATTTTTTAAATCAATAAAATCATTTTTAATTTATTTATTCAATATAATTATGAAATAAATAAAATATCATTAATATAAAATTATTAATGAAATTTTATTTTAAATATCAAAAGTTATATTTTATAACTTAAAATATTTTTAAACTATTTATTTTCATTTAAAATGATTTTTATAATATTAATTCATTTTAATTAATTTATTTAATATAATTACAAAATAAATCTAATATCATTAATATTAATTAATTAATGAAACTTATCTCAAAATATTAAAAGTTATGTTTTATAACTTAAAATATTATTAAATAGGTTATTATCATTTAAAATGAATTCTAATACAATAAAATCATTTTTAATTAATTTATTTAATGCATTTATTAAATAAATTAAATTCCAATAATATCCAAATAAATATTAATATTTATGAAAAATATGTCAAATTATTAAAAGTTAATTTTATAACTTAAAATAATTTTTAAATAATTTTGTAATTTTTAGAATTTATTTTCTATTTTTAAATGATTTTTAGAAATTAAATTAATTAATTTTTATAAGTTTGTCGCTAAAGCCCTTTGGCGACAGTAAGTGTCGCCTTTGGTGTTCTTGAGAAACCCGAGAACCTTCATAAGGCGGTTTTCGAGGCGTCCCCCAAAATTAGGTATCGTCACCCGATCTTGGAATTTCGCCACTTACATGGTACATAAATTCAAATAAAGGCTGACTTACTAATATAAGCGTCTTGGGTATGCAATCGACATAAACTTACTAATGAGTTTGAATACAAATTTTGTCTACTTTTGATATTATACTGACTCGAAAGGAGTCCTCATTACAACTATTATCACACTTTATTTCACGAATAGTGAGGGACTACTAATCTTATCCTCTGGACCATTACTTACGTTCCCAGGCTAAATCCCGGCTATGTTCTCATTTCACGAAGAAACGGTGAAAGAAAGGGTGAGCTCAACTAGCCCGATGAAATATTATGACTAAGATAATGCGAGAATAAATTATCATTAGCCTTGACGATGTTAAGCGATAAAATACAATAGACAACCCGGTTTAAGCTGCGGTGAATAAGCAATCCATTAAAAGAGTCAGTAGAGAATAAAGTCTACTATCTTTTAGGTTTTAAAAGGTTTTCATCAATTTTTATCGGCGAGACTCGACAATAATAAACCACCACATCTAATCATCCACATACCTGCGATCGAGGATTTTCATCAAATTATCGATGGTCGTGACTATCTTAGAATCACCCACAGTCATAATCATACCAAAAACTATCCATCAACTGCATTACAGACTTTGAGGACTTTTGTCACATCATTTATATCAAGTCGTGATTATCTTAAGAATGATCCACAGTCATAATCATACTAAGTTCATCTATGCGTAAGCGAAAGATAACATAATATAACATGAGGATGATGACAATGACATAGTAATTCAATAAAACAAGTTCAAGAATTATTTAATCCATGAATTATTAACGTCCAAATTGTCGACATGATCTTCTTTGTTTAAGTGAGTAAAATTCAATAATGATCGGAAGAATATTTCCATGAAAAGATCTTTGGATGAAACGCAAATATCGAGGATATTCTACTAATTTCATGGAGTATAGAAGTCAAAGTTTTAACCAATTTGGGTATAATAAAGAATGGAATAACAAAAGAAATCACCGTGCATGCGGTGCTTAGCATGAGCGGGTTATTCAACGAGAATAATAATAACGGAACGGTCGGTGAAATTCACCGCAGCGGGATGTTCAACGAGAATAATAAAGATGGAACCGGATCCGATTGTAAAACACACGATAGGATATTCAGCGAATGATAAAGGCGGAACCGGTCGGTGTAAAACACCGAGACGGGATGTTCAGCGAGAATAATAAAAAGCGAACCGGTCCGGTGTAAAACACACAGAGACGGGATGTTCAACGAGAATAATAGAAGAATGTCACCAAGTATAGGGTAAAGCGCGTATCTGAGTTATTCAACGAGAATAATAAGCAATGGAATAACATAAGGATTTCACCAAGTATAGGGTATCTGGCGTATCTGAGTTATGTATAGGGTATGCCACTTTTACGAGTTATTCAACGAGAATAATAGTGAATGGAATAACGAAGTTCTCTTCGAAGAAGAAAGAATAACACCCTTCTAGTAAAAAAAAATGAATATAGAAGTAGTGAAGTAGCGAGAATACTCTTCTTCTTTCTATAATTTTCTCTCTATAAACTTCTCTATATAATTTCTCTCTAGAGTTTTGATGAATTAAATAAGAAAATAATGAAGGAATGAGCTTATTTTATAGGAAAATGGAATGCGTAGTAACTAATCCATGAGCGGTCCAGTTGATTTACTTTAATCGGCGGTCCATATTTAAAGAAAAATCTTTTAAATAAAATATAATATATTCTATTTATATAAAAACATTTTACTATATGCAAACCTTTATGCAATCTTATCTGCAAACAACATGCAAAACAACTATGCAACACTATCGTAATAAAATATAATATATTATTTATAGAATAACTTTAATAAAGTATTCTATTTTATATAAAAAGATGTTTACATTTTATTACGTTAATAATCTGAATAAAACAAAAGCGTCATTATCATTATAATAATTCATATTATTAATCGTGATAATGGAATCAAAGCGGTGACTTCTCACATAAGCATCGATAATCGATCTGGTGTATTCTTATGCGACCACACGTATTCTTTGTACTTTTACTCTGAGTAGTTCAGCGGTAACCACGGTAAAACTTCCATAGTTATTTCAATAAAATATTTTTGTCGTTTTCTCGATCAAATGATAATAATTACATTGTGGGGTCCACCAATGATTGGTAGTTATCTGAATATTCCTGCTAAAGCCAAGAATATTCCCAGAGCCAATCGAATATAATATAACCACTTGCATACTTTGCAAAATTTATAAATCTACCCACAACTATAATATTATCTCAAATTCACACCATAATATTAAAAATTATTTAAACAAAATTTAAATCTTTATTGATAAAATCTGGGGTCTCACATCTCCCCTCTCTTATGGAATTTAAGCCCTCGAAATTAGAAGTGCGATACACAGTATGATAAAGAGATGAGGATACCTTGAATACCTTTATCGTTTAAAAATATTAAATTCATCTTTGAAATCTGCGAAAAGCTATTCATTAACAATTCATCTTTGCCTTTCTGAATTAAAGATATACAAGCTATAAAACCAATAATCTTTGAGGCCTTGACTTAATAGTATCACGACCACGAATTATCCATACACCTTTTGGCGAGGATATTCGTGTTTTCAATCTGATCGTGATTATCTTAGAATAATCCTTGGTCGTAATCATACCAAATCTATCGATACTTTCTGACGAAGATGACTTTTACCACATCCATGAATTAATATTTCATTCTTTGAGACTCATTTCGATAATTAATTCATATCATCGAATCATCCACACTTTTGGGCGAGGATATTCATTAGTATCACGACCACAAATTATCCATACACTTCTGACGAAGATAATTGTGTATTCATTAATATCACGACCACAAATTATCCAAGCACTACGGCGAAGATAATTGTGTATTCATTAGTATCACGACCACAAATTATCCATACACTACGGCGAAGATAATCGTGTATTCATTAGTATCACGACCACAAAATTATCCATACTTTCGGACGAAGATAATTGTGTATTCATTAGTATCCGACCACAAATTATCCATGCACTTCTGACGGCGAAGATAATTGTGTATTCATTAGTATCCGACCACAAATTATCCATGCACTTTACTGACGAAGATAATTGTGTATTCATTATTAGTATCACGACCACAAATTATCCATGCACTACGGCCGAAGATAATTGAAGATAATTGTGTTTTCAATTCTGATTTATGATTATCTTAAAACAATCCACAGTCATAATCATACCAAGTCCATCTATACTATTTCTGAGAGCCCACAGATGACTTTCAACGTAATATAAGCGTGAGGATAATGATATAAAGAATCGATCAAATGAGATAAAGGATAAATATTAAACATTTATAATATAATTTATCCGAGGATTCAAGAATATCCCCATGTTATCAATCACTTAATAATCTCATAATCTAATATCATTAATATTATAACAATATTTTAATCATTTCTTAAATTTATAAACAATTTTTCTTAATTGTTTTACGTTTTACCATATAATGCATTTAATCATTCAAAATGCCATACTCATAAGATATCATCACCAATTATCAAATCTCTCAAAAAAATATGCATATACTCTATATAGGATTCTCTAGCCATAATATCCTATTTTCAACTTTGTTACTTCACATAACATATTTAACTCATATGTTAAGTCACTAAACTATTTTCATGAAAAATACCAAATCAGTCCCAAAATATTTCTTTTCTGGGATTTAGCATAATATAGTCCCATAATGAAAATATATTTTTCTAAAAATTTTAAAATTCATTTACTATTTTTCAAAAATCAATTTCTAATTAATTCCTTAAGAAATTAGCTACCTCAAGTTTAACTCCAAAAATTCCCAAATTTTGGCAGGACCTTACACATGTTAACGTGAGCTTCTAGTTTAAATTTCATGGTCATCGGAGTTATAGAACTTTCGGTTATAAGCGTTTTAAATCGGAAAAACCTAAATATTGAAAAGAGTCATAACTTGCTCATTTTAAGTCGAGAATGAGCTCATTTTTGGACAGGAGATACTTTATACCATATACCTTCATGTCCCTAAAGGCCAGAATTTTTCTCATAATTTAAGTGGCCGAAACAGCCCTTAAAGTTTCTGGGCGATAGCATTTTGAAATTTACAGCTTTGGCCTCCTTTGCTAAAATCAGTCCACACAAAATCTACAATACCTTTTCCAGTAATTCCACTTGGATTAGTTAGGTAACTCATAGATCTAACTCTAGGACTTGACCACATTCAAAAATTCAAAATATAATAAGAGATATGGTCAATTGAATTTCATATTCGTTTTTCACCAAAATCGATTTTCAACTCTTTGTGATTTCTAAGAAACTTTCATGTTTTTACATACTAACCAACATAACTCATCATAAAACTTACTAATACCACGAATACCCATGATTTTCATTATTCCAATGCTTTTATTATGACTTTCATCATAAACCACGTAAAATTTATTCATTTAGTTGAAGAAATATTTGAGGTTTAAGAAATGGGTTTTTTATCTTTGGGGTCAATACAAAATTCGATTTCACGCTCTAGGGTAGGCTAGAAATCTTCAAGAATACGTCAAGAAATTTATTAATGATAGAAATATCATTCAAAGCTATTACTCTTATCCAAGACTTGGATAGTACGTCACATTGATACCAAGCTGTGACTTACATCCCTTAACCTGAGATAACACCTCACAATGATACCTATAAACTTGCCATCTTCATTCACGATGTAAGCCTCTGAAAAGTCGGCTTGATTGCATTCCACACAAGGAAGTCAACAACGAAAGGTTCGGGGCTCTTTACTTATGGCTTGATATGACGATGATTAATTTTAGGGTTTGGTTACTTTGAATTAGGTATATGAGGTTGTTATAAATATAAAAGCTAACAACCTTACGAAAAGCATGATGAGTAGTTAACCAATTGATTCCTAAAATCAAAGGCAAATATTTTCAAAGAGATAAGATTGACGAGTAGCGTGAAAGTTTGATTTGAATCAACAAGATTTATAAGCGATGGAGGTAACGAAGGTTTCTCCCAACTAAGTTTAAGCAGATAAATCAAAGTCAATTTCTCTGGAGTCAAATTTAAGCGTTGAGCATGACTAGGTGAAATAAAAAGAGTGGGTAGAAGCGGTATCTAACACGGTATAGACTTATGAGAGCTTATGATTAACTTACGGTGATAATTTTATTCGGGTTCCGTCGTCAAAAAAAAAATGCTCTCTCTCTTTAAACTCTCGGCTTTGGTTTATGCAGGAATGACCTTTGGTGCCTCCATCCTAGTTGAATTTGTCTTGATGGCGACAAAATCGAGCTAAGTGACCTTCTCTTCCACAATTATAACATGCTTTGAATGACGTGGCGTAGCGATTCGGATGATGTGTCCCTCTCCTCGCATTTGAAGCATATAATAGGTGGTCCTTCTCCTTCCTTAACAACGGTCTTTGGTCTTGGCGTCTTTCCATCATTGTTGAATCTCCTTTTCTTGAAATGTCCATTCTTATTGTTTTGGCCGATTACCACCAAAGTGGTTACCATATCGGCTTTGTTGATTCCCTCCATGCTTGTTGTCAAACCTTGATGACTACTCTCATTTGATATTATAATTTTTTGCGCTACTTTCTTTTAGTTGGGTTGACTCGTTATCGCGCTCCACTAATTGAGCCCTATTTACAACATCTGAATAAAAACACGGTTTATGAGAAATAAGATGTTGGCGTATCTCTGACTTCAAACCTCTTAAAAACATTAGCGCCATTCTCTCTTCATTATCTACCAGTGGGGCCTTGACCGTGATAACTCATGAAACTTTGCCTCGTGTTGCGACACGGTCGTATTGTTTTGTTCGACTTGATAAACTCCACCTCCTTCATGTGGCGAATACTTTCGGGAAAGTATTTGTCGTTGAAACGACTCTGGAACTTCTCCCAAGATATCTTGATCTGAATGAGTTGAGTCGTTTCTGGAATTCCCACGATGTCTGCCTCTCCGCCGCATGACATAAAAGCGTGAAAGGAACCTTTTGCTCCTCGGAGCATCCCAGACATCAAATATCTTGGTAATCTGCTTTATCCATGCTTCAGCGAAGTGGTTTTGGCTCTCCCTTAAACTCGGTGGTCCCGGCTCCTTGAATTGTTTAGCGGTGTGCTTGAGAGTTTTCAAGTGTTTCCACCTACGTTTTGGGCGAGAGTAAACTTTACTTTGATGTTGCATGAATTCTAAAACCTCTTAAGCGTCTGAAATCGTTAGTCGATTGATCGGTGTTGTTGTTTACGGGAGGATTATCGCCATCTGTTGTACATTGTCACGATTATTGATCATGGAGAATCAACGATCTCCATGCTCCATTCTTATTCTCAACATTCTCGGATGCCATTTTCAAATCTTGCCATAAAAATAAGGGTTAATTAACATATCACATATTATCCTATACTACGTGAGCCAATTAAATACCAAATAAATTTAGGTAGGTCATCTTGGCGAAAATTCCCGTCTCTCCCCTCTAGTACTATTCTCACATCTTAGCGGGGATCGTATCCTAGCTACGATACCAAGCTGTGCGCCCCCAAAATTAGGTATCGTCACCCATCTTGGGTGCGCACTTACTTACATGGTACATAAATTCAAATCTGACTTACTAATATAAGCGTAGTAGTATGCAATCTGACATAAGCGTGAGTTTGAATACAAATTTTGTCTACTAGATATTATCTGAACTCGAAAGGAGTCCTCATTACAACTATTATCACACTTTATTTCACGAATAGTAGTGAGGACTACTAATCTTATCCTCTGGACCATTACTTACGTTCCCAGGCTAAATCCCGGCTATGTTCTCATTTCACGAAGAAACGGTGAAAGAAAGGTGAGCTCAACTAGCCCGATGAAATATTATGACTAAGATAATGCGAGAATAAATTATCATTAGCCTTGAACGATGTTAAAGCGATAAAATACAATAGACAACCGGTTTAAGCTGCGGTGGAATAAGCAATCCATTAAAAAGTCAAGTAGAGAATAAAGTCTACTATCTTTTAGGTTTTAAAAGGTTTTCATCAATTTTTATCATTGAGACTCGACAATAATAAACCACCACATCTAATCATCACACATACCACGGTCGAGGATTTTCATCAAATTATCGATATGGTCATGACTATCTTAGAATCACCCACAGTCATAATCATACCAAAAACTATCCATCAACGCATTACGAATACCTTTGAGGACTTTTGTCACATCATTTATATCAAGTCGTGATTATCTTAGAATGATCCACAGTGCATAATCATCATACTAAGTTCATCTATGCTTGCGTAAGCGAAGATAACATAATATAACATGAGGATGATGACAATGACATAGTAATTCAATAAAACAAGTTCAAAATTATTTAATCCATGAATTATTAACGTCCAATTTATCGACGTGATCTTTGTTTACGTGAGAGTAAAATTCAATAATGATCGGAAGAATATTTCCATGAAAAGATCTTTGGATGAAACATTGAAATATCGAGGATATTCTACTAATTTCATGGAGTATAGAAGTCAAAGTTTTAACCAATTTGGGTATAATAAAGAATGGAATAACAAAAGAAATCACCGTGCATGCATGCGGTGCTTGGCATGAGGCGGGTTATTCAACGAGAATAATAATAACGGAACGGTCGGTGAAATTCACGCAAGCGGGATGTTCAACGAGAATAATAAAGATGGAACCGGATCCGGTGTAAAACACACGAGATAGGATATTCAGCGAGAATGATAAAGGCGGAACCGGTCGGTGTAAAACACACTGAGCGGGATGTTCAGCGAGAATAATAAAAAAGCGGAACCGGTCGGTGTAAAACACACGAGAGGGATGTTCAACGAGAATAATAGAAGAATGTCACCAAGTATAGGGTAATGGCGTATATCTGAGTTATTCAAATGAGAATAATAAGCAATGGAATAACATAAGGATTTCACCAAGTATAGGGTATCTGCGTATCTGAGGTTATGTATAGGGTATGCCACTTTTACGAGTTATTCAATGAATAATAGTGAATGGAATAACGAAGTTCTCTTCGAAGAAGAAAGAATAACACCCACTACTAGTAAAAAAAGCTGAATATAGAAGTAGTGAAGTAGCGAATACTCTTTCTTCTTTCTAATTTTCTCTCTCATAAACCTCTCTAATAATTTCTCTCTAGAGTTTGATGAATTAAATAAAAAAAATAATGAAGGAATGAGCTTACTATTTATAGGAAAATGGAATGCATAATGTAACTAATCCATGAGCGGTCCAGTTGATTTACTTTAATCGGCGGTCCATATTTAAAGAAAAATCTTTTAAATAAAATATAATATATTCTATTTATATAAAAATATTTTACTATCAAAAACCTTTATGCAATCTTATCTGAAACTTTATGCAAAACACTATGCAACACTATATAATAAAATATAATATATTACATTTATAGAATAACTTTAATAAAGTATTCTATTTTATATAAAAGATGTTTACATTTTATTACGTTAATAATCTGAATAAAACAAAAGCGTCGTTATCATTATAATAATTCATATTATTAATCGTGATAATGGAATCAAAGTAGTGACTTCTCACATAAGCATCGATAATCAATCTGGTATGTCTCTTATGCGACCACACGTATTCTTTGTACTTTTACTCTAGGAGTAGTTCAGCGATAACCACGGTAAAACTTCGCCGTTATTTCAAAAAATATTTTTTATCGTTTTTCTCGATCAAATGAATTAATTACATGATTAGTAGGGTCCACCAATGATTGGTAGTTATAAATACTACCCAAATATTCCTTCACTAAGCATAAAATTTAAATCTTTATTGATATTCCCAGATAACCAATCGAATATAATATAACCACTTGCATACTTTGCAAAATTTATAAATCTACTTGTAATCCTATATATATTATCTCAAATTCACACCATAATATTAAAAATTATTTAATTACAAAATTTAAATCTTTATTGATAAAATCGAATACTAACAACATAATTTAACACAAACAACTTAACATCTAACACAAGATTAAAGATCAGACTTCTTTTAGGGTTCATACCTTTTTATGAACAAGTTCTTGATTCAGGGCTTATGATCTGTTAAAGGAATTCGTGGGGCTTGTTTTGTGACTGATCTAGCAAGGAAATTTCGTGGATTTGAGCTTGAGAGAGTTTGGTTGGGTGTTGGTTGCAGAAATGAGTAAATAATGCACTTTCTCTCTCTTAATCCTTATCCAATCTTTGATGTAATGCATTTGGATGCTAATAATGGCTGATGTGCTGGTGTGTTGTAGCTCATAGCTAGGTTAGGGAAATGATTTGTCAAGATTTTGCTATAATTCAAGAATGGGACAAAAAGGGTAAAATGGTCATTTAGTTATCAATTTTAATGGTATTCTTGTCCATGGTACTTGAATCTAGGGTTTAATCACTAGATTTTAAACCTTAAAGTTTCTCAAGTAATTTCTAGGGTTTGAAAAATTAAAATTAAAGTGTAATAAAATTTTAATTAAAACACACTAATTAAAATTAGGGTTTTAAATAGAAATTAGGGTTCCTTAATATTATTAGGGTTCCCAAATTAACAATTCAATTTACTAAAATAATAATTAGGGTTTCTAATTTTAGCAATTAGGGTTCCTAATTAGCAAATTAGGGTTTCTAATTTAAATTAGAGTTTTCAAATATTAATTAGGATTTTCAAATATTAATTAGGGTTTTCCTAATTAGCAAAAATTCAATAATATGCAACATAATTCATATAACACAATTTCTGACCGATCTTAAATTCTAGTTTTGAGTTTCCAATTATGGTTTATGACAGTAATACTAGGGTTTGTCGTGATACACCATAATTGAATAACCAATATCAGTCTACACATATACTGTATATATTTATAACACTAAAAAATAATATTATATTTAATATAATATTATTATTCTCATTCATTGCTTAAATTCCAAAATTAGGGTTTTGGATTCCATATCGATTTATCTTTCATATATAACATTATTAATTAAGTTAAAATAATTAACTTAAATAATCTGAAAAAAAATTCATGTAATAAAATAATATAATTATTATAATAATTCTATAATCATTTCATATATTATTTAAATAATACAAAATCATATTTTCATGGAAAATAAATAATAAAGACATTTCTACTATAAAATTAATTATTATAAGAATATACTTTATAATGATTAACAATTCCAAAATAAAATTATTTGAAATTATTCATGTAATAAATAAATTTTATTTATCACATATATACATACACATTACTTGGCACATATTTCTATCTTTAAAATAATAATAATAAAAATTTATATTCAAAATTTCTTATTTATTTATATAGATAATATCGGGTTATTACACCATGTCATTCCTTTGGTTTGGAGTAAGGTTCGTACCAATCTCGATTTGTTTGGGATTTTATGAGGTTCCAAGGTTAAAAGAGGTGGTTTGATTAAGATTTGGCTTGGGTTTGTCTTCGACCCATTCTTTGATCTCCTGAGGTATCACATAGTCCTCTTGTTCAATCTCCATCAAGTTAGAGTCCAACTTTACATCAAAGTTGCAGTCGTTGTGAAGAATAGGCACCTCATCAGCAAATTTAGGCACATCTATCTTTAGAGTCCTGAAACAAAATGCTTTCAATTAATATATGAAACTGTTTAATCATATAAGGTGTTAACATGAAATGAGAAAAACAACTACTAATATTTTATAGTAAAAGTAAGCAGTTATCGCTATCTATAGTGTAGAGGGGGTTTCTGCCCTTTTTACCCTTATCGACAAATGTAAGGAGTGCTGCTCCAATTGCCAAGGGTCAAGTCCTGATGGACAACTATGATGAAAGGGCTATTATCGTCCTCCTTCTCTTGAATGATGACCATGATGTCAGGGCAGTCATCATCTGAGATGTCTCTGTTCATACCCTTCGTATGGACCAGGACGCGTATGTTTGATAAATGTCTCTTTATCTCTTGTTTGTGTCTTTGATTCCTTTCCTCCTCCTATGGGTTTGGAATCAGGACTTCCTTTCCTTTAAACATTCAAAGTCTACTCCCAGGTAACAAACTTAATTTATATATGCATCAAAGTCTACTCCCAGGTACGTGACCTTTAAACATTCATTACATCATAGAATATAAGTATCATTGTCTTAATAAACTTTAAATATTACACAAAATATTATAAAATTCATTCGAACAACTTTCCTTTCCCTTTGTTCTTGCCTGATCCTTCGGGTTGATCACACTTAGCTGAAAACATTTAAATTTAAAGTAAGAATGAGCATTTGATTGCCCAGCAAGTAATAACAACAATAGATATTAGCTGAAAGAATTAAATGTTTTCTTTAAATGACGCTTCTACAACGAATCAATAGTTGTGAAGTAAGGTGAACCAATAATAACAACATATCAATTCTATATCAGATTTTTGAAACCACGTACTTCGACTATAAGCGGAGATTAGTCGATGAATTATGAACATTATTTTTCTATTTTTGAAAAGGTTAAGCGAACTTCATCATAGCAACCGTCATAACTTGCATGCGACGGGTGATGATCGACGTTATGCCTGTGATGATCAATACTTCATGCAAAACGATATTATCGTTCATCTTATCCACCTTAGGTACACAAAAGTTTTCCCATGTTCGGGATGTTCATACTTAGTCGGAATCAAACCAAAATAATCTGGTTGGATCTGATAAAGTTCTATCTTGTTCAACAATATTTTAAGTTTGTGTCTAGCCAAATCAAATAGCTTAGACGGCTTTTAAGTCAACGTATACATACTGGAAATCAATAGGTATGTATCAACATGTGATTAAATACAATGATTATTCAAGTGGGGACACTTGTATAACCATATTTATAAACTAACGAACAGAATAAATATCCGGATTATGCACTAATACTTTGTTGATAAACAATGATCGAATAATTTAAGAACTTGTATGAATATGAATAATTGGATACATAATCTATAATAATAGAGTTAATAATCTGGCACAATTATATGATTCTGAAACTTTTTTTCTCATCTCCATTGCATAAAGGAAATGCAAAGTTAGGATACTTGCCTGAGCTGCTGCTTACAATAACACAACTTAGTTTTATCTTATACCGAAACCTATCATTAATAAGATCATTAATTCGTTTGATTAGAACAATAAATCATATCACATAGTACTGCTATTTGTAGTCAACACATAACCTAATCACATTGTCACATAGTTTAAATGTCATTGGTTCACAAACAAACACTTATCTAGTCAAATTATATAAGTCTAGATCAATTTTTAAAATATTTGATTATCTGAAATGACTTTATCGGGTAATAATCGAGTCTAAAACTCTATTCTGTAGTTCAATATTCGATTAGATAATTTAAATATCAGCCATATTATCTTTCACAGCCTTATAATAATTTTTAAATAATTATTATAATTTATCATAATTTTTCAAACACTGACATCATTATAAAATGATTTAAATATTAAATAATTCTATTATCATTAATGTTTAATTAATATTAAACTAGTAATGAAATAGTTGTCAAAATATTAAAGTTATTTATAATAACTCAAAATATTTTTAAAGTATTAATATTACCCTTAAATGATTTTTAAAACATTTTAAAATCATTTTAAGTAATTACCATCAAAATATTAAAGTCATTAATTATAACTTAAAATATTTTTAATTCATTTATATCCTTTTAAATAATTTTTTTAAATCAATAAATCATTTTTAATTTATTTATTCAATATAATTATTAAATTAATCAAATATCATTAATATAAAATTATTAATGAAATTTATCTTTAAATATCAAAAGTTATATTTTATAACTTAAAATATTTTTAAACTATTTATTTTCATTTAAAATGATTTTTATAATATTAAAATTATTTTAATTAATTTATTTAATATAATTACAAAATAAATCTAATATCATTAATAATAATTAATTAATGAAACTTATCTCAAAATATTAAAAGTTATGTTTTATAATTTAAAATATTATTTAATAGGTTATTATCATTTAAAATGATTTCTAATACAATAAAATCATTTTTAATTAATTTATTTAATGCATTTATTAAATAAATTAAATTCCAATAATATCCAAATAAATATTAATTTTTATGAAAAATATGTCAAATTATTAAAAGTTAATTTTTATAACTTCAAATAATTTTAAAAATAATTTTGTAATTTTTAGAAATTATTTTCCATTTTAAATGATTTTAAGAAATTAAATTAATTAATTTTAATAAGTTTGTCGCTAAAGCCCTGTGGCGACAGCAAGTGTCGCCTTAGGTGTTCTTGAGAAACCCAGAACCTTCATAAGTAGTTTTTGAGGGGGCATGTTTGACCATGATTAAATTCCAACCTATGATGTTTCTAGCCAAGGTAATAATCACAACTTATAGTATTAATGTAATACTACAAGTTTATAACAATATTTGGGTCAGATCATAACATAAATGCAAGATATAAGGATTTGAACTCATTGTCAGACTTGTTCTTGGTTTTCTGAGTTACCCTAGAAAAACCCATGACAGTTTTTAGGTACCACTTTTGGGTTTCCACAACTTGATTTCCCGGTAAGGTTTTGGTGGATTAAGAGTTTTAGATTGTAGTACTATGTCAAGGAAGAGATCTACTACACTTAATTAGTCTAAATACATCAGAACAACCAGATCTAAGCCGGTCAAACCTTGTCAGAGCCGTGTTCTTAATTTTCTGGAATTTCCAGAAAACGCACATCATGTTCATACTGCTTACTTTGATCGTTTATTACTTTGATCATGTTTGTCATTTGGGTGATATAAAGGCTTGAATCTGTGGTCAATATAATATATTATAACAATGATACAACAAAACATACAAATCAAATAACACAAGATAAATTGGGTCTCATGAACAAGTTGTCAGACCCATCTGGGTAACTTCTGGGTTACCCAGAAACAAAAACTGAATGGTCAACGCATTTTGACCGATTAATACCTCCTATCCATTGCTTCCTAAGGTTCAAGAGTGTGCTGGACTTGTAGTCCTCATGTTATACTATAGATACCCTTATAAATCATAACAGCTTGACAGCAGCGAGATCAAGGCCGGTCAAAGTCACTGCTAGAATGATTTCGTGTTCGGTTAATGAACTTTGTCCGTGAATAAATTTTGATATACATGTTCAATGGTCATGAAACCACTTTCAGAATACTAACAACATTACAGACAACAACTTTAAACCTTTAAAACACCAAAACAATAATTAGAAAAAGATCTAGGAGACCTAACATTCGGTTGTCAAACACAAATTCTAGTTTTTCCTGATTTTGAAAAATGACAAATCCGGGCCTCTAGATGTTATGGATCTAACATCTAGCAACCCAGATCAATTTGTTAGACTCCATACAACATATTTAACACAAACAACTTAACATCTAACACAAGATTAAAGATCAGATTTCTTTTAGGGTTCATACCTTTTTATGAACAAGTTCTTGATTCAGGGCTTATGATCTGTTAAATGAATTAAATGGGGCTTGTTTTGTGGTGATCTAGCAAAGCAATTTAAATGGGTTTGAGCTTGAGAGAGTTTGGTTGGGTGTTGGTTGCACAAATGAGTAAAAAATGCACTTTCTCTCTCTTAATCCTTATCTAATCTTTGATGTAATGTATTTGGATGCTAATAATGGCTGATGTGCTGGTGTGTTGTAGCTCATAGCTAGGTTAGGGAAATGATTTGGCAAGATTTTGCTATAATTCAAGAATGGGACAAAAATGGTAAAATGGTCATTTGGTTATCAATTTTAATGGTATTCTTGTCTATGGTACTAGAATCTAGGGTTTAATCACTAGATTTTAAACCTTAAATTTTCTCAATTAATTTCTAGTGTTTGAAAAATTAAAATTAAAGTATAATAAAATTTTAATTAAAACACACTAATTAAAATTAGGGTTTTAAATAGAAATTAGGGTTCCTTAATATTATTAGGGTTCCCAAATTAACAATTCAATTTACTAAAATAATAAATAGGGTTTTTAATTTTAGCAATTAGGGTTCCTAATTAGCAAATTAGGGTTTCTAATTTTAATTAGGGTCTTCAAATATTAATTTGGATTTTCAAATATTAATTAGGGTTTTCCTAATTAACAAAAATTCAATAATATGCAACATAATTCATATAACACAATTTCTGACCGATCTTAAATTCTAGTTTTGAGTTTCCAATTATGGTTTATGACAGTAATACTAGGGTTTGTCGTGATACACCATAATTGAATAACCAATATCAGTCTACACATATACTGTATATATTTATAACACTAAAAAATAATATTATATTTAATATAATATTATTATTCTCATTCATTGCTTAAATTCCAAAATTAGGGTTTGGATTCCATATCTGATTTATCTTTCATATATAACATTATTAATTAAGTTAAAAATAATTAACTTAAATAATCCGAACAAAATTTCATGTAATAAAATAATATAATTATTATAATAATAATTCTATAATCATTTCATTTATTATTTAAATAATACAAAAATCATATTTTCATGAAAAATAAATAATAAAGACATTTCTACTATAAAATTAATTATTATAAGAATATACTTTATAATGATTAACAATTCCAAAATAAAATTATTTGAAATTATTCATGTAATAGATAAATTTTATTTATCACATATATACATATAAATTACTTGGCACATATTTCTATCTTTAAAATAATAATAATAAAAATTTATATGCAAAATTTCTCATTTATTTATATAGACAATATCGGGTTATTACACCATGTGCCTTTGGTTTGGAGTAAGGTCCGTACCAATCTCGATTTGTTCGGGATTTTATGAGGTCCCAAGGTTAAAAGAGGTGGTTTGATCAAGATTTGGCTTGGGTTTGTCTTCGACCCATTCTTTGATCTCCTGAGGTATCTCATAGTCCTCTTGTTCAATCTCCATCAAGTTAGAGTCCAACTTTACATCAAAGTTGCAGTCCTTGTGAAGAATAGGCACCTCATCAGCAAATTTAGGCACATCTATCTTTAGAGTCCTGAAACAAAATGTTTTCACTTAATATATGAAACTGTTTAATCATACAAAGTGTTAACATGAAATGAGAAAAACAACTGCTAATATTGTATAGCAAAAGTAAGCAGTTATTGCTATCTATAGGGTAGAGGGAGTTTCTGCCCTTTTTACCCTTATCAGAAAATGTAAGGAGTGCTGCTCTAATTGCCAAGGGTCAAGTCCTGATGGAAAGCAATGATGAAAGGGCTATTATCGTCCTCCTTCTCTTGAATGATGACCATGATGTTAGGACAGTCATCATCTGAGATGTCTCTGTTCATACCCTTCGTATGGACCAGGACACGGGTGCTTGATAAATGTTTCTTTATCTCTTGTTTGCGTCTTTGATTCCTTTCCTCCTCCTATGGGTCTGGAATCAGGACTTCCTTTCCTTTAACCAATATCGGCTTAGGAAATAGCATGGCTACCACAAGGGCAGGAACTTTCCATAAAGGCTGGATAGAACTAGTGCCTGTTGGTTTAGGCAGACACCTTGTAGATGAAGGAACTGATTTATGCTTGTGTGGGTTGCTGTGAGTGAACCTAGAGGAGTAGCGTAGCCTGACTATTCCTATCTAGCTAGGAACTTGAATTGGACATGTGATTCCCTGGTGATCCTTTCCTAACCCTTGTCCAGGTTGAAAAACCAAGGATATCATTTCTTGACTTGCCGACATTACCTCGGCAGAAACTCTGGATTTTAGAGGTGGCTCCCCAATGGGTTGTAGTGAGTGTTGCTCACCTCAAGGGCTTGTAAGTTAACAAGATCAACTTCTTAATTGAAACTGATGAGTGGTATATCACTTTGAACGGGACATTCTGGCTCAGCACTGACAATAACCAGACTATTGTTGATGATGTACTTGAGTTGCTGATGAAGAGTGGATGGGATGGTTCCCGCCATATGAATCCAAGGTCTTCCCAATAGTAAGTTGTATCCTGTAGTGATCTTAAGCACTTGGAAGGATATGTAGAATGTATGTGGACCAATTTCCACGGGCAACTCAATCTCTCTGACAACATTTCACCAAGATCCATCAAAAACTTTGATGATTATATAGCTTCTTCGAATCTTGTTGAGATTGATGTTCATTTTTACCAATATGGCATAGGGGCAGATGTTTAAGGATGATCCTCCATCTATTAGCACTCCTCCGACCACATATCCGGAAGACATAACCGCTATGTGCAACAGTTTGCAATGACCCATCCCTTTATGAGGTATGACATCATCGGTGAAGGATATCACATTACTATTTTTTTTTGCTAATTTTTAAACTGTATTGAAAAATAAAGGAAAATACAAAACTCATGGGAACCCCTATCAGAATATAGCATAGACATCATAGGACATGCCCTATGATGTCATGACAATAAAAGATTACAGGCTCGACGCCCAACAAACTATTACAATGAACAAACAACTATCATTATTACACAAGAAAGCATATTATCTAAAGGCCCGAGGTTTTAGAAGCCAAAGGGACAGAAGCAGTAACATGCCCAAAGTGACAGAATCATCATTTTACCATCCCAACTAAGAATCAGGAATAGCAGCCAAACACTCAGTAATCCTATTCAAAAATATGCCCATCCAACAACAGCTCTCCCGTGTCACAAGTTGGTATCAAAGCTTTAGGTTATGAACCATAGGTGGGGAAAAGCCTTATGGAGTAACTTTTGAAAAGATAGTGATGATAAACTCTTATCGAGTTTTAAGGAAGAAGTAATAAAACACTTATGTGCTTATGTGATTGCAACCTATGTGCTCATGAGTGTCGAGTAGTAATGATTAATAATTAAAACTTAAAAATATTGTTGTTAGGATGGCTAATGTAGGAGAATCCAGTCAGGCTAGGGAGGAAGGATCCCATATGCCTAGGTAGGAGGAGCCTCGTGACATTCAGGTGGTTTGGGAACAACTACTGCCACGAGAGTTAATTTTTTTGGTTACAGTGGTTGAGCAGGAGGGCTTACCTGATTGGGATGATGAGGTTGAGACGGACGAGGAGGATCCTGTGGAGCTGCCCCGGTCGAATGAGGATGAGGAGGACGAGGAGAAAAAGGTTCCACTAAACTTGATCGCTGCCCATATGTACGATGAAGTATACGACCGCAATGTGGAACTTCAGGATAGCGTCGAGGAGTTGAAAGAGATAGTAGCTGAACAGCAGACCTCGATGGCATAAAAGGACGACGAGATCCAAGACCTTGATGGACGCTTGAGTAATGTCGAATGGAAGTTGATTCACACTGAAGGAGAGAATGAGCAAATGACAGAGGAGATTGCGAAGCTGAAGAACAGATTAAAAGAAGAATTCGGTAAGAGGGCAAGAGCCGAAGACACGTACAAAGAAGCTTCTAAATGAGCCGGGGTAGCAGAGAGAGATGTACAAGCAAAGAAGATCAAGATGGAAAAGATGAATAGTGTTTTCAACATTGTGATCAATTGAGCTCAAGATCGAGTAATGTATTATCCGATTACATTCGAAACACTACCATCGTACATTTTAGATCACCGAACAATGTTACGTATTATGGAAAAAGAGCATCGTAAGGCTATGCAGTATTTTAGTAGGTCATCATGAATGTATCTGATATGCGATTAATAATATGATAAATAATATGTAAATCCCTAGTGACATGTAATCAATGGGATATGATATTGATGTTATCCTGAAACTTTAGTAGTTTAGGAAAGTAATGTAAATAACAGTAATGTTATTGTTCTTATGTTTTCTAAAAGATTATGAATGAATAAAAGATATTATTTTATTCAAAGTGTTATGTGTTCTACGATGATCTTTTATGGTGTACAAGTTAAGTAGAAAATACTTAAAGGATTTGAGTAATAATCTAATGAGTATGTTTTAACAGAAAATGCCTCCAAGATGTCAACCACGACAAAGAACCCCTAAGGGATCTACCAATAACAACAATGTTGAGGCTAACCCCGTACAGCTGTTAGTGACGTTACTAATGGGTGCATTACAGAATCAACCACAGAATAAAGCTGTGACATTTAAGGACTTCAAGGCGGTTGGACCACCAGAATTTCGTGGGTCCATGAATCCAGTTGAGGCACAGACCTTGATCATGGAGATAGAGAAAGTGTTTGATGTAGCTAGAGTAGGTGAGAATCAGAAGACTGCTTTTGCAACATTTATGTTGAAAAGCAGAGGCTAGTTATTGGTGGCAAGCCATTAAAACTCGAGGAGGACAAGGGGTAATGACTTGGGATCGGTTTAAGGATATATTCTTTGAGACTTATTTCCCAAAGAGTTCGAAGAATCAGATGGAGGTGTAGTTTTTAGAACTGAAGCATGGATCAATGACGGTATCGGAGTATGTATCAAAATTTAACGAATTGGCGAGGTTTTTGCCATATCAAGTCAACACAGATGAGCGCAAGGCTAGGAGGTTTGAGCAGGGACTGAAACCATGGTTGTATAGTAGGGTCTCCATGTTTCAGCTAACGACATTTACAGTGGTGCTTGAGAAGGTAATTCTCGTTGAGGGTGGAGGCGAGGCTGTGACAAAGTAAAATCAAGAACAAAGAAGGAAGAAAAATGAAGCCGAGGTTAAGAATGGTGGTGGTAGTGGTGGAAATGGTAACAATAACCTGAAGAGAAAATTGAGTGAAAATGTGGGTGCTAGAAACTAGCAGGGTAACCAGCAGAAAAAGAAGTTTGAAGCATGTGCTACATGCGAAAAGTTTCACACGGGTATGTGCTTAAGGGGGAAGCGTGTATGCTTTAACTGTGGCCAGGAGGGTCACATCGCCCCAAATTACAATCAACCCAAGAAGAATGTTTGCTACATGTGCGGGTCAAAGGATCATTTTACTCATGAGTGCCCTAAGAGGAAAGCTGGAGAGACAACAGGAACCAAGGGAGGTATCAGTGGAGGTACATTTACCATTGTTGGACCAACGTCATTAAACAAACCCACAACCAAAACCTTCAGCACGACTGTGCATGATGCTGTACAATCAAAAGATGTTGTGTCAGGTATTATCCCAATCAATGATATAGATGCTTATGTATTATTGGATTTGAGTGCTACTTGCTCGTTTATATCTGATGAATTTGCTAAGAAGTTAGGATTGCCTAGTGAAGAATTTAATTTCCCTTTAAACATAGAAATTGCGAATAAGGAGGTAATTCCTGTTAGGTTCATATACAAGAACTGTAGAATGAATATTAAGGGGAATGTTATGACAGTAGATTTAATCTCGATTAAACTTGGAGAGTTTGATGTTATTTTGGGAATGGATTGGCTGTTTAATTACGGAGCGATAATTGATTGCCAAAAGAAATGTGTAAACATTATGACTCCGTCAAAGGTAGTTTTCTATGGTAGCAAATTGCCTAAACAAGCGAGATGTCTGATTATGATGCTAGGAAAGAAGTTGTTGAGTCAAGGTTGTCTGGGTTATTTAGCTTACATAGTCGATACTTAGAGGAAGGGGGTGAAACTGGAAGAGATACCAGTGGTTAGGGAATTTGTAGATGTGTTTTCGGGGGATTTGCCAGGACTTTCGCCTGACAGAGAGATCGAGTTCGTTATCAATTTGGTGCTAGGAACTGCTCCGATATCGAAGGCCCCGTATAGAATGGCTCCGGTAAAGATGAAGGAACTGATGCTACAATTGCAGGAGCTGTTAGACAAGAAGTACATTCAACCGAGTGTGTCACCGTGGGGAGCACCAGTTTTATTCGTGAAGAAGAAGGATGGGTCAATGCGTCTTTGTATTGTTTATAATGAATTAAAAAAATTCACTATTAATAATAAATATCCATTGCTAAGAATAGATGACTTGTTTGATCAATTGAAGGGTGCTAGATACTTCTCAAAAATAGATTTGAGAAGTGGGTATCACCAATTGAAAGTAAGAAAGGGGGATGTACAAAAGACGACATTCAGAACTCGGTATGGACATTATGAGTTTCTGGTGATGTCTTTCGGATTGACAAATGCCCCTGCTGCATTCATGGATTTGATGAACAGGGTGTTTAAACCATTCTTAGATAAGTTTGTGGTGGTATTCATTGATGACATTCTGGTGTACTCCAATCTCAAGAAGAACACGTGGAACATTTACGTATGATGTTAGAGACACTATGAAAGGAAAAGTTGTACACGAAATTCTCTAAGTGTGAATTCTGGCTAGAACATGTACAATTTCTTGGACATGTGATTGACAAAGATGGGATTTCAGTGGATCTGTGACGCCCTCAAAATAGGTATAAATCACCCATTCTAAGTCGCCAAATACATGGTACAAAATTCAAATACAACATAATAATACAACTGTCGTGTAAAATACGATAAAACATAAATTGAGAGTTTTAATACGAATATTGTCTTCTAGACAGTATTCAAACTCAAATGGAGTCCTCAATACATTTATTATCACACTATTTCATAGAATAGTGAGGACTACTAATGCAAGCGTGCGGGCCAAATCACTCTTGTTCCTCGACTAGTCCAAAGCTATGTTCTCATTTCCAAGAGAGCAATGAAAGAAAAAGGGTGAGCTCAACTAGCCCAATAATAAATATTATGACTAAGATAATACATAATAATTTATCTTTAGCCTTCAACAATGTTAAACTGATAAAATATAACAAACATCAAGTTTAACTGCAGCGGCACAAACAATCCATTAGAAGAGTCTAGTAGAGCATGATATCTACTATCTTCTATGATTTAAAAGGTTTTTCCTCACTTTTATCGTTGAGACTCAAGTTAATAAATAATCCACATCATCGAATCACCCCTGCACTACGGCCAAGGATATTTATTAGTATCACAACCACGAATTATCCATGCATTATGGGCCAAGGATATTCGTGTATTCATCAATGGTCATGATCATACCAGCAACTGTCCATCAATGCACTACAGGCCAATGAGGACTTTTACCACATCATTTGTAACATTACGGGTCATGATTATACCGAATGATCCCTGGTCATAATCATACCAATTAACAGTCCATCTATGCACGTAAGCCAAAGATGACTTTCATTATAATATAAGCATGAGGATGATGACAATGATATAAGAATTCAATTAAAAGAAAGCAAAGGATAAATTTTTAAAGATTATAATTTAATTTATCCGTAATTGATAATAATCAAATTTCCAACACGATCTTTGCTTTGAAGAGTAAAATTCAAGAATGATATTGTATCAAAATGATTTGGATGAAAAAGAAATTAATTTTTATCATGAATAGTACTTGAATGAATAGTACCCGTGAATAGTACTCTGGGTGAATAGTACTGTGGGTGAATAGCACCCCATAAAATTCAAGAATGATATTGTATCAAAAATGATTTGTACCGAAAAGAAATCAATTTTTGTCTTTTTATTTTATTATTTTATTATAAAAGATAAAAAAATTTATATTTTATAATAAAATAAAGTTATCTTTGATTCAAACATCTTATTTTTACATTATGTATACATAAAATTAAATTTATCTTTTATTAGGACTTATCTTATCATTATCTTTTATTTTTTATAGTATGTATCTTTACATTATCTTTTATTTTTACATTATGTATACATAAAAATAAACTCATCTTTATATCATATATACTTTATCAAATGAATGGGTGAGACCCACACTGCCACCACAGCCTGTAGCGGCAGGCATGTATTAAATTGTTAGGGGCAGTAATGTAATAAGCTAACGCACAAAAAGGATAAGGAATGTTGCCTTGCATGTCAAAAGCTAGCGGCGAAATAATTGACCAATCCCAACCTTCCATTGTCCAGATCAACGGTAATCAACTTGGTTGCTGAACAGTGCTCATAGCAAACGTATGCCATGGATTAAAACCTATATATATAACAAAATTTATAAAACTTATATATATATATATATATATATATATATATACTCCACCCGTGACCATTCCTTTTTCCTGACAATCCAATTTTCATCACACGTGGGGTCCCCCTCCATGTGTCATCATCATATGTGGGCCCCACCTTTTATTAATATATATATATATACATATACTGAATACTTTTCTACCGATTATTTTGAAAACTGGGTAAATGGGGGTCCATATAATAAGCAAAATTTACATCAAATACTTCATAAAAATCCCCTCAATATTTTTAACAACATTAATCATCATTATTATAATTACGCAATATTTAATAACGGATCGTTCTCAGGAAAGAGTGGGCTTTCCGATAAGGATTTCTCCTATTTAGCAGCGATTAGGTGACCAAACCTCTCCTCGACAGAACTTTCTAGACATCGTCAATATTAAAAATAATAATATGAATAACTTTGTCGTCTCAATTATTGATTTAATAATATAAAATATTGATACTGTGACAATAATTGAATCAATAATATGAGAGCAATTACTGTAGCAATAATTGAGAATAACTGAGTGACTTCTCACGTAAGCATCAATAATCAATACCGTGTGCTACTATGTAACCATGCGTATTACTGTACTTTTACTACCGGGTAGTTCAACAGTTTAATGGTAAAACTTTCGCCGTTATTTTTATAAAAGATATTTTTGTCATTTTCTAACTACGACAATAGTTCCGTTGTGGGGTCCACCAATGATTATGTCGTCGTACGAATATTGCCCGACCAATCGAATATTCCCTGACACATCGAATATTTTATATCAACTTGTTTACTTTGCAAAATTTTCACATATCACCCTTAACTTTAACCCTTTCACAATTTAACCATTTACTAAATAAAATAATAATTATAAGAAAATTGAATACTTTCATTTCATAAAATTCAGGATCTCACAGGATCCATCAAAAGTTGAAGCCGTAATCAATTGGGAACAACCAAGGACACCATCGGAAGTGAGGAGTTTCTTGGGACTGGACGACTATTATAGACGGTTTATTCAGGACTTTTCCAAGATTGCCACCCCGTTAATAAATTTGACAAGAAAAGCTGTGAAATTTGTTTGGATAGAGAAGGGTGAAGAGAGTTTTCAAGACTTGAAAAAGAAGTTAAGTGTGGCACCTGTGTTGTCATTACCAGATAATACAGGAAACTTTGTGGGCTATAGTGATGCCTCACATAAAGGATTAGGTTGCGCCCTTATGCAGAACGGAAAAGTTATTGCGTATGCATCAAGACAACTGAAGGACTATGAGAAAGGATACCCGACTCATGTTTAGAGTTGGCTGCGGTGGTATTTGCTTTGAAAATATGGAGACACTATCCCTGTGGAGAGAAATGTGAGATATATACAGATCATAAGAGTCTGAAGTATATTTTCACTCAGAAGGACCTGAACATACGTCAAAAGAGATGGATGGAATTAATAAAAGATCATGATTGTGAGATCTTTTATCATCCGAGAAAGGCGAATGTGGTTGAAGACGCTCTAAGTAGGAAAGGTAGGGAAAAGTTGATACTGATAACCACTCAGGATGAGCTTATTTCAGTAATGACAAAGCTAGAGTTGTAAATAAAATTTCTAAAAGAGTCCGATGAACGACTATTCCAGATAGAAGCTAGTCCAACTTTGGTGGACAAGGTAAAGAGTGCTCAACTACAAAATGAAGAATGTGGAAAAATCAAAGAGAAAGTAGTTGTGGGTAGTGAAGTGAAATACAAGATCGATACCGAAGGGTTACTAAGATTCGAGGGAAGAATTTGGGTTCCAGTATTACCAGATATTAAAGATGAAATCTTGATAGAAGATCATAACTCAAGATACTCGATTCATCCGGGAAGTACAAAAATGTATCAAGATTTACGACGACATTTTTGGTGGCCAAACATGAAAAGAGATGTCGCAGAATGTGTTGCAAAATGTTTGACATGTCAAAGAGTAAAGGCCAAGCATTAAAGACCAAGCGGATTACTTCAACCATTGGAAATATCTGAATGGAAGTGGGAACACATCACAATGGATTTTGTGGTGGATCTTCCAACTACTCAGAGAGGATACGATGCGATTTGGGTGATAGTGGAGAGACTGACAAAATCAGTAAACTTTTTGCCAATAAAGATTAGGTTCAATCTTGATCAGTTGGAAACGTTGTACGTTAAAGAGATCATTTCGAGACATGGAGTTCTAGTGTCAATTGTGTCAGATAGAGATCCGCGATTCACATCAAACTTCTGGAAGAGACTACAAGAATGCATGGGAACACAATTAAGAATGAGTACGTCATACCATCCGTAAACAGACGGCCAAAGCGAACGAACAATCTAGACGTTGGAAGATATGCTTAGAGCGTGCATCATGAATTTCAAAGGGAGTTGGGATGAACATTTACCATTGGCAGAATTCGCCTACAACAATAGTTACCACGCAAGCATCGACATGCTTCCTTACGAAGCATTATATGGCAAAAAGTGCAGAACTCCACTATGCTGGGATGAAGTCGGTGAACGTCAACTATTAGGACCAGAACTAGTACAACAGACTGATGAGGTTCTCAAACTCATCAGGACAAGGTTGGTAGCTGCTCAAGATAGACAGAAGAAGTATCCTGATCAACACACATAGACAAGTTTCTCCTTGGAAGGGAAAAATTCATTTCGGTAAAAAGGGAAAGCTAAGCCCGAGTTTTATTGGACCCTTTGAGGTGCTGCGAAGAGTAGGAGAGGTGGCCTATGAGGTAGCTCTACCTCCAGAGTTGGAACACGTCCATAATGTTTTTCATGTTTCGGTATTAAGACCGTATAAACGCTATTATAAGCACGTGATCGCTTATGAACCATTGCAATTTGATAAGGACTTGTCTTATGAGGAAATTCCTATCCAGATAGTTGACAGGAAAGAACAAGTGCTCAGGAGTAAAGTAATACCTTCCGTGAAGGTGATATGGAAGAACCACAATGCTGAAGAAGTTACATGGGAACTCTAAGATAAAATGATGAAAGATTACCCTGAGTTATTTGTGTAATCTATGTCTTCGATTCTGGGGACAGAATCTTTATAAGTAGGGAAGAATGTGACGAAAGATTTGTCTGAGTTGTGATTCTGGGGACATAATCCTTGTAAGGAGGGAAGGATGTAATAATCCGGAATTTTAAAGTGTAATTTCAAATATTTATTGAATTATATAAATATTTAATTGATGTGTTTATTGTTGAATAAATATTTATTTAATTTGATTTGATTTGATTATTTATTTGTTAAATGAATAATTAATGAGTGAAGGAAATTAATGATTATGAGATAATATTCTAATTTAAGTTAATAATTAAATTAGAGAATTGATAGGGATTAAATGGATTATAATAATATTTTTAATTTAATTTGGTAATAAAAGTGTGATAATAAACTATGCTATAAATGAGTTATAAATTATATTAAAGGAGTTTAATTTAGTTTTGCCAAACAAGACTTAAAGATATTAAGTCTTTATTTTTAAAGTGTTTTGCCCAAACATAGCCTTATGGCTTTTAAATTTTGAATTTGAATTATAATAAATAATATAAATAAAATATAAATAATATATATTAAATTATGGTAACTGATAATTTAATATTGTCATTAGTAAAACGTCGATTTTGGGACATTTGGGTGTGCGTGCATTGGTTTTGTTTTATTTCACGTAAAAGGGTATGGTATTGGCTTAAGAGAAAAGAGAAGAAAGAATAAAGAGAAAAGAAAATAGAGAGAGAGTTTGCAGAGAGAAGTTTGTGAAAATTTGAGTAAGAGTTTTGTGATTCCAAGCAGTTGTCTGTGGTTAGCAAGGATTATCCAAGCAATTGAATGTATGTTCTATAACCTTGATATTATATATATATATATATAGATGTTTTACGGTAAAAATTTCAAGTTTCCAAGTTCTGTGAATTCAATTTTTTTTAAATTGTTGATATACAACTGATAACTTTTGATTATATGTATTGGTTGTGTTAGAGTTGTATTTAGACAAGGAATTTTATGCTAATTTCGTTTAAAAAGGAAGAAAATTGATTGCTGTGACTATATGTATATATATGGTTTGTGAAAGTACCAAATTTGGTAGTTAATTCGTAAACTAATAGGTAAATTGAGTTTTAACTGTATTTATTTAGTAAGTAACGAAGTGAACGTAGTTTGAATGAATTAATTTGGTGTATAATTGTGATCACAGTGTTAATTTTTGTCAACAATGTCAAAAATGGAGTTTTTGTTTAAAACATGGCATTCAAGAATTTAAAATTTCTGAAGTTGTTGTTTAGTTGTTGTAGACACTCAAAATTTTACTTTTTTTGCTACTAACATTGCGGAGAGGCGATTAAGTCTTTCGAGAGATAACCACGGAAGGCGGCTCACATCCATTCTGGATACTACCGGAAGTTCATTCTCAAACCCGGAACACACACCGGGAGTATCAATTCCAACCTCGGAGAAAACCCCGAGTTTCATCCTTGGAAATAACCCCAAGGAATGTCGTTGCAGTTCCGGCGATAACTCCGGAAATGCTTATTTTCAAATGCATGCAATCAGCTTCGATCTCAGACCTCCTGCCGAGGCACTCATTTCAAAGACCCGGAGCTAGCACCGGGAAGACAGACACACTTAAAGATGACCCTGCGGAATTCAAACATTTGCAGCAGTCCAATCTCAGATGTAACCCTGAGCAGCGTCTGCTATTAGCCCCAACCGGAGATAACCCCGGTGAGTGGAAAAATCGTCATCTTGCCACCTTAACCCCAGCGCGCCGTCTCAACATTTCATACATACATTTCTACACAAATAATGTCGAGAGCGAGGAGTTCCAATCCGGTGACTATTATGCGTGGTAGCACCGGATAAAATTTGAAGCTTGAAGACCATGGGCATGGTCCCTCTTCCCCGACTTCGTCTGACCTCTAATCCCATGTCATTGCGTAACTCTCAACAAAAGTAGTCTGAAGAAGGTCTTGTAGACCTCGTTCGGATGCTCGGATTGAAGTTATGCAAGTTTGAGTGGACATCACGATGCACGTGCTTGAGACAATTTGGACCCATGGCTTGGGGCACCCCGGCGTAGCAGTAGCATCTCTGACGGCCATGAGTACACCTCGCAGCTCCAACTATATAAATATAAAGCTTGGGGTTGCCATTTGTAAGAGAAAAAGAAGCAAGGAAGCCCTGTCCAATTTGCTCTGTACACACCCCATATTGACTACTTTCTCATTTTAAACACATGTTAGCTCACATATAGCTATATTTTACTGGCGGGAGCTGAGTGTTTATCCATCTAGAGTCATAGAAGCACACTTGGCGACCAACGTAAGCCTTCTCACACTCTATAAAGCCTTTCTTTTCGTCTTTGCACACTTATTCTTCACATTGAGAGTCGTGTTGTGTGTATGTATGCAGGACTTCGATCCAGTGGTTTTCATTCGATCTGTATATATACACTTATATATGTATATATTTTTATATATGGACTAACATTATCGAGTTATGCCTCGATTGAGCCTAGACTTATGTCTAGAGCGTTTATTTGCTTATATATATATATATATATATATATATATATTTACCGCTTTTATATATTTATATTTTCAATCCCCCATGGAGGTGCTTCATGGTGGTTGATCATGTCTGTATATATATATTTACAGCTTTTTTATATAACTGCTTACTGCTTTTCATATAAACTGCGGCATCATGTGAGCCTAGGAATCATGTGATCACAGATTCAGTCCACTAAATCTAGATTCGGTTCCCGTGATGGACTTTTTCAACTGTAAGCAGCTTGTTATTCACGGTGTTTGAATTTCCTTAGATGGCTGTCATGCCCATGAGGAGTTCGGCACTGCTATATATTATTTTCTTGAAGATGCTTCGCATCTCTAAAATAAAAGCAAACAAGTCGAATATTTAATAATAAAAATGGAACTATCAAAGGCCTCAATTACTATTGAGCACAAGGTTTGAAAAATCTCTTTTACAAAATCTCATTGCTATATCATGTTTAAAATTAAATTTTATATAAATTCAAACCCTTTGTATATATAGGTACGAACGAGGCCTCGCACTATTTTCAAATAAATTGCACATTGATCCACACACACACACATTCATATAATAGTTTCTTGAAAAGTGGCGGTCACTGTGGCAACACGGATGTCGAGGGGTGCCTAACACCTTCCCTTCGCATAATCAAACCCCCGAACCCAAATGAATCTCGGTTTCACACATTCTGCCGTTTAGCGATGTGTCATCATTTGGGTCAATGTGCAAACCTTTTCTCTATTCGCGTTAGTGCAACCAGATTAAAAACACCAACTGGCGACTCTTATAGTCAAATCGTCGACATGATACATGTCAGACCTTTTTCACTTATTTTTTCAAACAAATCTCACATAACATGAGAACACCAACAAATAAGAACTGAAAAGGGACAAATAAAAATTCCAACATAGACAGGTGGCGACTCTGCTGGGGACACCAGTAAGAGGGTTTAAACCACTACTACAAGCTTTTCAAAACTGTTGTATGGTTGTGTGTGAATGTTGCATTTACATTTATGATGAATGTGTACGAATGCATTTTACTTACTGCACTGCAATATATCTATCTGTGATATTAGTGCTTCGCATATGTCATCATTTTCATAAAACGGTGAGACACGTTGTATGTGAATGTATGTTGTGTGGTTCCTCCACCAGGAGGCTATCATGTCGGTGTTTGATTACGGGACTCGTAGGGAGACTAATTCCAATGAGGCTTAGGAAAGGCACCACCCAGATTCGCTCCAATTGAAAGACCGGATTAACTTCCCGTCAAGTAGATTATGATGATCTGGGAACCTTCATGCCAAAAAGCCGCGAGAGTAACCCTAAGATAGGTCAGCCTCTGATAAACCAAATGCGGAGGAAAGTCTCTTCATGCTTTCCATTTTCTATTACTTGTAAAAGCATTTACTTGTAATTTTATTCCATGTTCATCTTTATGTAATGGAAAATATGAAGAATATTTGCACATACATGACATGCTATCAATTAACATCCGTTTTGCAGGATAATATTCCTAACACGGGTATATCACATAGCATGTAAACATTTATATTATCCCTAAGACTGAACTACATAAGTCTTTTGTATGGAAACAATTGGGCCTGTTACCAGCTCAAAATCAAAAAAGGCCACAAGCCTACAGTTAATCATGTCTTCTTCTGACCAGTCTAATCCCGTTTCTCGAGAAGAATTTGACGGATTAAGTAAACAAATTATAGATTTGGCTGTTCTGCTTAAAGAATTACATCAGTCTACTCAGGGCTCAAAAATGCCTATATATACAGAATCCTCTACATAAGGAGGAACACAAGGTTTGGATAAAACAAATCCAGAACCTCAACTAGATACGACCAACAAAGACCCTGAAAACACCCATCTCAATGGAGATCCAGACACCGGTGATATCAGGAAGAAGGTCCTTCAAACGGAAGAAGCTATCCGTTCTCTCAAAGGGATTGGAACACATGGAAGTGTTTCATATGCTGACCTTTTCATATTCCCTGGTGTTCATTATCCAGAGAAATTTAAAACCCCTGACTTTGAAATGTATGACGGATTAGGGGATCCTTACACACATTTGAAGGTGTTCATTGGAGAACTAGGATCTTATGCGAAAAATGAGAAGCTCAGAATGCAGCTGTTCCAGAAGAGTCTAATTGGAGAAGCCCGTTCATGGTATACCAAATCAAACATCTTAAAGATCCATAGCTGGGAAGAACTAGCTCATGCCTTCCTTACTCAGTGCAATTTACAATCTCAGATGGCTCCTGACCGGTACCAGATTACCAAGGTCAAGAAACAGTCTAATGAGTCTTTCAGAGAGTAAGCTCAAAGGTGGAGGCGCCTTGCTGCTCAAGTTATTCCTTCTATGACAGAATCAAAAATGGTTATAACTTTCATAGACATACAAGAAGCTTCTTTCTATGAGAGATTCTTAGTTGGTATTGGCAAACCATTTTCTGAAATGATCAAGCACGGAGAGATGGCTGAGATGGGTTTAAAGTCAGGAAAGATTCAAGACCTAGCCTCTCTTAAAGCAGTTGCTAACCACATCCAATCCGGATCTTATGAAAACAACCTCCGGAGGGTCCATAAAAAGAAAGAGGAGGATGCAAAGCGCAGAACATGTTTGTACAAAGGAGAAACTACTCCCCTTTTTAAGCACAGTCTTCAAACCCCCCATTGCCTAAAGGTGGAAATGCAAAGCGCCCTCAAACGTTCACACCCTTAGGGGACTCGCTCGAGAATATTATTGCTCTTCTGACTACTCAAAAGAAAATCACGCATCTTCTTCCACCAGCCAACCCTAATGGGAGGGGTTTCAATGCTACTCAGAAGTGTGCTTATCATGCCGGAGCACCTGGACATGATACTCAAGATTGTTGGGCCTTAAAACATAAGATCCAAGATTTAATAGACAACGGTGAGATTGTGGTTACCAAACTAGATCAACCTCATGTGCAAGACTACCCTCTTCCTCAAGACAAAGAAGAAGAGGTCAACATGATTAGTTGGAACACTGGACAGAGTTCCAATTTTAACAGTGAATCATCCCAAACCATCAAAAATAGTGTTAACAGATGGGATTACGCAAAGTTTCAATTTGCTATGGAACGAAAGATTTTGTAAGCAAATTGAACAATTTGCAGAACTGGTGACCCATCAGCATTAAGTCACATGCCAGTTAGTCAGCCAGGAGCATGCATGTCTCCTTCTTTTTGTTACGAATGCTCCATCATCACCTTCAAAAAGCGAAGCTATAGAGGATAAGGTTGCGAAGAGAGCAAATGCTAAAGCTCATCGGGATTTTGCCAATAAAAGGGAATTTACATACCTGGGCCAACCTATGGAGGAGATATTTTAGATGCTAATCAATGAAGGAAGAATTACCTCCCTTCCACCTCTAATCAATCCTCGTTCAAGACGGTTCAACTCTAATGGAGTATGTCAATATCATTCACATTCTCGCGGTCATAACACATAAGAATGTTGGGCACTCCGCCACCTTATTCAGAATTTAATTGATAGTAGTGTCCTACAATTGGCAGACGATGACATGTGCTACTCGAGAGTAGGAATATTTGTCCTACTAAATGGAAGGTATTAGTAGCAGTAATATTTGCTGAGGCTGATGAGACTATCGGGCCCTTTCCCATACAAGCAATTTTACTCAAAGGAGCTGACAATCCTCTGAAAGTGGCTGCACCAGGGCCAATTTCTTTACCCTTTAGACCACAGCATCCTGTTATCAGCTTATATAAAGTCCCATGAAATTATGGAGAAGATGAAAGATCCACGTCTCATACTACTACTACTACAGTGTCGAAGGAAAATCCACTTTATCTTCCTCAGAGGGTGATGAAGCCCACCATAAAAGCAAAAGGGAAGATTTCCATGGAGAAGATTGAGAAATTCCTCTGCAATATGGGCCATACTAAAGACAAGGTGGTTCTAAGCTTAAGAGAAGCTCCACATCAAATATCAATACTGGACTTGGTTTTCTCTTCCGAGGATCATATGAAGAACTTATTGAAGGTTTTAGAAGAAGCCTACTTGTCGAAATTAGTGGATGTGGAAAAATTTTAACATCTGGTTGATCAAATTTTTAACAACAATGTGATATCCTTCACTGATGATGACATACCGCACGAAGGGACCGGTTATTGCAAGCCGTTGCACATTATAATTTTGTCCTCCGGGTATATGTTAGCTGGAGTTTTGATAGATGGAGGTTCGTCTCTGAATATCTGTCCTTATGCCACCTTGATAAAGATGAATGTTAATCTCAAGCAGATCCGAAGTAGCCATACGGTTATCAAAGCTTTTGATGGATCCCGACGAAATTCTGTCGGAGAGATTGAGCTGCCAATTGAGATTGGTCTCTATACATTTTGCGTATCTTTTCACGTCCTCAAGATAGATTCAGGATACAACCTGCTATTGGGGAGACCATGGATCCACATGGCTGGAGCCGTCCCTTCTACACTATATCAACAACTTAAATACATTGTCAACAATAGCCTAGTCACTCTCAACGCTGAGCCAGAATGTCCTGAACAAGGAGATCTACCAATCATCAGCTTCAATTCAAAAGTTGAGCCAGGTAGTTTTCATACTTTGGAAGTGAGTAACACGCAATACCATCCTATTGGAGCACCATTTCCTGTACCCAAGATTTCTGCCGAGGTTATGTCGGCCACTCAAGAAATGATGTCATTGGGTCATCAGCCTGAACAAGGGCTTGGTAAAGATCAGTAGGGTATTAAGCACCCAATTCAAGTGTCTAGTCAAAATGGAACATCCAGATTAGGCTATTCTTCCAGTTCCAGTCACAGGAATCCTCATAAGCACAAGCAGATTCCTCAAACTTCCGCCATACGACAATTTTCTCCATCTGCACCTCATGAGCTGATACAGTCTCCGGTGAAGGTGCTAGCCCATGTTATGGCTATGCTGTTTCCCAAACCAGTACCATTCAAAGCAGGAGGTCCTGATTCACGATCCCGAAGTGGAAGAAAGGGAACGGAAACGTAAACATGACATCGCCTTGATGATGTCAGGTATATGCATCATTGCCCATGATGAACATACAAAAAGATACAGCCCAGACGATGATTGCCCAGATGTTATGGTCATCATTCGGGAAAAGGAGGACGATGACAACCCCTCCATCACTGCAGTCCATCAGGACTTTACCCTTGACAATTGAAGCAACACTCCCTGCATTGGTCGATGAGGGTAAAATGAGCAGAAATCCCTCTGCCCTGTAGATAACTTTAATTGCTTACTTTTCTGTACAGTATTAGCAGTTATTTTATTAGTACATGCTAACACTTTTTTATAATTAAATAGTTTCATATATTAAGTGAAAGCATATTTTGTTTTAGGACTCTGAATTTAGATGTGCATGTACTTGCTGATGAGGTGCCTTTTCTCCACAAGGACTGTAACTTTGATGAAAAGTTGGACTCAGACTTTATGGAAATCAAAGAGGACATTGAGACACCTCAGGAGATTAAGGAATGGGTCGAAGACAAACCTAAACCTAATCTTTATCAAACCATTCCTTTCAATCTTGGTACCTTAGAAAGCCCTAAGCTAATCCAGATTAGTTCAGACCTCACCCCAAACCAACGGAATGACATGGTTGCGCTATTAACCCAATTCCAGGATGTGTTTGCATGGTCTCACGAAGACATGGTGGGTTTGTCCACTGACATTGTCCTTCATCGCCTTCCCATTAAGGAGGGATTTAAGCCGGGCAGAAGCTCAGGCGATTGAAACCTGAGTGGAGTTTAAAGGTGAAAGAAGAAATTGTGAAACAATTTCAAGCTGGCATTATCATGGTGTCCACATATCCGGGATGGATATCCAACATTGTTCCTGTGCCTAAACCAAGAGGAAAGGTGCGAGTTTGCGTGGATTACTGGGATCTGAACAAATCTTGCCTTAAAGATAGCTTTCTCGTTCCCTTTATCCTCATTCTTATTGACAATACTGCTCAATACGGCATGTACTCCTTTGCGGATTTCTTTACGGGGTATCATCATATTATGGTCACTGAGGAGGATCGTGAGAAAACTTCTTTCATCATGCCTTGGGGAACCTTTTGCTATAGACGGTTGTCATTCGGCCTCAACAATGCCGGGGCAACCTATTAGCGAGCTATGATGGCTCTTTTCCATGATTTAATGCATAAAGAGATAAAGATCTATGTGGATGACATCAATGTCAAGTCCCAAAGGGAAGAAGACCGCTTAGACCATCTCAAAAAGCTCTTCAACAGGTTGCGTAAGTACAACTTGAAGTTGAATCTATCAAAGTGCGCCTTTGGTGTTAAATCAGGTAAGTTGCTAGGTTTCCTAGTCAGCCACAAAGGGATTGAGCTGGATCCCACTAAAATCCAGGCCATCAAGGAAATGCCCATTCCTCAGACAGAGAAGGAAATAAGGGGATTTTAGGGAAGAATCAACTTCATTAGCAAGTTTATTTCTAAACTCACAGCAACCTGTGAGCCCATTTTTAAATTGTTAAGGAAGAATTCCTCCATGAAATGGAACGATGAGTGTTAGAAAGCCTTCCTTACAATCAAAGAGTAGCTAGTTAATGCTCTTGTTTTGGTACCACCTAGGGATGATGTTCTCCTATTCATGTACCTATCCATTAATGACAATACTATGGGCTATATGCTGGGGCAAAAAGATGATAAAGGCCAAGAACGAGCTATCTATTACCTCAGCAAAAGATTCAGCAGCAGTGAACACAAGTACACTCTGATTGAGATTACAGCATTTCCTCCATGGTCACACAACCCATCTTATATCCCATGTTGATCCTCTCAAGTATGTGTTCAGTAAGACTATACTGAATTGTCAGTTGTCCAGATGGCAGTTGATCCTATAGCGGTTTGACATCGTCTACGTGACACAAAAGTCTGTCAAAGATTAAGGAGTTGCAGATCAACTGGTCACCGCACCTACATGGGATTACAAACCCTTGGAAACATACTTCCCCGATGAAGGGGTCATGACAATTCAAAGAACACCATCGATGCGATGCATGCCATACGTGGAAAATGTATTTTGATGGGTGTTAACCTGTAAGGCTACTGGAGTGGAGTAGTTCTAGTATCCGTGCGGGGAGCGGTATCCGTCGTAGTCAAATTGCAGTTTGTCAGCACCAACAACACAGCTGAGTATGAAGGCTGTATCATAGGTCTAAAACTTGCCCGTTTAATGGGCATCAGGCGGTTAACTGTCTTTGGGGATTCAGAGTTGGTAATCAAACAATCCATATAAATCTATCAAACCAAAGAACTACATTTGCTTCCTTACCATCGACAAGTTTTATAGATGGCTTTGGAGTTCGAAGAAATCTCTTTTTTACACATTCCTCATAATAGGAATGATTTTGCGGATGAACTAGCAACGTTGGCCTCCTTGATTCACATACCTGACAAGGAAAACATGCCAAGAGGCCCCGGCTTATGGGAATTATGTTGGAGAAAACCTCCCATCCACAACCCTTGGTATCAGCATATCAAGGAGTATCTGCGAGATGGATATACACCCGCTGAGGCGAGCCTGACTGAAAAGAGGCAGATCCATCGACTTGCTATGAAATTCTACCTGAGCTAAGATGCACTCTATAAAAGGGATGCATGATTAGGTCTTCTCAGATGTCTGGACAAAGACCAAGCTCTGAGGCTCAGGGATGAGATCCATGGTGGAGTATGTGGTCCACACATGAGCGGACCCCCTACTTATTAAGAACATCCTTAGAACAGGGCATTATTGGCTTACGCTCAAAGATGATTGTGATGATCACGTCAAGAAGTGCTATCAATGCCAAATTCATGGGAATGCTATCCATGCCCCTCCAAGGGAACTCCACAATATGAGTTCGCCATAGCCCTTCTCAATGTGGGGAATGGACGTGATCGGGCCCATCGAGCCCAAATCCAGTAATGGACATCGATTCATATTCACCGTGATTGACTACTTCATCAAATGGGTAGAAGCAACCTCCTTCCCCAGGGTTACCAAAGAAGTCATCATTACTTTCATCAGAAATAATATCGTTTGTTGATATAGACAGCCAGAGGTCATTATGTCAGAAAATGCTAAGAACCTCAATAACAAAATGATGGAGGAGTTATGCAGTAAATTCCACATCAAACACCTTAACTCCATCATCTACCGTCCAAAGATGAATGGTGCTGTTGAAGCGGCTAATAAAAACATCAAGAAGATCATGCAAAAAATGTCCGCCAATCACAAAGGATGGCCTGACCTCTTTCCTCTGACTTTATTAGCCTACAGAACTTCAATGCGTACTTCCACTGGGGCAACCCTCTACTCATTAGCCTATTGGATAGAAGTAGTGCTCCCCATAGAGGTGGAAATAGAATCCCTCAGAATGAGTTTATGGACGCTCAGCTGGAAGAAGACCAATGGGTACAAGACAGGTATCACCAATTGTCTTTAATAGACGAAAGGCGAACCACAACTATCTTCCATGGTCAATTATATCAACAAAGGATCGCAAGATCCTACAATAGGAAAGTCCAACTACGGCAGTTCAAATAACACGACTTGGTTTTGAAGAAGATCATTGACAACCAAGATCAATCTAAGGGAAAATTCGCTCCTAACTGGGAAGGCTCGTTTGTTGTTGAGGAGGTATTGACAGGAGGCGCTCTCAAACTACAGAAAATGGATGGTGATGAATTTCTACAACTCATCAACTTGAACACCGTAAAATGGTACTATGTCCGAGGATATCACCAAGAAAACATCCTGGTTTTGGATCATCAGATCACCAGTCATTCTGGTTTTCTAACCCTTTTTACCTACTCTTCTGTCCCTCAGGGAAACATACACTTCATACCAGCAGCATGGTTTTACCTCATTTCAACCCTTTCACATAATTTTAGTTACCCCCCTAAGGATTGAACCTTTCACACTTGCAGTTTATCCTGAAGACGTGATTAAACTTTTCTACGCTTGCAGTTTGTCCTGAAGACGGGATCAAACATTTTCCACACCTGCAGTTTATCCCAATCATGGGATCAAACTTTCTTCTCCCCGCAGTATAGCCTACAGATGGGATTCATACTTCTCTTCGGCTGCAATTCGTCCTGAGGGGCGAACTACGTTAACCTGATTTCCCTGATACCCGGGAGTACGTAGGCAACCATATTCTATATGGCCCAGTCGCAATAAAAAAAACAAGAAAAACATTTCTGCCCTTTCTCTACAAAAATAAAAACCAAAAAAACACTTCTACATGCTTCTTCATCAATAAAGTTTCTACACCCTTCACATTCAGCGTTGAACCTCTTACACCAGGTTCGATCTACGCAGACCTGATCTCCTCTTCAATAGGAGTACGTAGGCAGCCATTTATGGTTCGGTCTAACCCCCTACTAGAACAAAAATACTTGTGACACGGTACTGGGATCAAACTTCAATCCAACATATTTCATCGGCTTCATACCAAAGGGATGGAACTACCTAACTTCTCCTCATAAATAGGAGATTTGGCGACCATCTAAGCTGCGGTTGTGCCTCAAAGAGCAACACCAATCCATAAGAGATGGAATTAACTAGGCTTCTCATAAATAGGAGTACTGGCGACCATCTGTGGTGCGGTCAATCTAATAGAGGAAAAGCCACAATCCTCTCCACATTTCAATACAGAAACTAGTCCCAAGACACCAAAGATGGTAGGGATACACATCAATGATCCGTTCTGAAAGATCCTGCGACATCTTAATGTCCACACATCAAGGATGAGTTCAGAATACAGCAAGATCACAAGCCCTAAAGAAATAGGCATATATCAAGCAAGTATCAAGGCACAACTGAAAGGGAATTGAATCAAAATATATTTTCATGCCATACATAATACTGTTTGATATATACAATATTTGTTGTACATGACAAAATGGCTAAGCTAGTCTGTGTAGGAAAATACAAGTCTATCTACGGATTTGTATGTATGCAGACTATCAGATCTAACTTAGCATCCCTCTCTGAAGAAAGAGGTAACGCTGCAAGCTCCCGCCCAATGGTATCTACACGAGCTAGCAGATCCGAGGCTAACTGCATGGTGGCATTATGTTCATCAATGTATGCACTCATATCGACAAGGATGCCAGTCGTAAGGGATCTCACAGAAGTACTGTCTGTGATGGCTACATCCCGGGCAGATAGGGCAGCATCCCACTCTACAATCAATGAATCTCTAGCTGATCCTCGTCTCTCTCTAATAGAGTTGCGTCTCTCCCATCGAGAGCTGTCAACATCAAGGCCCTAGCCCGATCTCTGTCAAAGGTCATCAGATGTAGACTCTGCTCCAAATATTGTGATGAATGCTGAATCACAGTAGCACTCATAGTGGGAGAATCCATCACAAATGCTCGCAACCCAGCAGTTAAATCCTCATCGATGGGAATATCATCCTCCTCCATAGGCTCCTCAGCATTGGAATCAGTCCCCTGCACTGTGGATCCGCAGCCGATGCAGTCTCTGTCTCCATACATGCAGAATACTCTACAGAACAACCCGGATGGCTGACAGAAAACTCATCTAGCTCTTGTTGATCCCAACAGGCATACAACATGGATCTATCCTCTGCTGATAAGTGGCGAGAAGCGAAGCGCTGACTCGATGCCTCCTCAAAAGGATGGAAGTCCTGGAACTGGTCAAACTAATACATCATGGCCAGTGGGTGGTAAGTAATCATGCCCCTCAAACTAGCTAGAGGGAGATAATCCATGCCCGGAGCATAAGTGATGAAGCTGTAGGTTGAACTAAGCCCTGTACAGGGAAATATAGCAAACAGATCTCTGATCCCTGCCAGGAAAGCTGACCAAGATGTAGAGTCTATATACTCCGTAGGCTGAAAAGAGTATGACATGGCTATATCATGGGTGAAACAATACCCATACCGTCTAAAAGTGCCAATTGGTCTCAAGTGTGACATAAACCACACATACAACATAACCGAGCTGCCTGTAAATACTCTCGTCGAATAAGTGCAGTAGTATGTGGCCGACCTCAGAGTCTCTGCTATGATCATCGGTATGATGGTGTGACCCTCCCTGAGAGCTCTCACTACCATGATGACTCCTATGTCCAACTCATCTATATACCGTGGCATGTAGACATACGACAGTACGCACAATAGCAGTACATCTACTCTGGCCAAATGCCAATGATCCACAGGTTTAGTGAAATCCCCAGAATGTCGTGTAAAACTATCCTCAGGGCCAAATCTATCAAACAAAAAATGCTGGGATATAACGTGGCCAGATGTGAGCTCATCCTACACCACCCTACGCCTCAAGTCAGTAAGGGTCGTGAACTGCCTACTCATCTCTCCAATCGCCATATGCACGCAAGGTCTGTCCAATGGAAGCATCATCAAATGTGCATACTCCTCTAGAGTAGGAGTCAATTCCTGGGTCCCACTCCTCCGGCTCAGTTCATTTTGAGTTGCAAAGGAGGTCTCACAAGCTGAAAAGGCCAAATCAGGAATAAAAATGCTACGCGATTGAGCGGAATAGCCTGAAATCTTTATTTTCACGGGCCAAACTTTGGCTTTAAATGTCACTCATTGGTATTCACTTGAATTCAAGGTATACTATACCATTGACCTCAACTTTTGTAAATCATGCTCGACAATGCCTCATATAGGTCCGATGCTACCAAACACAGGGTCATACCCCTAAAAGACGTGTTCCCCGGCGGGGGTCACAATGCCAATTTCAAACGTTGATAAAATATCCTCAGCGGGGGTCACAACAAAGACTTTCACTCATCCACGTATCCCCAGCGGGGGTTACAACGCATTATTCTTCTATAAACGAATCCAAGATGGGGGTTACAATGCAAAGTAACCATTAATGTACGTGTCAATGAAGGTCAAGTAGCCTTGACGTCATTTCAACCGATGGCAAGTAAACCCATCGAAGCATCGGAGGCTATTCGATGATCGTATCCATCAGTGCACTTATCCATAACCTTCTCTGGTGGGGGTTACAACGTAATTCAACCATTGATATACGCGTCAATGAAGGTCAAGAAACCTTGACTTGTTCCCTAGTGGGGGTCACAACGTAATGCAGCCATTGATACACACAACAATGAACGTCAAGCAGCCTTGATAGTTTGCCCAATAGGGATCCATCCGATGATACACACATCAGTGAAGGTCAGGCAGCACTGATAATACATACTATTAGCAGTAACTCTGACAGGATTGTGATATATGTTATATACATCCTCAAACAGACAAAGCTTTATCCCCACAGATCTCTTGCACAAGAGAGGCACATCTTCGGAGTAAAGTTTGTATCAAGGATCCATGACTTTGGTGATAACCCCAACGTCAACATCCTGGAAGACTTGGATCACATGTCCAAGACATCACTGATTGTCATCCCCGACAAGATTAACAAGGAACCAGAAATCATCCCATCATGTTGGGAAACAATCCAACAACCTACATGCATTATGCATTTACATCATGTTGCTGCACATAACATCATGTTTATCTTATTGTATTTCAAGTGTCTAGGATTCTTTATCCTATCCATGCCTTACATTGCATGAATATGATAAAGAGGGGCATCTGTAGACATTCAAAATTTTCTGAACACCTGTTACTAACATTACAGGAGGGCAGATTTATCTTTCGAAGATAACCCTGGAAGACAGCTCACATCCATTCCGAATACTACCAAAAGTTCATTCTCAAACCTGAAACACACACCGGGAGAATCAATTCCAACCTCGGAGATAACCCTGAGTTTCATCCTTGGAAATAACCCCAAGGAATGTCATTGAAGTTCCGGTGATAACTCCAACAATGCTTGTTTCAAATGCATGCAATCAGCTTCAATCTCAGACCTCTTGCCGAGGAACTCATTCCAAAGACCCGGAGCTAACACCAGGAAGACAGGCACACTTAAATATGACCGTGCGGAATTCAAACATTTGCAGCAGTCCAATCTCAGATGTTACCCTGAGCAACGTCTGCTATTAGCCCAAACCGGAGATAACCCTGGTGAGGGGCAAAATCATCATCTTGCCACCTCAACCCTAGCGTGCCGTCTCAATATTTCGTACATACATTTCGACACAACAATGTCCCACAAGAGCCAAGGAGTTCCAATCCCGAGTGACTATTACGCATGGCAGCACACCGGATAGAATTTGAAGTTTGAAGACCATGGGCATGGTCCCCTCTTCTTGACTTTGTACAACCTCTAATCCCATGTCATTGCATAACTCTCGATAAAAGCGGTCTGAAGAAGGTCTTTTACACCTCGTCCAGATGCTCGGATTGAAGTTTTGTAAGTTCGAGAGGACATCACAGTGCACAAGTGCACGTACTTCGAGATGGTGGGACCCACGAATCTCGGGGCACCCCACACAGCTGCAGGTGCATCTGCGGCTCCCAGCTCTATAAATATAGAGCTTGGGGTGGCCATTTGTAAGAGAAAAAGAGGCGAGGAAGCCCTATCCAATTTGTTCTGTACACACTCAATATTGAGTGCTTTCTCATTTTAAACACCTGTTAGATCACATATAGCTATATTTTACTGGCGGGAGCTGAGTGTTTATCCATCTAGAGTCATAGAAGCCTGCCTTGCCAGCCTACTGTAAGCCTTATCACACTTTATAAAGCCTTTCTCTTCATCTTTGCACACACTATTCTTCACATTGAGAGTCATGTTGTGTGTGTATGCCTGGACTTCGGTCCGTGGTTTTCATTTTTTTCTGTATATATACACTTATATATATATATTTTTATATATGGACTAACATTATCGAGTTATGCCTCGATTGAGCCTAGACTTGTGTCTATAGTGTTTATTTGCTTATATATTTATATATGAACTGTTGTTGGATTATATCCGATGAGACTGGATTTTATATCTGAAGCGTTGACTGCTTTTATATATATATACTTATATATATTAACTGTTGTCGAACTCTATTCGATGAGCCTGGATTTTATATCTGGTGCGTTTACTGCTTTTATATATATATATATATATATATAATGACAAATCGTAAATGATAAACCGAGCCAGGATTAAGAAACATCCTGTGAGTTTATCGCTTTTACATATATATATATATATCGCTTTTATATATTTACATTTCTGATCCCCCATGGAGGTTCTTTGTGGTGGTTGATCATGTCTGTATATATATATTTACAGTTTTTATATATAACTGCTTACTGCTTTTCATTTAAACTGCGGCATCATATGAGCCTAGGAATCATGTGATCACAGATTCAGTCCACTGAATCTAGATTCGATTCCCATGATGGACTTTTTCAGCTGTAAATAGTTTGTAAATTATTCACGGTGTTTGAATTTCCTTAGATGGCTGTCATGCCCATGAGGAGTTCGGCATTGCTATATATTATTTTCTCGAAGATGCTTCGCATTTCGAAAGTAAAATCAAACAAGCCGAATATTTAATAATAAAAATGAAAGTATCAAAGGCCTCAATTACTATTGAGCACAGGGTTTGAAAAACCTCTTTTACAAAACCTCACTGCTATATAATGTTTAAAATTGAATTTTATATAAATTCAAACCCTTTGTATATAGGTGCGAACGAGGCCTCACACTACTTCCAAATAAATTGCACATTGATCCACACACACACACACACACATTCATATAATAGTTTCTTGAAAAGTGGCGGTCACCGTGGCAACACGGATGTCAGGGGTGCCTAACACCTTCCCTCCAAATAATCAAACCCCCGAACCCAAATGAATCTCATCTTCACAGACCCGTTTAGTAGTGTCACATCACTAGGTCAATGTGCAAACCTTTTCTCGGTTGCGTTGGTACAACCAGTTAAAAACACCAGCTGGCTAGAAATTAAGATACATGTCAAATTAGCTTTGTTTACATTCTTTGTGCTTTCGATTACGTAATTGGCCATCCTTACATAGGCCATCCTTAAGCCTCACCTCGCATGCATGATAACTCCTGGCTTGAGCCTCATACAGAATGCCAAAGATCAAGATCAAGAACACCGCCCCCCGATGTGAATCTGAAGCGCCGTAGTCTTGGTTAGCGAGAATGGACAGAAAGTGTATTTTAATTACACAAAGTCTGTAATTTTTGATAAGGTGAAATATTATGACTGTTAAGATGTGATTTTGGTATTGTAGTACTAAGAATGAGAATATTATTAACAATTAACGAGTTTTGTTATTACATTACTAAGGTGACTTAACTATGTGATTTAAACCAATCCATACATGAAATAGATACTTATTTGTATACATAGTATATATAGTAACTAATTGTATCATAATGACATGTTTATAGGATATTGTAAATTAAATTATTATGGTTTAGCTTACACGCAAGGCAAGTTCTCCAACTCTAAACTTTCTTTGAGCAAGTTTTCTTATCTTTAACTTGTATCTTAGTATGCAAGTTCTCTAACTCTATTGTTACGATTGTGCAAGTTTCTTAACTCTAGTTATATCGTGCAAGTTTCTTTACTCTACATTGTTTATTATTGAGCAAGTTATTCCTAATCCTATTTATATAATTTATTTATGTTCGTGCAAAGCTATTTAACCTAACTCTTACTTTGAGAAGGTTTCCTACTTTAACTTGTTTCTTAATTCTAGATTCTATACTTATGTTGAACAAGTTTTATCGTTCAATTTGCTATTTATTATGCATGCTCAATAACTCAATTCTTTACTAAACAAAATTCTAGCCTTAGCTTAATATTATTCAAGCAAGGTATGTTATGTGATTCAATGTTTATGCTTTTAGTTCATTTCTAAAGCATGACCTTACTATACAATGTTGATTCATTTATAACTTATTCCATAACACATTGTTATAATATTTTATTCAACTAATCCTTAGTTAATGTTCGTTAAACTCTAAATCACCTTGAAACTTATCCAAACCAAACTTACTTTGGTGCGGACTTGTATTCTAAATGCTGAGATGAGCAACCCTATTACAGGGGATAATTTACGAGTAAGCGTTTAGATATTTGTGCACAATACATTGTACGAAGGGCTGATCCCCCTAAGTACGAGGAGTCCCTATAGTCTTATGACTGTTTAAGTTTAAGTTGAAAGAATACTTATAACTATGGACATAGTTCGTGGTCTTATGACCCTCAGATATATATTTCAAATTCTGTTCCTGATTATCATTGATAGAACACATTATTCAGTTCTATTAAGCCTATTCACTTGACATTTGTTATGATGTTTTAATCATTGCCATTTCAAGTGAGCATTGTTTGCTCACTCTTGCTTATATAAATATTATAGCTAAAGTTGAGAAGGTCGATGAACCTACCACCAGTAAAGGGAAATGAAAGATGAACAAGTATTGAAGACTTGTAAACCTGTTGACTTTTATATATTGTCAGACTTTATTTTAAGTAGTGTGATGTAGTTATTTAATTTTCCGCATTTGACATTTGTATTTAAATGTTAGATGACCTGGGAGATATTTATTCAACTTAGTGATGCAATCCTTCAATGGAAAGGTTTATTGTTAAATTTTTCTTATATTTGGGTAGTTAGAAATGAATGTTTTTATCATGTGAACACCAAATCTTATGGGAATGAAGTACTCGGATTTGGGGGTGTCACAATTCCGCCATTATGCGACTTTGTCATATTACATCATACCATAGTGGGCTGACGATCTTTCAATCACAACCAACACTAGGTTTGACTGCATTGATGACTCCATCGTTTACCATTTTCTACACTATATCAAATGATGCACATGGACAGAAATACATTTTGAAAATTTTCAAATCATTTTTGTCTTAGCCGAAATAATTAGCATAAACATATGAATAACGATATGATTTTTAAACATCATTGATTCAATCACATGATTCAATATTTTTTAAGAAAACAGAAGTGCAAACATCAGCACGAAGTCAATAAATTTTGAAAATCTAGCAGAGCTAGAAGATTTAGAAAATCCATGTTTCTCCATCAACTTCAATCTTTACTCTATTGCTTCATTCTATCAATCTCTAACACCATCAATACTTACTATACCAAAATTTATTAATTCTTACCTCAGAAGTTTTCTATACCCAGCATAATTCATCAAACTTACCACACTTTGGAAGTTCAGGAACTTGCCACAATCATATGAGTTTAAGAACTTATCCTAGTCAGACTATAGGCGTCCATTCGCTGAGGAGTTCAAAAAATACCATATGATCATGAGTCACGAACTTACCATATGCATGAGTTTTAAGAACTCACACCTAATCTTAATATTCTCAATCTTAATCTTAATAGTCTCGGATGTAATGAAGGTTTCTCCCAACGAAATTTCAATAGATAAATCAAAGTCTAATTTCTCCAGAGTCAAATTTAAACGTTGAGCGCAAGTAGGAGGAATAAAAGAATGGTTAGAACCAGTATCAAATAAGGTATAAACTTCGCAAGAGTTTATGATTAGCTTACCCATGATCACCTCGTTCAGATTCCTCGCTTTTTGGGAGGTTACGACAAACGCTCTCTCTTGACTACCGGTTTTGTCTTGAGTGGGATGGTCTTTGATGCCTCCATCCCAGCTGACTTGACTTTGGTTCACGATAAAATCGGGCTAGGTGACCTTCTCTTCCATAATTATAACATGCTTTGGACTGCTACGCATGCTTTGGTGATATGTCCCTCCCTTCAGATTTGTAACATACTGCCAATCGATATCATGTTCCTTCCTTAACAACAAAAGTCTTTGGTCTTTGATGGCTTTCCATTATTATTGAATCTCTTCTTGAAATTTCCACTTCTATTATCTTGGCCATGATTACCACCGAAGTAGTTACCATTTCTGGCATGTTGATTCCCTCCACGTTTGTTGTCACCGCTTCAATGACTGCTACCATTGGTATTATTGACTTACCGCCTGCTCTCTCTTGGTTGGGTTGACTCATTATCGCGCTCCAATAACTGAGCCCTATTTATAACATCTGAATACAAACACAGTTTGTGAGAAATGAGGTATTGACGTATTTCGGGTCTCACACCTCGAAGAAATATTCGCGTCATTCTCTCTTCATTATCAACCAAATGGGATGCGAACCAGGACAACTCGACAAACTTAGCCTCGTACTGCGACACGGTCATATTATTTTTCTCCAACTTGATAAACTCCACCTCCTTCATGTGACGAATACTTTCGAGAAAGTACTTGTCTTTGAACAGTTCTTGGAACTTTTCCCAAGACATTTTGAGTGCGGCAGGCTGAGTACGTTATACTGATTCCCACCAATAATCTGTGTGACGCCCCCAAAATAGGTATACATCACCTATTCTGAGTTGTCAATACATGGTACAGAAACAACTACAACTTTATTATTACAACAGTAAAACTGTGAGTTTGAATACAAATATTATCTTCTGACAATATCTATACTCAAATAAATCCTCATCACATTTATTGATACATTATTTTACAAAATGGTGAGGACTACTAAACAATCCTTTCTAAAACCTTCATTCCATACCCCACTGCACTACTTTATATTCTCGCCTCCACGAGAAAAAAAATGGAACAAAAAGGAAAAGGGTGAGCTCAAATAGCTCAAGAAAGAATATTATGACTAAGATAATATACAACAAATTATCGTTAGTCTTCAACAGGGGAAAAATATAATAGAATACAATAGACAACAAATTTTAAATCAATATTCGCAATGAAATAATAATTCATTAGAAGAGTTAAGTAGAGAATGCAAACTACTATCTTCTATGTATGAATTTAAAAGTTCATCGCTCTATCTTTTATCCCCAGTAACATCAATCAATATACATCTCGAATCAAATATTCATCTTTGCACTACAGCCAAAGATATTCATCATTAATTCATGTTCATTTAAACACTGCTCATCTTTGCACTACGGGCCAAAGATATTCTTCAGAAATCATTCATCTTTGCACTACAGCCAAAGATATTCTTAAGAAATCATTCATCTTCTGCACTACACAGCCAAAGATATTCCATAATATCATCATTTAAGACCGAGGATGATGAAAAATTTTTTTAAAGAAACGAATCCAGTGAAACAAAATGACAAGGATTAAGGATTAAGGATTCGTACTTGGTTTTATCCACGTCCAAAAATACCTCAAAAATAATCATAGTGGTGTAAAATTCAAGAATGATCAAAACATGGATACAATCAGAGTTAGTATCCAGAATAGATGTTTTGGACGAAAAGAAGAAATTTTATTTTTCGGTGAATAGTACCGTATATGTGAATAGTGCCGTATACGTGAATAGTAACTCCGACACCAAAAGATAGAAATTCCACAAAAACATCTTCACGCTTCATGAATAGTACTCGTGAATAGTAACTCGTGAATAGTAACTCATGAATAGTAACCCATGAATAGTAACCCCGACATGAAAAAGTTCCAAATTTGATAAAACTTCAGATCAACATTTCAAAGATAATGATATTGAAGAAATAATATCATTACGAAAAAATAATATCCCTTACCTCGAAAGATTAGTACTTCTAGCTAGAATAATGGGTATAGTCTTCAAGGAACTTGCAACTGCCTAGCAATACTCAAAGTATACTCAAAATACTCACAAGAATACGCTCGATAATATAGAGAGAAAAACTTCAGCTTACGTGTGTTTTTTTCAATTCTAACCTAAGCACCCTATTTATAGAAAAATCTTTAGAACACCAAAGCAGAAAATTTAATAAAATAATAATATTTCTTAAAAATATTCAAGCCCACCTTAGAAATCTGATTTCAGATCATTTATAACACATGTGAGCCACTCAATTACAACAAAAAACGTTTTTCTTACAAAAAATATTTTAAACTCCCAAAAATCAATTATTTCGGAGCTTCGGAACTTCAATAATTCATAATAAATAGCCCTTTCATCAGAAAATTCGAATCTCGCGAGTTTTTATAGGAATTTCAATTCTCTACAACTTTGCAGAAGAAAGTTTTTCCAAATTCCAAATAGAAATTGACCGAAATCCACAAACGGGCGATTTTACAGGCTATAATCAAATTTCAGTCAATAAATGGGGTCCACCGACATGTTTAACATGTTTTAAACATTTATTGCAACAAAAATACTCTTCCTCCTCGTATACTCATATATCCCACATTCGTTGTAAAAATATCACCGTTAATATATTATTAAAATAATATATTTAAATGAATTATTTTATCAGAAAAAGATAAAATATTAATTTTCAACAATTGTCATTTTAAAAATTTTCTCCATCTATATCCACATAAAATCAATATTTTCCTCATCATATAAATCAATAATTAATTATTCACAAATAATATTACAGAATCACAATATTGACAACCAGTGCAGCCCTCAGAGAGCAGGGGGCTTTCCAATAAGAATTTCTTCATCTTGCCGCAATTAGGTGACCAAACCTCTCCTTAGATGTAACTTTCTAGACATTGCCAATAATGTTATCTAATAATATTATTCGGATAATATGAATTATTGCTTCGATAATGAAAAATACTTTGTGTAATGACAATTATTGAAACAACAAAGAATATAAAATATCAACGCAAAGAATTATTAACTCAATAAAATACTTTGAACAAGAATTATCGTAACCATTATTGAGAGTAGTGCCTTCACGTAAGAATCAATAATTGGTGCAATACTGGTAAACTTCTTGTCAACAACGCCAGCGTATTAGTGTGTTTTAACCACCGGGTATTCCAACAAGATAATTCAGAATAACTACGCCAAGTTATTTAAAAACAACTTATATTTGTCATTTTCTTCATCCAATCGCTTTCAAGCATGGGGCCCACACATGGTCGCACTGGCTGCATTTAATATTCCCTCGACAAAGATTTAATATTCCACGACCAAACGAATATTCCCCGACAACAATGAATATTTTATAACCACTTGCTTATTTTGAAATATTTGCGTATTTAACCCTTAACTATCCACATTAATCAAATCAACCCTTACTATTTCAAAATAATAAATAAAGGAAATTCCTTTTTATTAAAAATTTCGGGGTCTTACAATCTGCCTCTCCTCTCAACCTGAAGGTGGCAAAGGGAACCTTTTGCTCCTCAGAGCATCCCAAGACATCAAATATCTTGGTGATCTGCTTTATCCACGTCTCCGCCTGAAGTGGTTTTGGCTCTCCCAAAAACTCCGGTGGTCCCAGCTCCTTGAACTGCTTAGCAGTGACCGGATCCGAGAGTTGCCAGTATTTCCACTTGCATTTTGAACAGGAGTCGCTCCTGCCTAATGTTATATGAATTGCATAAAGCCTCTGAACATCCCATCGTTCATCATTTGATCGGTGTTGTTGTTTACTTGAGGATTATTGTCTTCCTGTTACACATTATCCTAGATATTGATCATTGGTGACTCAACGGTCTCATGTGCTTCTTTGCTTATCTCGACATTTTCAGATGCCATTTTCAAACACTGCCACAAAACAAGGGTTAATTGATATGCAACATATTATCCCTATACTTTGACCGACCAATTAAATACCAAATAAACTTAGGTAGGTCATACTAGTGAAGGAATCCCCCATCTTTTCCCTCATAGTTCTTGTCTCATAGCTCAGCCATGGATCATATCCTTAAGCTTTGATAGCAACTGTGACGCCCCCAAAATAGGTATACATCACTCATCTTGGGTCGCCAAATACATGGTACTGAATACAAATACAAACTTAATTATACAACAAGAGCTGAGAGTTTTTACACGAATATTGTCTTCTAGACAATATCCAAACTCAAATGGAATCCTCATTACATTTATTATCATACTATTTTATAGAACTACTATAACACCATCTCGGACCATCACTCCATTCTCTGACTAGTTCCGGTTACGTTCTCATTTCCTGAAGAGAACAATGGAAGTAAAAGGGTGAGCTCAACTTGTCCCGCCCCCAAAATAGGTATACATCACCCATCTTGAGTCACCAAATACATGGTACAAAATTCAAATACAACTGTCGTGTAAAATACGATAAAACATAAACTAAGAGTTTTAATACGAATATTGTCTTCTAGACAGTACTCAAACTCAAATAGAGTCCTCAATACATTTGTTATCACACTATTTCATAAAATAGTGAGGACTACTAATGCAAACATCTGGACCGTCACTCCGTTCCCCGACTAGTCCCAGCTATATTCTCATTTCCTGAAGAGAACAATGAAATCAAAGGGTGAGCTCAACTAGCCCAGTAAGAAATATTATAATTAAGATAATGCAGAATAAATTATCGTTAGCCTTCAACAGTGTTAAACTGATAAAATACAATAAATATCAAGTTTAACTGCAACGGAACAAGCAATCCATTAGAAGAGTCAAATGGAGCATAAAATTGACTATCTTCTATGATTTAAAAGGTTTATCATCAATTTTATCACCGAGACTCAGCTTAATAAATAATCCACATCATCGAATCACCCCTGCACTATGGCCAATGATATTCATTAGTATCACGACCAAAAATTATCCATGCACTACGGGCCAAGGATATTCGTGTTTTCATCAACGGTCATGATCATGCCAACAACTGTCCATCAATGCACTACGGGTCAATGAGGACTTTTTCCACATCATTTGTAACATTAAGGTCATGATTATACCGAATAATCCCTGGTCATAATCATACCAAGTCCATCTATGAACTACGGCCAAAGATGACTTTCATAACAATATAAGCATGAGGATGATGACAATGATATAAGAATTCAATTAAAAGAAAGCAAAGGATAAATTTTTAAAGATTTATAATTTAATTTATCCTGAAGTCAATAATGTCCAAATTGTCAACATGATACTGCTTTGTGGAGTAAAATTCAAGAATAATATTGTATCAAAAATGATTTGGACCGAAAAGAAATCAATTTTTGTCATGAATAGTACCCCAGGTGAATAGTAACTGAGTGAATAGTACCCCGTGAATAGTAATTCGGGAATAGTACCCCGTCAATAGTACTCTGGCATGAAAAAGTTAAAACTTATCAAGAATGCTCAGGATAATATTTTCATGAAAAGATACTGGATGAAGCACAACTATCAAGGATATTCTACTAATTTCATGGAGTATAGAAGCCAAAACTTTAACAAAATGAGTGTAGAATTCAAAATATGAAACGAAATAATATTACTTACATATTACAGAATATGGAAGAAAATATTATTTCATATGAATACTAAACAAAAATAATATCCCTTACCTTGAAAAGAAGAGTATTCCAACTGGTATAGCGGGGATATTCTTGAAGAAAACTTTCACTGTTTTCTACGCTCAAAGCTTTCTAAAACTCGAAAGAAATACGCTTAATATTATAGAAGAAAAATTCTCTGATTCTGGTGTGATTTTCAATTCTAACTAAGCATCCTATTTATAGGAGAATGAAAGGGCACTATTTAAGAAAAATATCACGGACGCAACAGTTATTTCATTCACGGATGCATGATTTCAACAAAATAACAATATAATACATATATATATATATATATATATATATATACATAAACAAATGTTATATATATAAATATATATATATATATATATATATATATATATATATATTATATACTAATTACCTCCCAAATACGCTTTCTCCCCACCCCATTTTCATTTTATCCATTTCTTCCACACGTGGGCCCCACATGTGGCCCCCACCTTATTATACTGAATAACTTTCTACCGATTATTTTGAAAAATGGGTAAATGGGGGTCCATATAATAAGCAAAATTTACAACAAATACTTCATAAAAATCCCCTCAATATTTTTAACAACCTTTATTCATATTATTATAACTCGCAATATTAACAACTAGATCGTTCCCAGGAAAGAGGGGGCTTTCCAATAAGGATTTCTCCCTATTAGCGCGCAATTAGGTGACCAAACCTCTCCTCGACAGAACTTTTTAGAAATCGTCAATATTACAAATAATAATATGAATAATTGTATCGTCTCAATTATTGATTTAATAATATATAAAATATCGACAATAATTAAATTAAATAACGTGAGATACTATGCAGCAATTACTGTAATAATAATTGATCAAAACTGAGTGACTTCTCACGTAAGCATCAATAATCAATACCGTGTGCTACTATGCAACCACGCACATTACTGTACTTTTACAATTGGGTATTTCAACAGTTAACGGTAAAACTTTTGTCGTTATTTTTATAAAAACATATTTCGATCGTTTTCTCATTCCGATAATAATTCCGTTGTGGGGTCCACCAATAATTGTGACGTCGTACGAATATTCCCTGTTAAAACGAATATTCCCCGACCAATCGAATATAATATAACAACTTGCGTACTTTGCAAAATTTATAAATATTACCCACAACTATAACGTTATATCAAATTCACTCCTTAATATTCAAAAATGATATTTTTTTTTGCTAAATTAAGAATTATATTTATAGAAAATTCATCTTTATTCATAAAAGTTGGGGTCTTACACAACTAGCCCAGTAAGAAATATTATGACTAAGATAATGCAGAATAAGTTATCATTAGCCTTTAACAATGTTAAACTGATAGAATATAATAGATAACAAGTTTAACTACAGCGAAACAAGCAATCCATTACAAGAGTCAAGTAGAGCATGATATCTACTATCTTCTATGATTTAAAAAGTTTATCATTAACTTTATTGCTGGGACTCAGCTTTTAATAAATAAATCACATCATCGAATCATCCTTGCACTACTGGCCAAGGATATTCATTAATATCACGTCCACAAATTATTCTTGCACTACGGGCCAAGAATATTCGTGTAATCATCAATGGTCATGATCATACTGAATTATCCCTGGTCATAATCATACCAATCAATAGTCTATCTATGCACGTAAGCCAAAGATGACTTTCATCACAATATAAGCATGAGGATGACGACAATGATATAAGAATTCAATTAGAAGAAAGCAAATGATAACTTTTTAAAGATTTATAATTTAATTTATTCAAAATTCAATAATATCCAAATTGTCAACATAATACTGCTTTGTGGAGTAAAACTCAAGAATAATATCCATGTATCAAAAATAATTTGGACAAAAAAGAAATAAATTTTTTGGTGAATATTACCCCATGAATAGTACTTCGGGAATAGAACCCCGTGAATAGTATCTCGACATGAAAAGTGCCCCGAATACCCGAGTGAACAATATTTGAGTGAATAGTAACCGGGTGAATAGAAACCCGTGAATAGTAACTCATAAATAGTACCCCGACATGAAAAGTGCTCCAAATACCCGAGTCAATAATATTCTAGTGAATAGTAATTGGGTGAATAGTAACCCATGAATAGTACCCTGGGAAAAATATTTATATTAATAAGAAAGTTCAGATCAATATTTTAATGAAACGATACTGGATGAAGCGCAAAACTCAAGAATATTCAACTAATTTCAAGGATTATAGAAGCAATACTTACCATAGTAAGTTTAGATTTAAAAATATGAAAAGAAATAACATACGAAATTGCAAATGGATTTTCACCTGTCATACGGTACGTAATTCGTGTAGACAGGTTATTCCGACATATTAAAGGATGAATACGAAAAATAGTATTCCTTATGAATACGAAAGAAATAATACCCCTTACCTTAGTAGAAGACTGGATACTGCAATAGTGAAGTAGCAGAATACTCTTCTTCTTGCTCTCTATAGTTTCTCTCTCTATAGCTTCTCTTGTGAATCTCAGTGAATTGGTGAGAATGAAAGAGGAATTTAGCTTCTATTTATAGGAGAATGGACTAAATAGTAACTAATTCACGAAAAGTCTAGATTAATTTACTATTAAAACCACCACCGACAGTCCAGATTGATTTACTATTAAAACCACCATCAATGGTCCATATTGATTTACTATTACAACCACCATCAATGGTCCAGATTGATTAACTATTAAAACCACCATCAATGGTCCAGATTGGTTATCTATTAAAACCACCATCAATGGTCCAGATTGATTAACTATTAAAACCACCATCGACGGTCCATAAAACGCCTCATAACAATCCCTATATTTATATCAAAAATTGAATAAATATTTACCAAAAATTATTTATCTTTAATAAACACATTTTTAATCTATTAACAATTATTCATCATTAATATTATAACTCATAATATTTAACAACCAGATCATTCCCAGGAAAGTGGGAGCTTTCCGATAAGGATTTCTCCCTATTGACGCGCAATTAGGTGACCAAACCTCTCCTTGACAGAACTTTCTAGACATCGTCAATATTGCAAATAATAATATGAATAATTTTGTCGCCTCAATTATTGATTTAATAATATAAAATATTATGCAGATGATATTATGACAATAATTGAATCAAATAACGTGAGATATTATGCAATAATTACTGTAGCAATAATTGAATAAACTGAGTGGCTTCTTACGTAAGCATCAATAATCAATACTGTGTGCTACTATGCAACCATGCGTATTACTATACTTTTACCACTGGATAGTTTAACAGTTTAACTGTGACGCCCCCAAAATAGGTATACATCACCCATCTTGAGTCGCCAAATACATGGTACAAAATTCAAATACAAACTAATAATACAAAGAATCGTAAAATACGACAAAAACATATGTCGTGAGTTTAAATACAAATATTATCTTCTGCATAATATCCATTCTTAAATAGAGTCCTCGTTACATTTATTATCACACTATTTTACTGAATAGTGAGGACTACTAAGACACCATCTCTGGACCATCACTCCGCTCCCCGACTAGTCCCCAACTCGTTCTCATTTCCTCAAGAGAACAAAGAAAAGAAAGGGTGAGCTCAACTAGCCCAAAGAAGAAATATTATGACTAAGATAATGCGTAATAAATTATCATTAGTCCTCAACAATGTTAAACCGATAAAATACCATAGACATCAAGTTTAATCAGAAAGCAGACAAGCAATGCATTAAAAGAGTCAAGTAGAGAATAAAATCTACTATCTTTTATGATTTAAAAGTTTTTCATCACTTTTATCAATGAGACTCAACTTATTAAATAATCCACATCATCCCCGCACTACTACCAAGGATATTCATTAGGTCACGACCACAAATTCCATGCACTACGGGCCAAGGATATTTGTGTATTCATCAATGGTCATGATCATGCCAACAACTCGCCCATCATTGCACTACGCCCAATGAGGACTTTTACCACATCATTTGTAACATTACTACCATGATTACAATCAATAATCCTCGGTCATAATCATACCAAGTTCATCCATGCTCTACGTGCCATAGATGACTTTAAAAAATATAAACATGAGGATGATGACAATGATATAAGAATTCAATAAAACAAGTTCACGAATTAATTTATTCAGAACTAATAACGTCCAAATTGTCAACATGATAATCGCTTTGTAGAGTAAAATTCAAGAATGCTCAAAGAATATTTCCATGAAAATATTGGATGAAGCACAAATATCAAGGATATTCCACTAATTTCATGAAGTATAGAAGTCAAAATTTTAACCAACCGAGTATAATAACGAATGAAATAACAAAAGAAATCACCATGCATGCGATTGCTTATGCATGACGAGTTATTCCAACAAAATAATAATAATCTAACCGTGTCGTGAAATTCACACACCGATGTGATGTTCCAAAGTAATAATAAGTAATAGAATAACAATGACATCACCATACGCATGCGGACCTCGCGTAGACAAAAGTTATTCCAACAAAATAATAAGTAATCTAACCAGTCCTATAAAACACACGCATGTGATATTCCAATGTAATAATAATAAAGACTTTTAACCAGTCCTATTAAAAACACACGTATAGGATGTTCCAAATGTAATAATAATAAAGATTTTAACCAGTCCTGTAAAACACAATCGATGTGATATTCCAATGAATACTAATAAAGATTTTAACCAGTCCTGTAAAACACACGCATGTGATATTCCAATGTAAATAATAATAAAGATTTTAACCAGTCCTGTAAAACACATGATGTGATATTCCAATGTAATACTAATAAAGATGGAATAATAGAAGAATGTCACCATGTATAGGGTAGCTCACAGCGATACAAAGTTATTCCAACAGAACAATAAAGAAATGGAATAACAGAAGTTCTCTTCTTGAATACAAAAGAATAATATCCCTTACCGTAAATGAAACTGGATATAAGGGTAGTGAAATAACAGAACACTTTTCTTCTTTCTCTCTATAATTTCTCTCTATAAATTTTTTTCTCTAGAGTTTCAGTGAATTCATAAGAAATAATGAAGGAATGAGCTTCTATTTATAGGAGAATTGAAGGGGTACTGTTTAGAACTTAATCACGGTCGAAACAGGAAGAAATCGGCCAAATCTCTCATAGCTGAAACCATACGCCAAGTTATCAACTAAAAACAAAATTTTAATATATTTATATATATATAACACATGCTATACAAGACACCTTCCACCCAAAAATCAATTCCATCCAAATCCACTATCATATATATATATATATATATATATATATATATATATATATATATATAATAAAACTTTCCTCCACCCAAATCCACTATCAAATATATATATATATATAATAATAAAACTTTCTTCCACCAAAATCCACTATCAAATAATAATAATAATAATAATAATAATAATAATAATAATAATAATAATAATAATAATAAAACTTTCCTCCACCCAAAATCCACTATCAAATATATATATATATATATATATATATATATATATATATAAAATGATAATGTTTATACTCCATCCATGTTAATATCAAATCCCCCCCACCCAATTTTTAGATTTCATACATCACATGTGGGTTCTATATGTGGTCCCCACATGTGGGCCCCCTACCTTTATAAAAATTTTCTACCAATATTTTGAAAATGGGTAAATAGGAATCCATAAAATAAGCAAACTTTATAAAAATCACCTTAATAATTTTAACAACATTTATCATCTTTATTATAATTTCACAATATTAATCGACCGGTCGCTCCTGTGAAAGAGGGGGGCTTTCCAATAAGGATTTTTCCTTATCATGCGCGCAATTAGGTGACCAAACCTCTCATCGATGTAACTTCTAGACATCGTTAATATTGCAAATAATAATATTAATAACTTTGTCTTCTCAATTATTGATTTTAACAATATATAAAATATCGTGACAATAATCGAATCAAATAACGTGAGATATTATGCAACAATTACTATTGCAATAATTGAACAAAACTCGAATGACTTCTCACGTAAGCATCAATAATCAATACCGTGCAGCTACTACGCAACCACGCCAGACATCGTATTTTTTTACTACTGAAGTAGTTCAACTCAGTATCAACCAGAAAACTTCCGCCATTATTTTCATAAAAAATATTTTTGCTGCTTTTCTCAATCCGATAATAATTCTCGCTTAGGGGTCCACCAATGATTGTGTTGTAATAGTTGTATTTAATATTCCCCGCTAAAACGAATATTCCCCAACCAATCGAATATAATATAACAACTTACATACTTTGTAGAATTTATAAATACTACCCACAACTATAACATTATATTAAATTTATTCCATAATATTCAAAAATGATAATTATAGAAAATTCATCTTTATTCAAAAGTTGGGGTCTTTAACCTCCCTTCTTAAGAAATTTCTCCCTCGAAATTAGGGTACGTACCTGGTATATCGAAGAGGTAAGGATACCTTGATTTCATTTCAGATTCTAACTCCCAGGTCATTTCCTCAACATCGTGGTTTCTCCACAAAATTTGACTTGAGGTATAACCTTGGAGCATAAAATAAGTTCCTTCTTATCCAAGATTTTAACAGGTACCTCTTCATACATTAAGTCTTCCGCTATTTCGTCCGGTTCCAACTCAATAATGTGGTTCGGATCTTTCACATATTTACATAACATGGATATGTGAAAAATATTATGAACACGAGACATACTTGGCAGTAAGGCAAGTCTATAGGCTACAGTTCCTACTCGATCGAGGATTAAAAATGGGCCAATGAATCGAGGATTGAGCTTTCCTCTCTTTCCAAACCTCGTAACTCCTTTCCATGGAGCAACACGTAACAACACATGATCCCCTATATCGAATTCCACGTCCTTCCGATGAAGATCAGCATAACTCTTTTGTCGATCTTGTGAGGTTTTTATACGTTATCGGATCTTTTGAATCTTTTCCATAGTCATACGTACCAACTCTGGTCCCAACAACGTTGCTTCACCCACCTCATCCCAGCATACTAGAGAACGACACTTTCTTCCATACAACGCTTCAAATGGAGCCATGCCAATGCTTGCTTGATAACTGTTGTTGTAGGAAAACTCCACCAATGGTAAGAACTTATCCCAACTTCCCTTGAAGTCAAGGACACAGAGTCTTAATAAATCTTCCAGACTTTGAATAGTCCTCTCTGATTGTCCTTCCGTCTGAGGATGATATGCTGAACTAAATCGTAAATCCGTTCCCATAGCTTTTTGCAAACTAACCCAAAATTGTGAAGTGAATCTTGGGTCTCGATCAGAAACTATGGATACTGGCATACCATGCAGTCTTACAATCTCGTTTATGTACATACGAGCAAGACGTTCAAGTGTATAAGTTTCTCGTATTGGTAAGAAGTGAGTAGACTTGGTCAATCTATCAACAATGACCCAGATTGCATCAATGCCTTAAAAAAAACTTGGGAAGACCAGTAACGAAATCCATGGTAATGTGCTCCCACTTCCATTTTGGAATTTCAAGTGGTTGCAATGGACCTTTTGGTACTTGATGCTTCGCCTTGACTTGTTGACAAGTTAGACACCTTGAGATAAACAGCGCTATCTCTCTCTTCATTTTGCTCCACCAAAATGTATGATGAAGATCACGATACATTTTGGTACTCCCAGGATGGATTGCAAACTGCAAGCAAATGCGCCTCCATCATGATTTTATACTTTAACTCAGGATCATTAGGAACACAAAGTCTGGAGTTGACTCGAAGTATTCCTTCTTCATCAATTCTTGCTTCCGACATAGCACCTTCTTGCATTTTCTTCCTCATACGCATTAGCTCCAGGTCTGTAGTTTGAGCAGCTTTAACTTTATCAATTAAAGTCTGCTCTACTCAGATATTCGCCATCATCACGTGGGTCCCCTGAGTCTTTATCTCTATCTCCATCCTTTGCAAGTCATACAAAAATGGACTTTTATGTTGACAATATCGTATTTCAGATTTCAGATATTGTGACGCCCCAAAATTAGGTATACATCACCCATCATGGGTCGCCACTTACATGGTACGTAATTTAAAATACAACTTATTAACATAACTGCCTTGTGTACAATACGACATAAACCGTGAGTTTAAATACAAATATCGCCTACTAGATATTATACAAACTCAAACAAAAAGTCCTCATTACAATTATTATCACACTATTTCACGTAATAATAGTGAGGACTACTAATGCTATCTTCGTGACCATCACTGCTTCCCGACTCGTCCCAAAATATATTCTCATTTCAAGAGAGAACAAAAAGAAAAAGGGTGAGCTCAACTAGCCCAAGAAGAAATATTATGACTAAGATAATGCGTAATAAATTATCAATAGTCTTCAACAATGTTAAACCGATAAAATACAATAGACAACCAGCTTTAATCATAATGAATATCTAATCCATTAAAAGAGTCAAGTAGAAAATAAAATCTACTATTTTTATGATTTAAAAGGTTTTTCATCATCATTATAGCCGAGACTCAAATTTTAATAAATAATCCACATCATCGAATCACCCCTCGCACTACTACCCAAGGATATTCTTTAAGATCACGACCACAATTATTCCCGCACTACGCCCAAGAATAGTTGTGTATTCATTAATGGTCATGATCATGCCAACAATCATTCCATCAATGCACTACTACCATCGAGGATTTTTACCACATCATTTGTAACATTACTACCATGATTACAATCAATAATCCTCGGTCATAATCATACCAAGTCCATCCATGCTCTACAAAAGCCATGTATGACTTTAAAAAAATATAAACATGAGGATGATGACAATGATATAAGAATTCAATAAAACAAGTTCAAGAATTATTTTATCCGTAAATTATTAACGCCCAAATCACAACATGATACCGCTTTGTAGAGTAAAATTCAAGAATATCGAGAAGAATATTTCCATGAAAGGATACTTTGGATGAAGCGCTTGAATGTCAAGGATATTCCACTAATTTCATGGAGTATAGAAGTCAAAGTTTTAACCAACCGGGTATAATAAAGAATGGGTTAACAAAAGAAATCACCATGCATGCGGTATTGCATGATAGACAAAGTTATTCCAACAGTAATAATAATAATCGAACCAAAGTCGTGAAATTCACACCGACAGATGTTCCAATGTAATAATAAAGATGGAACCGCATCCTGTAAAACACACGATAGGATATTCCAACAGTATGATAAAGATTTTAACCAGTCCGTGTAAAACACATGCATGTGATGTTCCAATGTAATAATAATAAAGATTTTAACCAGTCCTGTAAAACACATGCATGTGATGTTCCAAATGTAATAATAGAAGAATGTCACCAAGTATAGGGTAAATCACAGATACAAAGTTATTCCAATGTAATAATAAGCAATGGAATAACATAAGGATTTCACCAAGTATAGGGTATGCCATGATACAAAAGTTATGTATAGGGGTATGCCACTTTTACAAAGTTATTCCAATGTAATAATAGTGAATGGAATAATGAAATTCTCTTCAAGAAGAAAGAATAACACCCCTTACCGTAAAAGAACCTAATATAGAAGTAAAGTGAAAGCGTAATACTCTTCTTCTTTCTATAACTTTCTCTCTATAGCTTCTCTCTATAATTTCTCTCTAGAGTTTCAATGAATTCGTAAGAAAATAAATGAAGGAATGAGCTTCTATTTATAGGAAAATGGAATGCATAGTAATTAATCCATGAACGGTCCAGATTGATTTACTTTAATCGACTCATCCATATTTAAAGCAAAAATCTTTTAAATAAAATATAATATATTCTATTTATATAAAAACATTTTACTATGCAAACACTATGCAAAACACTATGCAAAAAACACTATACAACACTATGCAACACTATGCATAATAAAATATAATATATTTTATTTATAAAATAACTTTAATAAAGTATTCTGTTTTATATAAAAAGATGTTTCTGTTTTATTACGTTAATAATACTAATAAAACAAAAAGTCATTATCGCTATAATAATTCATTATAATAATGGAATCAAACCGAGTGACTTCTCACATAAGCATCAATAATCAATACCGCAATGCTACTATGCAACCACACGACATCGTACTTTTTACTACCGAGTAGTTCAACAAAGATCAACCAGAAAACTTCCGCCGTTATTTTAATAAAATATTTTTGTCTTTTTCTCAATCCGACAATAATTACATTGTGGGGTCCACCAATGATTGAGCTGTTGTATTTAATATTCCCCGCTAAACCGAATATTCCCCGACCAATCGAATATAATATAACCACTTGCATACTTTGCAAAATTTATAAATATTACCCACAACTATAACATTATATCAAATTATTCCATAATATTCAAAAATAATATTTATAGAAAATTCATCTTTATTTATAAAAGTCGGGTCTTACAACCTCCCTTCTTATGAAATTTCGCCTCGAAATTAGGGTACGACTGGTATGTCAAGAGGTAAGGATACCTTGATTTCATTTCAGATTCTAACTCCCAAGTCATTTCCTCAACATCGTGGTTCCTCCATAAAACTTTGACTTGAGGTATAACCTTGGAGCGTAGAATATGTTCCTTCTTATCCAAAATTTGAACAGAACCTCTTCATACGTTAAATCTTCCGCTATTTCGTCCTGCTCTAACTCAATAATATGGTTCGGTCTTTCACATATTTACGTAATATGGATATGTGAAAAACGTTATGAACACGAGACATATTTGGCAGAAAAGCGAGTCTATAGGCCACGCCCTACTCGACGAGGATTAAAATGGACCGATGAATCGAGGATTAAGTTTCCTCTTTTCCAAATCTTGTAACTCCTTTCCATGGAGCAACTTTTAACAACACATGATCTCCTATATCGAATTCCACGCCCTTTCGATGAAGATCAAGATAACTCTTTTGTCGATTTTGTGAGGTTTTTATACGTTGTTTGATCGTTTGAATCTTTTTCGTAGTCATACGTACAACTCCGGCCCCAACAACGTTGCTTCACCCACCTCATCCCAAAGATACCGAGAACGACACTTTCTTCCATACAACGCTCAATGGAGCCATCCAATACTTGCTTGATAACCGTTGTTGTAGGAAAACTCCACCAATGGTAAAACTTGTCCCAACTCCCTTGAAATCAAGAACACGTAGTCTTAATAGATCTTCAAGAGTTTGAATAGTCCTCTCCGATCGTCCGTCTGTCTCGAGGATGATATGCCGAAAGCTAAATCGTAAGTCTGTGCCCATAGCTTTTTGCAAACTAACCCAAAATCGTGAAGTGAATCTTGGGTCTCGATCGAAACTATGGATACCGGGCATACCATGCGCAATTACAATCTCGCTTTATGTACATACGAGCAAGACGCTCAAGTGTATAAGTTTCTCAGATTGGTAAGAAATGAGCGGACTTGGTCAATCTATCAACAATGACCCAAATCGCATCAATGCCTTGAGAAACCTTAGGAAGACCGTAGAATTAAATCCATGGTAATGTGCTCCCACTTCCATTCTCGAATTTCAAGTGGTTGCAATGGACCTTTTTAGTACTTGATGCTCCGCTTTAACTCGTTGACAAGTTAGACACCTTGAGATAAACAAATACTATCTCTCTCTTCATATTGCTCCACCAAAATGTATGATTTAATATCATGATACATTTTGGTACTCCTGTGATGGATTGCAAATGGTGTGTTGTGCGCCCCATCATGATATTATACTTTAAATCGTGGTCGTTAGAACACAAAGTCCGAGTTGACTCAAGTATTCCTTCTTCATCGATTCTTGCTTCCTAAGATAGCACCCTCTTGCACTTTCTTCCTCATACGCATCACTCCAGTGTCCGTAGCTCGAGCGACTTTTAACTTTATCGATTAAAGCTCTGCTCTACTCAGATATTCGCTATCATCACACGCGTCCCCTCGAGTCTTTAACTCTATCTCCATCCTTTGCAAGTCACACAAAATGGGCCTTTGTGTTGATAATAACGCACTCGATTTGCATACGATCTTCTACTCAATGCATCGCCTACCACGCTCGCTTTTCCGGATGGTATCGATGGTATGATCATAATCTTTCAATACCAAGCCAACGTCGTTGTCGCATGTTGAGTTCCTTTTGAGTGAAGAAATATTTGAGGCTTTTATGATCCGTAGAAGATCTCCACTTTCTCCCATACAAGTAATGCCTCCAAATTTTAAGTGAAGATAATAAATTCGCCAACTCCAGGATCATGAGTAGGATAATTCCTTTCATATTCTTTGAGTTGTCGCGAGGCATAGGCTATAACTTTTCCATGTTGCATAAGAACACATCCCAACCTTTTGCTCGAAGCATCATCAGAGATGACAAATCCTCCGAGCCGATGGTATTGTCGTAACAAAAAGCAAAAATAAGTCTCTTCTTGAGTTCTTGAAAACTCTTCTCACATTCTTCGCCCAACCGAACTTTCAGATCTTTTCGAGTCACCGAGTCATCGGAGTAGCGATTCGAGAAAATCCTTCCACGAATCTCCGATAATAACCAAATTAAACCGAGAAAGCTACGTGATTTCGGTCATCGATTTAGGTTGTTCCCACTTTGAATAGCTTCAATCTTTCTTTGGGTCAACAGATATTCCATGACTTGATACCACGTGCCCAAGGAATGCTACTTCTTCGCCGTAACTCGATTTCTTCAACTCGCATAAAGCTTATATTCACGAAGCTTTTGGAGTGTCACCTCAAGTGTTGCTCATGATCTTCACGGCTTTTGGAATAAATAAGGATGTCATCAATAAAGACTCGACCACAAAGTGATCTAAATATTCCTTGAATACTTTGCTCATCATATCCATGAAGGCAAAGAGGAGCATTAGTCAATCCAAAGGACATGACTAGGAATTCATAATGCCCGCATCGAGTTCCGAAAGCCGCCTTTGGAATGTCACGGTTCTAATCTTCAATCGGTGATATCCTAACGAAGATCAATCTTTGAAAAGAATTTGGCTCAGCAATCGGGTCAAACAGTCATCAATACGTGGCAATGGATACCTATTTTTGATGGTGACATGATTCAACTCCCGATAATCAATACAAAGTCGATACTCCCATCTTTCTTTTTTCACGAATAGAACAGAGCACCCCAAGGAGAAGTACTAGGACGAATAAAGCCAATGTCTAACAATTCCTCGCATTGGGTCTTTAACTCCTCGAAGTTCAATAGAGCCATTCGATATGGGCTTTGGAAATAGGTTTTGTACCAGTTCAAGGTCGATACAAAATTCAATTTCACGCCTGGGGGTAGGCCAGAAGTTCTTCTGGAATACGTCAGAAATTTATTAACAATAGAAATATCGCTCAAAACCGACGATTTTTGTTTAAATCATGATACGAGCTAAGAAAGCTTGACATCCGCTTTTCAATAAACGAATAGCTTTATGGCTTGAGATGACCGTGATTGATTTTAATGGTTTGGTCGTTTGAATTCGCATAATAGGTTGATTAGGAATATGAAAGCTAACAACCTTACGAAAAACAATCAATTTTTGCATGATAAGTAGTTAACCAATCAATCCCTAGAATCACGCCAAATGCAAGTATTTTTAATGAAATAAGATCGACAGTAATGTGAGGGTACCGATTTGAACCAAACAAGACTTATAAACAAAGGATGTAATGAAGGTTTCTCCCAACTGAGTTTCCACAGATAAGTCAAAGTCTAATTTCTCCTGAGTCAAATTTAATCGATGAGCGCAAGTAGGAGAAATAAAAGAATGGGTAGAACCGTATCAAATAAAGTGTAGACTTCATTAGAGTTTATGATAAGCTTACCCGTGATGACCTCATTCGGGTTCCTTGCTTTCCTGGAGGTCACAACAAACGCCTCCTCAGACTACCGGCTTTTGACTTTTCTCGACTACCTTTGGTGCCTCCATCCTAGTTGAATTTGTCTTCTGTGAACGACAAAATCGAGCTAAGTGACCTTCTCTTCCACAATTATAACATGTTTTGACTAAGACATGGCACAGCTTCGGATCGATGTGTCCCTCTTCTCCGCATTTGAAGCATATGATAGGTGGTCTTTCTCCTTCCTTAACAACGGTGTCTTTGGTCCGACGCCTTTCCATCATTGTTGAATCTCCGCTTCTTGAAATGTCCATTCTTATTATTTTGGCCCTGATTACCACCAAGTGGTTACCATATCCGCCTGTTGATTCCCTCCACGCTTGTTGTCACCACTTCGATGACTACTTTCACCGGTATTATAACTTTGCGTACCGCTTCTTTTTAGTTCAAGGCTGACTCATTATCGCGCCCACTAATCGAGCCCTATTTACAACATCTGAATACAAACACACGCTTTATGAGAAATAAGATGTCGACGATCTCCGACTTCAAACCTCTTAAAAACATTCGCGCCATTCTCTTCATTATCCACCAAGTGGGACGAAACCGTGATAACTCCGCAAATTTTTGCCTCGTATCATGACACCTGGCCATATTGTTTTGTTCCAACTTGATAAACTCTACCTCCTTCATGTGGCTAATACTTTCAGAAAGTATTTGTCGTTGAACAGCTCCCTCGAACTTCTCCCAAGATATCTTCAAGACAAAGAAGTTGAGTACGCTTTTACCGATTCCCACCAAGAATCAGCTCCCGCAAACATAAAGGCGGCAAGAAGGAACCTTTGCTTCTCTGAGCATCCCAAGACATCAAATATCTTGGTAATCTGCTTTATCCATGCTTCCGCCGTAAGTGGTTTTGGCTTCCTTAAACTCCGGTGGTCCCAGCCTTGAATTGTTTAGCGGTGACCGCCGAGAGTTTTCCGTTTTCACCCCACGCTTTTGGATGAGTCGCCTCATCATTGCAGCATAAATCGCATAAAGCCTCTCCTAACATTTGATCATTCATCATTTGGTCAAGTTGTTGTTGTTTGCATGAGGATTGTTGCCTTCCGATGCACATTATCCCGATTATTGATATGTGGTGAATCAACGATCGCTCAGGCTCCATTGCTATTCTCAACATTCTCGGATGTCATTTTCAGACATCGCCACAAAACAAAAGATTAATTGACATGTAACAATTATCTTTATATTCGATCGACCAATAAAATAGCACATAAACTTAGGTAGGTCATACTAGCGAAGGTATTCCCCGCTCTCCCTCCTAGTACTTTTCTCACATCTTAGCCAGTGGATCATATCCCTTAGCTCGATACTAAACCGTGACGCCCCCAAAATTAGGTATACATCACCCATCACGGGTCGCCACTTACATGGTACGTAATTTAAATACAACTTATTAACATAACTGCCTTTGTACAATACGACATAAAAACGTGAGTTTAAATACAAATATCGCCTACTAGATATTATACAAACTCAAACAAAAAGTCCTCATTACAATTATTATCACACTATTTCACGTAATAGTGAGGACTACTAATGCTATCTTCGTGACCATCACTCGCTTCCCCGACTCGTCCCAAATTATATTCTCATTTCTCTCAAGAGAACAAAGAAAGAAAGGGTGAGCTCAACAAGCCCAAAGAAGAAATATTATGACTAAGATAATGCGTAATAAATTATCAATAGTCTTCAACAATGTTAAACCGATAAAATACAATAGACAACCGTTTAATCTGCAATGAAATATGCAATCCATTAAAAGAGTCAAGTAGAAAATAAAATCTACTATTTTTATGATTTAAAAGGTTTTTCATCATCAAGTATAAATTAGACTCAACTTTAATAAATAATCCACATCATCGAATCACCCCGCACTACTACCAAGGATATTCTTTAGTATCACGACCACAATTATTCCTCGCACTACGCCCAAGAATAGTTGTGTATTCATTAATGGTCATGATCATGCCAACAATCGTCCATCAATGCACTACGGCCATCGAGGATTTTTACCACATCATTTGTAACATTACTACCATGATTACAATCAATAATCCCTAATCATAATCATACCAAGTCCATCCATGCTCTACAGCCACCATGATGACTTTAAAAAAATATAAACATGAGGATGATGACAATGATATAAGAATTCAATAAAACAAGTTCAAGAATTATTTTATCCAGAATTATTAACGCCCAAATCACAACATGATACTCGCTTTGTAGAGTAAAATTCAAGAATATCGAGAAGAATATTTCCATGAAAGGATATCGGATGAAACGCAATGTCAAGGATATTCCACTAATTTCATGGAGTATAGAAGTCAAAGTTTTAACCAACCGGGTATAATAAAGAATGGGTTAACAAAAGAAATCACCATGCATGCGCGCGGTATTGCAGATGCAGAAAGTTATTCCAATGTAATAATAATAACGGAACCAGTCGTGAAATTCACACAAGCGTGATGTTCCAACAGAATAATAAAGATGGAACCAGATCCGTAAAACACACGTATAGGATATTCCAATGTAATAATAAAGATTTTAACCAGTCCCCTGTAAAACACATGCATGTGATGTTCCAATGTAATAATAATAAAGATTTTAACCAGTCCTGTAAAAACACACGTGCGTGTGATGTTCCAATGTAATAATAGAAGAATGTCACCAAGTATAGGGTAAATCACAGATACAAGTTTATTCCAATGTAATAATAAGCAATGGAATAACATAAGGATTTCACCAAGTATAGGGTATGCCATGATACAAAGTTATGTATAGGTATGCCACTTTTACAAAAGTTATTCCAATGTAATAATAGTGAATGGAATAATGTAAATTCTCTTCAAGAAGAAAGAATAACACCCTCACCACCGTAAAAGAACCAATATAGAAGTAGTGAAGTAGCGAGAATACTCTTCTTCTTTCTATAACTTTCTCTATATAGCTTCTCTCTATAATTTCTCTCTAGAGTTTCAATGAATTAAAAGAAAATAATGAAGGAATGAGCTTCTATTTATAGGAAAATGGAATGCATAGTAATTAATCCATGAACGGTCCGTATTGATTTACTTTAATCTGACGGTCCATATTTAAAGTAAAATCTTTTAAATAAAATATAATATATTCTATTTATATAAAAACATTTTACTATGCAAACACTATGCAAAACACTATGCAAAACACTATACAACACTATGCAACACTATGCATAATAAAATATAATATATTTTATTTATAAAATAACTTTAATAAAGTATTCTGCTTTATATAAAAGATATTTTTTTTTTATTACGTTAATAATACTGAATAAAACAAAAGTTATTATCGCTATAATAATTCATGACAATAATAATGGAATCAAACCGAGTGACTTCTCACATAAGCATCAATAATAAATACCGTATTACTACTATGCAACCACATATTCATCGTATTTTTACTACCGAGTAGTTCAACAAGATTCAACGGTAAAACTTCCGCCGTTATTTTAATAAAATATTTTTGTCTTTTTCTCAATCCGAATAATAATTTCATTGGTCCACCAATGATTGAGTTGTTAGTATTTAATATTCCCTCGCTAAACCTAATATTCCCCACCAATCGAATATAATATAACCACTTGCATACTTTGCAAAATTTATAAATATTACCCACAACTATAACATTATATCAAATTATTCCATAATATTCAAAAATAATATTTATAGAAAAATTCATCTTTATTTATAAAAGCTGGGGTCTTACACATATGATCTTCTACTCAATGCGTCAGCTACCACATTCTCTTTTCCAGGATGGTAATGGATGGTATGATCATAATCTTTCAATAGTTGAAGCCAACGTCGTTGTCGCATGTTGAGTTCCTTTTGAGTGAAGAAATTTTTGAGGCTTTTATGATCCGTAAAGATCTCCACTTTCTCCCCATACAAGTAATGCCTCCAGATCTTTAGTGCAAAGACAACAGCTGCCAACTCTAGATCATGAGTAGGATAATTCCTCTCATATTCTTTGAGTTGTCGTGAGGCATAGGCTATGACTTTCCCATGCTGCATGAGAACACATCCTAACCCTTTGCCCGAAGCATCATCAGAGATGACAAATCCTCCGAACCGGATGGTATTGTCGAACAAAATTGAAATGAGTCTCCTCTTGAGTTCTTCAAAACTCTTCTCATTCATCGCTCCAACCGAACTTTGTATCTTTCCTAGTCAGCTGAGTTAGTGGAGTAGCGATTCGAGAAAATCCTTCCACGAATCTCCAATAATAACCAGCTAAACCGAGAAAGCTACGTACTTCGATCACTGATTTAGGTTGCTCCCAGCTTTGAATAGCTTCAATCTTTGCTGGGTCAACAAATATTCCATGACTTGATACCACGTGCCCAAGGAATGTTACTTTCTCAAGCCAGAACTCGCATTTCTTCAACTTGGCATAAAGCTTATATTCACGAAGCTTTTGGAGTATCAGCCTCAAGTGTTTCTCATGATCTTCACGTGTTTTTGAATATATGAGGATGTCATCAATAAAGACGACCACAAAGTGATCCAAATATTCCTTGAATACTCGGTTCATCATATCCATGAAGGCAGCAGGAGCATTAGTCAATCCAATGTATATGACTAGAATTCATAATGCCCGCATCGAGTTTCGAAAGTCTTTGAATGTCACTGGTTCTAATCTTCAATTGGTGATATCCTAATGAAGATCAATCATTGAAAAGAATTTGGCTCCTTGCAACTGGTCAAACAGGTCATCAATACGTGGTAATGGGTACCTATTTTTGATGGTGACATGATTCAACTCCCGATAATCAATACAAAGTCGCATACTCCCATCTTTCTTCTTCACGAATAGAATAGGAGCACCCCAAGGAGAAGTACTAGGACGAATAAAGCCAATGTCTAACAATTCCTGCAGTTGGGTCTTTAACTCTTGAAGTTCAATAGGAGCCATTCGATATGGGGCTTTGGAAATGGGTTTTGTACCGGGTTCAAGGTCAATACAAAATTCAATTTCACGCCTGGGGTAGGCGAAGTTCTTCGTGAATACGTCAGAAATTCATTAACAATAGAAATATCATTCAAAAGCGGCGCATTTTTGTTTAGATCTGTGACATGAGCTAAGAAAGCTTGACATCCGTTTTTCAATAAACGAATAGCTTTATGGCTTGAGATGACAGTGATTGATTTTAATGGTTTGGTTGCTTGAATTCGCATAATAGGTTGGTTAGGAATATGAAAGCTAACAACCCTACGAAAACAATCAATTTTTACATGATGTGTAGTTAACCAATCAATTCCTAGAATTACATCAAATGCAAGTATTTTCAATGAAATAAGATTGACAGGTAACGTGCGGTTGCCGATTTGAACTAAACAAGACTTATAAACCGTAGAGGTAATGAAGGTTTCTCCCAATGGAGTTTTAACAGATAAATCAAAGTCCAATCTTTCCGAAGTCAAATTTAAACGTTGAGCGCAAGTAGGAGAAATAAAAGAGTGGGTAGAACCAGTATCGAATAAAGTATAAACTTCGTTAGAGTTTATGAAAAGCTTACCCGTGACGACCTCGTTCGGGTTCCTTGCTTTCTGGGAGGTCACAACAAACGCTCTCCCTTGCACTACCGGCTTTGACTTTTTTGGGACGGCCTTTGGTGCCTCCATCCTAGCTGAACTTGTCTTTGGTGAACGAAAAAATTGGGCTAGGTGACCTTCTCTCCCACAATTATAACATGCTTTGGACGGCATCAAGCAATTTGGACTAATGTGTCCCTCCCCTCCGCATTTGAAACATATGATAGGTGGTCATTCTCCTTCTTTAACAACGGGTGCTGGTGCTGACGTCTTTCCATCATTGTTGAATCTCCTTTTCTTGAAATGTCCATTCTTCTTTTTGTTTTGACGATTACCACCGGCGGTTACCATTTCTAGCTCGTTGATTCCTCCACGCTTGTTATCACCGCTTGAATGATCGCTCACCTTTGGTATTATCATTTTGTCGGCTGCTCTCTTTTAGTTGGGATGACTCATTATCACGCTCCAATAACTGAGCCCTATTAACAACATCTGAATACAAACACGGTTTATGAGAGATAAGATATTGACGTATCTCAGGTTTCAAACCTCTTAAAAATATTCGCGTCATTCTCTCATCATTATCAACCAAATGGGACGCAAATTGGGATAACTCAGCAAACTTGGCTTCGTATTGCGACACGGTCATGTTATTTTGCTCCAGCTTGATGAACTCTACCTCTTTCATGTGTCGAATACTTTCGAGAAAGTACTTATCGTTGAATAGTTCCTGGAACTTCTCCCAAGACATCTTTAGTGCGGCAGGTTGAGTACGTTTTACAGATTCACATCAGTAATCTGCCTCTGTACGCAACATGAAGGTGGCAAAGGGAACCTTTTGCTCCTCAGAGCATCCCAAGACATCAAATATCTTGTTGATCTGTTTAATCCAAGTTTCCACCTTAAGTGGTTTTGGCTCTCCAAAGAACTCCCGTGGTCCCAGTTCCTTAAACTGTTTGGTGGTGACCATCCGAGAGTTGCCAGTGTTTCCACCTGCATTTTGGACAGGAGCCGCTCTCGCCTGATGTTGCATGAATTGCATGAAGCCTCGGAACATTCCATCGTTCATCATTTGGTCAGTGTTGTTGTTTGCCTGAGGATTGTCGCCTTCCTGATGCACATTATCCTGACTATTAATATGTGGAGACTAAATGGTCTCCTGTGCTCCATTGATGTTCTTAACATTCTCGAATGCCATTTTTAAATACTGTCACAAACCAAGAGTTAAAACATATCACATATTATCCTTATACTTTGACCGACCAATTAAATACCAAATAAACTTAGTTAGATCATACTAGCGAAAGAATTCCCCATCTCTTCCCTCCTAGTTCTTATCTCACATATTAGTCAGGGATCATATCCCTAAGCTTTGATACCAACTGTGACGCCCCCAAAATAGGTATACATCACCCATCTTGAGTCGCCAAATACATGGTACAAAATTAAAATACAAACTAATAATACAAACAATGTGTAAAATACGACAAACATATCTTTGTGAGTTTAAATACAAATATTGTCTTCTAGATAATATCCATTCTCAAATAGAGTCCTCGTTATATTATTATCACACTATTTTACAAAATAGTGAGGACTACTAAGACACCATCTCTGACCATCACTCCGCTCCCCGACTAGTCCCAATTTACGCTTCTCATTTCCTAAGAGAACAAAGTGAAAGAAAGGGTGAGCTCAACTAGCCCAAAGAAGAAATATTATGACTAAGATAATGCGAATAAATTATCATTAGTCCTCAACAATGTTAAACCGATAAAATACCATAGACATCAAGTTTAATCAGTAGCGGTAACAAGCAATGCATTAAAAGAGTCAAGTAGAGAATAAAATCTACTATCTTTTATGATTTAAAAGTTTTTCATCACTTTTATCATTTGAGACTCGACTTATTAAATAATCCACATCATCCCCGCACTACTACTACCAAGGATATTCATTAGGGTCACGACCACAAATTCCATGCACTACGGGCCAAGGATATTTGTGTATTCATCAATGGTCATGATCATGTTAACAATCGTCCCATCATTGCACTACGGGCCAATGAGGACTTTTACCACATCATTTGTAACATTACGGTCATGATTACACCGAATAATCCCTGGTCATAATCATACCAAGTTCATCCATGCTCTACAGGCCATAGATGACTTTAAAAAATATAAACATGAGGATGATGACAATGATATAAGAATTCAATAAAACAAGTTCACGAATTAATTTATTCAGGAACTAATAACGTCCAAATTGTCAACATGATACTGCTTTGTAGAGTAAAATTCAAGAATGCTCAGAAGAATATTTCCATGAAAAATATTGGATGAAGCACAAATATCAAGGATATTCCACTAATTTCATGAAGTATAGAAGTCAAAATTTTAACCAACTGAGTATAATAACGAATGAAATAACAAAAGAAATCACCATGCATGCGGTACTTCGCATAGACAGGTTATTCCAACAAAATAATAATAACGGAACCAGGTCAGGTGAAATTCACACCGACAGGATGTTCCAACAGAATAATAAGTAATAGAATAACAACAGACATCACCATGCATGCGGTACCTCGCATAGACAGGTTATTCCAACAAAATAATAAGTAACGGAACCAGGTCCGGTGTAAAACACACCGATGCAGATATTCCAATGAATAATAATAAAGAAGCGGAACCAATGTCCTGTAAAACACACGAATAGGATGTTCCAATGTAATAATAATAAAGATTTTAACCGAGTCCCAAAACACAATCGAGGATATTCCAATGAATACTAATAAAGATTTTAACGGTCCTGTAAAACACACGACGTGATATTCCAATGTAATAATAATAAAGATTTTAACCGGTCCTGTAAAACACACGACATGTGATATTCCAAATGAATACTAATAAAGATGGAATAATAGAAGAATGTCACCATGTATAGGGCGACAAGCCGTGATACAAAAGTTATTCAATGTAACAATAAAGAAATGGAATAACGTAAGTTCTCTTCTTGAATACAAAAGAATAATATCCCTTACCGTAAATGAAACTGGATATAAGGGTAGTGAAATAACAGAACACTTTTCTTCTTTCTCTCTATAATTTCTCTCTATAAATTTTTTTCTAGAGTTTCAAAGAATTCATAAGAAATAATGAAGGAATGAGCTTCATTTATAGGAGAATTGAAGAGTACTGTTTAGAACTTAATCACTATTAAACAGGAAGAAATCGGCCAAATCTCTCATAAAAATGAAAACATACGCCAAGTTATCAACTAAAAACAAAATTTTAATATATTTATATATATATAACACGTCTTGCTATACAAGACACCTTCCACCCAAAAATCAATTCCATCCAAATCCACTATCATATATATATATATATATATAATAATAATAATAATAATAATAAAACTTTCCTCCACCAAAATCCACTATCAAATATATATATATATAATAATAAAACTTTCCTCCACCCAAAATCCACCATCAAATATATATATATATATATATATATATATATAAAATGATAATGTTTATACTCCTCCACGTGAATATCAAATCCCACCCCCCCCACCCAATTTTCAGATTTCATACATCACATGTGGGCCCCATATGTGGTTCCCACATGTGGGCCCCTACCTTTATAAAAATTTTCTACCGAATATTTTGAAAAATGGGTAAATAGGAATCCATAAAATAAGCAAACTTTATAAAAATCACCTTAATAATTTTAACAACATTTATCATCTTTATTATAATTTTACAATATTAATCGACCAGGTCATTCCCAAGAAAGAGGGGGCTTTCCAATAAGAATTTCTCCTTATTGGCGCGCAATTAGGTGACCAAACCTCTCCTTGACAGAACTTCTAGACATCGTTAATATTGCAAATAATAATATTAATAACTTTGTCGTCTCAATTATTGATTTTAACAATATATAAAATATCGACAATAATTGAATCAAATAACGTGAGATATTATGCAACAATTACTATAGCAATAATTGAACAAAACTGAATGACTTCTCACGTAAGCATCAATAATCAATACCGCGTGCTACTATGGAACCACGCGTATTACTATACTTTTACTACCGAGTAGTTCAACAGTATCAACGGTAAAACTTCCGCCGTTATTTTCATAAAAAATATTTTTGTCGTTTTCTTAATCCGAAAATAATTACATTATGGGGTTCACCAATGATTAACCATTGTTATTTAATATTCCCTGCTAAAACGAATATTCCCCGACCAATCGAATATAATATAACAACTTGCATACTTTGTAGAATTTATAAATACTATCCACAACTATAACATTATATTAAATTTATTCAATAATATTCAAAAATGATAATTATAGAAAATTCATCTTTATTCAAAAAGTTGGGGTCTTACATTAACGGTAAAACTTTCTTCGTTATTTTTATAAAAAGATATTTCTATCATTTTCTAACTACGACAATACTTCCGTTGTGGGGTCCACCAATGATTGTGTCGTCATACGAATATTCCCTGTTAAAACGAATATTCCCCGACCAATCGAATATTTTATATCAACTTGCTTACTTTGCAAAATTTTCAAATATTACCCACAACTATAACATTATATCATATCCACACCATAATATTCAAAAATATATTTTGAGAAAAATTTTTCTTTATTCAAAAAAGTTGGGGTCTTACAGTATGGGCATGTAAAGGTGGTCTTCTCTTGATCGTCGGGAGCTATGACAATTTGGTTATAACCCGAGTATCCATCCAGTAAGCAATAATATTCATGTCTAGCCAGTCGGTCCAACATCTGATCAATGAAAGGTAGAGGAAAGTGATCCTTCTAAGTTGCCTTATTCAGCTTTCTGTAATTCGTGCACACCCTCCATCCGGTCACTATCCTCGTCGAAATCAACTCATTATCTTCATTCTTAACCACTATCATTCCACCCTTTTTGGCACACACTATACTGGACTGACCCACACACTATCTGAAATCGGGTAAATAATTCCCGCATCAAACCACTTCAATATTTCTTTCTTTACCACTTCTTTCATGATTGGATTTAGTCTTCGCTGTTGTTCCACTATTGGCTTCGCATCCTCTTCCATGAAAATCTTGTGCATGCAAAAAGAGGGACTGATCCCCTTTATATCGACAATGGTCCAGACTATTGCAGACTTGTATTCTCTCAAAATCCTTAGTAATTTACTTTCCTATAATTCGTTAAGTGCAGATGCAATAATAACAGGTAAAGTATTTAAATCACCCAAATAAGCATACCTGAGGTGTTTAGGAAGTGGTTTGAGCTCAAGAGTGGGTCGCTCCTCAAGTGAAGGTTTCATCTGAGTTGAAGCTTTTTCCTCTGTGTGTAATGGCTCGAATGGAACTTTGAATCTACTAACTCTAGGCATAGCATCCAGCATGTGTAAATAATCCACAAACTCTAGATCATCCAAATCTTCATCCTGCAGTACTGTAGTTTCCAATGGATCACTAACAAAGCTTTTTGCCAGATCATCATTCACTATCCGGTCAATGACATCCACCTGGAAGCACTCATCTTCATCTGCAGGGAACTTTATGGCTTTAAGTATGTTGAATGTAACTTCCTGATCTTGGACCCTCATAGTTAATTCTCCTTTTTTTACATCGATGAGAGTCCTACCCGTAGCCAAAAATGGTATCCCTAAGATGATTGAGATGTTCTTATCTTCCTCATAATCCACAATTATGAAATCAGCTGGAAATATGAATTTATCCACCTTAACCAGAATATCCTCTACAATGCCTCTCGGATATGTTAACGATCTATCCCCTAACTGCAACGATATGTTTGTCGGCTTTGGAGTTGGTAAACCCAATTCGGTATAAACAGATAATGGCATGAGGTTTACACTTGCCCCCAAATCACACAAACATTTCTTGAAGGCCATGTTACCAATCGTGCAAGGTATAGTAAAACTCCATGGATCCTTTAACTTTGGAGGTAACTTTTGTTGTAAAATTGCGCTGCATTCCTCCGTCAATGCCACAGTTTCATAATCTTCTAGCCTTTTTTTCTAGATAAAATACCCTTTAAATTTTGAATAGCTCAGCATTTGTTCTAGGGCTTCTGTGAACGGAATATTAATTTGAAGTTTCTTAAAAACTTCCAAAAATTTAGCGAATTGCTTGTCTAATTTCTATTTTTGGACCCTCTGATGAAACAGCGGTGGAAGATACACAACTGGCTTGTCATCTGACTTTGTCTATTCAACTTGCTTTTCCTCGCCCTATTTCTCTTCAACCACTTTGTTATCATCAACTTTGACATCCTTTTTGATTGAATTTTTTGTATTTTTCCCATCAAGATGCTTTCCGCTTCTTAAAGTGATTGCTTGACACTATTCATGACTTCCCTTCGGATTCTTTTCTGTGTCACTTGGCAGAGTTCCTTGTGGTCTATTATTCAATGCTAAGGCCAACTGTCCCATCTGATTTTCTAAGTTTTTGATGGCTACTGCTTGGGTTTTCATCCCCGCCTCGTTTCCTAATATGTATTTCAACAAAAGCTCTTCTAAATCTGTTCTCTTTTCTTGATGTAGAGATAATTTTTTATGCTAATTTTGGAAACCCGGGAGATAAGAAGGTCGTGGAGCCTACTGATTTTGATTGTTGCACCATGAAAAGTTAGGGTGGTTCCTATTCCCTAGGTTGTAGGCATTTTGATACATATTTTGCGGAATCCTATTATAGCTTCCCATAAACTGAACTAATGCTTTATTGATGGCACACTGCTCTGTAAGATGTTCCCCCACGCACAATTCACTAACATATGCCACCTGTTGTGGTTGTGCACTAGTTAAAGCATCCATTTTCTTCGATAGGGCTTAAATTTGTGCCGCCAACACTATTACTCCATCTACCTCTAATACTCCAGCTACCTTGGGTTGTGTCATTCTTGCTGTAGGCCACTGGTAATTATTAGCTGCCATAGTTTCTATCAACTCATATGCTTCCTCATAGCTCTTGGCCATAAACGCTCTACCCGAAGCTACATTTATGCTTGTCCTGAGATTCCCAATTAACCTGTTGTAAAACGTATTTATCTGTAGCCATTTTGGTAGTCCATGATGAGGGCACTTCCTGAGTAGTTCCTTGTACCGTTCCCATGCCTCATATAAAGACTCCTCATACTGCTGCTCAAACATGGTGATCTCATTTCTCATCTTTGCAATTTTAGCTGGTGGAAAGAATTTAGCCAGGAATTTCTGAGCAAGGTCGTCCCAAGTAGTAATCAATCTCGGTGGTAAAGAATGTAACCAAGTCTTCGCCTTGTTCCGCAGAGTGAATGGGAACAAGCAAAGTCTGACTGCGTCATCCGACACCCAATTGTATCTGAAGGTGACACATATCTCCAAAAAGATGACCAAGTTGTAGACACTTAAAATTTTCTGCACACCTATTACTAACATTGCAGGAAGGCAGATTCATCTTTCGGAGATAACCCTGGAAGACAGCTCACATGTGACGCCCCCAAAATAGGTATACATCACCCATCTTGAGTTGCCAAATACATGGTAAAAAATTCAAATACAACTTAATAATACAACTGTCGTGTGACATACGACAAAACATAGACTGGGAGTTTTTAAACGAATATTATCTTGTTGACATTATTCAACTCAAAAAGAGTCCTTAATACATTTATTATCACATTATTTCATAGAATAGTGAGGACTACTAATGCTATCATCTGGACCGTCACTCCGTTCCCCGACTAGTCCTGACTACGTTCTCATTTCCTGAAGAGAACAATGAAAGCAAAAGGGTGAGCTCAACTAGCCGAGTAAGAAATATCATGACTAAGATAATGCATAATAAATTATCCTTAGCCTTTAATAGTATAACAACTGATAGAATATAATAGATAACAAGTTTTAGATCAACAACTGCAGCGGAATAAACAATCCATTAGAAGAGTCAAGTAGAGCGTAAAATCTACTATCTTCTATGATTTAAAAGATTTATCATCAATTTTATCGCTGAGATTCAGCTTAATAAATAATCCACATCATCGAATCATCCCTGCACTACGGGCCAATGATATTTTTTTAGTATCACAACAACGAATTATCCTTGCACTACGGGCCAAAGATAATCGTGTTTTCATCAATGGTCATAATCATGCCATAAAACAATTCATCTTTGCACCCTTGGCCGAAGAGAATCCATGACCATAATCATAACAAAAACTGTCCATCAATGCACTACGGGCTAATGAGAACTTAAATCACATCATTTGTAACATTACGATCATGATTATACCGAATAATCTCTGGTCATAATCATACCAAGTCCATCTATGCACTACGGGCCAAAGATGACTTTCATAACAATATAAGCATAAGGATGATGACAATGCCATAATAATTCAATAAAATAAGTTCAAGGATAAATTTTAAAGATTTATAATTTAATTTATCCAGAATTCAGTAACATTCAAATTGTCAACATGGTACTGCTTTGTGGAGTAAAATTCAAGAATAATATTGTACCAAAAATGATTTGAACCGAAAACAAATCAATTTTTATCATGAATAGTACCCTGGGTGAATAGTACTCGAGTGAATAGTATACTGTGAATAGTACTTTGGGAATAGTAACCCCGTGAATAGTACTCCGACATGAAAAAGTTAAAACTTATCAAGAATGCTCAGAATAATATTTTCATGAAAAGATACTGGATGAAGCGCAAATATCAAGGATATTCTACTAATTTCATGGAGTATATAGAAGCCAAAATTTTAACAAAACAAGTATAGCATTCGAAATTTGAAACGAAATAATATTACTTACATACTACAGAGTATGGAAGAAAATATTATTTTAAGCGAATATTGAACAAAAATAACATCCCTTACTACTGTTGAATGAAAATAATATTCCATAATAAACAATAATGGAGTAAAATTCAAGAATGAAGATCAAAACATGGATACAATCAAAGATAGTAACCATAATAGACATCTGGGATGAAAAAGGGAAAATTTCATTTTTCGGTGAATAGTGTCGTATACGTGAATAGTACCATATACGTGAATAGTAACCTCGACACAAAAAGGTAGAAATTCAACAATAAAATTTATATCAATATTTCGAGATAATGACATTGAAGAAAATAATATCATTTACGAAGAAAATAACATCCCTTACCTCAAAATAACAGTAGTTCTGATCGGAATATCGGATGTAAAGCCAAAAGAAACTTGCGCTAAATAGCAACTCTCAAAATATCAAAATACTCATAAAAATACGCTCGATAATATAGAGAGAAAGAAAACTTGTTTCTGGTGTGATTTTCAATTCTAACCTAAGCGCCAATTTATAGAAAAATGCTAGAATGCCATAGGAGACTAAATAATAAAATCATAATATTATATTTTCTTCTTCCATGCACCATTTTGCAAAGCCATCAGCCCATCAACTTTGAAAATTAATTCTAACACATTTTCCTACACCAACCAAAAGTGGGTCCCACCTAATTTTAATAAAAATCATTTTATTTTCCGAAACTTTAATAATTCATAATAAATAGCCCTTTTATCAGAAAATACGAATTTTATGTCCATTCCACACGAAATCGAATTCTCTACAACTTTGTAGCGTTAAGTTTTTCCAAATTCCAGACAAAAAATATCCGAAATCCACAAACAGATGATTTTCAAAACCTTTTAAAATTCATGACAAATCATACGTTAATTTTAACGGTTCAAAATTTGTGGACATATACTCAACTTATATATGTATAACATATCCAAAAATCACAACGATCCAACGGTCGGATCAAAATTATAACTCACGCAATAGAGCTTTGAGAACACTGATTTGATTTTTAATACCTCCAATCCGACAAAATACTGATAAAACACCCCAACATTAATTCTTTCATTTATAACCACATAAAATAAATATTTCCCTATCCATCATTTCTGTCCACATAAAATAAATATTTCCTTATCATATAAATCAATAATTAATTATTCACAAATAATATTACAGAATCACAATAATGACAACCAGGCCGTTCTTAGGAAAGAGGGGGCTTTCCAATAAGGATTTTTCCTTACTGGTGCGCAATTAGGTGACCAAACCTCTCCTTGAGAAAACTTTCTAGACATTTCCAATAATGCTATCTAATAATATTATTCAAATAATATGAATTATTGATTTGATAATGGGAAATACTGTGCAGTGACAATTATTGAAACAACAATAATATAAAATATCAACGCAGTAATTATTGAATCAATAAAATAAAATATTGAACAGTAATTACTGTAACAATTATTGAGTAAAACTAAGTGACTTCTCACGTAAGCACCAATAATCAATACCGTGTGCTACTATGCAACCACGTGTATTACTGTACTTTTTACCACCGGGTAGTTCAACAGTTAACGGTAAAACTTTCGCCATTATTTTCATAAAAAGATATTTCTGTCGTTTTCTCATTCCGACAATAATTCCGTTGTAGGTTCCACCAATGATTGTGCCGTCATACGGATATTCCCCGACAAAAAGAATATTTCCCGACGAATCAAATATTTTATAACCACTTGCTTACTTTTCACAATTTATAATATTACCCACAACTATAACATTATCTCAAATCCACACCATAACATAAAAAAAAATATTTCTAGAAAATTAAATATTTATTCATAAAATTTGGGGTCTCACATCACATCCATTCCGGATACTACCGGAAGTTCAGTATCAACCCCGGAACACACACCGAGAGTATCAATTCCAACCTCGGAGATAACCCCGAGTTTCATCCTTGGAGATAACCCCAAGGAATGTCGTTGCAGTTCTGGCGATAACTCTGCAAATGCTTGTTTCAAATGCATGCAATCAGCTTCAATCTTAGACCTCCTGCCGAGGAACTCATTCCAAAGACCCGGAGCTAACACCGGGAAGACAGGTACACTTAAAGATGATCCTGCGGAATTCAAACACTTGCATCAATCCAATCTCAGATGTAACCCTGAGCAACGTCTGCTATCAACCCAAACGGGAGATAACCCCGGTGAGGGGAAAAATTTTCATCTTGCCACCTCAACCCCAGCGCGCCGTCTCAGCATTTCATACATACATTTCTACACAGCAATGTCCCACAAGAGATAAGGAGTTCTAATCCCGAGTGACTATTACGCGTGGAAGCACACCAGATAGAATTTGAAGCTTGAAGACCATGGGCATGGTCCCCTCTTCCTGACTTCGTACAACTTCTAATCCCATGTCATTGCGTAACTCTCAACAAAAGCAGTCTGAAGAAGGTCTTGTACACCTCGTTCGGATGCTCGGATTGAAGTTCTGCAAGTTCGACCTGACATCACAGTGCACGAGTGCATGTACTTCAAGACGGTGGGACTTGCAGAGCCCGGGGCACCTCGGGCAGCCGCAGGTACACCCGCGACCACCAACTCTATAAATATAGAGTTTTGGAGTGGCCATTTATAAGAGAAAAAGAGGCGAGGAAGCCCTGTCCAATTTGCTCTGTACACACCCCATATTAATTACTTTCTCATTTTAAACACCTGTTAGCTCACATATAGCTATATTTTACCGGCGGGAGTTGAGTGTTTATCCATCTAGAGTCATAGAAGCCTGCCTTGGCAACCCACTGTAAGCCTTCTTACACTCTATAAAGCCTTTGTCTTTATCTTTGCTCACATTATTCTTCACATTGAGAGTCGTGTTATGTGTGTATGCCCGGACTTCGATTCGTGGTTTCATTTCTGTCTGTATATATACACTTATATATGTATATATTTTTATATATGGACTAACATTATCGAGTTATGTCTCGATTGAGCCTAGACTTATGTCTGGAGCGTTTATTTGCTTTATATATATATATATATATATATATATATATATGAACTATTGTCGAACTCTGTTCGATGAGCTTGGATTTTATATCTGGTGCGTTTACTGCTTATATATATCTATATATAGCGACAAATCGCTGAAATGATAAATCGAGCTGAGATTGAGAAACATCATGTGCGTTTACCGCTTATATATATATATATATACATTTCTGTCAGAACTCAGAGTTTACTTACGTGGCCTTTTATCGCTTTTACATTACATCCGCCCTCGCTCGAGTTTACTTCATGGCGCTTGATCATTTTTATCGCTTTCTTTACATTCAGGTCCCACTTTGAGTTTACTTAATGGCGGTTGATCGCATTTATTGCTCTATTTACATTTATGATCCCCCATGGAGGTGCTTCGTGGTGACTGATCATATATATATATATATATATATATATATATATATATATATGTATTGACCGCTTTTATATATTTACATTTTCGATTCCCCATGGAGGTGTTTCGTGGTGGTTGATCATGTCTGTATATATAAAATTATAACTTTTATATATAACTGCTTACTGCTTTTTATATAAACTGCGGCATCATGTGAGCCTAGGAATCATGTGATCACAAATTCAGTCCACTGAATCTAGATTCGATTCCCGTAATGGACATTTTCAAATTATAGCGACTTGTAAATTATTCACGGTGTTTGAATTTCCTTAGATGTCTGTCATGCCCATGAGGAGTTCGACACTGCTATATATTATTTTCTCGAAGATGCTTCGCATCTCGAAAGTAAAAGTAAACAAGCTGAATATTTAATAATAAAAATGGAAGTATCAAAGGCCTCAATTACTATTGAGCACAGGGTTTAAAAAACCTCTTTTACAAAACCTCACTGCTATATCATGTTTAAAATTGAATTTTTATATAAATTCAAACCCTTTGTAAATAGGTGCGAACGAGGCCTCACACTACTTCCAAATAAACTGCACATTAATCCACACACACACATTCATATAATAGTTTCTTGAAAAGTGACGGTCACCGTGGCAACACAGATGTCGGGGGGTGCCTAACACCCTTCCCTCCGCATAATCAAACCCCCGAACCCAAATGAATCTCGGTTTCACAGACCTGTTTAGCAGTGTCACATCACTAGGTCAATGTGCAAATCTTTTCTCGATTGCGTTGGTGCAACCAGTTAAAAACACCAACTGGCGACTCTTACAGTCAAATCGTCAACATGATACACGTCGGACCTTTTTCACTTATTTTTTCAAACAAATCCCACATAACATGAGAACACCAAAAAATAAGAACTGAAAAGGGACAAATAAAATCCCGATGTCGAAAGGTGGCGACTCTGCTGGGGACACCAGTAAGAGGGTTTAAGCCGCTACTACAAGCTTTTCAAAACTGTTATACGCTTGTGTGTGAATGTTGTATTTTCATTTTTGATGAATGTGTACGAATGTATTTTACTTACTGCACTGCAATATATCTATCTGTGATATTAGTGCTTCGCACATGTCATCATTTTCATAAAACGGTGAGACACGTTGTATGTGAATGTATGTTATGTGGTTCCTTCACCAGGAGGCTATCCTATCGGTGTTTGATTACTAGACTCGTAGGGAGACTAATTCTAACGAGGCTCAAGAAAGGCACCACCAGATTCGCTCCAGTTGAAAGACCGGATTAACTTCCCGTCAAGTAGATTGCGATGATTTAGGAACCTTCATGCCAAAAAGCTGCGAGGGTAACCCTGAGATAGGTTAGCCTCTGATAAACCAAACGCGGAGGAAAGTCTCTTCATGTTTTACATTTTCTATTACTTTTAAAAGCATTTACTTGTAATTTTATTCCATGTTCATCTTTATGTAATGGAAAATATGAATAATATTTGCATATGCATGACATGCTATCAATTAACATCCGTTTTACAGGATAATATTTCTAACACGGGTATATCACATAGCATGTAAACATTTACATTATCCCTAAGACTAAACTACATAAGTTTTTTGTAGGGAAATAATTGGGCCTCTTACCCGATCAAAATCCAAAAAGGCCACTAGCCTGCAGCCAATCATGTCTTCTTCTGACCAGTCTAATCCCGTTTCTCGAGAAGAATTTGACGGATTAAGTAAACAAATTATAGATTTGGTTGTTTTGCTTAAAGAATTACATCAGTCTACTCAAGGCTCAAAAATTCCTATACATACAGAATCTTCTACACAAGGAGGAACACAAGGTTTGGATAAAACAAATCCAGAACCTCAGTTGGATACAACCAACAAAGACCCTGAAAACACCCATCTCAAAGGAGATCTAGACACCGGTGATATCAGGAAGAAGGTCCTTCAAATGGAAGAAACTATCCGTCTCTCAAAGGGATTGGAACACATGGAAGTGTTTCATATGCTGACCTTTGCATATTCCCTAGTGTTCATTATCCAGAGAAATTCAAAACCCCTGACTTTAAAATGAATGACGGATTAGGGGATCCTTACACACATTCGAAGGTGTTCATTGGAGAACTTGGATCTTATGTGGAAAATGAGAAGCTCAGAATGTAGATGTTTTAGAAGAGTCTAACTGGAGAAGCCCATTCATGGTATACCAGATTAGACAACTCAAAGTTCCATAGTTGGGAAGAACTAGCTCATGCCTTCCTTACTCAGTGCAATTTACAATCTCAGATGGCTCCTGACCGGTACCAGATTACCAAGGTCAAGAAACAGTCTAATGAGTCTTTCAGAGAGTAAGCTCAAAGGTGGAGGCGCCTTGCTGCTCAAGTTATTCCTTCAATGACAAGGTCAGAAATGGTCATGACTTTCATAGACATATAAGAAGCTCGTTTCTATGAGAGAGTCTTAGCTAGTATTGGCAAACCATTTTCTGAAATGATCAAGAACAGAGAGATGGCTAAGATGGGGTTGAAGTCAGGAAAGATAAAAGACCTAGCCGCTCTTAAAGCAGTTGTTGAGCACATCCAATCCGGATCTTATGGAAACAACCCCCAGAGGGTCCATAAAAAGAAAGAAGAGGATGTTTCCTTGATACTACAAGGTCAGAAAGGCAATCATAATATGCCTATACAAAGGAAAAACTACTCCCCTTTCCAAGCACAGTCTTCAAACCCTCCATTGCCTAAAGGTGGAAATGCAAAGCACCCTTAAACGTTCACACCCTTAGGGGACTCGCTCGAGAATATTCTTGTTCTTCTAATTACTAAGAAGAAAATCACGCATCTTCTTCCACCAGCCAACCCTAATAGCAGGGGTTTCAATGCTACTCAGAAGTGTGCCTATAATGCCGGAGCACCTGGACATGATACTCAAGATTGTTGGGCCTTAAAACACAGGATCCAAGATTTGATAGACAATGGTGAGATCGTGGTTACTAAACCAGATAAACCTCATGTGCAAGACAACCCTCTTCCTCAACACAAAGAAGAAGAGGTCAACATGATTAGTTGGAGCACTGGACAGAGTTCCAATTTTAACAATGAATCATCCCAAACCATCAAAGACGGTGTTGACAGATGGGATTACACAAAGTTTCAATTTGCTATGGAATGAAAGATGAAAGCTCTTTGTAAGTAAATTGATCAATTGGCAGAACTGGTGACCCATCAACATCAAGTCACACGCCAGTTAGTCAGCCAGGAGCATGCATATCTCCTTCCTTTTGTTATGAATGCTCCATCATCACCATCAGAAAGCGAAGCTATAGAGGTTAAGGTTGCGAAGAGAGCAAATGTTAAAGCCCATCGGGATTTTGTCAATAAAAGGGAATTTACATACCTGGGCCAACCTATAGAAGAGATATTTTATATGCTAATCAACGAAGGAAGAATCACCTCTCTTCTACCACCAATCAATCCCCATTCAAGACGGTTCAACCCTGATGGAGTTTGTCAATATCATTCACATTCTCGCGATCACAGCACAGAAGAATGTTGGGCACTCCGCCACTTTATTCAAAATTTAATTGACAGCGGTGTCCTGCAATTGGCAGACGATGACATTGTGCTACTAGAGAGTGGGAATACCTGTCCTACCAAATGGAAGGGACTAGTAGTTGTTATATTTGTTGAGGCTGATGAGACTGTCAAACCATTTCCCATACAAGCAATTCAACTCAAAGGAGCTGACAATCCTTTGAAAGTGGCTGCACCAGAGCCAATTTCTTTACCCTTCAGACCACAGTATCCTGTTATCAGCTTATACAAAGTCCCATGGAAATATGGAGAAGATGAAGGATCCACGTCTCATACTACTGCTACAGTGTCAAAGGAAAATCCAATTTATCTTCCTCAGAGGGTGATGAAGCCCACCAGAAAAGCAAAAGAGAAGATTCCCATGGAGAAGATTGAGAAATTCCTCCGCACTATGGGTCATACTGAAGCCAAGGTGGTTCTAAGCTTAAGAGAAGCTCCACATCAAATATCAATACTAGACTTGGTTTTCTCTTCCGAGGATCACAGGAAGATCTTATTGAAGGTTTTGGAAGAAGCCTACTTGCTGAAATCAATGGATGTGGAAAAATTTCAACATCTAGTTGATCACATTTTTAACAACAATGTGATATCCTTCACTGATGATGACATACCGCCCGAAGGGACTGGTCATTGAAAGCCATTGCATATTACAGTTTTGTCCTCTGGGCATATGTTAGCTGGAGTTTTGATAGATGGAGGTTCGTCTCTGAATATCTATAAGACCCCAACTTTTATGAATAAAGATGAATTTTCTATAATTATCCTTTTTGAATATTATGGAATAAATTTGATATAATGTTATAGTTGTGGGTAATATTTATAAATTTTGCAAAGTACGCAAGTTGTTTATAATATTCGATTGGTCGGGAATATATGACGAATGCACAGCACAATCATTGGTGGACCCCACAACGGAATTATTGTCGAATTGAGAAAACGACAAAAATATTTTTATGAAAATAATAGCGGAAGTTTTACCGTTGATACTATTGAACTACTCGGTAGTAAAAGTATAGTAATACATGTGGTTACATAGTAGCACACGGTATTGATTATTAATGCTTATGTGAGAAGTCACTCAGTTTGATTAAATTATTGTCGATATTTTATATGTTATTAAATGAATAGTTGAGATAACAAAGTTGTTAATATTATTATTTGCATTATTAACGATGTCTAGAAGTTCTACCAAGGAGAGGTTTGGTCACCTAATTGCGCGCCAATAGGGAGAAATCCTTATTGGAAAGCCCCATCTTTCCTAGGAACGACCTGGTCGATTAATAGTGTGAATAATAATAATGATGATGAAGTTTTGTTTTATTAGTATTATTAATGTAATAAAACAGAAAAGCTTTTTATATAAAAATGCAATACTTTTATAAAGTTATTCGTTTTATTAGGCTAATAGTAAAATCTTTTTATATAAAACAGAATACTTTTATAAAGTTATTCGTTTTATTAGGCTAAAAGTAAAATCTTTTTATATAAAACAGAATACTTTTATAAAGTTATTCGTTTTATTAGACAATAATTAGAATATATTATATTTTATTATGCATAGTGTTTGTATAGTGCGTGCATAGTATTTGTGTGACGCCCCCAAAATAGGTATACATCACCCATTCTGAGTTGTCAATACATGGTACAGAAACAACTACAACTTTATTATTACAACAGTAAAACTGTGAGTTTGAATACAAATATTATCTTCTAGGCAATATCTATACTCAAATAAATCCTCATCACATTTATTGATACATTATTTTACAAAAATGGTAAGGACTACTAAACAACTCTCTCTAGAACTTTCATTCCATACCCCGACTCGTACTCGCTATATTCTCGCCTCCCGAGAAAAAAATGGAACAAAAGGAAAAGGGTGAGCTCAACTAGCCCAAGAAAGAATATTATGACTAAGATAATATACAACAAATTATCGTTAGTCTTCAACAGGAAAAATCTAATAGAATACAATAGACAACAAATTTTAAATCAATATTCGCAGTGAAATAATAATTCATTAGAAGAGTTAAGTAGAGAATGCAAACTACTATCTTCTATGTATGAATTAAAAAGTTCATCGCTATCTTTTATCCCTGTAACATCAATCAATATATATCCGAATCAAATATTCATCTTTGCACTACTGAGTGCCAAAGATATTCATCGATTGATCATGTTCATCTAAACACTGCTCATCTTTGCACTCACGGCCAAAGATATTCTTCAAATCATTCATCTTTGCTACGTGGCCAAAGATATTCAATAATATCATCATTTAAGAATGAGGATGATGAAAATATTTTTAAAGAAACGAATCCAAAGAAACAAAATGACAAGGATTAAGGATTAAGGATTCGTACTTTGTTTTATCCACGTCCAAAAATACCTCAAAAATAATTACAGTTGGTGTAAAATTCAAGAATGATCAAAACATGGATACAATCAAAGCTAGTATCCGAATATATATTTGGACGAAAAGAAAATTTTTCATTTTTTGATGAATAATACTAGTACTAAAGTGAATAAAGTATCATTATCACGTGAATAGTATAGTATATACGTGAATAGTAACTCCGACACCAAAAGTTCCAAATTTGATAAAAACTTCAGATCAATATTTCAACATAATGATATTGAAGAAATAATATCATTACGAAAAGAAAAAAAAATATCCCTTACCTCGAAAGATTAGTACTTCTAATTTAATCTAAGGGTATAGTCTTTGAAGGTAACTTACTGCACCGCCTAACAATACTCCAAGTATACTCAAAATACTCACAAGAATACGCCGATAATATAGAGAGAAAAACTTCGGCTTAAATTGTGATTTTCAATTCTAACCTAAGCACCTATTTATAGGAAAATGCTTAGAACACCAAAGCGTAAAATTTAATAAAATATTAATATATATTATAAATTTCCTTAGCCCATCTTTGAAGATCTGATTTCAAAGAATTAATATAACATGTTACCCACTTAAATGCAAAAAAAAATGTTTTTCTTTAAAATAATAATTAAAACTTCCAAAATCAATTATTTTGAGCTTGAACTTCAATAATTCACAATAAATAGCCCTTTTATCGAAAAATTCACAATAAATTGACGTGACGTACTGGTGTGTTTCAAAAGGTGAGGATACCTCGCTTTCATTTCCGCTTTCCAATTCCTGTGTCATTTCCTCTATAGCATGATTCCTCCACAAAACTTTAACTTGTGGTATGACCTTTCATGCGTGGTAGGACATGCTCCTTCCTATCTAAGATTTTGACAGTACCTCCTCACTCATCGTTAAGTCTTCTATTATCTCGTCCGGTTCTAACTCTATAACGTGGTTCGGTCTTTCACATATTTACGAAAGTACGATATGTGAAACACATTATGAACACGAGACATACTTTCGAGGTAACGCGAGTCTATAGGCTACATTTCCTACTCGGTCAAGAATTTGAAATGGACCAATAAATCGTGGATTGAGTTTTCCTCTCTTCCCAAATCTTGTAACTCCCTTCCATGGAGCAACTCGCAACAATACATGATCCCCTATACTAAATTCCACGACCTTTCGATGAAGATCCGCATAACTCTTTTGTCGATCTTGTGCCGTTTGTATACGTTGTCGAATCATTTGGATCTTTTCTAGAACATACGTATTTAACTCGGGTCCCAACAATATTGCTTCACCCACCTCATCCCAACATATTGGAGAGCGACACTTTCGTCCATATAATGCTTCAAATGGAGCCACACCTATACTTGCCTGATAACTGTTGTTGTACGAGAATTCTACCAATGGTAAATACTTATCCCAACTACCCTTGAAGTCTAGGACACAGAGTCTTAATAGATCATCAAGAGTTTGAATAGTCCTTTCTGATTGTCCGTCCGTTTGAGGATGGTATGCCGAACTGAATTGTAAATCCGTGCCCATAGCTTTTTGCAAACTAACCCAAAATCATGAAGTGAATCTTGGGTCACGATCCAAAACTATAGATACAGGCATGCCATGCAACCTCACAATCTCATTCACGTACATACTAGCAAGACGTTCAAGGGAATAAGTCTCCCGTATCGGCAAAAAATGAGCAGACTTGGTTAATCTATCAATAATAACCCAAATAGCATTGATGCCTTGAGAAACCGTAGGAAGACCCGTAACGAAATCTATGGTAATATGTTCCCACTTCCATTTCGGAATCTCAAGTGGTTGCAACGGACCCTTAGGTACTAGATGCTCCGCCTTTACACGTTGACAAGTTAAACACATCGAGATAAACTTTGCAATCTCTCTCTTCATATTGTTCCACCAAAATGTATGTTGAAGATCACGATACATTTTGGTACTTCCGAGATGGATTGCAAATGGTGTATTGTGTGCCTCCATCATAATCTTGTACTTCAAATCGTAGTCGTTAGGGACACAAAGTCTTGAGTGAACTCAAGTATTCCTTCTTCATCAATTCTCGCTCGAATAGCTCCTTCTTATACTTTCTTTCTTACATACGCATCATTTCCTCCTGCCGTGGCTTGAGCAACCTTAAATTTTTCTATTAAAGTTGGCTCTATGTGTATACTTGACATCATCGCACTCATTCCCGCATATGATCTTCTACTCAACGCGTCAGCTACCACGTTCGTTTTTCCAAGATGGTATTGAATAGCGTGGTCGTAGTCTTTCAATAGCTCGAGCCAACGTCGTTGCCGCATGTTGAGTTCTTTTTGAGTGAAGAAATATTTAAGGCTTTTATGGTTTGAATATATCTCCACTTTCTCCCCATATAGATAGTGCCTCCATATCTTTAGCGCTAAAAACGATCGCCGCCAACTCTAGATCATGAGTAGGATAATTCCTCATATACTCTTTTTAGTTGTAGCGAGGCATAAAGGCTATGACTTTCCCACGCTGCATGAGAACACATCCTAACCCTTTGCACTCAAGCATCGCCAGAGATAACAAATCCATCCGAACCGGATGGTATTGTTAGAACAGTGCCGAAATAAGTCTCATCTTAAGCTCTTGGAAACTCTTCTCGCATTCTTCGCTCCAAACGAATTTTATAATATTCCGAGTCAGCTGAGTTAATGGAGTAGCGATTCGAGAAAATCCTTCCACGAATCTCCGATAATAACCAGCTAAGCCCAAAAAGCTACGTACTTCGGTCACCAACTTCAGCTTGCTTCTAACTTTGTATTGCTTCAATCTTCACGGGTCCACTTGGATACTCCATGTTTTGACACCACGTGCCCAAGAAATACTACTTCCTTAAGCCAGAACTCGCATTTCTTCAATTTGGCATATAGTTTGTTTTCACGAAGCCTTTGGAGTACCAGCTTCAAATGGTGCTCATGATCTTCACGACTTTTGGAATATATGAGGATGTCATCAATAAAGACAACAACAAACCGATCCAAATATTCCTTGAATACTTTGTTCATCAAATCCATGAAAGCCGCATGAGCATTAGTCAATCCGAAAGACATGACTAAGAATTCATAATGCCCGTCTCGAGTTCTAAAGGCGGCGCTTTAGAATATCCTCGCCTAATCTTCACCGATGATATCCGTAATCGAAGATCGATTTTTGAAAAGAATTGTGCCCCTTGCAACTAGTCAAAAAGTCATCAATACGAGGTAGAGGATACCTATTCTTGATGGTGACATGGTTCAATTCCCCGATAGTCAATACAAAAGTCGCATACTCCCGCTTTTCTTCTTTACGAATAAAATAGGAGCACCCCAAGGAGATGTACTAATCTGAATGAAACCGATGTCCAACAATTCTCAGTAGTTGGACCTTTAACTCTGAAGTTCAATAGAGCCATTCGATATGGGGTTTTAGAAATGGGCTTTGTACCAGTTCAAGATCAATAAAGAATTCAACTTCACGCTCTGGGGTAGACCGGAAGTTCTTCAGAAATACGTCAGAAAGTCAATAACAACAGAATATTATTCAAATTTGACGTGTCTTTATTCAAATCCATAACATGGGCTAAGAAAGCTTGACATCCGCTTTTCAATAAACGAATAGCTTTATGATTAGATATGATGTTGATTGATTTTAATGGTTTAGTTGCTTGAATTGCATAACAGTTGGTTAGGAATATGAAAACTAACAACCTTACGAAAACAATCAATTTTGGCATGATGAGTAGTTAACCAATCAATCCCTAAAATCACATCAAAAGCAAGTATCTTTAAAGAGATAAGGTCAATGGTAAGGTGATGGTGCCAACTTGAATCATCAAACAAGATTTATAAACAATGGATGTGATGAAAGTTTCTCCCAACGGAGTTTCCACAGATAGGTCAAAGTCTAATTTCTCCTGAGTCAAGTTTAAACGCTGAGCACATGCAGGAGAGATAAATGAATGGGTAGCACCGGTATCAAGTAAGGTATAAACTTCGCAAGAATTTATAAATAGCTTACCCGTGATCACCTCGTTTGGGTTCCTCGCATTATGACCAAATACAACAAACGCTTCTTCCTAATCGTTGACTTTGACTTTTCTCGGGATAGTCTTTTGAGTCACCGTCCCGCTTAAACTAGGTTTTTCTACCGCATAATCTCGAAAGCGATATGTCCTTCCTTTCCACAATTATAGCATACCTTGAACTGTCAGGGATGCTTTGGACCGATATGTCCCTCTTTCCGCATTTATAGCATATGACCGGTGGTCGTTTCTCCTCCCTTAGAACCGATTCTTCTTACGAATCGCTGCCTTCATATGGTCGCGTTAAAATCTCCTCTTTTAAAATCTCCTCCCTTCTCGCTTTTCTATTTTCATGGCTATGATTACCACCAGTGTGGTTACCATTTTGTCCGTCTGCTTTTTTCTCCATTTGGTTATCATTATTCTATTGATCGCTATCTCTCGGTACGATCCTAGTTATGGTCCCTCGGTTGAACATACTCGTTATCTCGCCTAACAATTGAGCCCTCATTAACAACATCCGAATAGAGAGAAAATTTATGAGAAATGAGATATTGTCGAGATGCTTAGGGTTTCAAACCTCTCGAAACATCCGCGTCATAATGCTCCTCATTCTCCACCAAATGAGGTGCAAACTCGATAACTCTCTGCGAACTTTGCCTCGTCATCGAGACACCGCCATATTGTTTTGTTCTAATCTGATGAACTCCACTTCCTTCATATGACGAACACTTTCGTGAAAGTATTTGTCATTAAATAATTCTGAAATGTCTCCCAAGACATGCTTTGAGTCTTGGTTGGATGGGTACGCTTCACGAGACTCCCACCAAGAATCCGCCTCGCCACTAACATAAAGGTGGCGAATGGAACCTTCTGTTCCTCCGTGCATCCTAAGACATCGAATATCTTGGTAATTTGCTTGACCCATGTTTCCGCCATGATCGGATCTTGCTTTCCTTAAATTCGTGGTCCCAACTCTTTGAATCGTCATTGTGACAACCCGTGAATTGCTATCATTTCTCCTCAGATTTTGAACACGAGTCTCCTCGTCGATTTTGCATGAACTGCAAAAAGCTTCTAAACATCCCCTCGCTCATCATCTTTCCATTGTTGTTGTTCACAAGAGGAACATTGCCACTGCTTGCACGCTCTCCTCGTTGGTGAGTACAAAGGCTCCACAGTCTCATTTCCATTGTTAATATTCTCGATCGACATTCTCAAATACCGCCATAAAACAAAGGTTAATTAAGGAAATCAATATATCACATAATATCCTTATATACTGACCAACTAACAAATAAGCATAGGTAGGACACACTAGGGAAGGATTTACTCATCTCTCCCCTCCTAGTTCTATTTCCCGATCTCTGCCAGAGATCATATCCCTAAGCTCTGATACCAACCGTGACGCCCCAAAATAGGTATACATCACCCATTCCGAGTTGTCAATACATGGTACGTAAACAACTACAACTTTATTATTACAACAAGAAACCTGTGAGTTTGAATACAAATATTATCTTCTAGGCAATATCTATACTCAAATAAATCCTCATCATATTTATTGATACATTATTTCACAAAAATGGTGAGGACTACTAAACAACTCTCTCTAGAACTTTCATTCCATACCCCAACTCGTACTCGCTTATATTCTCGCCTCCCCACGAGAAGAAAAATGGAACAAAAAGGAAAAGGGTGAGCTCAACTAGCCCAGTAAAGAATATTATGACTAAGATAATATACAACAAATTATCGTTAGTCTTCAACAGGAAAAAATCTAATAGAATACAATAGACAACAAATTTTAAATCAATATTCGCAGCGGAAATAATAATTCATTATAAGAGTTAAGTAGAGAATGCAAACCACTATCTTCTATGTATGAATTAAAAAGTTCATCGTCTATCTTTTATCCCTGTAACATCAATCAATATATATCTGGAATCAAATATTCATCTTTGCACTATAGGCCAAAGATATTCATCAATTGATCATGTTCATCTAAACACCTGTTCATCTTTGCACTACGGGCCAAAGATATTCTTAAGAAATCATTCATCTTTGCACTACAGGCCAAAGATATTCAATAATATCATCATTTAAGATCGAGGATGATGAAAATATTTTTTTAAAGCGAAAAATCGATGAAACAAAAAACAAAATGACAAGGATTAAGGATTAAGGATTCAGATTTTGTTTTATCCACGTCCAAAAATACCTCAAAAATAATTACAGTGGTGTAAAATTCAAGAATGATCAAAACATGGATACAATCAAAGCTAGTATCCGTAATAGATATTTTGACTTAAAAGAAAAATTTTCATTTTTCGATGAATAGTATCGTATTCGTGAATAAGTGAATAATGCGAATATAAAGGTCGTATACGTGAATAGTAATCTTCGACACCAAAAAGTTCCAAATTTGATAAAAAACTCATATCAATATTTCAACATAATGATATTGAAGAAATAATATCATTACGAAAAAAAAATATCCCTTATCTCGAAGAAATAATATTAGTAAAAAATTCCCTACCTCGAAATAAGATTTCATAAAGTCTTGAAAGGAACTGCACTTGACCGTATAACAATACTCAAAGTATACTCAAAATACTCACAAGAATACACTCGATAATATAGAGAGAAAACTTCAGCTTTAAAGTGTGATTTTCAATTCTAACCTAAGACCCTATTTATAGAAAATCGCTTAGAACACCAAAAAGCGTAAAATTTAATAAAATATTAATATATATTATAAATTTCCTTAGGACATCTTTGAAGATCTGATTTCAGCAATTAATATCACATGTTAGCCCACTTAAATGCAAAAAAACGTTTTTCTTTAAAATAATAATTAAAACTTCCAAAATCAATTATTTCGAGCTTCAAACTTCAATAATTCACAATAAATAGCTCTTTTATCAGAAAATTCGAATCTCATGACTTTTTATAGGAAATTCAATTCTCTACAACTTTGCGAAGAAAGGTTTTCCAAATTCCAAACAGAAATTGACCAAAATCACAAACGGGCGATTTTACAAACTATAATCAAATTTCAGTCAATAAATGGGGTCCACCGACATGTTTAACATGTTTTAAACATTTATTGTAACAAAAATACTCTTCCTCCTCAGATACTCATATATCCCACATTCGTTGTAAAAATATCACCATTATTATATATTTAAAATATAATAATACATTTAAATGAATTATCTTATCGTAAAAAATAAAATTTCAATTTTCAACAATTGTCACATTAAAATTTTTCTCCATCTATATCCACATAAAATCAATATTTTCCTCATCATATGAATCAATAATTAATTATTCACAAATAATATTACGTAATCACAATATCGACAACCAGTGCCTCAGAAAGAGGGGCTTTCCAATAAAGATTTCTCCTTATCATGCGCCGCAATTAGGTGACCAAACCTCTCCTTAGATGTAACTTTCTAGACATTGCCAATAATGTTATCCAATAATATTATTCAGATAATATGAATTATTGCTTCGATAATGGAAAATACGTGTAAATGACAATTATTGAAACAACAAAGAATATAAAATATCAACGCAAAGAATTATTAAATCAATAAATAAAATATCGAATAAAGAATTATCGTAACCATTATTAAGTAGTGCCTTCTTTCGTAAAGAATCAATAATTGCAATACCGTAATGCTAACGTGTTTTAACCAATTTAGTATTTTAACAAGATAATCTGTAATAACTACGCCTGTTATTTTTAAACCACTTATATTTTTCGCTTTCTTCATCCAATCGCTTTGGGGCCCATGGGGCCCATTGTTATTGCATACTAATATTCGTCACAAATAATATTCCACGACCAAACGAATATTCCCCAAACACAACAATGAATATTTTATAACCACTTGCATATTTTGAAATATTTGCATATTTTACCCCTAACTATCCACATTAATCAAATCAACCCTTACTATTTCAAAATAATAAATAGAAAAAATTAAATTTCATTAATAATAAGTTGGGGTCTTACAGTTTGCATAGTAAAATCTTTTTAAAAGTTATTCATTTTATTAGATTATAAATAGAATATATTATATTTTACTGTAAACCAATCTGGACCGTCTGTTTAAAGTAAATCGACCTGGACCGTTCATGGATTGGTTACTATTCAGTTCATTCTTTTATAAATAGAAGCTTATTCCTTCATTATTTCTTACGAATTCACTGAAACTCTAGAGAGAGAAACTGTAGAGAGAATTATTCTTCAATCTTGAGCGTATTTCTTTAGCGTTTAAGAAAGCTTTGAGCGTAGTGCAAGTTTCTTCAAGTATATCCCCGCCCTACCGTCGGAGTACTCTTCTTTATAAGGTAAGGTGTGACGCCCCCAAAATAGGTATACATCACCTATTCTGAGTTGTCAATACATGGTACAGAAACAACTACAACTTTATTATTACAACAGTAAAACTGTGAGTTTAAATACAAATATTATCTTCTAGACAATATCTATACTCAAATAAATCCTCATCACATTTATTGATACATTATTTTACAAAAATGGTGAGGACTACTAAACAATTCTTTCTAAAACCTTCATTCCATACCCCTACTTGCATCTCGCTATATTCTCGCCTCCTGAGAAGAAAAATGGAACAAAAAGGAAAAGGGTGAGCTCAACTAGCTCAGTAAAGAATATTATGACTAAGATAATATACAACAAATTATCGTTAGTCTTCAACAGGGAAAAATCTAATAGAATACAATAGACAACAAATTTTAAATCAATATTCGCAATGAAATAATAATTCATTAGAAGAGTTAAGTAGAGAATGCAAACTACTATCTTCTATGTATGAATTTAAAAGTTCATCGCTCATCTTTTATCCCTCGTAACATCAATCAATATACATCTGAATCAAATATTTATCTTTGCACTACAGCCAAAGATATTCATCACTGGTCAGTCATGTTCATCTAAACACTGCTCATCTTTGCATTACTACCAAAGATATTCTTCAGAAATCATTCATCTTTGCACTACAAAAGCAAAAGATATTCAATAATATCATCATTTAAGACCGAGGATGATGAAAAATATTTTTAAAGAAACGAATCCAAAGAAACAAAATGACAAGGATTAAGGATTAAGGATTCGTATTTGTTTTATCCATGTTCAAAAATAATACCTCAAAATAATCATAGTGGTATAAAATTCAAGAATGATCAAAACATGAATACAATCAAAGCTAGTATCCGTAATAGATATTTTGGACAAAAAGAAGAAATTTTATTTTTCTATGAATAGTGTCAGATATCGTTAATAGTGCCGTATATCGTGAATAAGAATCTCAACACCAAAAGATAGAAATTCCACAAAAAAAATATCTTCACGCTTCATGAAATAGTACTCGTGAATAAGAACTCGTGAATAAGAACTCATGAATAGTAACTCGTGAATAGTAACTCATGAATAGTAACCCCATATGAAAAAGTTCCAAATTTGATAAAAGTTTCAACCAATATTTCAAAGATAATGATATTGAAGAAATAATATCATTCGAGAAGAAAATAACATCCCTTACCTCGAAAGATTAAGACTTCTAAATTGAATACCGGGATATAGTCTTTGAAGGAACTTGCACCGCCTAACAATACTCAAAGTATACTCAAAATACTCACAAGAATACACTCGATAATATAGAGAGAAAACTTCGCTTTACGTGTGATTTTCAATTCTAACCTAAGCACCCTATTTATAGAAATTGCTTAGAACACCAAAAAGCGTAAAATTTAATAAATTAATATTATAATTTTTTCTACATCCTCCTACGCATCAAGCATCTGAATTCAGCAACATGACATGTGTTAAAGATGCCCACCAAACACAAAAAACGTTTTTGTGAATATAAATATTTAAAACTTCCAAAAATCAATTATTTCGGAGCTTCGGAACTTCAATAATTCATAATAAATAGCCCTTTCATCAGAAAATTCGAATCTCACGAGTTTTTATAGGAAATTCAATTCTCTACAACTTTGCAGAAGAAAGTTTTTCCAAATTCCAAACAAAATTGACCGAAATCCACAAACGGGCAATTTTACAGGCTATAATCAAATTTCAGTCAATAAATGGGGTCCACCGACATGTTTAACATGTTTTAAACATTTATTGCAACAAAAATACTCTTCCTCCTCGTATACTCATATATCCCACATTCGTTGTAAAAATATCACCATTATTATATTATTAAAATATAATAATATATTTAAATGAATTATTTTATCGAAAAAGATAAAATTTTAATTTTCAACAATTGTCACATTAAAATTTTCTCCATCTATATCCACATAAAATTAATATTTTCCTCATCATATGAATCAATAATTAATTATTCACAAATAATATTACGTAATCACAATATCGACAACTGTGCAGCCTCCTGTGAAAGAGGGGCTTTCAATAAGAATTTCTCCTTATCGGGCGCAAATTAGGTGACCAAACCTCTCCTTAGATGTAACTTTCTAGACATTGCCAATAATGTTATCTAATAATATTATTCAGATAATATGAATTATTGCTTCGATAATGAAAAATATCGTATAATGACAATTATCAAAACAACAAAGAATATAAAATATCAACGCAAAGAATTATTAACTCAATAAAATATCGAATAAAGAATTATCGTAACCATTATTGAGTAGTGCCTTCTTCACGTAAGAATCAATAATTGTGCAATACCGCAGCATCACTCGTGTTTTTAACCACCGGGTATTTTAACAAAGATAATCTGTGAATAATAACTACGCCATTATTTTTAAACCACTTATATTTGTCGCTTTTCTTCATCCAATCGCTTTTACGTTATGGGGCCCACACATGGTCATGCATACGTCATATGAATATTCCCCACAAAGATTTAATATTCCACGACCAAACGAATATTCCCCGACAACAATGAATATTTTATAACCACTTGCTTATTTTGAAGTATTTATATTTTACCCCTAACTATCCACATTAATCAAATCAACCCTTACTATTTTAAAATAATAAATAGAGAAAATTAAATTTCATTAATAATAAGTTGGGGTCTTACAACCTCCCTCCTTATGAAATTTCGTCCTCAAAATCGACGACGCATACTTGGTGTTTCAAAAGGTGAGGATACCTCGCTTTCATTTCGCTTTCCAATTCCTGTGTCATTTCCACTATAAAGCATGATTCCTCCACAAAACTTTAACTTGTGGTATGACCTTTCATGCAGTAGGACATGCTCCTTCCTATCCAAAATCTTGACAGTACTTCCTCATACGTTAAGTCTTCTGGCTATCTCGTCCTGGTTCTAACTCTATAACGTGATTCGGTCTTTCACATATTTACGAAGTACGAGATATGTGAAACACATTATGAACACGAGACATACTTTGAGGTAACGCGAGTATATAGGCTACATTTCCTACTCGGTCAAGAATTTGAAATGGACCAATAAATCGTGGATCGAGCTTTCCTCTCTTCCCAAATCTTGTAACTCCCTTCCATGGAGCAACTCGCAATAATACATGATCCCCTACACTAAATTCCACGTCCTTTCGATGAAGATCCGCATAACTCTTTTGTCGATCTTGTGCCGCTTTGTATACGCGTTGTCGAATCATTTGGATATTTTCGGTAGTCATACGTACTAACTCGGGTCCCAACAATGTTGTTTCACCCACCTCATCCCAACATATTGGAGAACGACATTTTCGTCCATATAATGCTTCAAATGGAGCCACACCTATACTTGCTCGATAAATCATTGTTGTAGGAGAATTCCACCAATGGTAAATACTTATCCTAACCGCCTTTGAAGTCTAGGACACAGAGTCTTAATAAATCTTCAAGAGTTTGAATAGTCCTCTCTCGATTGTCCGTCTGCTTGGGGATGGTATGCCGAACTAAATCGCAAACTGCGCTCCCATAGCTTTTTGCAAGCTAACCCAAAATCTTGAAGTGAATCTTGGGTCACGATCCAAACTATGGATACAGTGCATGCCATGCAACCTCACAATTTCATTCACGTATATACTAGCAAGACGCTCAAGGAATAAGTCTCCGTATTGGCAAGAAATGAGCGAGACTTGGTTAATCTATCAACAATAACCCAAATAGCATTGATGCCTTGAGAAACCGTAGGAAGTCCCGTGAACGAAATCCATGGTAATATGTTCCCACTTCCATTTCGAATCTCAAGTGGTTGCAACGGACCCTTAGGTACTAGATGCTCCGCCTTTACACGCCGACAAGTTAAACACATCGAGATAAACTTTGCAATCTCTCTCTTCATATTGTTCCACCAAAATGTATGTCAAGATCACGATACATTTTAGTACTTCCAGATGGATTGCAAATGGTGTATCAGGTGCCTCCATCATAATCTTGTACTTCAAATCGAGTCGTTAGGAACACAAAGTCTAGAGTGGACTCAAGTATTCCTTCTTCATCAATTCTCGCTCCTAATAGCTCCTTCTTGTACTTTCTTCTTCATACGCATCACCCGGCCTGCGGGGCTTGAGCAACCTTAACTTTTTCTATTAAAGTTGGCTCTATGCGATACTTGACATCATCGCACTCGCTCCTCGCATATGATCTTCTACTCAACGCTGTCACCACTACCACGCTCGCTTTACCGTGATGGTATTGAATAGTGTGGTCGTAGTCTTTTTAATAGTTCGAGCCAACGTCACCGCCGCATGTTGAGTTCTTTTTGAGTGAAGAAATATTTAAGGCTTTTTATGGTCCGAATATATCTCCACTTTCTCCCCATATAGATAGTGCCTCCATATCTTTGCATGAAAACGATCACGCTAACTCTAGATCATGAGTAGGATAATTCCTCTCATACTCTTTTTAAGTTGTCGCGAGGCATAGGCTATGACTTTCCCACGCTGCATGAGAACACATCCTAACCTTTTGCACAAGCATCATCAGAGATAACAAATCCATCCGAACCAGATGGTATTGTTAGAACAGTCTAAATAAGTCTCCTCTTAAGCTCTTGGAAACTTTTCTCGCATTCTTCGCTCCAAACGAATTTTGTATCCTTCCGAAGTTAGCCGAGTTAATGGAGTAGTGATTCGAGAAAACCTTCCATGAATCTCCGATAATAACCAAATAAGCCCAAAAGCTACGTGATTTCAACCACCGACTTTTTGCTGTTCTAACTTTGTATTGCTTCAATCTTCACGAATCAACAGATACTCAATGTTTCGACACCACGTGCCCAAGGAATGCTACTTCCTCAAGCCGAACTCGCATTTCTTCAATTTGGCATATAGTTTGTTTTCACGGAAGCCTTTGAGTACCAAATTTCAAATGGTTCTCATGATCTTCACGACTTTTGAATATATAAGGATGTCATCAATAAAGACAACAACGAATCGATCCAAATATTCCTTGAATACTCGGTTCATCATATCCATGAAAGTCGCAGGAGCATTAGTTAGTCCGAAAGACATGACTAAGAATTCATAATGCCCATACCGAAGTTCTAGGCGCCTTTGAATATCCTCGCCTCTAATCTTCAATTTGATGATATCCGTAATCTAAGATCGATTTTTGAAAAGAATTGTGCCCTTTGCAAATCGGTCAAATAAGTCATCAATACGAGGTAGAGGATACCTATTCTTGATGGTGACATGGTTCAATTCCCGATAGTCAATACAAAGTCGCATACCCCATCTTTCTTCTTTACAAATAAAACAGAGCACCCCAAGGAGATGTACTAGGACGAATGAAACCGATGTCCAACAATTCCTCGTAGTTGGACCTTTAACTCCTCAAGTTCAATAGGAGCCATTCGATATGGGGTTTTAGAAATGGGCTTTGTACTGTGTTCAAGATCAATAAAGAATTCAACTTCACGCTCGGGGTAGACCGGGGAAGTTCTTCGGGAAATACGTCGGGAAAGTCAATAACAACAGAATATTATTCAAATTTGACGTGTCTTTATTCAAATCCATAACATGGGCTAAGAAAGTTTGACATCCGCTTTTCAATAAACGAATAGCTTTATAATTAGATATGACGGTGATTGATTTTAATGGTTTAGTTGCTTTAATTGCATAACAAAGTTGGTTAGAATATGAAAACTAACAACCTTACGAAAACAATCAATTTTGGCATGATGAGTAGTTAACCAATCAATCCCTAAAATCACATCAAAAACAAGTATCTTTAAAGAGATAAGGTCAATGTAAGGTGATGGTGCCAACTTGAATCAAACAAGATTTATAAACAAAGGATGTGATGAAAGTTTCTCCTAACGGAGTTTCCACAGATAGTCAAAGTCTAATTTCTCCTGAGTCAAGTTTAAACGCTGAGCACATGCAGAGAGATAAATGAATGGGTAAAGCACCCCAGATCAAGTAAGGTATAAACTTCGCAAGAATTTATAAATAGCTTACCCGTGATCACCTCGCTTGGGTTCCTCGATTATGACCAAATACAACAAACGCCTTCCCTAATTGTTGACTTTGACTTTTCTGGGACAATCTTTTGAGTCACCGTCCCCGCTAAACTAGGTTTTGCTACCGTACAATCCTGAGCGATATGTCCTTCCTTTCCACAATTATAGCATACCTTGAACTGTTGTGGGCGGTTTGACCGATATGTCCCTCTTTCCGCATTTATAGCATATATGACCGGTGGTCGTTTCCTCCCTTAGAACCGATTCTTTCACGCCAATCGCCGCCTTCATATGGTCGTTGTTAAATCTCCTTTTTAAAATCTCCTCCCGACTCGCTTCTTCTATTTTCATGGCCATGATTACCACCGAGTAGTTACCATTTTTGTCCGTCTCGCTTTTCTCCGCCGGTTATCATTATTTTGTTGATCGCTATCTCGGTACGATCCTCGTTTGTGGTCCCTCGATTTAGCGTACTTTCGTTATCTCGCTTCTAATAATTGAGCCCTGCTTACAACATCCGAATAGAGAGAAAGTTTATGAGAAATGAGATACTAACGTGACGCCGGGTTTTGAAACCTCTAAGAAACATCCGCGTATACGCTCCTCATTCTCCACCAAATGAGGTGCAAACTCGATAACTCGCAAACTTTGCCTCGTCATCGAGACACCGCCATGTTGTTTTGCTCTAATCTGATGAACTCCACTTCCTTCATATAGACGAACACTTTCGTGAAAGTATTTGTCATTAAATAGTTTCAAACGCTTCCCAAGACATCGCCGAAAGGCGGCCGGATGGGTACGCTTCACGTATCTCCACCAAAGAGTCCGCCTCGCCACGGAACATAAAGGTGGCGAATGGAACCTTCTGTTCCTCCATGCATCCCAAGACATCGAATATCTTTGTAATTTGTTTAACCCATGTTTTCGCCATGATCGGATCTGCTTTCCTTAAATTCGTGGTCCCAACTCTTTGAATCGCTTGGCCAATGTGATAACCCGTGAATTGCTATCATTTCCTCCTCAGATTTTGAACACGAGTCTCCTCGTCTGATTTTGCATGAATCGCAAAAAGCTTCTAAACATCCCCTCGCTCATCATCTCTTTCAATTGGTGTTGTTCACAGGAGGAACATTGCCACTGTTGTTGCGCTTCTCCTCGTTGGTGAGTACAAAGCGCCTCTACTGCAGTCTCATTTCCATTGTTAATATTCTTAGTCGACATTCTCAAATACCGCCATAAAACAAGGGTTAATTAAGGAAATCAATATATCGCATAATATCCCTATATACCGACCAACTAAAAAATTTAAGCTTAGGTAGGACACACTAGCGAAGGATTTACTCGCTCTCCTCCTAGTTCTATTCCCCGATCTCCGCCAGAGATCATATCCCTAAACTCGATACCAACCGTGACGCCCCCAAAATAGGTATACATCACCTATTCGAGTTGTCAATACATGGTATGTAAACAACTACAACTTTATTATTACAACAAGAAAAAGCATGAGTTTAAATACAAATATTATCTTCTGTACAATATCTATACTCAAATAAATCCTCATCACATTTATTGATACATTATTTTACAAAATGGTGAGGACTACTAAACAATTCTTTCTAAAACCTTCATTCCATACCCCCCGACTGCACTCGCTATATTCTCGCCTCCACGAGAAGAAAAATGGAACAAAAAGGAAAAGGGTGAGCTCAACTAGCCCAAAGAAAAGAATATTATGACTAAGATAATATATAACAAATTATCGTTAGTCTTCAACAGGAAAAATCTAATAGAATACAATAGACAACAAATTTTAAATCAATATTCGCAATGGATATAATAATTCATTAGAAGAGTTAAGTAGAGAATGCAAACTACTATCTTCTATGTATGACTTTTAAAAGTTCATCGCCTATCTTTTATCCCCAGTAACATCAATCAATATACATCCGAATCAAATATTCATCTTTGCACTACAGTGCCAAAGATATTCATCAATTGGTTATGTTCATCTAAACACTGCTCATCTTTGCACTACTACCAAAGATATTCTTCAGAAATCATTCATCTTTGCACTACAGTGCCAAAGATATTCAATAATATCATCATTTAAACCGAGGATGATGAAAAATATTTTTAAAGAAACGAATCCAGTGAAACAAAATGACAAGGATTAAGGATTAAGGATTCGTACTTTGTTTTATCCATGTTCAAAAATAATACCTCAAAAATAATCATAGTGGTGTAAAATTCAAGAATGATCAAAACATGGATACAATCAAAGCTAGTATCCGTATTAGATATTTTGGACAAAAAGAAGAAATTTTATTTTCTATTGAATAGTGTCAGATATCGTGAATAATGTCGTATATCGTGAATAGTAACTCCAACACCAAAAGATAGAAATTCCACAAAAAACATCTTCACGCTTCATGAATAGTACTCGTGAATAGTAACTCGTGAATAGTAACTCATGAATAGTAACTCGTGAATAGTAACTCATGAATAGTAACCCCGATATAAAAAAGTTCCAAATTTGATAAAAAGTTTCAACCAATATTTCAGCATAATGATATTGAAGAAATAATATCATTTGAGAAGAAAATAACATCCTTTACCTCGAAAGATCAGTACTTCTAAATTGGAATCTAAGGGTATAGTCTTTGAAGGAACTTGCACCGCCTAACAATACTCAAAGTATACTCAAAATACTCACAAGAATACGCCGATAATATAGAGAGAAAACTTGATTTAAAAGTGATTTTCAATTCTAACCTAAGCACCCTATTTATAGAAATTGCTTAGAACACCAAAGCATAAATTTTAATAAATTAATATTATAATTTTTTTTACATCCTCCTACGCATCAAGCATCTGAATTCAAAACATGACATGTGTTAAAGATGCCCACCAAACACAAAAAAACGTTTTGTGAATATAAATATTTAAAACTTCTAAAATTAATTATTTTGAGCTTGAACTTCAATAATTCATAATAAATAGCCCTTTCATCAGAAAAATTTGAATCTCGTGAGTTTTTATAGGAAATTCAATTTTCTACAACTTTCAGAAGAAAGTTTTTTCGAATTCCAAACAAAAATTGACCAAAATCCACAAACGGGAAATTTTACAAGTATAATCAAATTTCAAATAATAAATGGGGTCCACCGACATGTTTAACATGTTTTAAACATTTATTGCAACAAAATACTCTTCCTCCTCAGATACTCATATATCCCATATTCGTTGTAAAAATATCACCATTATTATATTATTAAAATATAATAATATATTTAAATGAATTATTTTATCGTAAAAGATAAAATTTCAATTTTCAACAATTGTCACATTAAAATATTCTCCATCTATATCCACATAAAATTAATATTTTCCTCATCATATGAATCAATAATTAATTATTCACAAATAATATTACGTAATCACAATATTGACAACCAGCAGCTTCCCAAGAAAGAGGGGCTTTCCAATAAGAATTTCTCCTCATCGGCGCCAATTGAATTAGGTGACCAAACCTCTCCTTAGATGTAACTTTCTAGACATTGCCAATAATGTTATCTAATAATATTATTCGATAATATGAATTATTGCTTCGATAATGAAAAATAATCGTATAATGACAATTATCAAAACAACAAAGAATATAAAATATCAACGCAAAGAATTATTAACTCAATAAAATAATCGAATAATAATTATCGTAACCATTATTAAGTAGTGCCTTCTTACGTAAGAATCAATAATTGGTGCAATACTGCAGTTATATCTTGTGTTTTAACCACCGGTATTTTAACAAGATTAATTGTAAATAACTACGCCTAGTTATTTTTAAACCACTTATATTTGTCGCTTTTCTTCATCCAATCGCTTTCAGCTATGGGGTCCACACATGGTCATACCAATATACGAATATTCCCAAAGCATTTAATATTCCACAACCAAACGAATATTCCCCGACAACAATGAATATTTTATAACCACTTGCTTATTTTGAAGTATTTGCGTATTTTACCCCTAACTATCCACATAATCAAATCAACCCTTACTATTTTAAAATAATAAATAGAGAAAATTAAATTTCATTAATAATAAGTTGGGGTCTTACATAAGGGGTATTATTTTTTTTCATATTCATGAAGAGAACTTCATTATTCCATTCTTTATTATTCATTGAATAACTTTGTATCGTGGTCTACCCTATACTTGGTGAAATTCTTCATTATTCCATTATTTATTATTCTCACTGGAATAACTTTATCATGTGAAGTACCGCATACATGGTGAAATTACATATTATTCCATTCTTTATTATTACATTTGGAATATCCCATCGATCGTATTACGCTTTGACTTTAGTTTCGTTATTTATTATTCTCATTGGAATAACTCCGTCCATGCAATCCGCATGCATGGTGATTTCGTTTGTTATTCCATTCTTTATTATACTCAGTTGGTTAAAGTTTTGACTTTTATACTCCAAGAAATTAGTGGAATATCCTTGATATTTGCGCTTCATCCATTATCTTTTCATGGAAATATTCTTCTGAGCATTCTTGAATTTTACTCTACAAAGAAGTATCATGTTGACAATTTGGACGTTATTAGTTCCTGAATAAATTAATTCTTGAACTTGTTTTATTGAATTCTTATATCATTGTTATAATCCTCATATTTATATTTTGTTGAAAGTCATTTGTGGCCTTTAGTGCATAGATGGACTTGGTATGATTATGATCAGGGATTATTCGGTGTAATCATGACCGTAATGTTACAAATAATGTGGTAAAAGTCCTCATTGGCCCGTAGTGCATTGATGGACAGTTGTTGGCATGATCATGACCATTGATGAATACACTAATATCCTTGGCCCGTAGTGCATGGATAATTTGTGGTTGTGATACTAATGAATATCCTTGGCCGTAGTGCATGGATGATGTGGATTATTTATTAAGTCGAGTCTCAAATGATAAAAGTGATGAAAAACTTTTAAATCATAAAAGATAGTAGATTTTATTCTCTACTTGACTCTTTCAATGGATTGCGTGTTCTGCTGCGAGCTAAACTTGATGTCTATTGTATTTTATCGCTTTAACATCATTGAAGACTAATGATAATTTATTCGCATTATCTTAGTCATAATATTTCTTACTGGGCTAGTTGAGCTCACCCTTTCTTTCAGTGTTCTCTTCAGGAAATGAGAACATAGCCGAGACTAGTCGGGGAACGGAGTGACGGTCCAGATTATAGCATTAGTAGTCCTCGCTATTCTGTTAAATAGTGTGATAATAAATGTAATGAGGACTTATTCTGAGAGTGGATATTGTCTAGAAGACGATATTTGTATTAAAACTCACAGCTCTCTTGTTGTATATTAAAGATTGTATTTGTATTCTGTACCATGTATTTGGCGACTCAGAATAGGTGATGTATACCTATTTTTGGGGCGTCACAATATCTGTCCTTATGCCACCTTGGTAAAGATGAACGTTAATCTCAAGTGGATCCGAAGTAGCCATACGGTTATCAAAGCTTTTGATCGATCCCGACGAAATTTTATCGGAGAGATTGAGCTGCCAATTGAGATTGGTCCCCATACATTTTACGTATCTTTTCACGTCCTCAAGATAGATTCAGGATACAACCTGCTATTGGGGAAACCATGGATCCACATGGCTGGAGCCGTCCCTTCTACACTACATCAACAACTTAAATACATTGTCAACAATAGCCTAGTCATTGTCAACGCTGAGCCGGAATGTCCTGAACAAGGAGATCTACCAATCATCAGCTTCAATTTAGAAGTTGAGCCGGCCAGTTTTCATACTTTGGAAGTGAGTAACACGCAATCCCATCCTATTGGAGCACCACTTCCTGTACCAAAGATTTCTGTCAAGGTTATGTCGGCCACTCAAGAAATGATGTCATTGGGTCATCAGCTTGGACAAGGTCTTGGTAAAGATCAACAGGGTATTAAGCACACAATTCAAGTGTCCAATCAAAATGGAACATCCGGATTAGGCTATTCTTCCAGTTCCAGTCACAGGAATCCTCATAGACACAAGCAGGTTCCTCAAACTTCTGCCACATGGCGATTTTCTCCATCTGCACCTCATGAAAATGACATACCTCCCAGAAAGTGCCACCCATGTTATGGCTACGCTATTTCCCAAACCAGTACCATTCAAAGAAAAAGAGCTCCTGATTCCCGATCCCGAAGTGAAAGAAAGGGAACAGAAATGTAAACATGAAATCGCCTTGATGATGTCAGGCATACGCATCATTGTCCATGATGAACATACAAACAGATACACTCCAGACGATGATTGCTCAGATCTTATGGTCATCATTCGGGAAAAAGAGGACGATGACACCCCCTCCATCACTATAGTCCATCAGGACTTTACCCTCGACAATTGGAGCAACACTCCATGCATTGGTCGACTAGGGTAAAACGGGCAAAAATACTTCTCCCCTGTAGTAAACTTTAATTGCTTACTTTTCTGTACCGTATTAGCAGTTATTTTATGAGTACATGCTAACACTTATGTATGATTAAATAGTTTCATATATTAAGTTAAAGCATATTTTGTTTCAGGACTTTGAATTTAGATGTGCCTGTACTTGCTGATTAGGTGCCTTTTCTCCACAAGGACTATAACTTTGATGAAAAGTTGGACTCAGATTTGATGGAAATCCAAGAGGACATTGAGACACCTCAAGAGATTAAGGAATGGGTCGAAGACAAACCTAAACCCAACCTTGACCAAACCATTTCTTTCAATCTTGGTATCTTATAAAGCCCTAAGCTAATCCAGATTGGTTCATACCTAACCCCAAACCAATGGAATGACATGGTTGCGCTATTAACCCAATTCCAGGATGTGTTTGCATGGTCTCACGAAGATATGGTGGGTTTATCCACTGATATTGTTCTTCATCGCCTTCCCATTAAGGAGGGATTTAAGCCAATCAGACAGAAGCTTAGGCGATTGAAACCTGAGTGGAGTTTAAAGGTGAAAGAAGAAATTGTAAAACAATTTCAAGCTGGCATTATCATGGTGTCCACATATCCAGAATGGATATCCAACATTGTTCCCATGCCTAAACTAGGAGGAAAGGTGCGAGTTTGCGTGGATTACCGGGATCTGAACAAAGCTTGCCTTAAAGATAGCTTTCCCGTGCCCTCTATCCATATTCTTATTGACAATGCTGCTCAATACGACATGTACTCCTTTGCTGATTGCTTTGCGGGGTATCATCAGATTATGGTCGCTGAGGAGGATTGTGAGAAAACTGCTTTCATCACGCCTTGGGGAACCATTTGCTACAGACGGTTGTTATTCGGCCTCATCAATGCCGGGGCAACCTATCAGCGACCTATGATGGCTCTTTTCCATGATTTAATGCATAAAGGGATAGAGATCTATGTGGATGACATCATTGTCAAGTCCCGAAGGGAAGAAGACCACTTAGACCATCTCAAAAATCTCTTCAGCAGGTTGCGTAAGTACAATTTAAAGTTTAATCCAGCCAAGTGCACCTTTGGCATTAAATTAGGTAAGTTGCTAGGTTTCCTAGTCAGCCACAAAGGGATTGAGCTGGATCCCACCAAAATCCAGGCCATCAAGGAAATGCCCATTTCTTAGATAGAGAAGGAAATAAGGGGATTTCTGGGAAAAATCAACTTCATTAGCAGGTTTATCTATCAACTCACAGCAACCTGTGAGCCCATTTTCAAATTATTAAGGAAGAACTCCATAAAATGGAACGAGGAGCGTCAAAAAGCCTTCCTTATAATCAAAGAGCAGCTGGTTAACGCTCCTGTTTTGGTACTTCCCAGGGATGATGTTCCCATGTTCATGTACTTGTCCATTAATTACAATGATATGGGCTATATACTGGGGCAAAAAGATGATAGAGGCCAAGAACGAGCTATCTATTACCTCAGCAAAAGATTCAGCAGCAGTGAACACAAGTACACTCTGATTGAGAAGACTTGTTGTGCTTTAGCATGGGTTTCCATGAGGTTACAACATTAACTCCATGGTCACACAACCCATCTCATATCCCGCGTGGATCCTCTCAAGTATGTGTTCAGTAAGCCTATACTGAATTATTGGCTGTCCAGATGGCAGTTGATCCTACAACAATTGACATCGTCTACGTGACGTAAAAGTCTGTCAAAGGTCAAGGAATTGTGGATCAACTGGCCGCCGCAGCTGTACGGGATTAGAAACCCTTGGAAACATACTTCCCCGATGAAGGGGTCATGACAATTCAGCAACATCATTAGTACGATGCATGCCACACATGGAAAATGTATTTCGATGGTGCTGTTAACACAGAAGGTTATGAAGCTGGAGCAGTTCTTGTATCCGATACGAGGGCACAATATCCTGTCGCCGTCAAATTGCAATTTGTCAGCACCAACAACACAATTGAGTATGAAGGCTGTATCATGGGGCTAAAACTTGCCCTTTTAATTGGCATTAGGCGGTTAACTGTCTTTGGGGATTCAGAGTTGGTAATAAAATAATCCACAAAAATCTATCAAACCAAAGAACTACATTTGTTTCCTTACCATCGGCAAGTTTTACAAATGGCTTTGGAGTTCGAAGAAATCTCCTTTTTACACATTCCTCATAATATGAATGATTTTGCGGATGCACTAGCAACGTTGGCCTCCTTGATTCACATACCTGACAAGGAAAACATGCCAAGCATCACATTTGCCCTGCAAAAGGCCCCAACTTATGGGAATTATGTTGGAGAAGTATCGGATGAGCTACCTCCCATCCACAACCCTTGGTATCAGCATATCAAGGAGTATCTGCGAGATGGATCTACACCTGCTGAGGCGAGCCTGACTAAAAAGAGGCGGATCCATCGACTTGCTATGAAATTCTACCTGAGCGGAGATGCACTCTACAAAAGGGATGCAGGATTAGGTCTTCTCAGATGTCTGGACAAAGACCAAGCTCAGAGGCTCATGGATGAGATCCATGGTAGAGTATGTGGCCCACACATGAGCGGACCCCTACTTGTTAAGAAGATCCTTAGAACAGGGCATTATTGGCTTATGCTCAAAGTTGATTGTGATGATCACGTCAAGAGGTGATATCAATGCCAAATTCTTGGGAATGCTATCCACGCCCCTCCAAGGGAACTCCACAATATGAGTTCGCCATGGCCCTTCTCAATGTGGGGAATGGACATGATTGGGCCCATCGAGCCCAAAGCCAGTAATGGACATCGATTCATATTCACCGTGATTGACTATTTCACCAAATGGGTAGAAGCAGCCTCCTTCCCCAGGGTTACCAAAGAAGTCATCATTGCTTTCATCAGAAACAATATCGTCTGTCGATATGGACAACCAGAGGTCATTGTGTCAGACAATGCTAAGAACCTCAACAACAAAATGATGGAGGAGTTATGTAATAAATTCCACATCAAACACCTTAACTCCGTCATCTACTGTCCAAAGATGAATGGTGCTGTTGAAGTGGCTAATAAAAACATTAAGAAGATCATGCAGAAAATGTCCGCCAATCACAAAGGATGGCCTGACCTCTTACCTCTGACTTTATTAGCCTATAGAACTTCAATGCGTACTTCCACTGGGGCAACCCCCTACTCATTAGCCTATGGGATGGAAGTAGTGCTCCCCATAGAAGTGGAAATGAAATCCCTTAGAGTGTTGATGGATGCTCAGCTGGATGAAGACCAATGGGTACAAGACAGGTATCACCAATTGTCTTTACTAGACGGTTGGTGAATCGCAGCTATCTTCCATGGTCAGTTATATCAACAAAGGATCGCAAGATCCTACAACAGGAAAGTCTGGTTATGGAAGTTCAAATAACACGAATTGGGTTTGAAGAAGATTATTGACAACCAAGATCAATCTAAGGGAAAATTCTCTCCTAACTGGGAAGGCCCATTTGTTGTCGAGGAGGTATTGACAAGAGGCGCTCTTAGAATACAGGAAATGGATGGTGATGAATTTCCACAACTCATCAACTCGGACATCGTGAAACGGTACTATGTCTGAGGATATAATCAAGAAAACATCCTGGTTTTGGATCATCAGATCACCAGTCATTCTAGTTTTCTAACCCTTTTTACATACTCTTCTGCCCCTCAGGGAAACATACACTTCATACTAGCAGCCTAGTTTCACCTCATTTCAACCCTTTCACACAATCTCTCATATTACTGATTCAATTATTATCACAGTATCATCTGTATAATATGTTATATTATTAAATCAATAATTGAGACGACAAAGTTATTCATATTATTATTTGCAATATTGACAATGTCTAGAAGTTCTATCAAGGAGAGGTTTGGTCACCTAATTGCGCACCAATAAGGAGAAATCCTTATCGGAAAGCCCCCTCTTTCCTGGGAATGACCTGGTTGTTAAATACTGTGAATTATAATATTAATGATTAATAAGTTCATGCTGATTAAGGATGAAATTGATAGTTCCATTGTGTTGGAATTATTAGTGTTAGTCTAAATCGACATTTATTTCGATAATAATTGATGTTTGGAGGTTATATTGACCAATCGGGTAATTAACCGGATAAATGAGTAATTAATTGCTATTGATTCACATGATTATAACTATTTGTTCAAATGTGTGTACTATTGATTCACATTCATTTACTATTAGGGGAGTTGGTGCAAGATTGATAATACTTGCATGGCTAAGTTAAAAATGGAGGTATAGATGGAGGTACTATACTGTAATTCGTATTTTTAAATGTCTAGAACTATTGATTCACATGATTTACTATTGATTCACATGATTTACTATTAGGGAAGTTGGTGCAAGTTTGATAATACTTGCAAGACTAAATTAAAAATGAAAGAAAAGAGGAAGGTATTATACTGTAATATTCCGAGCCCCAAAACGTGCAATTATCGAAACTATATTTTCCTATAAATAGAAGCTCATTCTTCCTTCATTTCTCACCAATTCACTAAAGCTATAGAGCAATTATTATTTATAGAGAGAAATTATAGAGAGAAAGAAGAAGAGAAGTCTGCTACCTCACTATTCCAGTATCCAGTTTTCTTCTGAGGTAAGGGGTATTATTCTTTCGTATTCATGAAGAGAGTTATTTTATTTCAATACTAATAAGGGTTGTTATTCCATTCTTTATTATTATGTTGGAATAACCTACCTATGCGAAGTACCGTATACATGGTGAAATTCTTCTGTTATTCCATTCTTTATTATTCTATTGGAATAACCTGTCTGTGCGGTCTATCGCATGCCTGGTGAATTCTGTTATTATTCCATTCTTTATTATTATGTTGGAATATCCTGTCTATGCGGATTACGCATGACCTGGTTCCATTCTTTATTATTCTGTTGGAATATCCTGTCATAGGTCAAGGATTCTGCATGACACAGTTCCATTCTTTATTATTACATTAAGAATAACTTTATGTCTGCTTGGTCTATCGCATGCACGTGAATTCTTTTGTTATTCCATTCTTTATTATTCATTGGAATAACTTTGCCTATGTGGATTACCGCATGCATGGTGAATGATCATTCGTATTCATTCTTTATTAAATTGTGGAAATGATATGTCTACGTGATTTACTGCATGGCGGTGAAAATCCATTTGCGCTTTGTATATTCTATTATACTCGTCTGAGATATCATTTCTTTTGTACTCGTCATGGAATATCATTTTCTTTGGTATGTTTTTTTACAAGTTACTATTCACGGGTTACTATTCACCCGGTTACTATTCACTCTGGTATTTTTCACTCGGTATTCGGGGTACTTTTCATGCTAGAGTACTATTCACGAGTTACTATTCATGGGTTACTATTCACTCTAGTATCATTCACTCGGGTATTTAAGACACTTTTCGTGTCGGGGTACTATTCACGGGGTACTATTCCCGAAGTACTATTCACGGGGTACTATTCACCCAAAAAATATATTTCTTTTCTGTCCAAATTATTTTTGGTACATGAATATTATTCTTGAATTTTACTCTACAAAGCAGTATCATGTTGACAATTTGGACGTTATTTATTTCTGGATAAATTAAATTATAAATCTTTAAAATTTATCCTTGAACTTGTTTTATTGAATTATTATGTCATTGTCATCATCCTCATGCTTATATTGTGATTAAAGTCATCTTTGGCTTACGTGCATAGATGGACTTGGTATGATTATGACTAGGGATTATTCGGTATAATCATGACTGTAATGTGACGAATGATGTGGTAAAAGTCCTCATTGGCCTGTAGTTCATTGATGGACAGTTGTTGGTATGATTATGACCAGGTATTATTCGGTATAATCATGACCATTGATGATTACATGAATATCCTTGGTCGCGGTGCGGGGATGATTCGATTTTATTTATTAAGCTGAGTCTCATCGATAACGTTGATGAAAAACTTTTTAAATCATAGAATATAGTAGATTTTATGCTCTACTTGACTCTTCTAATGGATTGCTTATTTCCGCTACAGTTGGTGATCTAAAACTTGTTGTCTATTATATTTTATAGTTGTTATACTGTTGAAGGCTAAGGATAATTTATTCTGCATTATCTTAGTCATAATATTTCTTCTTTGGGCTAGTTGAGCTCACCCTTTCTTTCATTGTTCTCTTCAGGAAATGAGAATATAGCTGGGACGAGTCGGGGAATGGAGAGATGATCCAGTATAAGTGGCTTTAGTAGTCCTTACTATTCTATAGAATAGTGTGATAATAATTTTAATGAGGACTCCATTGAGTGTGGATATTGTCTAGATGACAATATTTGTATTAAAACTCACAGCATATGTTTTGTCGTGTTGTACATGACAGATGTATAATTAAGTTTTTATTTGTATTTTGTACCATGTATTTGGCGACTCAAGATGGGTAATGTATACCTGCTTTGGGGGCGTCATATGATCTCCTCTTCAATAGGAGTACGTAGGCAGCCATTTATGGTTCAGTCTAACCCCCTACCAGAACAAAAATACTTGTCACACGGTACCGGGATCAAACTTCAATCCACCACATTTCATCGGCTTCAGACCAAAGGGATGGAACTACCTAACCTCTCCTCACAAATAGGAGATTCGACGACCATCTAAGCTGCAGTTGTGCTTCAAAGAGTACCACCAATCCATGAGAGATGGAATTAACTAGGCTTCTCATAAATAGGAGTACTGACGACCATCTGTGGTGTGGTCAATCTCAAAGAGAAAAAGCCACACTCCTCTCCACATTTCCATACAGACACCAGTCCCAAGACACCAAAGATGGTAGGGATACACATAGATTAATGATCCGTTCTGAAAGATCATGGGATGTCTCAATGTCCACACATCAAAGATGAGTTCAGAATGCATCAAGATCACAAGCCCTAAAGAAACAGGCAAATATCAAGCAAGTATCAAGGCACAACTGAAAGGGAAGTGAATCAAAATATATTTTCCCGCCATATATAATCTTTCGTTTGATATATACTGATATGTTTTGTACATGAAAAAATGGCTAAGCTAGTCTGTGCAAGAAAATACAAGTCTATCTACGGATCTGTGTGTATGCAGACTATCAGATCTAACATAGCTTCCCTCTCTGAAGAAGGAGGTAACGCTGCAAGCTCCTGCCCAATGGTATCTACACGAGCTAGCAGATTCGAGGCTAACTGCATGGTGGCATGATGCTCATCAATATATGCACTCATATCGGCAAGGATGCCAGTCATAAGGGATCTCACGGAAATACTGTCTGTGATGGCTACATCCCGGGCAGATAGGGCAGCATCCCGCTCTACAATTAATGAATCTCTAGCGGATCTAGCCTCGTCTCTCTCTCTAATAGAGCTGCGTCATTCCCATCGAGAGATGTCAACATCAAGGATCTAGCCTGATCTCTCTCAAAGGTCATCAGATGTAGACTCTGCTCCAAATATTGTGCTGAATGGTGAATCACAGTAGCACTCGTAGTGGGAGAATCCATCACAAATGCTGGTAACCCAGCAGTCAAATCCTCCTCGATGGGAATATCAGCCTCCTCCATAGGCTCTTCATCGTCGGAATAAGTCCCCTGCACTATGGATACTACCGCAGCCGATGCAGTCTCTATCTCCATCCATGCGGAATACTCTGCAGAACAACCCGGATGGCTGACAGAAAACTCAGCTAGCTCTCGTTGATCCCAACAGGCATACAACCTGGATCTATCCTCTGCTGATAAGTGGCGAGAAGCGGCTTACCGACTTCGATGCCCCCTCAAAAGGATGAAAATCCTGGAACTGGTCAAACTGACACATCACGGCCAGTAGGTGGTAAGTGATCATGCCTCTCAAGCCAACCAGAGGAAGATAATCCATGCCCGGAGTATGAGTGATGCAGCTGTAGGGTGAGCTAAGCCCTGTACACGGCAATATATCAAATAGATCTCCAATCTCTGCTAGGAAAGCTGACCAAGATGTAGCGTCTATACACTCCGCAGGCTGAAAGGAGTATGACATGGCTATATCATGGGTGAAATAATACCCATGCTGTTTGAAAGTGCCAATCGGTCTCAAGTGTGATATAAACCACACGTACAACATGACCGAGCTGCCTGTAAACACTCTCGTCGGATAAGTGCAGCAATATGTGGCCGACCTCAGAGTATCTGCTATGATCATCGGTATGATGGTGTGACCCTCCATGAGAGCTCTCACTGCCATAATGACTCCTATGTCCAACTCATCCATATACCGTGGCATGTAGACATACGAAAATACGCACAATAGCAGTACATCTACTCTGGCCAAATGCCAATGATCCTCCGGTGTGGTGAAATCCCCAGAATGTCGTGTATAACTATCCTTAGAGCTAAATCTGTCAAACAGAAAATGATGGGATATAACGTGGCCAGATGTGAGCTCATCCTGCACCATCCTACGCCTCAAGCCAGTAAGGGTCACGAACTGCCTACTAATCTCTCCAATCGCAATATGTACGCAAGGTTTGTCCAATGGCAGCATCGGCAAACGTGCATACTCCTCCGGAGTAGGAGTCAACTCTTGGGTCCCACTCCTCCGGATCAGTTCAGTTCGAGTTGCAAAGGAGGTCTCACAAGCTGAAAAGGCCAAATTAGGAATAAAAACATTGCGCGATTGAGCGGAATTGCCTGAAATCTAGGTTTTCACGGGCTAAACTTTGGCTTCACATGTTTTTTTTGCTAAATTTAGACTGTATTAAAAAACACAAATAAAAAAAAAATATCATGGGCATGCCCCAATCAGAATATAGCATAAACATCATAGGACATACCCTATGATGTCATGACTATAAAGGATTACAAGGCCAAAGCCCACAAACAAGATGAAGCTTTTTACAAAGAGTTGTAGAGAAAATAACCCTAACAAGAGAAACCAGTACAAAACATCCCCAGCAACACGAAACATTCAGTAGAAAGAAAAGGCACTAGAAATAGCAACAAGAACACAAACAGCTTTAGTGAGAGGACCCCCAAGCCATTCTGCTACAGCAACCCATATTGCAGCAAACTGCACCCGAGTAGCAGCAACCCCGAGGCCCGCAACAGCAGGCGCAGAGACTAGCTGCACCAAGCCAAAACCAGCTACCCCCAGCAACCCACGCCAGCCTAAAACCTGTAGGCAGACACAACCAAAACTAGCAGCTCCCATACCAGCCTCTGAAATCAGCCTCTGCCTCTCAAAGCAAAAAGAAAGCAGACCAAAATAGTAATAGTATTCAAGAGAGCAAGTAGCTCCCATACCAGCAACAATCATGTTGCACCCTAACCCAAACCACCACCATACAGCAGCACCAGATCAGGTTATAGCAGAAAAAATAGACAGTCCTCATAATCTAGTTTCACAGCAGACCATAAAGGCTAAAAACCCAACTATCGCAATAAATGGCCATGCAACCTGACTAGCAGCAGTGACCACATGCCCACATCCGCAACAGCAGAAACTCAGCAACTGTAGCCCAACAAACAGCGGAGCACCTGCTGCTGTAACCCACCATACCTTAGAGAAAAAAACAACTGCAGCCCAACAGCTCATGGTCCAGAAGCAGCACCCGACAACAGCCCCAATAGTAAGGCACAGCAGCAGCAGCCTTGCAAATAATAACTAGCCAAACTTAAGCATCAGGAGCAGCAGCAACAACTGCAAAACCGACGATAAAAAACTTGCAGCAACCCAAGCAACAAGAATCAAACCAACAAACTGAGGCACAAGCCCAGCAGCATAGCCCAGAACCAGACATAGTTTGCTACAATTAGCAGCTGCAATAGTCCAAAACAGAGGAAGAAATCCCCTTCCATTAACTCAAGATTAGATAACTAAACCAAGGACGAGTTTTAACTCTTTGAAATTTTACGGTGGTATAAAGTTTGTATTTTAAAGAATGCATGATGTCACGTACAATTGAGCGAATAAGAGTTGACATATTAGCATAGATACAGGGGTTACGTTCGCGCCAGATATGGTAAACAACATTTGTTAACCCCTAAGTGGAGGATACCATGATGAACAGTGGAGGAAGTGCAGGATATTATGTAATTGGTAATTGAAGACCAATGTCTAGCACTACCCTTCCATCCACAATGCCTTAATACCGATACAAGTAGTTGGAAAGAAAACCCGCATTAAAGGAACAAATGGTTAAAAGATTCGCTTTGGGCGTTACAGAGTGTGCAGACAGGATTAACCAATAAACCATAGGCTAGAATCCTATCCATGGTACGCATTCCATTTTGAAAAGCAAGCTAAAGGATAAAAGAAAGTCGTGGGGGGGGGGGGGGGAGAAATTTGTGCCTAACCAACTTAGACCAAAGCACAGGAGGCCCACTTTGCCTAATAGAGATCCAAATAGAAGAAGTTGTTACCTTATTAGCCTGAGTATCATCTCACTGAATAGTGTCCGAGGCAGCAGAGTTACAATACGTTGAGGTGTCAAAATTCTTTCGAAATTCCATAACAGCATAATGGTTTGAAGTCGGAAGCTGCCAAGTTGAATTACAAATAATACTACTAACCATAGCTTTAGGCCCCAGACCAGAATTAGAAATCCAAGAGGATGATGGAGAATCAGACAGAGGCTTGCAAGAGAGCCAAGGATCAAACCACAGCTTAGTGAGATTTCCTCTCCCAATGGTATATTTTACGTGCTGCAACGCAATGGGTCGTAAGTTTAGAATTTTCTGCCAAATCTATGAGCAATCGTTGGGAACCAGCATACACCAAAAATGCTTCCCCTTTAATGAGAATGTTATCACCCAGTTGGCCCATAGCGATGGGGGCGAGAAATTCATAATTTTCCATAAGCGCAGTAAGATTAAGGCTTGATTCCAGTCTTCCAAACATTTTATACCCAGACCACCTTCAGATAAAGGGAGGGAGATTTTGCTCCAAGCCACTTTTGCTCCATGCTTCAGGAGAGATGAGCCTTTCTATATAAATCGACTAATAGTGCTTTTAATAGCCTTCATAGGAGCTGCATGCAAGATGAAATGAGTATACCAGTAGGATTGGACATCAAAGATCACAGATTTTATAAGTTGGAGTCTCCCAGAATAGGATATAAACTTGTTAGTCCATGAGACGATTCTATTTGTGATCTTTTCTAAAAGGGGAGCACAGTCTGCAAGACTTAACTTTATGTTAATTAAATGGACCCCTAAGAATTTTGTAGGAAAGGTACCCAACTGGAATCCCAATACAAAGATGATGGAAGCAACTTGTTCAGGGGGAACATTGGAGACAAAACACATGCTTTTGGAAGCATTAAGCTGCAACCCAGAGATGGAGGTGAATAGGTTAAGACATCCTTTCATAACACTTACCGACTTGGGATCCTCGTGGCAAAATAAGATAAGATCTTCAGCAAAATAGAGGTGAGTGAGGCGAATTTGTTTTGTTTTCCAGTGATGCTGAAAATCAGAAGATGTAGTCTCTTTTAAGATCAAGATCGAGAGTGTGACGCCCCCAAAATTAGGTATACATCACCCATCTTAGGTCGCCACTTATACTACGTGATGTAATTTAAATACAACTTACTAACATAAGCACAGGTAGTATAATATTTGACATAAACCGTGAGTTTAAATGAAAATATCGCTTACTAGATATTATACAAACTCAAAAAGTCGTCCTCATTACAATTATTATCACACTATTTCACGTAATAGTGAGGACTACTAATGCTATCTTCGGACCATCACTGCTTCCGACTCGTCCCAAATATATTCTCATTTCAAAGAGAATAAAAGAAAGAAAGGTGAAATTTCAACCAAATTTCAAAGAAGAAATATTATGACTAAGATAATGCAGAATAAATTATCAATAGTCTTCAACAATGTTAAACCGATAAAATACAATAGACAACCAGGTTTAATCTGCGCAGTGGAATATCAATCCATTAAAAGAGTCAAGTAGAAAATAAAGTCTACTATCTTTTAGGTTTTAAAAGGTTTTTCATCATTTGTTATAAATGAGAGACTCAACTTTAATAAATATTCCACATCATCGAATCACCCCGCACTACTACTACGAAAGATATTCTTTAGTATCACGACCACAATTATTCATGCACTACGGGCAAGAATATTTGTGTATTCATTAATAGTCATGTTCATGCCAACAATCGTCCACCAAAGCACTACTACCCCATCGGATTTTTATCACATCATTTGTAATATTACTACCATGATTACACCGAATAGTCTCTGTCATAATCATACCAAGTCCATCTATGCACTACAGCGCCACATATGACTTTCAACGTAATATAAACATGAGGATGATGACAATGATATAAAAATTCAATAAAACAAGTTCAAGAATTATTTTATCCGGAATTATTAACGTCCAAATTATCAACACGATCTCACTTTTGTAGAGTAAAATTCAAGAATGATCGTAAGAATATTTCCATGAAAGATCTTTGGATGAAACGCAAATATCGAGGATATTCCACTAATTTCATGGAGTATAAAGTCAAAGTTTTAACCAACCGGGTATAATAAAGAATAGAATAACAAAGGAAATCACCATGCATGCGATAGACCATACATGCAGTTATTCCAACAGAATAATAAATAACGGAACCAGTCCGGCGTAAACGCATGCATGTGATGTTCCAACAGAATAATAAAGAATGGAACCAGTCCGGCGTAAAACACATGCATGGGATGTTCCAATGTAATAATAATAAAGATTTTAACCAGTCCGTGTAAAACACACATGAGCAGGTGATGTTCCAACGGTAATAATAATAAAGATTTTAACCAGTCCCTGTAAAACACATGAGCATGTGATGTTCCAATGTAATAATAGAAGAATGTCACCAAGTATAGGTAAACCACATGACAAAGTTATTCCAATGTAATAATAAGCAATGAAATAACAACAGCTTTCTTCATGAATAAGAAAGAATAACACCCTTACATTTGGTAGGAGATTGAATCTTCGCAGACGATTAGTAGTAACAAAATACTCTTCTTCTTTCTCTCTTTATTCTCTCTATACTTTCTCTCTATATAGCTTGAATGAATTAAGTGAAAAATAATGAAGCCCTAGGCCTCTATTTATAGAAGATTTCTAGCTTAGCACCGCCGTGTGAAAAGGCAAGTGGCTCGAACGACTAATGATGTGAAAAGAAAAGTGGTTTGACGCCTATAAATGTGAAACGACAAGTGGTTCGACGCTTTGTAATGTGAAACGACAAGTGGTTCGACGTCTGGTAAAGGTAATTACTATTAACGAAGGTAAATACTATTGACGAAGGTAAATACTATTCATAAGGGTAATTTCTATCGACGAAGGTAATTACTATCGATGAAGGTAAATACTATTCACAAGGGTAATTACTATCTATTTACGATGGTAATTACTATTGATTTAAGGTAAATACTATCGACGAAGAGACTCTTAGATGATGACATATGATCCCCCATAAAATAATCAAACTTACCACAAATCATTTTTTTTCATCAACACATATTTAATCTTTCAACAATTATTAATCATTTATAACTTATCGCCTCAATTATTGATTTAATACTATAACATATTATACGATGATAATCTTTGTGACAATAATTGAATCAATAATATAAGAGATATGATGCAAGAATTATCATAGTAATAATTAAGCATAGGTGAGTGACTTCTCACGTAAGCATCAATAATCAATACTGTGTGCTACTATGCAACCAATGCCAGACATCGTATTTTTACCACCGTGTAGTTCAACAGCTTTTAATTGCGGTAACACCTCCGCCGTTATTTTTATAAAATATTTTTGTCGCTTTTCTCATCCGATAATAATTACATTAGGGGTCCACCAATTATTGAGTAGTTGTGCGAATATTCCCTAACAAAAAGAATATTCCCCACCAAACGAATATTTTATAACAACTTGCATACTTTGCAAAATTTATAAATATTACCCACAACTATAACATTATATCAAATTTATTCCATAATATTCAAAAATAATATTTATAGAAAAATTCATCTTTATTTATAAAAGTCAGGGTCTTACAACTTCCCTTCTTATGAAATTTCTACCGAAATTAGGTACGATGCTGGTATGTCAAGAGGTAAGGATACCTTGATTTCATTTCGGATCCCAAGTCATTTCCTCAACATCGTGGTTCCTCCACAAAACTTTGACTTGAGGTATAACCTTGGAGCGTAGAATATGTTCCTTCTTATCCAAAATTTGAACAGAACCTCTTCATACGCCAAATCTTCCGCTATTTCGTCCTGGTTCTAACTCAATAATATGGTTCGGGTCTTTCACATATTTACGTAACATAGATATGTGAAAAACGTTATGAACACGAGACATATTTGGCGGTAAAGTTTAGTCTATAGGCCACGCCCCTACTTGATCGAAAATTAAAATGGACCGATGAATCGAGGATTAAGTTTTCCTCTCTTTCCAAATCTTGTAACTCCTTTCCATGGAGCAACTCTTAACAACACACATGATCTCCTATATCGAATTCCACGTCCTTTCGATGAAGATCAAGATAACTCTTTTGTCGATTTTGTAAGGTTTTTATACGTTGTCGGATCGTTTGAATCTTTTCCGTAGTCATACGTTCAACTCCCGTCCCAACAACGTTGCTTCACCCACCTCATCCCAAAGATACCGAGAACGACACTTTCTTCCATACAATGGTTCGAATGGAGCCATGCCAATACTTGCTTGATAACTGTTGTTAAAGGAAAACTCCACCAATGGTAAGAACTTGTCCCAACTCCCCTTGAAATCAAGGACACAGAGTCTTAATAGATCTTCAAGAGTTTGAATAGTCCTCTCCGATCGTCCGTCCGTCTCGAGGATGATATGCCGAAGCTAAATCGTAAGTCCGTGCCCATAGCTTTTTTGCAAACTAACCCAAAATCGTGAAGTGAATCTTGGGTCTCGATCGAAAACTATGGATACCGCAGATACCATGCGCCTCTTACAATCTCATTTATGTACATACGAGCAAGACGTTCAAGTGTATAAGTTTCTCGTATCGGTAAGAAATGAGCAGACTTGGTCAATCTATCAACAATGACCCATATCGCATCAATGCCTTGAGAAACCTTAGGAAGACCGGTAACGAAATTCATGGTAATGTGCTCCCACTTCCATTCTGGAATTTCAAGTGGTTGTAATGGACCTTTTGGTACTTGATGCTCCGCTTTAACTCGTTGACAAGTTAGACACCTTGAGATAAACAAATGCTATCTCTCTCTCTTCATATTGCTCCACCAAAATGTATGACGAATATCATGATACATTTTGGTACTCCTGTGATGGATTGCAAATGGTGTGTTGTGCGCCCATCATGATATTATACTTTAAATCGGTGGTCGTTAGGAACACAAAGTCCGGAGTTGACTCAAAGTATTCCTTCTTCATCGATTCTTGCTTCCCAGCGATAGCACCTTCTTGCACTTTCTTCCTCATACGCATCGCCTCCGTGTCCGTAGCTTGAAAGCACTTTAACTTTATCGATTAAAGTCGGCTTCTACTCAGATACTCGCTATCATCACATGCGTCCCCTGAGTCTTTAACTCTATCTCCATCCTTTGCAAGTCACACAAAATGGGCCTTTGCGTTGACAATATCGCACTCGTATTTGCATATGATTTTCTACTCAATGCGTCGCCTACCACGCTCGCTTTTCGGTGATGGTATTGGATGGTATGATCATAATCTTTCAACAGCTCAAGCCACGCCGTTGTCGCATGTTGAGTTCCTTTTGAGTGGAGAAATATTTGAGGCTTTTATGATCCGTAAAGATCTCCACTTTCTCCCCATACAAGTAATGCCTCCAAATTTTAAGTCAAAGATAATGTACCTACTGACTCTAGATCATGAGTAGGATAATTCCTCTCATATTCTTTGAGTTGTCATGAGGCATAGGCTATAACTTTTCCATGTTGCATAAGAACACATCCCAACCCTTTGCCCGAAGCATCACCATAGATGACAAATCCCTCCGAGCAGGATGGTATTGCCGTAATGTGCATCGAAATAAGTCTCCTCTTGAGTTCTTAAAAACTCTTCTCACATTCTTCGCTCCAACCGAACTTTGTATCTTTCCGAGTCAATTTGAGTCAAGAATATTTCCATGAAAAGATACTTGGATGAAACGCAAATATCAAGGATATTCCACTAATTTCATGGAGTATAAAGTCAAAGTTTTAACCAAATGGGTATAATAAAGAATAGAATAACAAAGGAAATCACCATGCATGCGATAGATCGCATACGCGTGTTATTCCAATGAGAATAATAAATAACGGAACTAGGTCCCGTAAACGCATGCATGTGATGTTCCAACAGAATAATAAAGAATGGAACCAGTCCCACGTAAAACACATGAGCGAGGATCTTCCAATGTAATAATAATAAAGATTTTAACCGGTCAAATCCGGTAAAAAAACACATGAGCATGTGATGTTCCAATAGAATAATAATAAAGATTTTAACCAGTCCTGTAAAACACACGATGTGATATTCAAATGAATAATAATAAAGACGGAACCAGTCCTGTGTAAAAACACATAGATAGATGTTCCAACAAAATAATAATAAAGATTTTAACCAGTCCTGTAAAACACACATGCAGGATGTTCCAAATGTAATAATAATAAAGATTTTAACCAGTCCTGTAAAACACACATGCATGTGATGTTCCAATGAATAATAATAAAAAGATTTTAACCAGTCCTGTAAAACACACGCATGGATGTTCCAATGTAATAATAGAAGAATGTCACCAAGTATAGGTAAACCACGATACAAAGTTATTCCAATGTAATAATAAGCAATGAAATAACAATAGTTCTCTTCATGAATAAGAAAGAATAACACCCTTATATTTGGTAGGAGATTGAATATCGCAAAGAAGGTGTAGTAACAAAATACTCTTCTTCTTTCTCTCTTATTCTCTCTATACTTTCTCTCTCTATATAGCTTGAATGAATTAAGTGAAAATAATAAAGCCCTAGGCCTCTATTTATAGAAGATTTCTAGCTTAGCACCGCCGTGTGAAAAGGCAAGTGGCTCGATTTACTAATGATGTGAAAAGAAAAGTGGTTTGACGCTTTGTAATGTGAAACGACAAGTGGTTCGACGCTTGTAATGTGAAACGACAAGTGGTTCGACGTCTGGTAAAGGTAATTACTATTAACGAAGGTAAATACTATTGACGAAGGTAAATACTATTCATAAGGGTAATTACTATTGACGAAGGTAATTACTATTGACGAAGGTAAATACTATTCACAAGGGTAATTACTATTGACAAAGGTAATTACTATTGATGAAGGTAAATACTATTGACGAAGAGACTCTTAGATGATGACATATGAGCCCCCCATAAAATAATCAAACTTATTACAAATTATTTTTTTTTCATCAACACATATTTAATCTTTCAACAATTATTAATCATTTATAACTTATCATCTCAATTATTGATTTAATACTATAACATATTATACGATGATAATTGTGACAATAATTGAATCAATAATATAAGAGATATGATGCGTGAATTATCGAGCAATAATTAAGCATAAATGAAAGTGACTTTTCACGTAAGCATCAATAATCAATACCGTGTGCTACTATGCAACCACGCCAGACATCGTATTTTTTACCAATTTAGTAGTTCAATGGTTTTAATTGGTAACACCTCTGCCGTTATTTTTATAAAATATTTTTGTCGCTTTTCTCAATCCGATGATAATTACATTATGGGGTCCACCAATGATTGAGACGTTATGCGAATATTCCCTAACAAAAGAATATTCCCCGACCAAACGAATATTTTATAACAACTTGCATACTTTGCAAAATTTATAAATATTACCCACAACTATAACATTATATCAAATTTATTCCATAATATTCAAAAATAATATTTATAGAAAAATTCATCTTTATTTATAAAAGCTGGGGTCTTACAGAGAGAACTTCCATAGCGAGTACAAAGAGGTAATGGGAGAGAGGGTCCTTTTGCCTAAGACCTTTTTCCCCTTTGAAATAACCACATGAGGCACCATTAACTTTAACAGAAAAGGTTGAAGTAGTAATGCAAGCTTTAATCCAGAAAATGAACTTTGCCAGAAATTTGAAGAGCTTCAAAGCTTCGAATAAAAAATCACATAAGATAGAGTCAAACGCTTTCTGGAGATCAATTTTCATGGCACAACGCACAGGACCCGAAGGTCTGTAGTAATTTCGAAAAAGCTCTTGGGCCAGAAGAATATTATCACCAATACTCCTCCCTGGGACAAATGCAGCTTGATAAGAGGAAATAATCCCAGGTAGGACCCCTTTTAGTCTAGCCCCAATAATTCTAGAGATAACTTTATAAGTGGTATTATAACACGAGATCGGATTATAATTATTCATTGAGGTAGGATTTTTGACTTTAGGGATTAGGGCAATGGCAGTTGAATTAGTCCCCCTTAGAAGGCAGCCATGCTGGAAAAAAGATTGGATAACAGAAGTGAAATCCCTTCCAATAATATCCCATGAAGAGATAAAGAAATTTACATTAAAACCGTATGGGCCCGGGCTTTTGTTTTGCTTCATAGATTGTAAAAAATTGTAAATTTCTGCCTCAGTTACATCTCTATCCAGTATCTTTGCTTCCACAGGGGTAACCATATTCACAAAAGAAGAAGCCATGAGGTGTAGACTTCTATGGCATGAAAGAGTAAGAGTCCCCAAAAGAGCACTAAAGTGATCCACAACAATTTTCTTTACCTTATTATGACCAAATTTAAGATGCCCCTCATGATCTTCAATGGATAAAATTTTATTTTGGTTCCATCTGTGCTTAACGTGGTTATGAAAGAACCCAGAATTTCTGCCTCCCTCCTTTAGCCATTGGATTCTAGATTTCTGGTTTAGAAGATTTTCCTCACACGAATAAGCATCCCAGAGATTCCTAGTTTGGGTTTTCTGTAACTCTAAGAGATAAGTATCTGAAGGCCTAGTCAAGATGGCATGCTGAGTAGTATGGAAAATATCCCATTCCTGAGCCACATTAGAAGAGAGATTGCCAATTGATTTGTTGAGACTAATAAGAGCCCTCTTTACAGATTTTAACTTCCCAGCAAGAACTTACAGAGGGTCGCCTGTGACAGGATGACTCCAGGCAGAGAAGGCCACATGGTTGTAATTATCCAAACCCAAAATATAATTAAAAAATTGAAAGGGCTTTTGGATAAAGGGCAACTTTAGCCCAGTATGAACTATGGTCGGGTAATGATCTGAAAGATCTCAAGGAGAGAAAATAGCTTGAGAATAGGGAAAATCTTTCATCCAACTAGAATTAATCATAACCCTATCTAACTTACGATAGATAGGATTTGAAAGACGAGAATCCCACCAAGTATGACATGGACCGACAGCCCTAAGATCCACCAAAGACAAACCTCCAGTGCAATCTTTAAAGTCTTGCATACCGCAATCCCAAGCCTCATTGCCACCATTTATCTCTGAGAGGGACACCACTTCATTGAAGTCCCCAAGCAAGCACCAAGGTTTATCAATGGAAGATTTTAATAACCCCAAATCCCTCCAAAGAATCTTTCTTTCAGCAGAGGTATTCAAACCATAAACATTGGTAACAAAATACTGAGTTTTAAGTTCAATAGAAAAAATAATGCAGTGAACAAATTGAGAAGAAGTAACAATAACAGAGATGTTCCAAATATTAGGGTCCCAATAATTCCAAATTCTCCTGTTATCATGGTGATCATAATTGAAATGTCAAGACCAATTTTTGTAGATAGCATGAGCAATAGTATTGGATTTGGGAGCTTTGACCCGAGTTTCTACAAGGCCAACAAAAGATAAAGAAAATTTACAGATGAGATCTTTAACACTATCCTGCTTGGCCCTACTATTTACACCTCTAATATTCATTGAGCAAAAATTAACCATAAAAAAGTTGGTTAAGTTGGGGATTTAGAGCTCCCCCCTCCTTTACTCTTTTTCTTTAAAGATAGGCCTAATTCAAGCTGGTTCCTAGCTTTGTGCTTTAGGTCTTTTACTTCCTTTTCATCAATTTGCTTCAACTTTCCCACAAGGAGATTTGGGGAGGGGGTGATATCGGTATCAGAAAAAATGACTGCCATGACCCCAGTCACTGGGGATAATAAGCAGAAGGAGTTTGAATCCACACCATAAGGCTGGGGAAGAGCATCCTTGGGACGAAGGGAGGAAGTTGTTTATCTAGGGCTCTTTTCTACCATAGTCCAATTATCAGCAAGGCTAACTTTGCGATCAGGGGAAGTAATAAGACATGAATCAACAATAATTATTTCAGGCAGAGAACCAGAAGCGAGAGCCAGACCTTTAGGAACACATTTAAAGTTTTCATTTGGGAACCTAACACGAGTATGTCCAAAACTCTTACAGTGAGCACATGATTGAGGTTTATTTAGATATTCCACTTTAACCATAACAGCTTTTTCAGAGTGTTTCTCCTCATCCATAACAAAAACATCCAAACAGTCAGGGAGAGGAGTACCCGAAGATATTTCTATACAGATCCTGGAAAAAGCCATTGGTTCTAACTTTTCAGTAATCTTGTCAACAAAAAGAGGAAAACCAATCCCACTAGCTAAGTAGCTTAACCCGGCAGAAGAAAGATAAGACATTGGAACATTGTGAAATTTTACCCAGACTGGAGCCTTTGTACACGACTAAAATTTGAAGTCCATGCCTTCCTTCCATTGCTTGAGACAAAGGAGCTTATTTGAGATATACTACGGGCCAAGAGTAAGAACGTTATCACGCTCCTTTGTGCTACAAAATTTGAATATAAAAAACCCCTTATCTTTCATGAAAACCTTTTGCAAACCATGTTTGTCCCAAAGAGTATGGACTGTTTCTTCTACAAGTTTAAAAGTTAAATGGGCATTAAGGAAACTGCCCACAAGACAAGAATTCCATAAATTTATTCCCTGAACATGAACCTCAGGAGGAGGCCTAATTTGGATTACCCCGTTTTTTGAAGAAGGAATAGCAGGAGGATAATAATCGAGCTTTAAACTGGGAGTAGGATCACCTTGCGCAACATTTGAGCTCCAGGATTTTTTTCCAGGTAAAATTTGCTCAGGGACCCCAGTCAAACCAGCCAGATTAGCACTATCCACCTCATGCTTTTCAGCTCTTTCGTTACGCAGAATACTAGCACTAAGAGGAGTACTCAGCTCACCCTCTTCTAACACAGCAGTCGAAGGGGCCTTTAAACTGAACCCGGAACATGGAGTTCTTTGGGACCTTATATCAAACTGGTTATGTTCATCAATCCTTCGAACCGAATTTCCTTTGCTAGCAAAATCATTCACATTTTGAATGGTAAATCCCTTTTCTTTTATAAAATCCATCAAGGTATTGCACTTCTTACGCTCATCAGCAGCATCAATGATCCCCTGTTGTGATAGCATCTGTACATCTTTGAATATCTCACTCAAGGGTATGCCCAGTTGAAGTGTAAGACCCCGAATTTTATGAAATAAAAGTATTCAATTTTCTTATAATTATTATTTTATTTCGTAAATGGTTAAATTGATAAAGGGTTAAAGTTAAGGGTGATATGTGAAATTTTTTGCAAAGTATGCAAGTTGTTATAAAATATTCATTTGATTGGAGAATATTCTTTTTGCCGGGGAATATCCGTACGACGGCATAATCATTGGTGGACCCCACAATGGAAGTATTGTCGTAGTAAGAAAATGACAGAATTATCACTTTATACAAATAACGACGGAAGTGTTACCGTTAAAATTGTTGAACTACTCGGTAGTAAAAGTACCGTAATACGTGTGGTTGCATAGTAGCACACGATATTGATTATTGATGCTTGCGTGAGAAGTCACTCAGTTATACTCAATTATTGCTACAGTAATTGCTGCATCATATCTCTCATAATCTGCATAATATGATATATTATTAAATCAATAATTGAGACAATAAAGATATTCATATTATTAAATTATAATATTTATAATGTCTAGAAGTTCTGTCAAAGAGAGGTTTGGTCACCTAATTGCGCGCCAATAGGGTGAAATCCTTCTTCGAAAGCCCCTCTTTCCGAGAGAACCACATTTGTTAAATATTGTGAGTTATAATATTAATGATGAATGTTATTAAAAATTGAAGTTGAGTTCGGAGTTGAATTTGGAGACGGGGACATGATATTTGAGTCCAGAATGATGAAATTAGTTGGAATAGACTATAAACACAAAATTTGTTGGGGTTGACTTTTTGGTAAAAGTTAACAGTTGACTTTTTCGAAAAAAGTCAAACTTCAAAATTTCAAAAATGAAATTTTTGAGAAAAATATTTCCCTTGTGTTGGGATTGTTAGTGTTAGTGGAAATCGACATTTATTTCGATAATAATTGATGTTTGGAGGTTATATTGACCAATTGGGTAATTAATCGAATAAGTGAGCAATTAATTTCTATTAATTCACATGATTATAACTATTTATTCACATGTGTGTACTATTGATTCACATTCAATTACTATTAGGGGAGTTGGTGCAAGATTGATAATACTTGCATGACTAAGTTAAAAATGGAGGTATAGATGGAGGTACTATACTGTAATTCGTATTTTCACATGATTATAACTATTGATTCACATGATTAAACTATTGATTCACATTATTTACTATTAGGGGAGGTGGTGAAAGTTTGATAATACTTGCAGGACTAAATTTAAAAATGAAAGAAAAGTCAAGGTATTGTCTCAGAATATTTCGAGCCCCAAAACGTGCAATTATCGAAACTATATTTTCCTATAAATAGAAGCTCATTCTTCCTTCATTTCTCACCAATTCACTAAAGCTATAGAATAATTATTATAGAGAGAAATTATAGAGAGAAAGAAGAAGAGAAGTCTACTACCTCTCCACTCCAGTATCCAGTTTCTTTCTAAGGTAAGGGGTATTATTTCTTTCATATTCATGAAGAGAGCTATTGTTATTCCATTCCTTATTATTATGTTGGAATAACCTGTCTATGCGAAGTACTGTATACATGGTGAAATTCTTCTATTATTCCATTCCTTATTATTCTGTTGGAATGTCCTGTCTGTGCGGATTACGTATGACCTGGTTCCGTTCTTTATTATTTTGTTGGAATATCCTGTCTGTACAGATACGCATGACCTGGTTCCATTCTTTATTACTCTGTTGGAATAACCTGTCTGTGTGATCTATCGCATGCCTGGTGAATTCTGTTGTTATTCCATTCTTTATTATTCATTTGAATATCCCATCTGCATTTGGATTACGCATTTAACTGGTTCCATTCTTTATTATTCTATTGGGAATAACCTATTTGTGCGGTCTATCGCATGCATGGTGAATTCTTCTGTTATTCCATTCTTTATTATTCTGTTGGAATAACCAGTCTATGTGGATTATCGCATGCATGGTGAATGATCCTTTGTATTCATTCCTTATTAAATTGTAGAAATGACCTGTCTACGTGGATTACCGCATGGCGGGTGAAAAATCCATTTGCAATTTTGTAATTTTTCTGACCCTCAAAAATTCTAGAAAAATTTGAAATAATAATTTTATGAGTTTTCTATATTGTGTCCAAAGATGGCGATTTTTGGATGTATAGATTAAGAGTTATGGATTTTATGGGAAAAGACTATTTTAAAAGTAAACCCTTATAACTCCTTGTGGTTAACTCCAAAATTGATGAAATTGTTATTGGGAGTACATGTATATAACAGGAGTATACCCTATAAATTTTGGAAATTTTGGACAAAAGTACAATTTATGATAAATGTCTAAATATTCGACAGTTTTAGACATATGAAAAATAGTAAATGAATTTTTAAAATTCCGAGAAAAATATATGTTCAATATGGGACTATATTCTGTTAAATCCCAGAAAAGAAATATTTTTGGGGCGATTTGGTATTTTCATGAAAATGAACTAGTTATGAGTAAATGAATTAAATATGTTATGTGAAGTAACAAAATTGGAAAATAGAATTTTATGGCTTGGGAATCCTATATAGGGTATATGCAGATTTTTGATGAGGGATTTGATCATTGGTGATGAAATCTTATGAGTATGGCACTTTTGAATAATTAAATGCATTATTTGGTAAAGTGTAAACAATTGAAATAAATTGTTTACAAGTTTACGAAAGTGATTAAAATATTGTTATAATATTAATAATATTAGATTATGAGTTTATTAAGTGATTGATAATATTTGGATAAATTTAAAGTCTTTAATATTTATCCTTATTTTCGTTTCGACTAATGCTTATATCATTGTCATCATCCTCATGCTTATATTGTGATGAAAGTCATCTTTGGCTTACGTGCATAGATGGACTTGGTATGATTATGACCAAAGGATTATTCTAAGATATAATCATGACCGTAATGTGACGAATGAATGATGTGGTGAAAGTCCTCGGTGGCACGAAAGTGCATTGATGGGCATGCTTTTGGTATGATTATGACCGTGGATTATTCGGTATAGTCATGACCATTCGATGATTTAATGAATATCCTTGGCCCGTAGTACGAGGGAGATTCGATGATGTGGTTTATTTATTAAAGGTTGAGTCTCAAATGATAAAAATTGATGAAAACATTTTAAATCATAGAAGCTAGTAGATATCATGCTCTACTTGACTCTTCTAATGGATTGCTTATTCACTGCAGCTTAAACTTGATGTCTATTGTATTTTATCGCTTTAACATTGTTGAAGGCTAATGATAATTTATTCTCGCATTATCTTAGTCATAATATTTCTTCTTGGGCTAGTTGAGCTCACCCTTTCTTTTCACCGTTTCTTCAGAAATGAGAACGTGGCGGACTAGTCGAGGAACAGTAGTGACGGTCCGGATGATAGCATTAGTAGTCCTCACTATTCTCATTAAATAGTGTGACAATAAATGTAATGAGGACTCCATTGAGTGTGGATATTATCTAGATGACAATATTCTTATTAAAACTCTTAGATTATGTTTTGTCGTATTTTACACGACTGTTGTATAATTAAGTTATATTTGAATTTTGTACCATGTATTTGGCGACTCAAGATGGGTGATGTATACCTATTTTGGGGGAGTCACATGAAGCCCTAAACTTTCATCAACAAAGCTAGTAGCTTCAGAAGACCCATCAGAGCCCACCATAACCTTATTTGGGATCGGAAAGGATTCCTCCATAACCGACTCGACTAAGACTGGAGAGTTGGGTTTTGAGACCCCAAACTCAACAAATAAGTCCTCTGAAGGACCGCTTAAGGAGTTACCCGCTGAAAGGTGAGGAAAATCGACTATCAAAACAAGGGAAGAGGAGACCTAGAGAGAGAAGAAGTTGGAAAGGGGGGGAAGAAACGAGCAGAACCGGAAGACCTAAGGAGGAAGAAAGGAGCCAAAAAAACTAGAGAGAAGGCAAAGAGAAAATCCTAGAGAGGGAAACATTTTCCTACTGTTTAACTCACTATTGGCTTCACATGTTACTCATTGGTATTCGCCTGAATGCAAGGTATACTATACCAGTGACCTCAGCTTTTGCAAATCATGCTCTGCAATGCCTCACACAGGTCCGATGACGCCAAACACAGGGTCGTAACCCTAAAAGACGTGTTCCCCGATGGGGGTCACAACGCCGATTTAAAACGTTGATAAAGTATCCCCGACGGGGGTCTCAACGCAGACTTTCACTCATCCACGTATCCCCAGTGGGGGTTACAACGCATTATTCATCTATGAACGAATCCCCAGCGGGGGTTACAACGTAATTCAACCATTGATATACGTGTCAATGAAGGTCAAACAGCCTTGACGTCATTTCAACTGATGGCAAGTAAACCTGTCGAAGCATCGGAGGCCATTCAATGATCTCATCCATCAGTGCACTTATCCACAACCTTCCCCGGCGGGGGTTACATCGTAATTCAACCATTGATATACGCATCAATGAAGGTCAAGCAACCTTGACATGTTCCCCGGTGGGGGTCACAACGCAATGAAATCATTGATACACACATCAATGAATGTCAAGCAGCCTTGATAGTTTGCCCAACAGGGATCTATTCGGTGATACACACATCGGTGAAGGTCGGCGATCTGACAATACATACTTTGTTAGCGAAAGAATTCAAGCTGTGATTGTGATATATGTTATACACATCCTCAAACAGATAAAGCTTTATCCCCACAGATCTCTCGCACACAAGAGGCACATCTTTGGAGTAAAGTTTGTATCAAGGATCCAGGACTTTGGTGATAACCCCAACGTCAACATTCTTAAAGACTTGGATCGCATGTCCAAGGCATCACTGATTGTCATCTCCGGTAGGATTAGCAGGGAACCGACAATCATTCCATCATGTTGGAAAACAATCCAACAAAACACATGCATCATGCATTTGCATCATGTTGCTACACATAACATCATGTTTATCTTGTTGCATTTCAAGTATCTAGGATTCTTTATCCTATCCATGTCTTGCATTGCATGAATATGATAAAGAGGGGCATCTGTAGACACTCAAAATTTTTTGCACACCTGTTACTAACATTGCAGGAGGGCAAATTCGTCTTTTGAAGATAACCCTGGAAGACAGCTCACATCCATTCCGGATACTACCGAAAGTTCAGTCTCAACCCCGGAACACACACCGGGAGTATTAATTCCAACCTCGGAGATAACCCCGAGTTTCATCCTCGGAGATAACCCCAAGGAATGTCGTTGCAGTTCCGGCGACAACTCCTAAAATGCTTATTTCAAATGCATGCAATCACCTTCAATCTCAGACCTCCTGCCGAGGCACTCATTCCAAAGACCTGGAGATAACACCGGGAAGACAGGCACACTTAAAGATGACCCTGCGAAATTCAAACACTTGCAGCAGTCAAATCTCAGATGTAACCCTGAGCAACGTCTGCTATCAGCCCAAACCGGAGATAACCCCGGTGAGTGGAAAAATCATCATCTTTCCACCTCAACCCCAGCACGCCGTCTCAACATTTCATACATTTCTACACAGCAATGTTCCACAAGAGCCAAGGAGTTCCAATCCCGAGTGACAATTACGCGTGGCAGCACACCGGATAGAATTTGAAGCTTGAAGACCATGGGCATAGTCCCTTTTCCTGACTTCGTACAACCTCTAATCCCATGTTATTGTGTAACTCTCGACAAAAGCGGTTCGAAGAAGGTCTTGTACACCTTGTTCGGATGCTCGGATTGAAGTTCTGTAAGTTCGAGTGGATATCACAGTGCACGAGTGCACGTACTTCGAGACGGGGGGACCCGTAGAGCCTGGGGCACCCCGGGAAACCGCAGGTGCAACTGCGACTACCGCAGGTACACCTGCAGCCACCAGCTCTATAAATATAGAGCTTCAGGTGGCAATTTATAAGAGAAAAAGAGGCGAGGAAGCCCTGTCCAATTTGCTTTGTACACACCCCATATTGAGTGTTTTCTCATTTTAAACACCTGTTAGCTCACATATAACTATATTTTACCGACGGGAGCTGAGTGTTTATCCATCTAGAGTCATAGAAACCTACCTTGGCAGCCCACTGTAAACCTTCTCACACTCTATAAAGCCTTTCTCTTCATCTTTGTAGACACTCAAAATTTTCTGCGCTCCTATTACTAACATTGCAGGAGGGTAGATTCATCTTTTGGAGATAACCCTGGAAGATAGCTTACATCCATTCCAGATACTACCGAAAGTTTAATTCCAACCCGGAACACAACCCGGGAACTTCATCTCAAACCCAGAACACACACCGGGAATGTCATTTCGAATCTCGGAGATAACCCCGAGATATGCAGATCAAAAGACCGGCAACAACACTGGAGAGGACAGCTTCTGTTTTAGCAATAACACCGATGCTCGGTTCAATCCCGAGAAAACATCGAGTAAGAACCCCATCCTTGGTGATAACCCCAAGAGATGTCATTGCAGTTCTGGCGATAACCCCGGAAATGCTTGTTTCAAACAATGCAATCAGCTTCAACCATAGACATCCTGTCGAGGCATACACACCTCGTAATCTTGAGATACCAACGGCGAGTGCACGTGAACATCCACATGATAGTGAGACATACAAACAAGCAAAGCATTCAATCTCGGATGTAACCCCGAGCAACGCTCGCTTTCGCTTAAACCGCATGATAACCCCGGTGAGGAGTCACAACGTCATCTTACCATCTCAACAAGATGATATCACGGCATACCAACAAGTAGTCCAATCTCAGCTGTAACCCTAAGCAACGTTTACTTTCAACTCAAACCGGCGATAACCCCGGCGAGGAGTCAAACGTCATCTTGTTTATTTGACAATGGCACGTCATCTCAACACTTCATACATACATACATCCAACAATGTCCCATAAGAACCAAGGATTGACAATCCCGAGTGACTATTACATGTGACAGTACTTTGGATAGAATTTGAAGCTTGAAGACCATGGGCATAGACCCCTCTTCCTGACTTCGTACAACCTCTAATCCATGTCATTGCGTAACTCTCGACACAAGCGGTCCGAAGAAGGTCAGATATACCTCGTTCGGATGCTCGGATTGAAGTTCTGCAAGTTCGAGCAGACATTACAGTGCACGAGTTCACGTACTACGAGACTATGGGACCCGAGAGGCTCGAAAGCATCACGACCAGCCGCAGGTACAACTGCATACACATCTTTTGAGTGTTTCCTCATTTCTAAACACTAGTTAGCTCACATATAGCTATCTTTTATCCGGCGGGAGCTGAGTGTTTATCCATTTAAAGTCATAGAAGTCTACTTTGGCGCCTTCACCGTAGTTTCCTTCTTATATTCTATAAAGCCTTCTTCTCATACTAAAGACGCATTGTTGTACACGCGTGAGAGTCGTGTGTGAGTGTGTTTGCCTTTACTTTCTCGTCCGTGGTTTTCATTTTTGTCTATATATATATACTTATATACGTATATATTTCATATATGGACTAACATTATCGAGTTATGCCTCGATTGAGCCTAGACTTCGGTCTAGAGCGTTTAATTGCTTATATATATATATATATATATATATATATATATATATATATATATAAACGTGGTCGACTCATTCGATGAGCATGGATTTTATATCCTATATGCGTTTAATTGCTTATATATATATATATATATATATATATATATATTTATAGCTATTATATATATATAAATATATATATATCGCTACTTACTCCTTTCCATACAAATTGCAGAGATCATGTGAGCCTAGGAATCATCTCGATCACAGTTCGATCTCATCAATCTAGATTCGGTTCCTATGATGGACATTTTTAGTCATGTGAAATTATATTATTTTACAATGTTCAATTTCCTTGGATGGTCATTATGCCCATGAGGAGTTCGGCACATTGATATATATTTTTTCTCGAGAATGCTTCAGATCTCTAAAAATAAAAGCAAACAAGCCGAACATTTAATAATAAAATGGAAGTATGAAAAGGTCTCAATTCCTATTGAGCACAGGGTTTGAAAAACCTCTTTTATAAAACGTCATTGCTATATCTTGGTTAAAACTGAATTTTTCTATAAAATTCAAACCTTATGTATATAGGTGCGAACGAGGCCTCGCACTACTTTCAAATAACTGCACATTGATCCACACACACACACAAACACACACATTCATATATCAATTTCTTTGAAGAGTGGCGGTCACCGTGGTAACACGGATGTCGGGGGGTGCCTAACACCTTCCCTCCGCATAATCAAGCCCCCGAACCCAAAATTAATCTCGGTTTCACAGACCCGTCTAAGCGATGTCAAATCACCGGGTCAATGTGCAAACTTTTTTCTATTGTGTTGGTGCAACCAGCTTAATACACACCAACCGACGACTCTTTTAAAGTCAAATCGTCGACATTATACATGTCGGACCTTTTTCACTTGTTTTTTCAAACAAATCTCACATTAACATGAGAACACCAAAGAACAAGTAACGCGAAAGGACACTCAAAAATCCCGACGTTTACGGTGGCGACTTTCACTGGGGACTCCAAAGAAGAGGGCTTAAGCCGCCATTACAAGCTTTTCAAAATTGTTATATGCTTGTGTGTGAATGTTGCATTTATATTTCGATGAATGTGTACGAATGCATCTTAATTACTACACCGCTAAATATCTATCTCAGGATATAAGTGCTTCAAGACATGTCATCATTTTTCATAAACGGTGAGACACGTTGTATGTGAATGTATGTTGTGTGGTCCTCCACCAGAGGATATCCTGTCGGTGTTTGATTCTCGGACTCGTGGGAAGAATGATTCCACAGGGCTCGTGAAAGGCACCACTCAGATTCGCTCCAAATGAACATCGGATTAACTTCCCGTCAAGTAGATTGCGATGATCCGGGAACCTTCATGCCAAAAAGCCACGAGAGTAACCCTAAGATAGGTCAGCCTCTGATAAACCAAACGCGGAGGAAAGTCTCTTCATACTTTCCATTTTCAATTACTTGTAAAAGCATTTACTTGTAATTTTATTCCATGTTCATCCATATGTAATGGAAAATTTGAAGAATATTTGTGCATGCATGACATGTTATCAATTAACAACCGGTTTTGCAGTAAAAAATTCCTAAAACGGACATGTTATGATAACATTTATCTTACCGTAAGTCTTTTGTAGGGAAACAATTGGGTTTGTCACCCGTTCAAAATCAAAAAAAGGCCGCGAGCCTACAACCAATCATGTCTTCTGCTGACCAGTCTAATACTGTTTCTCGAGAAGAATTTAACGGATTGAGTAAACAAATTACAGACTTGGCCGTTCTACTGAAAGAATTACACCAGTCTACTCAGGGTACGAAGATACCTACATATACAAAATCCTCTACACAAGGAGGAGTTCAAGGGTTGGAAAAAAATAATTCCAAAACATCAGTTGGATACGACCAACAAAGACCCTGAAAATACCCATCTCAAAGGAGATCCAAACATCGATGATATCAGGAAGAAGGTCCTCCAAATGGAGGAAATCATCTGCGTTCTGAATGGGATTAGAACACATGGCAGTGTTTCATATACAGACCTTTGCATATTTCTGGTGTTCAATATCCAGAGAAATTTAAGACCCCTGATTTTGAGAAATATGACGGATTAGGGGATCCTTATACACATTTAAAAGTGTTCATTGGAGAACTTGGGTCTTACGCAGAAAATGAAAAGCTCCGAATGCAGCTATTTCAGAAAAGTCTGACTGGAGAAGTCCGTTTATGGTATACCATATTAGACAACTCTAAGATCCATAACAGGGAAGAGCTGGCTCACGCCTTCCTCACTCAATACAGTTTTCAATCTTAGATGGCTCCTGACCGGTACCAAATTACCAAGGTCAAGAAACAGTCTAATGAGTCATTTAGAGAGTATGCTCAAAGGTGGAGGCGCCTTGCTACTCAAGTTATTCCTTCCATGACAGAATCAGAAATGGTCATGACCTTTATAGATGTCCAGGAAGCTCCTTTCTATGAAAGAGTTCTTGCTGGTATTGGCAAACCATTCTCTGAAATGATCAAACACGGAGAGATGGCTGAAATGGGATTGAAGTTCGGTAAAATTCAAGACCTAGCCGCTCTTAAAGCCATTGCTGAGCACATCCAGTTTGGATCTTATGGAAGCAACCCCAAGAGGGTCCATAAAAAGAAAGAGGAGGATGTTTCCTTGGTATTACAAGGACAAAAAGGCAATCAAAGCATGCCTATGCAAAGGAGAAACTATTCCCCTTTTCCAGCATAATCTTCAAACCCTCCATTGACTAAAAGTGGAGAAGTAAAGCGACCTCGAACATTCACACCCTTAAGGGATTCGCTCGAGAATATTCTTGCTCTTCTGACTGCTCAGAAGAAAATTACACATCTTCTTCCACCAGCCAACCCTAATGGGAGGGGTTTTAATGCTACTCAGAAGTGTGCTTATCATGTCGGGGCACTTGAACATGATACTCAAGATTGTTGGGCCTTGAAACATAAGATTCAAGATCTAATAGACAACGGTGAGATCGTGGTCACTAAACCAGATCAACCTCATGTGCAAAGCAACCCTCTTCCTCAACACAAAGAAGAAGAGGTCAACATGATCAGTTGGAGCACTGTACAAGGTTCCAATTATAATGGCGAATCATCCCAACCTATCATAGACGGTGTTGACAAATGGGATTATGCGAAGTTCCAGTTTACCATGGAACGAAAAATTAAAGCTCTTTGCAAACAAATTGAGCAATTGGCAGAACTGGTGACCCACCAGCATCAAGTCACACGCCAATTAATCAGGCAGGAGCATGCCTATCTCCTTCCATTTGTTGTGAATGATCCATCAACACCTTCAAAAAGCGAAGCTATGGAGGATAAGGTTGCAAAGCGAGCAAATGCTAAAGCCCGTCGGGAGTTTTCCAATAAGAGGAAATTCACCTATTTGGGCCAATCTATGGAGGAGATACTTCAAATGTTGACCAACGAAGGAAGAATTACATTCCTTCTCCCTCCCATCAATCCCCGCTCAGGGCGGTTCAATCCTGATGAAATGTGTCAATATCATTCACATTCTCGCGGTCACAGCATAGAAGAATGCTAGACACTCCGCCATCTCATTCGGAATCTTATTAATAGCGGTGTCCTGCAAATAGCAGATGATTACACTGTGGAACTCAAGGGTCGGAATGCATATTCTACCAAATGGAAGGGATCAAGAGCGCTTATATCTCGGTGGATGATGAGATCACAAAGTATTTCCCATACAATCAATTCAACTCAAAGGAGTCGATAATACTTTGAAAGTGGCCAGAGAGCCAATTTCTTTACCTTTCGCACCACAATATCCTCGTTGTCACCACACAATGTTCCATGGAATTATGGAGAAGTCAAGGATCCACGCCTCATAATACTGCCTACGATGTGTCAAGGAGGATCCACTGTACCTTCCTCAATGGGTTGTTAAACCTACTTGCAAAGCAAAGGGGAAGTTTCCCGTGGAGAAGATTGAAAAATTCCTCCGTACTATGGGCCACAATGAAGCCAAAGTGGTTTTAAGCTTGCAAGAAACTCCACACCAAATTTCGATATTGGATTTGGTTTTCTCTTTTGAGGATCATCGGAAGATCTTATTGAAGGTTCTGGAAGAAGCCTACTTGCCAAAATCAGTGGATGTGGAAAAATTTCAACATTTGGTTGATCACATTTTCAACAACAATGTGATATCCTTCACTGATGACGACATACCTCCCGAAGGGACCGGTCATTGCAAGCCTTTGCATATTACAGTTTTATCTTCCGGGTACATGCTAGCAGGAGTATTGATAGATGGAGGCTCATCTCTAAATATCTGTCCTTATGCCACCCTGGTAAAGATGAACATCAATCTCAAGCGGATACAAAGAAGCCATACGGTCATCAGAGCTTTTGATGTTTCCCGGCGAAATTCCGTTGGAAAGATTGAATTGTCAATTGAAATTGGTCCCAATATATTCAATGTACCTTTCCACGTCCTCCAGATAGAATCAGGATATAACTTGCTCTTGGGGAGACCATGGATACACATGGCTGGAGCTATTCCCTAAACCTTACATCAACAACTCAAATATATTATCAACAACAGTCTAGTCACTATCAACGCTGAGCCGGATTGTCCTGAACAAAGAACTCTACCAATTATCAGCTTCAATTCAGAAGTTAAACCAGCCAGTTTCCATACTTTGGAAGTGAGTAGCACGCAAAACCATTCTTTTGGAGCGCCACTTCCCGTACCCAAGATTTCTGCCGAAGTTATGTCGGCTAATCAAGAAATGATGTTATTGGGTCATCAACCTGGACAAGGGCTTGGTAAAGATAAGCAGGGTATTAAGCACCCTATCCAAGTGTCCAGTCAAATCGGAACAGCCGAACTAGGCTATTATGCCAATTCCACTCATAGGAATCCTCATAAGCACAAGTAGGTTCCTCAAGCTTCCACCGCACGGCGATTTTCTATACCTTTTCCTCGTGAGTTAATGCAATCTCCAGTAAAGGTTCCAACCCATGTTGTGGCTATGCTATTTTCGAAACCAGTGCCAATCAAAGCAAAAGAGGTGCTGATTCCTGATCCCGAGGGGAAGAAAAGGAACGAAAACGTAAACATGACCTTGCCTTGATGATGGCAGGTATTCGGTCATTGTTCATGATGAACATATGAATAGATACACCCCAGACGATGATTTCCCAGATGTCATGGTTATCATTCGGGAGAAGGAGGACAATGACGATCCTTCCATCATCAAGCAATCCATCGACTTTTCCCTCAACAATTGGAGCAAAGACTCCATGGATTGGTCGACGAGGGTAAATGGGCGAAAATCCTCCGCCTCAGAGATAACTTTAATTGCTTGCTTTCCTTTACACAAAGACTAGCGCTTATTTTATCAAGTACATGCTAACACTTTTGTATGATCAAACAGTTGCCTATATTAAGTGAAAGCATCTTTTGTTTCAGGACTCTGAATTTAGATGTGCATGTACTTGCTGATGACATGCCTTCTCTCCACAAGGACTGTAACTTTGATGCAAAGTTGGACTCAGACTTGATGGATATACAAGAGGACATTGAGACACCTCAAGAGATTAAGGAATAGGTCGCAGACAAACCCAAACCCAATTTCGATCAAATCACTCCTTTCAATCTCGAAACCTTAGACAACCCTAAGCTAATCCAGTTTGGTTCAGACCTTACCACAAATCAACGGAATGACATGATTGTACTATTAACCCAATTCCAGGATGTGTTTGCATGGTCTCATGAAGACATGGTGGGTTTGTCCACTGACATTTTTCTTCATCGCCTTCCCATTAAAGAAGGATTCAGGCCAGTTAGGCAAAAACTCAGGCGATTGAAACCTGAGTGGAGTTTAAAGGTTAAAGAAGAAATTGTGAAACAATTTCAAGCTGGCATCATCATGGTGTCTACATATCTGAAGTGGATATCCAACATTGTTTCCGTACCTAAACCAGGGGGAAAGGTGTGAGTCTGCGTGGATTACCGGGATTTGAACAAAGCTTGCCTTAAATATAGCTTTCACGTGCCCTTTATCCACATTCTTATTGATAATACTGCTCAATACGGCATGTACTCCTTTGCTGATTGCTTTGCGGGGTACCCTCAAATTATGGTCACTGAGGAAGATCGTGAGAAAACTGCTTTCATCACGCCTTGGGGAACCTTTTGCTACATAAGGTTGTCATTCAGCCTCATCAATGTCGGGTCAACCTATCAGCGAGCTATGATGGCTCTTTTCCACAATTTAATGCACAAGGAGATAGAGATCTACGTGGATGACATCATTGTCAAATCCCGGAAGGACGATGACCACTTAGACCATCTCAAAAAGCTTTTCAACAGGTTGCGTAAGTACAACTTAAAGTTGAATCCCGCCAAGTGCGCCTTTGGTGTTAAGTCAGGCAAGTTGCTAGGTTTTCTAGTCAGCCACAAAGGGATTGAACTGTATCCTACCAAAATCTAGGCCATCAAGGAAATGCCCATTCCTCAGACAGAGAAGGAAATACGGGGATTTTTGGGAAGGATCAACTTCATTAGCAAATTCATTTCTCAACTCACAGCAACCTGTGAGCCAATCTTCATGTTGTTAAGGAAGAACTCCTCCATGAAATGGAACGATGAGTGTCAAAAAGCCTTCCTCACAATCAAAGAGCAACTGATTAACGCTCCTGTTTTGGTACCTCCCAGGGATGATGTTCCCCTATTCATATACCTGTCCATAAATGACAATGCTATGGGCTGCATGCTGGGGAAAAAAGACAATAGAGGCCAAGAACGAGCAATCTATTACCTCAGCAAAAGATTCAGCATCAGTGAACACAAGTACACTCTGATTGAGAAGACTTGATGTGCTTTAGCATGGGCTTCCATGAGGTTACAACATTACCTCCATGGTCACACAACCCATCTCATATCCCGAATGGATCCTCTCAAGTATGTGTTCAGTAAGCCCATACTGAATTGTCGACTGTCCAGATGGCAGTTGATCTTATAGCAATTTGACATCGTTTATGTGATGCAAAAGTTTATCGAAGGTCAAGGAATTGCGGATCAACTGGCCACCGCACCTGTAGGGGACTACAAACCCTTGGAAACGTACTTCTCCGATGAAGGGGTAATGACAATTCAACAACAACATCAATACAATACATGCCGTACGTGGAGAATGTATTTTGATGGAGCTGTTAACACAGAAGGCTCTAGAGCTAGAGTAGTTTTAATATCCGGTATGGGGGAGTAGTATCCCGTCGACGTCAAATTGCAGTTTGTTAACACCAACAACACAGCTGAGTATGAAAGCTATATCATGGGGCTAAAACTTTCCCATTCAATGGGCATCAGGCAGTTAACTGTCTTTGGGGATTCCGAATTAGTGATCAAACAATCCACAGGAATCTATCAAACCAAAGAATTACATTACTGCCTTACCATCGGCAAGTTCTACAGATGGCTTTGGAGTTCGAAGAAATCTCCTTTCTACACATTCCTCGTAATAGGAATTATTTTGCAGATGCATTAGCAATGTTGGCCTCCTTGGTTTACATACCTGACAAGGAAAACATGCCAAACATCACGTTTGCTCTGCAAAAAGCCCCAGTCTATGGGAATTACGTTGGAGAAGTATCGGATGAGCTATCTCCCATCTACAACCCTTGGTATCAGCACATCAAGGAGTATCTACGAGATGGATCTACACACGCTAAGGCGAGCCTAACTGAGAGGAGGCAAATTCATTGACTTGCTATGAAATTCTACCTGAGCGGAGATGCACTCTACAAAAGAGATACAGGATTAGGTCTCCTCAGACGTCTGGACAAAGACCAAGCTCAGAGACTCATGGATGAGATCTATGGTGGAGTTTGTGGCCCTCACATAAGCGGACCCCTACTTGTCAAGAAGATCCTCAGAACAGGGCATTATTGGCTTACACTCAAAGCTGACTGTGATGATCACGTCAAGAGGTGTTATCAATGCCAGATTCATGGGAATGCTATCCACGCCCCTCCAAGGGAACTCCACAATATGAGTTCACCATGGCCCTTCTCAATGTGGGGAATGGACGTGATTGGGCCCATCGAGCCCAAAGCCAGTAATGGACATCGATTCATATTCACCATGATCGACTACTTCACCAAATGGGTAGAAGCAGCATCCTTCCCCAAGGTTACTAAAGAAGTTATCATTACTTTCATCAGAAACAATGTCATCTGTCGATATGGACAACCAGAGGTCATTGTGTCAGACAATGCTAAGAACCTCAACAACAAAATGATGGAGGAGTTATGTAAAAAATTCCACATCAAACATCTCAACTCTGTCATCTACCGTCCAAAGATGAATGGTGTTATTGAAGCGGCTAATAAAAACATCAAAAACGTCATGCAGAAAATGTCTGCCAATCACAAAGGATGGCCTGACCTCTTGCCTCTGACTTTATTAGCCTACAGAACTTCCATGCGAACTTCCACTGGGGCAACCCCTTACTCACTAGTCTATGGGATGGAAGCAGTGCTCCCCATAAAAGTGGAAATGGAATCCTTCAGAGTATTGATGGATGCTCAGTTGGATGAAGACCAATGGGTACAAGACATGTATCACCAATTGTCTCTAATAGATGAAAGGCGATCCGCGGCTATCTTCCATGGTCATTATATCGCCAGAAAGGATCGCATTTATCCTACAAAATGTAAAAAGTCCGACTACGGCAGTTCAAATAACATGACTTGGTTTTGAAGAAGATCATTGACAATCAAGATCAATCTAAGGGAAAATTCGCTCCTAATTGGGAAGGCTCATTTGTTGTCAAGGAGGTATTGACAGGCGGTGCTCTCAGATTGCAGGAAATGGATGGCGATGAATTTCCACAACTTATCAACTCGGACACCGTGAAATGGTACTATGTCTGAAGTTACCATCAAGCAAACATCCTGGTTTTGATCATCAAATCACCGGTCATTCAGGTTTTTTTAACCCTCTTTTCACAAACTCCTCTGCCCCTCAGGGAAACATACAATTCAAACCAGCAGCCTGCTTTTACCTCACTTGGAATCAGCAGCCTGGTTCCACTTCGTTTCAAACCTTTATACAATTTCGGTTATCCTACACACGAGATTGAACCTTTCACATCTGCAGCTTTATCCCAAACACGGATTAAACTTTTTATGCTTGCGCTTTGTCCCGAAAATGATCAAACTTTTTCCACATCTGCAGCTTGTCCCCATTATGGGATCAAACTTTCTTCGCCCGCAAAGATAGCCTCGCACGCGGATTCACACTTCTCTTCGCCTTCAATTACGTCCCGAGGGGCGAATCATACGACCTAATCTCCCTGATACCCGGGGGTACGTAGGCAGCCATATTCTCTATGGCCCGGTCGCAATAAAGAAAAACAAGAAAAACATTTCTGCCCTTTCTCTAAAAAACAATAAAAACAACAAAAATACTTCTACACCCATCTGCCTTCCGCATTCAGCGTTGAACCTCTTACACCAGGTTCGAACTACGCAGACGTGATCTCATCTTCAATAGGAGTACGTAGGTAGCCGTTCATGGTGCAGTCTAACACCTACCAGAACAAAACTACTTGTCACACGATACTGGGATCAACCTTCAATTCACCCCATTTCATCGATTTCAGATCAAAGGTATGGAATTATCCAACCTCTTCTAACAAATAGAAGATTCGGTGACCATCTAAGTCATGAACGCGTTTCAAAGAGAGAAATACCAACCCATAAGAGATGGAATTAACTAGGCTTCTCACAAATAGAAATCAAGTGACCATCTCGTGGAAAGCGGTCAATCTCAGAGAGGAAGAAACCATTCTCCTCTCCACATTTCATACAGATACCAGTCCCAAGACACCAAAGATGGTAGGTGTAAGACCCCGAAATTTTTAAATAAAAAGGAATTTCCTTTATTTATTATTTTGAAATTGTAAGGGTTGATTTGATTAATGTGGATAGTTATGGGTAAAATACGCAAATATTTCGAATAAGCAAGTGGTTATAAAATATTCATTATCGTCTGGGAATATTCGTTTGGTCGTGGAATATTCGTACTATCGGGAATATTCGATGACGACAAGCGAAGCCATGTGTGGGCCCCATAACTGAAAGTGATTGGATGAAGAAAACGACAAATATAAGTTGTTTTTAAATAACTACAGTAGTTGTTACCAAGTAATCTTTGTTGGAATACCCTATGGTTAAAATACACTAATACGCCGTTGTTGAACAAGAGTAGATACCAAGTATTGCACCAATTATTGATTCTTACGTAAGAAGGCACTACTCAATAATGGTTACGAGAATTATCGCTCAAAGATTTTATCGAGTTAATAATTGTTGCGTTGATATTTTATATTGTTGTTGTTTCAATAATTGTCATTACACAAGATTTTTATTATCGGCTAATAATTCATATTATCTCAATAATATTATTAGATAACATTATTGGCAATGTCTAGAAAGTTCTGCTTAAAGGAGAGGTTTGGTCACCTAATTGCTTGCTAGTAGTAAGAAGAAATTCTTATTGAAAGCCCCTCTTTCTTGAACCGCCTCGGTTGTCGATATTGTGATTCTCAGTAATATTATTTATGAATAATTAATTATTGATTCATATGATGAGGAAAATATTGATTTTATGTGGATATAGATGGAGAAAAATTTTAAAATGACAATTGTTGAAAATTAATATTTTATCTTTTTCCGATAAAATAATTCATTTAAATATATTATTTTAATAATATATTAATTGTGATAGTTTACAAATCGAATGTGGGATATATGAGTATACGAGGAGGAAGAGTATTTTTGTTGCAATAAATGATTAACACATGTTTTGTGTGTCTGGACCCCATTTCTTGATCGAAATTTGATTATAGCACAGAAAATCGCCTCCGATTGAGGATTTCGGTCGATTTTTGTTTGGAATTTGGAAAACTTTCTTCCGCAAAGTTGTAGAGAATTGAATTTCCTATAAAAACTCGCAAGATTCAATTTTTCTGATGAAAGGGCTATTTATTATGAATTATTGAAGTTTCAGAAGTTCCAAAATAATTGATTTTTTGAAAGTTTTAAATATTTATATTAACAAAAACGTTTTTTATATGTTGAGGCATATTTAACATGTGTTAGGATGGCTGAGTTCAGATTCATGGAGGCATAGGAAGATGTGGAAAATAAATAATATTAATATATTAAATTTTCGCTTTTGGTGTTCTAAGCAATTTCCTATAAATAGGGTGCTTAGGTTAGAATTGAAAATCACACCGTAAACTGAAGTTTTCTCTATATTATCGAGCGTATTCTTGTGAGTATTTTGAGTATACTTTGAGTATTGCTATACTGGTGCAAGTTCAAGTCATAGCCTATATCCTGTTTCAACTAAAATCTTGCCTTTCGAGGTAAGGGATATTATTTTTTTTGTAATGATATTATTTCTTCAATATCATTATAATCGAAATGTTGATCCGAAGTTTTTATCAAATTTGGAACTTTTTCATGCTCGGGTTACTATTCATGAGTTACTATTCACGAAGTTACTATTCATGAGTTACTATTCACGAGTTACTATTCACGAGTACTATTCTATTAAGCGTGAAGATGTTTTTTTGGAATTTCTATCTTTTGGTGTCTGAGTTACTATTCACGATATCGGCACTATTCACGATACTCTGACTATTCACGATATCTGGTACTATTCAATCGAAAAATAAAATTTCTTCTTTTGTCCAAAATATCTATTCGGATACTAACTCGATCAGATCCATGTTTTGATCATTCTCAAATTTTACACCACTATGATTATTTTTGAGGTATTTTTGGACGTGGATAAAACCAAGTACTAATCCTTAATCCTTAATCCTTGTCATTTTGTTTCAATTGGATTCGCTTTCTTTAAAAGTATTTTTCATCATCCTCGCCTTAAATGATGATATTATTGAATATCTTTGGCCCAGTAGAAAAAAGATGAATGATTTCTCAAGAATATCTTTGGCCTGTGAGTGCAAAGATGAACAGTGTTGAGATGAATACGACCGATTGATTAATATCTTTGGCCTCAGAGTGCAAAGATGAACAGTGTTTAAATGAACATGACTTAACCTGATGAATATATTTGGCCCAGAGTGCAAAGATGAATATTTGATTCCGTATGTATATTGATTGATGTTACTGAGGATAAAATATTGATGATGGACCGTTAAATTCATAGATTATAGTAGATTTCATTCTCTACGTAACTTTTCTATGAATTATTATTTCACGCATGAATATTGATCTCAAACTTGTTGTTCTATTGTATTCTATCGATTTTTCCTCGTTGAAGACTAACGATAATTTGTTGTATATTATCTTAGTCATAATATTCTTTACTAGGCTAGTTGAGCTCACCCTTTTCCTTGTTGTTCCATTTTTCTTCTCAGAGGCGAGAATGTAGCGAGTACTAGTCGGGGTATGGAATGAAGGTTCTAGAGAGAGTTGTTTAGTAGTCCTCACCATTTTGTAAAATAATGAATCAATAATTATGATGGGGATTTATTTGCATGTGGATATTGTCTAGAAGACAATATTATATTTAAACTCATTAAGATATATTGTCGTATTTCACACGACATTTGTATTATTGAAGTTGTAGTTTGCTTTTTGTACCATGTATTTGGCGACTCGTAATGGGTGTTGTGTATTCCTATTTTGGGGCGTCACAGTTGGTATCGAGCTTAGGGATATGATCTCCGCGGAAATCGGGAATAGAACTAGGAGGGAGAGACGAGTAAATCCTTCGCTAGTGTGTTTCTACCTAAGCTTATTTGTTGGTTGGTCATATTATAGGGTATTATGTGATTTGTTAATTTATTTAATTAACCCTTGTTTTATGATAGTTTTTTAGAATGGTCACGAGAGAGCGTTAACAATGGAGTGAATGAGATCGTGGAGACACCTCTAATCGCCAACCGGATGATAATGTGATGTCGGTAAGAAGGAATTAGAGATATCCATGTGGTGAGTGAAGAATTGATAGTTACATCTTTAGATAATTGCAGGGTAGGTTTTTATGATCGAAATATAGAATTGCAAAAATCGTATTCATGAGTTAGAAGAAGCGAAAGCTAAAGAATTGCAGGCGAATGTGGAGCAAAAGGATGCAACGATTCAAGCTTGTGTTACCCGACACGTGATGCTTGAATGTAAGCACTCTTTGCAGCGAGTATAGAGATGATAACCGAATCTGAAATGAAAGAAGAAATAATCGAACGAGTGAGAATGAGTGATGCATGGGTAAAAGTTTACACGACGCTATTGATATTATGGAAAGAGATGTCCAATCTAAAAGAGAAGATTTAACGATGACGGAAGACGCGTCGGAAGAACATCAAGACCATCAACAAATTGCGGGAAAGCGGATCCGATTAAAGGCGAGACGTGGGTCAAACAAATTACCAAGATATTCGATGTCTTGGGATGCACGGAGGAACAGAAAGTTCCATTCGCCACCTTTATGTTCCGTGGCGAGGCAGACATCGTTGGTGAGAATCAGGAAGCGTACCCATCCACCGCACTCAAAGATGTCATGGAGACGTTTGAAAGCTTTTCAATGACAAGTACTTCCCTGAAAGTATTCGTCATATGAAGGAAGTGGAGTTTATTAGACTAGAGCAGAATAACATGACGGTGTCCCAGTACGAGGCGAAGTTCGCAGAGTTATCCAGGTTTGCACCTCATTTGGTGGAGAATGAGGAACGTATGACGCGGATGTTTCTGAGAGGTTTGAAACCCGACATACGTCAGTATCTCATTTCTCATAAATTTTCTCTATTCAGATGTTGTCAATGTGGCTCAATTGTTTAGAGCGAGATAACGAGTACGTTCAACCGAGGGACCATAACCGTGGATCATACTCAAGATAGCGATCATCGTAATAACGATAACCACGGAGAAAGAAGAATACGTATTAAAGGCGGTAACCACTCCGGGTAATAATCGTGGCCATGAAAATAGAAGAAGCTAGAGTGGGAGGAGATTTTAAAAGAGGAGATTCAACAACGACCATGTGAAGACGCGGCGCCAGAGAGAACTAGTTTTATGGAGGAGAACGACCACCGGTCAGATGTTACAAATGCAAATGAAAGAGAGATATATCACCAAAACGCCTACAACAGCTTTAAGGTATGCTATAATTGTGGAAAAGAATGACATATCGCCGAGATTATACGATATCGAAACCCACCAAATGAGAATGGTGACTCAAAAGGATGTCCTGAAGAAAAGTCAAAGTCAACGATTCTCGAAGAGCGTTTGTCGTGACCGGTTAAATGCAAGGAACCCGAACGGTTAGCACGGTTAGTCAATTATAAATTCTTCATAAGTATATACCTTACTAGATATCGGTTCTACCCATTCTTTTATCTCTCTTACTTGCACGCCAACGCTTAAACTTGACTCGGAGAAATTAGACTTTGACCTATCTGTGGAAACTCCGTTAGAGAAACATTCATCACATCCACTATTTATAAATCTTGCTTGATTCAAAGTTGGCACTATCACATTACCCGTTAACCTTATTTCTATAGAGATATTTGTTTTAATGTGATTTTAAGGTTAACTACTCATCATGCCGAAATTGATTATTTTCGTAAGGTTGTTAGTTTTCATATTCCTAAGCAACTCGTTTATTCAATTCAAGCAATCAAACCATTGTAGTCAAACATTTTCATATCAAGCCATGAAGTCATTCGCTTATTACGGATGTCAAATTTTCTTAGTCCATGTTATGGATTTGAATAAAGACACGCCGATTTGAATAATATTCCCATTGTTATTGATTTTTCCCGACGTATTTCCCGAAGAATTTCGCTTACTCCCAAAGCGATATTAAATTTTGTATCGACTTTGAACCCAGTACAAAACTCATTTCTAAAATCTCATATCGAATGGCTCTATTGAACTTCGTGAGTTAAAATTCAACTATAGAATTTGGTACTGAGCCTTTATTTTGTGACTTCCTTTGTGGAATTCACCTGCCGACTCTCTGTAGGGGACGCCATATTCGCATGCGATAGTAAATCGATAGGTGTCATTGTGACGTCTTATCCAAGATTGGGATATGAGTCACAGATTGAGAGCAACCTAAGTCGAGAATCGAAATACGTAGCTTTCTAGGCTTAGTTGGTTATTATCGAGATTCGTTGAAGGATATTCTCGAATCGCTATTCCATTAACGCAATTGACTCGTAGAGATACAAAATTCGAATGGAGCAAGGAATGTGGGAAGAGCCTCAAGAACTCAAGAGAGACTCATTTCAAAGACATATTCTAACCATACCATCTTGGAAAAGCGAACGTGGTAGGCGACGCGTTGAGTAGAAGATCATATGCGAACGAAAAGTGCGATGATGTCAAGTATACGACAGAGCCAACTTTAATAGAAAAGTTAAGGTTGCTTTCGCCACCGAATCTTGAGTTGATGCGTATGAAGAAGAAAGTACAAGTAGGAGCTATTCTAAGCGAGAATTGATGAAGAAGGAATACTTCGAGTCCACTCTAGACTTTGTGTTCCTAACGACTCGATTTGAAGTACAAGATTATGATGGAGGCACACAATACGCCATTTGCAATCCATCCTCGAAGTACTAAAATGTATCGTGATCTTCACATACATTTTGGTGGAACAATATGAAGAGAGAGATTGCAAAGTTTATCTCGATGTGTTTAACTTGCTAACGTGTAAAGGCGGAGCATCTTGTACCTAAGGGTCCGTTGCAACCACTTGAGATTCCTAATGGAAGTGGGAACACATTACTATGAATTTCATTACGGGTCTTCCTGCTGGTTTCTCAAGGCATCAATGCTATTTGGGTTATTTTGATAGATTAACCAAGTCCGCTCATTTCTTACCGATACGAGAGACTTATTCCTTGAACATCTTTCTCGTATGTAACGTAAATGCGATTGTGAGATTGCATGGCATGCCAAGATCCATAGTTTTAGATCGTGACCCAAGATTCACTTCATGATTTTGGGTTAGTTTGTAAAAGCTATGGACACGAATTTCTGATTGGGTTTGGCATACCATCCTCAAACGGATGGGCAATCAGAAAGGACTACTCAAACTCTTGAAGATATATTAAAACTCTGTGTCCTAGATTTCAAAGGAAGTTGGGATAAGCACTTGCCATTGGTGGAATTCTCATACAACAAATAGTTATTAAACAAATATAGGCATGGTTCCATTCAAGCATTATATGGACGAAAATGTCGCTCTCCAATATGTTGGGATGAGGTGGGTGAAGCAACATTGTTGGGACCCGAAGTTAATACGTATGACTCACCGAAAAGATCCAAATGATTCGACAACGATATAAAACGACAAGATCGACAAAAGAGTTATGCGGATCTTCATCGAAAGGACATGGAATTTAATGTAGGGGATCATGTATTGTTGCGAGTTGCTCCATGGAAGGGAGTTACAAGATTTGGGAAGAGAGGAAAGCTGTGAGACCCCAGATTTTATCAATAAAGATTTAAATTTTATCGAAATAATTTTTAATATTATGGTGTGAATTTGAGATAATATTATAGTTGTGGGTAGTATTTATAAATTTTGCAAAGTATGTAAGTGGTTATATTATATTCGATTGGTCGGGAATATTCGGTTTAGCAAGGAATATTCGTATAACTACCAATCATCAGTGGACCCTACAATGTAATTATTGTTTGATTGAGAAAACGACAAAAATATTTTATCAAATAACTACGGAAGTTTTACCGTGGTTACCGTTGAACTACTTGGTAGTAAAAAAGTACAAAGAATACGTGTGGTTGCATAGTAGAAGATTACCAGTATTGATTATCGATGCTTATGTGAGAAGTCACTCGCTTTGATTCCATTATCACGATTAATAATATGAATTATTATAATGATAATGACGCTTTTGTTTTATTCAGATTATTAACGTAATAAAATGTAAACATCTTTTATATAAAATAGAATACTTTATTAAAGTTATTCTATAAATAGAATATATTATATTTTATTACGCATAAAGGTATAAATGTTTGCATGTAGTATTTTGCATAGTGTTTGCATAGTAAAATGTTTTTATATAAATAGAATATATTATATTTTATTTAAAAGATTTTTCTTTAAATATGGACCGTCGATTAAAGTAAATCAATCTGACCGCTCATGGATTAGTTACTATGCATTCCATTTTCCTATAAATAAAGCTCATTCCTTCATTATTTTCTTACTTAATTCATCAAACTCTGTAGAGAGAAATTATGTAGAGAGAAGCTATAGAGAGAAAGTTATAGAAAGAAGAAGAGTATTCTGCTACTTCACTACTTCTATATTCGCTTTTTTACTAGTAAGGGTGTTATTCTTTCTTCTTGAAGAGAACTTCATTATTCCATTCATTATTATTCTCGTTGGAATAACTCGTAAAAGTGGCATACCCTATACATAACCTCAGATACGCCAGATACCCTATACTTGGTGAAATCCTTATGTTATTCCATCGCTTATTATTCATTGAATAACTCAGATACGCTGGTTTACCCTATACTTGGTGACATTCTTCTATTATTCTCGCTGAAACATCCTGTCTGTGTTTTTACACCGACTCAGTTCCGCTTTTTATTATTCTCGTTGGAACATCCTGTCATGTGTTTTACACCGACCGGTTCCGCTTTTTATCATTCTCGTTGGAATATCCTATCTCGTGTGTTTTTTACACCGGATCCGGTTCCATCTTTATTATTCTGCTGAACATCCTCGCTTGGTGTGAATTTCACCCGACCGTTCCGTTATTATTATTCTCGCTGAATAACTCTGTCTATGTGAAGTACCGCATGCACGGTGATTTCTTTTGTTATTCCATTCTTTATTATACCCAAATTGGTTAAAACTTTGACTTCTATACTCCATGAAATTAGTAGAATATCCTTGATATTTGCGTTTCATCCAATATCTTTTCATGGAAATATTCTTCCGATCATTCTTGAATTTTACTCTACTGTAAACAAAGATTATCATGTCGACAATTTGGAAGTTAATAATTCATGGATTAAATAATTCTTGAACTTGTTTTATTGAATTACTATGTCATTGTCATCATCCTCATGTTATATTATGTTATCTTTGGCTTACGTGCATAGATGAACTTAGTATGATTATGATCGTGGATCATTCTAAGATAATCACGACTTGATATAAATGATGTGACAAAAGTCCTCAAAGTGGCTCGTGTAATGCGATGATGGATAGTTTTTGGTATGATTATGACCGTGGGTGATTCTTGGTATAGTCATGACCATTGATAATTTGATGAAAATCCTCGACCGTGGTACAGGATGATTAGATGTGGTGGTTTATTTATTGTTTGAGTCTCAAATGATAAAAATTGATGAAAACCTTTTAAAACCTAAAAGATAGTAGACTTTATTCTCTACTTGACTCTTTTAATGGATTGCTTATTCCACCGCAGCTAAACCGGTTGTCTATTGTATTTTATCGCTTAACATCATTGAAGGCTAATGATAATTTATTCGCATTATCTTAGTCATAATATTTCTTACTAGGCTAGTTGAGCTCACCTTTTTTTTCACCGTTTTCTTCAGAAATGAGAACATAGCCGGGACGAGCTCTGGGAACGTAAGTAATGGTCCAGAGGATAGCATTAGTAGTCCTCACTATTCTATGAAATAGTGTGATAATAGTTGTAATGAGGACTCCTTTTGAGTTTGTATAATATCTAGTAGACAAAATTTGTATTCAAACTCACGCTTTATGTCGATATTGTACACCTACGCTTATATTAGTAAGTTGTATTTGAATTTATGTACCATGTAAGTGGCGACCCAAGATGGGTGACGATACCTAATTTTGGGGGCGCATAACAGGTATCGAGCTTAGGATATGATCCCGGCTAAGATGTGAGATAAGAACTAGGAGGGAGAGACGGAAATTCTTCGCTAGTATGACCTACCTAAGTTTATTTGGTATTTAATTGGCTCACGTAGTATAGGATAGTATTTGATATATTAATTAACCTCGTGTTTGTGGCGGTGTTTGAAATGGCAAATTGAAAATATTCACAATGGAGTGAATGTGACATGTTGTGACACCTTTAATCACTAATCGAGTTAATGCAAAGGTCGGTTTACGAGGAACAAATTAGAGATATCCACGTAGTAAATGAAGAACTAATTGTCGCACCCGAGCTAGTTGCAGAGGTAGCAAAAGTGAAAGTGAGGAAGAAGAGGAAGAAGAGGAACCCGAGGAGAATTGGTTAGAAGAAATTTATGATCAAAACTTAGAATTACAAAATCGTGTTCGTGAGCTAGAAGAACAAAGTTGAAGAACGGCAAACTATCGTGGAACAAAGGGATACAACAATTCAAAATCGGGTTACCCGATATGTGATGCTCGAACAAAATCACGCTTTGGCGGTGTAATATTAAAGTTGGAATCGAGAATTTAAAAATCAAAGATCACCTAAAAGAAGAAACAAATCGAACGAAGGAGAATAGACGATGCATGGGTAAAAGTCGCACAACGCGTTGATAGTGTAGAAAAAGACGTCCATCCAATAAAGCCAAAATAGATGAAATGGACTTTGCTTTTGGACAAGAATTGGGAGAATTCCAACATCGAATTCGAAATTACCTCGCATGCATAGCGGTCAACCCGAATTCGATATGGATCGGAGAATAATGATTCAAATCATGGATCGAGAATGTGAAGAAGCACTTAAGGGTGGAAATGTACCCTATAGTAAAGTCAAACTTCGGTAATTTAAGCGAGAGCGCGTTTAGTCGAGAAACCGAACGGGTTATTACGGTAAATTAATTATTTATTAAGTCTATACTTTATTCAATACAAGTTCTACCCACTCTTTTATTCTACCTAGTTGCGTTCAACGCTTAAATTTGACTCAAGAAATTAGACTTTGATTTATCTATTGAAACTTCGTTGGGAGAAACCTTCGTTACTCTCCACTCGCTTATTAATCTTGTTGTTTCAAATAAACACTTTCACGATCTTATATCTTTAAAAATTCTTGCCTTTGAGGTAATTTTTTGAAAACGATTGATTAACTACTTATTATTCTTTTGTAAGGTTGTTAGCTTTCATATTCCTAACCAACCTCATTATACTGAATTCAAAGTAACCAAACCCTAAAGTTAATCATCATTATATCAAGCCATAAGTAAAGAGCCCCGATCCTTTCGTTGTTGACTTCCTTGTGTGGAATGCACCGGCCGGACTTTCAGAGGCGACATCGTGAATGAAGATGATGGCAAGTTTATAGGTATCATTGTGAGGGCTATCTAGGTTAAGGGATAGAAGTCACAGCTGGTATCAATGTAACGTACTATCCAAGTCTTGGATAAGAGTAGCGACTTTGAATGATATTTCTATCATTAATAAATTTCTTGACGATTCTTGAAGATTTCCTAGCCTACCCTAGAGCGTGAAATCGAATTTTGTATCGACCCCAAAGACAAAAACCCATTTCTTAAACCCTCAAATATTTCTTCAACTAAAATGAATAGCTTTACGTGGTTTATGATGAAAGTCATAATAAAAGCATTGGAATAATGAAAATCATGGGTATTCGTGGTATTAGTAAGTTTTATGATGAGTTATGTTGGTTAGTATGTAAAAACATGAAAGTTTCTTAGAAATCACAAAGAGTTGAAAATCGATTTTGGTGAAAAACGTAATATGAAATTCAATTGACCATATCTCTTATTATATTTTGAATTTTTGAATGTGGTCAAGTCCTAGAGTTAGATCTATGAGTTACCTAACTAATCCAAGTGGAATTACTGGAAAAGGTGTTGTAGATTTTGTGTGGACTGATTTTAGCAAAGGAGGCCAAAGCTGTAAATTTCAAAAATGCTACTGCCCAGAAACTTTAAGGGGGCTGTTTTGGCCACTTAAATTATGAGAAAAATTCTGGCCTTTTGGGACATGAAGGTATATGGTATAAAGTATCTCCTGTCCAAAAATGAGCTCATTCTCGACTTAAAATGAGCAAGTTATGACTATTTCAATATTTAGGTTTTTCCGATTTAAAAACGCTATAACCGAGTTCTATAACTCCGATGACCATGAAATTTAAACTGAAGCTCACGTTAACATGTGTAAGGTCCTGCCAAGATTTGGGAATTTTTGGAGTTAAACTTGAGGTAGCTAATTTCTTAAGGAATTAAGGAAATTGATTTTTAAAAAATAGTAAATGAATTTTAAAAATCTCGAGAAAAATATATTTTCATTATGGGACTATATTATGCTAAATCCCTAAAAGAAATATTTTTGGGGCTGATTTGGTATTTTCATGAAAATAGTTTAGTTACTTAACATATGAGTTAAATATATTATGTGAAGTAACAAAGTTGAAAATAGAATTTTATGGCTAGAGAATCCTATATAGAGTATATGCATATTTTTGATGAGGGATTTGATAATTGGTGATGATATTTTATGAGTATGACATTTCTGAATGATTAAATGCATTATATGGTAAAGCGTAAACAATTAAGATAAATTGTTTATAAATTTAAGAAGTGATTAAAATATTGTTATAATATTAATGATATTAGATTATAAGATTATTAAGTGATTGATAACATGGGGATATTCTTGAATCTCGGATAAATTATATTATAAATGTTTAATATTTATCCTTTATCTTATTTGATTGATTCTTTATATCATTATCCTCATGTTTATATTATGTTGAAAGTCATCTCGTGGCTTACGTTGCATAGATGGACTTGGTATGATTATGACTGTGATTTTTCTTGCATAATAATCATAATCAGTAATTGAAAACACAATTATCTTTGGTCAGTAGTGCATGGATAATTTGTGGTTGTGATACTAATGAATATCCTTAGCACAGTATGCGGGGATGATTCGACGATGTGGATTAATTATTGAAATAGTCTCAACAATGAAATATTAATTCATGGATGTGTTCAAAGTCATCCGTGGCTTTACGTGCATAGATGGACTTGGTATGATTATGACCAGGATTTTTCGGTATAATCATAATCAGAATTGAAAACACAATTATCTTTGGTCAGTAGTGCATGGATAATTTGTGGTCGTGATACTAATGAATATCCTTAGCACAGTAGAAGCGTGGATGATTCGACGATGTGGATTAATTATCGAAATGAGTCTCAAAAGAATGAAATATTAATTCATGGATGTGTTCAAAGTCATCTCATGGCTTACGTGCATATAGATGGACTTGGTATGATTATGACCGTGAATTTTTCTGTATAATCATAACCAGAATTGAAAACACAATTATCTTTGGCAGAGTAGTATGGATAATTTGTGGTTGTGATACTAATGAATATCCTTAACTTTTGAAAATTTGTGCGTGGATGATTCGACGAGGTGGATTAATTATCGAAATGAGTCTCAAAGAATGAAATATTAATTCATGGATGTGTTCAAAGTCATCTCGTGGCTTACGTGCATAGATGGACTTGGTATGATTATGACCGTGGATTTTTGGTAAAATCATAACCAGAATTGAAAACACAATTATCTTTGTCAGTAGTGCATGGATAATTTGTGGTCGTGATACTAATGAATACACGATTATCTTTGGTCAGTAGTGTATGGATAATTCGTGGTCGTGATACTAATGAATATCCTCGGCCCGTAGTGTGCGGGGATGATTCGATGATATGGATTAATTATTGAGTGAGTCTCAAAGAATGAAATATTAATTCATTGATGTGGTAAAAGTCATCTTCGGGTCAGTAGTGCATCGATAGACTTGGTATGATTATGACCACGGATTATTCGGTATAATCATGACCGTAATTGAAAACACGAAGTATCCTTAGCCAAAGAAGTGCATGAATAATTCATGGTTGTGATACTATTTCGTCGAGTCTCAAAGATTATTGGTTTTACAACAGTATATCTTGGCCCGAAGTGCAAAGATAAATTGTTAATGAATATCTTTGGCTGGATTGCAAAAATGAATTTAATGTTTTCGAACGATAAAGGTATTCAAGGTATCCTCACCTCTTTATCATATCAGTATCGCACTTCTAATTTCGAGGGCTAAATTCCATAAGGAGAGGAGATTGTGAGACCCTGATTTTATCAATAAAGATTTAAATTTTATCGAAATAATTTTTAATATTATGGTGTGAATTTGAGATAATATTATAGTTGTGGGTAGTATTTATAAATTTTGCAAAGTATGCAAGTGGTTATATTATATTCGATTGGTCGGGAATATTCTTGGCTTAGCAGGAATATTCGCATAACTACCAATCATTGGTGGACCTCATAAATGTAATTATTGTTTGATCGAGAAAACGACAAAAATATTTTATTAAAATAACTATGGAAGTTTTACCGTGGTTACCGTTGAACTACTTGGTAGTAAAAATACAATGAATACGTGTGGTTGCATAAGAAAGACACCTGTATTGATTATCGATGCTTATGTGAGAAGTCACTCACTTTGATTCCATTATCATTTATTAATAATATGAATTATTATAATGATAATGACGCTTTTGTTTTATTCAGATTATTAACGTAATAAAATGTAAATATCTTTTATATAAAATAGAATACTTTATTAAAGTTATTCTATAAATAGAATATATTATATTTTATTATGCATAGTGTTGCATAGTGTTTTATAAATATAGTATTGCATAGTGTTTGCATAGTAAAATGTTTTTATATAAATAGAATATATTATATTTTATTTAAAAGATTTTTCTTTAAATATGGACCGCGATTAAAGTAAATCAATCTGGACCGCTCATGGATTAGTTACTATGCATTCCATTTTCCTATAAATAAAGCTCATTCCTTCATTATTTTCTTACGAATTCATTGAAACTCTGTAGAGAGAGAAATTATAGAGAGAAGTTTATAGAGAGAAAGTTATAGAAAGAAGAAGAGTATTCTCGCTACTTCACTACTTCTATATTCAGTTCTTTTACTAGAGGGTGTTATTCTTTCTTCTTGAAGAGAACTTCATTATTCCATTCATTATTATTCTGTTGGAATAACTCTTGTAAAAGTGGCATACCCTATACATAACCTCAGATACGCCAGATATACCCTATACTTGGTGAAATCCTTATGTTATTCCATTGCTTATTATTCTGCTGAATAACTCAGATATATCTGGTTTACCCTATACTTGGTGACATTCTTCTATTATTCTGCATTGAACATCCTGTCTCACAGGTGTTTTTACACCTGACCGGTTCCGCTTTTTATTATTCTATTGAACATCCTCGTCACATGTGTTTTACACCTCGACCGGTTCCGCTTCTTTATCATTCTCGTTGAATATCCTATCTCGTGTGTTTTACACCGGATCCGGTTCCATCTTTATTATTCTGTTGAACATCCTCGCTTGCAGGTGAATTTCACCCGACCGTTCCGTTATTATTATTCTGTTGAATAACTCGCCTATGCTAAGTACCGCATGCACGGTGATTTCTTTGTTATTCCATTCTTTATTATACCTAGTTGGTTAAAACTTTGACTTCTATACTCCATGAAATTAGTAGAATATCCTCGATATTTGCGTTTCATCCAATATCTTTTCATGGAAATATTCTTCCGATCATTCTTGAATTTTACTCTCACGTAAACAAAGATCATGTCGACAATTTGACGTTAATAATTCATGGATTAAATAATTCTTGAACTTGTTTTATTGAATTACTATGTCATTGTCATCATCCTCATGTTATATTATGTTATCTTCGGCTTACGTGCATAGATGAACTTAGTATGATTATGATCGTGGATCATTCGGTATAATCACGACTTGATATAAATGATGTGACAAAAGTCCTCGAAGGGGCTTTCGTAATGCAGTTGATGGATAGTTTTTGGTATGATTATGACCGTGGGTGATTCTTTATAGTAGTCATGACCATTGATAATTTGATGAAAATCCTCGACCGTAGTACGTGGATGATTAGATGTAGTGGTTTATTTATTGTCGAGTCTCAAATGATAAAAAATTGATGAAAACCTTTTAAAACCTAAAAGATAGTAGACTTTTTCTCTCTTCACTCTTTTAATGGATTGCTTATTCCGCCGCAGCTTAAACCGGTTGTCTATTGTATTTTATCGCTTTAACACTTGTTGAAGGCTAATGATAATTTATTCGCATTATCTTAGTCATAATATTTCTTCTCGGGCTAGTTGAGCTCACCTTTTCTTTTCACACCGCTTCTCTTCAGAAATGAGAACATAGCCGGGACGAGTCCTGGGAACGTAAGTAATGGTCCGAGAGGATAGCATTAGTAGTCCTCACTATTCTGTGAAATAGTGTGATAATAGTCGTAATGAGGACTCCTTTTGAGTTTGTATAATATCTAGTAGACAAAATTTGTATTCAAACTCACGCTTTATGTCGATTGCACAACAAATTATATTAGTAAGTTGTATTTGAATTTATGTACCATGTAAGTGGCGACCCAAGATGGGTGACGTATACCTAATTTTGGGGGCGTCACAAAAGCTCAATCCACGATTTATCGGTCCATTTCAAATTCTTGACCGAGTAGGAAATGTAGCCTATAGACTTGCGTTACCTCCGAGTATGTCTCGTGTTCATAATGTGTTTCACATATCTGTACTTCATAAATATGTGAAAGACCTGAACCACGTTATAGAGTTAGAACCGGACGAGATAGCAGAAGACTTAACGTATGAGGAGGTACCTGTCAAGATTTTGGATAGGAAGGAGCATGTCCTACGCGCAAAGGTTATACCACAAGTTAAAGTTTTGTGGAGGAATCATGCTATAGAGGAAATGACCTGGGAGTTGGAAACGGAAATGAAAGCGAGGTATCCTCACCTTTTCAAAACACCAGTATCGTCGTCAATTTCGAGGACGAAATTTCATAAGGAGGGTGGTTGTAAGACCCCGAAATTTTTAAATAAAAAGGAATTTCCTTTATTTATTATTTTGAAATTGAAAGGGTTGATTTGATTAATGTGGATAGTTATGGGTAAAATACGCAAATATTTCGAATAAGCAAGTGGTTATAAAATATTCATTATCGTCGGGGAATATTCGTTTGGTCGTGGAATATTCATATGCGTCGAGGAATATTCGTATAACGGTAGCGAATGCATGTGTGGGCCCCATAACGGAAAGTGATTGGATGAAGAAAACGACAAATATAAGTTGTTTTTAAATAACTTGGCGTAGTTATTACCAATTATCTTGTTGGAATACCGGTGGTTAAAATACACTAATACGCGTTGTTGAAAAGAGAGCATTGCCAGATTGCACCAATTATTGATTCTTACGTAAAGAAGGCACTACTCAATAATGGTTACGATAATTACCGTTCAAGATTTTATCGAAGTTAATAATTGTTGCGTTGATATTTTATATTGTTTGTTGTTTCAATAATTGTCATTACACGATATTTTTATTATCGAAGCAATAATTCATATTATCCTGAATAATATTATTAGATAACATTATTGGAAATGTCTAGAAAGTTACATTTCAGGAGAGGTTTGGTCACCTAATTGCGGCGCCAAGAAGAAGAAATTCTTATTGAAAGCCCCTCTTCCTCAGGAACTGCCTGTTGTCAATATTGTGATTCTCAGTAATATTATTTGTGAATAATTAATTATTGATTCATATGATGAGGAAAATATTGATTTTATGTGGATATAGATGGAGAAAATTTTAAAATGACAATTGTTGAAAATTAATATTTTATCTTTTTCGATAAAATAATTCATTTAAATATATTATTTTAATAATATATTAACTGGTGATAGTTTACAAAAGAAATGTGGGATATATGAGTATACGAGGAGGAAGAGTATTTTTGTTGCAATAAATGATTAACACATGTTTTGTGTGTCGGTGGACCCCATTTCTTGACTGAAATTTGATTATAGCTTGTAAAATCGCCCGATTGAGGATTTCGGTCGATTTCTGTTTGGAATTTGGAAAAACTTTTTTCTGCAAAGTTGTAGAGAATTGAATTTCCTATAAAAACTCGCGAGATTCGAATTTTCTGATGAAAGGGCTATTTATTATGAATTATTGAAGTTTCAGAGTTCCAAAATAATTGATTTTTGAAAGTTTTAAATATTTATATTAACAAAAACGTTTTTTATATGTTGAGGGCATATTTAACATGTGTTAGGATGGCTGAGTTCAGATTCATGGATGCGTAGGAAGATGTGGAAAATAAATAATATTAATATATTAAATTTTCTGCTTTGGTGTTCTAAGCAATTTCCTATAAATAGGGTGCTTAGGTTAGAATTGAAAATCACACCAGAAACTGAAGTTTTCTCTCTCTATATTATCGAAATGTATTCTTGTGAGTATTTTGAGTATACTTTGAGTATTGTTATACTGTGCAAGTTCAAGTCATAGCTTTATATCCTGTTTCAACTAAGTATCTTGTCTTTTCGAGGTAAGGGATATTATTTTTTTGTAATGATATTATTTCTTCAATATCATTATCTTTGAAATGTTGATCTGAAGTTTTATCAAATTTGGAACTTTTTCATGTCGGGTTACTATTCATGAGTTACTATTCACGAGTTACTATTCATGAGTTACTATTCACGAGTTCTTATTTCACGAGTACTATTCATTTAGCGTGAAGATGTTTTTGTGGAATTTCTATCTTTTGGTGTCTGAGTTACTATTCACGATATCGGCACTATTCACGATATCTGACACTATTCACGATATACGGTACTATTCAATAGAAAAATAAAATTTCTTCTTTTTGTCCAAAATATCTATTCGGATACTAACTCGATTGTATCCATGTTTTGATCATTCTTGAATTTTACACCACTATGATTATTTTTGAGGTATTTTTGGGCGTGGATAAAACCAAGTACGAATCCTTAATCCTTAATCCTTGTCATTTTGTTTCACTTTGGATTCGTTTCTTTAAAAGTATTTTTCATCGTCCTCGGTCTTAAATGATGATATTATTGAATATCTTTGGCACAGTAGTCAAAGATGAATGATTTCGAAGAATATCTTTGGCTGTAGTGCAAAGATGAACAGTGTTGAGATGAACATGATCGATTGATTAATATCTTTGGCTCATAGTGCAAAGATGAACAGTGTTTAAATGAACATGACCAATCGATGAATATCTTTGGCTCAGAGTGCAAAGATGAATATTTGATTCGGATGTATATTGATTGATGTTACGGGATAAAATATTGATGATGGACTGTTAAATTCATAGATTATAGTAGATTTCATTCTCTACGTAACTCTTCTATGAATTATTATTTCATTGCGAATATTGATCCGAAACTTGTTGTCTATTGTATTCTATCGATTTTTCCTCTGTTGAAGACTAACGATAATTTGTTGTATATTATCTTAAGTCATAATATTCTTTCTTTGGGCTAGTTGAGCTCACCCTTTTCCTTGTTGTTCCATTTTTCTTCTCGGGAGGCAAGAATGTAGCGAGTACTAGTCGGGGTATGGAATGAAGGTTCTAGAGAGAGTTGTTTAGTAGTCCTCACCATTTTGTAAAATAATGAATCAATAATTATGATGGGGATTTATTTGCATGTGGATATTGTCTAGAAGACAATATTATATTTAAACTCATTAAGATATATTGTCGTATTTCACACGACATTTGTATTATTGAAGTTGTAGTTTGCTTTTTTGTACCATGTATTTGGCACTCGGAATGGGTGTTGTGTATACCTATTTTGGGGGCGCCACGATGAGGGATTCTGAAATCAATGATCCGCTCGAGAGATCTTGCGACGTCTCAATGTCCATCTATCAAGGATAAGTTCAGAATGCATCAAGATCACAAGGCCCTGAAGAAACAGGCAAATATCAAGCAAGTATCAAGACATAACTAAAAAGGAAGTGAATCAAAATATATTACCCTGCCATACATAATACTGTTTGATATATACATCTGTATTGTACATGAAAAAATGGCTAAGCTAGTCTGTGCAGGAAAATACAAAGCTATCTACAGATCTGTGTGTATGCGGACTATCAGATCTAGCATAGCATCCCTCTCTGACGACGGAGGTAGCATTGCAAGCTTCTGCCCAAGGGTATCTACACGAGCTAGCAGATCAGAGGCTAACTGCATGGTGGCATAGTGCTCATCAATGTAAGCACTCATGTCGATAAGACTGACAGTCATCTGGGATCTAACTGAAGTGCTATCTGAAATGGCCACTTCCCTAGCAGATAAGGCGGCATCCCGCTCCGCAATCAATGCATCCCTGGCTGATCTAGCCTCATCCCTCTCTAACAGAGAGGTATCTCTCTCATCAAGAGCTGTCAACATCGCTGTCCTAGCCTGATCTCTATCATAGGTCATCAGATGTAAGCTCTGCTCTAGATGTTGTACCGAATACTGAGTAACAGTGGCACTCGGGGTGGGAGAATCCATCACAAATGCTGGCAGCCTAGCAGTCAAATCATCGATGGGAATAACAACCTCCTCTATAGGCTCCTCATCGTCAGAATCAATCCCCTGCACTGTGGATACTGCCGCAGTCGATGCAGTCTCTGTCTCCATCCATGCGGAATACTCTGCAAAACAACCTGGATGACTGACAGAAAACTCAGCCAACTCTCGCTGATCCCAACAGGCATACAAACTGGATCTGTCCTCCACTGATAAACGGTGTGACGCGAAGCGCTGACTCACTGCCCCCTCATAAGGATAAAAATCCTGAAACTGGTGAAACTGACACATCACGGCCAGTGGGTGGTAAGTGATCATGCCCCTCAATCCAGCCAGAGGGAGATAATCCATGCCCGAAGCATGAGTAATGAAGCTGTAGGGTGAGCTAAGCCCTGAACACGACAATATGGCAAATGAATCCCTAATCCCTACCAGAAAAACTAACCACGATGCAGCATCTGTGCACTCTGCAGGCTGAAAGGAGTATGACATGGCTATCTCCTGGGTGAAACAAAACCCCTGCCGTCTAAATGTGCCAATCGGTCTCAGGTGTGATATAAACCACACATACAGCATGACCAAGCTACCTGTAAACACTCTTGCCAAATAAGTGCAGCAGTATGTAGCTGACCTCAGAGTCTCTGCGATGATCATCGGTATAATGGTACGACCCTCCCTGAGAGCTCTCACTGCCATAATGATGTCGATATCTAGCTCATCCATGAACCGCGACATGAAGACGTATGACAATATGCATAGAAGTAGTACATCCACTCTGGCTGAGCGCCAATGGTCCTCCAGTGTGGTGAAATCCCAGGAATGCCGTGCATAGCTATCCTCAGAGCCAAACCTATCAAACAGGAAACGCTGGGATATCACGTGGCCGGATGTAATCTCATCCTGGACCACTCTACGTCTCAATCCGGTGAGGATCATGAATTATCTGCTCATGTCTCTAATAGCCATATACACGCAAGATCTGTTCAGTGGCAACATTGTCAACTGTGAATACTCCTCCAAAGTAGGAGTCAACTCCTGGGTCCCAAATCGAAAAACCTGCATCTCCGATACCCAGTGCACTAGCATGCCTTCTACAAATCCTGTAGGAACCTGAAACATCAATAGGGTCATAGTATGCTGCAGCAAATCATCTACGATCACCATGTCTGATGGTGATATACTATTATACCATAAGCGCATACCAGCTACCACCACAAATGGTGGGGTATGATCAATACGGCTAATTGTCGAAGAAGACATCTGTGTGGGCCGTGTCATAAGACCATCCAGGGGTCAATGCTGAATATCTCTGGACATTAATACATATGCATAACATAATAATATTCATGATAGAATAGATGGCAATATGATATAGGGAATGAAAAACTGTACATACATTCCTAAGTATATCATCATCTAATACATCTCTATACAGCTCAAATACAGGGAAATGGGGCGAAGCTACCCAACATACAATAGAGGCTTGTCAAAAGATATAGCGAGAATGGGGCAAAGCTACCCAGATGTTAATAGAGGCCTATCAAAAGAAATAGCGAAAAATACATCAGAAAAAGTCAAGAGTGTCGATGTCTACATCATCGATCCTGTCCACCTGATGTAACTCCTCCTGAATCACTGGATCTCTATCTACAGGGATGTCAGGCCTATACAAGGGAGGATCTGCGCCGACAAAATCATATGGGTCACCTGAGGGACCAGCGCCAGAGCTGGAAGGATCAAAAGTATCTACCTCTACAGGATCTCTGCCCAAATGCCGAATGAAAAGAAGTGACCGGTCTAGCTGCCGAGTCAATCTGTCAATCTGTGTCACATGAGTCGGATCTCTACCAATCCATCATCATCACAGATCCTGGAACCCTATCCCCCATAAACTATGTGGCGTGGGTCTGAGCTCCAATGGTACGAGGGATCAACCAATGCTGGAACATCTCCTGAGAACAGGGGCCCTCTGATAATGTAAAACCGTCAATTCCCATCAATGGAATGTCAATAACGGGTGACTGCGAAACAGGCCAATAACGCCTGGCAGGAGGCAAGATCGGAATACGGATCTCTCCTGTAGTGCTCCTAATAGCACGCTCTCCTAAATAGAGCTCCCATCCTCCATCTGTAAAGAGAGGAATCCTGCGGGTGGAAATGACGTACTCTACTCCAGTCGGGTACCCATCCTCAAAACCAACTCCCAAATGCTCTCCGGAGTAGGGAATCCATGTGATGAGATCGGCTGTCAATAGCTCCAGCCGTAGGCGACAATGAGTGAAACCCTCAGCAACAGGGACCTCCACCAGTATGGAATGATGCCATCTCCGTCCTCGTGGATAGGTGTCTAAACCTAACACACTCATAGGACGCAAACAAGGAAGCCTATACATGGGAAAACTGCATAGGCCCAAAACTGCCAACACAAAGGCAAACATCTGCTGTCAGTCAACACTCTTAACCTATACATGGGAAAAGACAAGAGAAATACTCACCAGTAGAAATGGGTAGAATCCTAACCATGCCTCGGTCAAGCCCTGCGATCGCATGCGCATTACCCTGAGGAAGTAGGCAAAGGTGTAGGAACCCCAATCATACTTTCCTATACGGTCCACGTGTCGAGTGGCGCTGATCAAAGTGAAGGACACCGTAGAGGACTTATCTGCTATGAAGCAGCCCATAATGATCATCAGGAACAATCGCCGGAGAATGCGATTCCTGACTCTCACATCATCCGGTATGGGCTCACTCAATGCCATTTCATAGCATCTACGCTCAAAGGACTGTACAAATAGTCACGCCGCCTTGAGCGCCTCATGGGAACTCCCAACAAGGATCTGACGGCAGTAGGGTGATATCTGCCATGCAAGGCACCAGCTCCCCTCCAAACTCCATACCTGTGATAAACTGCCAATCCATCGGCGTCATCATCACCTCACTGTCCAGCAAATGGAGTGACTAAGTCTGGTGAAACCACCGCTCAGACAATTCCCTGAGGTAACCCCAGGGACAGCGACGGGGTAGAATGGAGAAGAAACTCCTGAATCCCCAGCCATGGATGATCGCTCTATAGTCATCATGCAAGGCCTGATACATAGAGTGGATGCTAAACCAGTTCCCTCGAGACTGTGTGAAGCCGGGAACCTACATCAAATGCAGATCAACATCAGACTCCTTGACTCCTCATCAATAGGAAATAAGGAAGATTAAAGATCTAACTTCATACCTCGTTTGCGTGCAGGTATACTGAAGGATGCCTACTCAAGTAACCCAGAAGATCTGGGTTCGCCACTTGAATACCTAACAATTCCCTACGGGGAACACGTACAGCAGGAGCAGGAACCTCGATCGGTGCATCCTCCTCCTCGTCCTCAACATTTGGCACTTCAACCTGAATAGGACGTATCACCGCCTCCACTAAACGATGAGGCTGTCTAACAAAAAAGCACTGCGAGGCTCTTCAAAGCCTCTCCTCCGCACACACGAAGTGGTCCTGCATGAAACTACTCACCGATCTAGATCCATGATATAGAGACAACAAGTCTCCAAATCACCTCAGAAAGGGTGTGGTAATTTCTTACCTGGAGTCTTTTCAAAATACATTCTATATTGACATGCATGCATGCATTGTTTTAACATACATCTACAGTAGAGTTAAAAATGCATGACTACCCAATACCTACATTTTGGGAAAATTTTACCATAGCCCCCTTTGTAAATGGTACTATCCACATGCACATAGGCATGACTAGGTGGCCATTCAGTAGCACACATATACACAGTCATATACATAATATATGCATTAATACATTGTAGTAAAAAATCCGTAAGTGTAGTCTAATTACTAGGATTATTTTGGTTGTCTACCTTTACTCATTTGTCCTCAGATAGGATAAGAAATGACAGTAAAAGGTGCCAATTTGACTGTTTCAAAAGTCAAATTTTTTCACATCAATATGTTCAGCATGGTTTAATATTAACATTTACTATGTTGAATATTTTTTATCAAGTCATATCAGCATGCATATTCACTACTATGTGTCTAAATGCATTTCATGCGATAAGTCATTTTCCAACGGACTGAAATTGGAAAAAAATACATGCATGTGTTACCAGGACAGTGAAGAACGCTTTTACGGTGGCAGAATATGCAGAAAGTTGCCCGAACTCAGCAGATCTGAAGAAGAGCTCTCGAATTTCCTTCGCTGCGCAACTTGAAAATGACTTATGAAAGCAACCAGCCACCTATACATAGGCACGGTAAGCTGCAGGCTAACCTGCGGCTCCTGCAGTACACCTACGGCACTTTTACATGGGTTCCACACCTCCGGCTCGCTCCAGCTAGAGTTGCAAAGGAGGTCTCATAAGCTAAAAAGGCCAGATCAGGAATAAAAGTGCTACGCGATTGAGCGGAATAGGTTGAAATCCTGGTTTCTCGTCGATCAGAGTTAAACTCCCGTCCTCTTAATGGTATTCGCTGAATGCAGGGTATACTATACCAATGAGCTCAACTTTCACAGATCATGCTCGGTAATACCCCACAAAGGTCTGATGCCGTCATTGCAGGGTCACAACCCTAAATCTCCCCATCGGGGGTTACAACGCAAAATCACGAAATACTAAACCTCCCCGCCGGGGGTTACAACGCCGAAGTTATCAAACATCTACGTATCCCCGACGGGGGTCACAACGCACATCTTTCAAACATCTACGTATCCCAGGCGGGGGTTACAACACAATACAACCATTAATACACACATCAATGAAGGTCAAGCAGCCTTGACGTCATGTCAGCCGATGGCAAGTAAACCCATCGAAGCAACCTTCCCCAGCAAGGGTTACAACGTAGTGCTAACATTGACACATACATCAATGAAGGTCAAGCAGCCTTGACAATACACCCAGCAGGGATTTATCCGGTGATACACATATTAGCGAAGATCAGGCAATCCTGATAATAACAAACTGTTGGCAGTAACTCCGACAGAATGAGGGAATATGTTATACACATCCTCAAATAGACAAAGTTTAATCCCCACAGATCTCTTACACACAAGAGGTACCTCTATGGAATATAAGTCAGTGTCTAGGATTCAAGACTTTGGTGATAGCCCCAACGTCAACATCCTTGGAGATTTGGATCGCATGTCCAAGCCATCACTGATTGTCATCCCAACAGGATTACCTGACAATCATTCATGTATTCTACATATATTTGCATCATGCTTGCAATTCAAGTGTCTAGTATTCTTTATCCTATCCATGCCTTGCATTGTATGAATATGATAAAGAGGGGCATCTGTAGACACTCGAAATTTTCTGCGCTCCTATTACTAACATTAGAGGAGGGTAAATTCATCTTTTGGAGATAACCCTGGAAGACAACTTACATCCATTTTGGATACTACCAGAAGTTCAGATCCATTCCGGATACTACCGGAAGTTCAGTTCCAACCCAGAACACAAACTGGGAACTTCATCTCAAACCCGGAACACACACCAGAAATGTCATTTCCAATCTCAGAGATAACCCCGAGATATGCAGATCAAAAGACCGGCAACAACACCGGAGTGGATAGTTCTGTCTCGGCAATAACACCGCGACGCTCAGAAACAGTCCCAGAGACAACACTGGGAGTAGCAACCCCATCCTTGGTGATAACCCCAAGAGATGTCATTGCAGTTCTGGCGATAACCCCGGAAATGCTTGTTTCAAACATATGCAATCAGCTTCAACCACAGACATCTTGTCGAGGCACACACACCTCAGACCCGGAGATAACAATGGGTAGACAGGAACATCCACAGATGACAGTGAGACATACAAACAAGCAGCAGTCCAATCTCAGATGTAACCCTTAGCAATGTCTGCTTTCCGCTTAAACCGGCGATAACCCCAGTGAGGACTCACAACGTCCTCTTACCATCTCAACAAGATGATATCGCGGCATACCAACAAGTAGTCCAATCTCAGCTGTAACCCTGAGCAACGTCTACTTTCAACTCAAATCGGCGATAACCCCGGTGAGGAATCAAACGTTATCTTGTTCCTTCGACAATGGCACAGCGTCTCAACACTTCATACATACATACATCCAATAATGTCCCACAAGAACTGAGGATTGACAATCCTGAGTGACTATTACGTGTGACAGTACTTTGGATAGAATTTGAAGCTTGAAGACCATGGGCATAGACCCCTCTTCCTGACTTCGTACAACCTCTAATCCATGTCATTTCACAGAACTCTCGACACAAAGCGGTCCAAAGAAGGTCGATATATACCTCGTTCGAATGCTCGAATTGAAGTTCTACAAGTTCGAACGGACATTACAGTGCACGAGTGCACGAACTACGAGTCGACAGGACCCGCGAGGCTCGGATGCATCACGACCAAATTGCAGTACAATTATGGTACGCCAGTGGTGTACCTACTGACCATCCGCCTCATATATATACAAGCCTTGGGGTCACCATTTTAAGAAGAAGAGAGAGGAAAAAGGAGAGGAAGCCACATCCCATTTTACTGCGCACACATCTTTTTGAGTGTTTTCCTCATTTCTAAACACTAGTTAGCTCACATATAGCTATCTTTTATCCCAAGAAGGAGCCGAGTGTTTATCCATTTAAAGTCATAGAAGTCTACTTTGGCGCATTTCAACTGTAAGCCTTCTTATATTCTATAAAGCCTTCTTCTCATATTAGCACACACATTGTTGTACACGTTGAGAGTCATGTGAGTGTGTTTGCCCGACTTTCGATCCGTGGTTTTCATTACATCTGTATATATATACTTATATATGTATATATTTCATATATGGACTAACATTATCGAGTTATGCCTCGATTGAGCCTGAACTTGATGCAGGAGCGTTTAATTGCTTATATATATATATATATATATATATATATATATATATATATATATATATTGTCGGATTATATCGATGAGCCCGGATTTACATCCAATCGTTTAATCGCTTATATATATATATATATATTGTTGTTTATATACATATCAGGTGAGCACAGATTCACATCCGGTCGTTTACTTCTTTATATATATATATCTACATATATATATATATATATTTATATATTTTTTCGGGGCACTGAGTTCACTTCGTGGCCTTTTACAACTTTTTATTTACATTCCATCCTACCGGAGTTTACTTTTTGGCGATTGATCGCTTTTACGACTTTATTTACATTTTGTCCCTTTGGAGTTTACTTCGTGGCGGTTGATCATCATTTATATATATATATATATATATATATATATATATATAATCGCCATTGCTTTCCATACAAATTGCGATATCATGTGAGCCAAGGAATCATGTGATCACGAGTTCGATCTCATCAATCTAGATTCGGTTCCCATGATGGACATTTTTAGTATAAAGTACTGTACATTATTTTACGATGTCTCAATTTCCTTGGATGGTCATCATGCCCATGAGGAGTTCTAAGATCTTCAGATATTATTTTCTAGAATGCTTCGCATCTCGAAAAAAAAAAAAAAACAAATGTAGAACATTTAATAATAAAATGGAAGTATGAAAAGGTCTCAATTCTTATTGAGCATATGGGGTTTGAAAAACCTCTTTTATAAAACGTCATTGCTATATCTTGGTTAAAACTGAATTTTTCTATAAAATTCAAACCTTGTGTATATAGGTGAGAACGAGGCCTCGCACTACTTTCAAATAATTGCACATTGATCCACACACATTCATATAACAATTTCTTTTAAGAGTGGCGGTCACCGTGGTAACACGGATGTCGGGGGGTGCCTAATACCTTCCCTCTGCATAATCAAGCCCCCGGACCCAAAATGAATCTCGGTTTCACAGACCCATCTAGCAGTGTCAAATCACTGGGTCAATGTGCAAACCTTTTTCGGTTGCGTTGGTGCAACCAGTTAAATACACCAACTGGCGACTCTTAAAGTCAAATCGTCGGCATTATACATGTCGGACCTTTTTCACTTGTTTTTTCAAACAAATCTCACATTAACATGAGAACACCAAAGAACAAGTAACGAAATGGGATACTCAAAAATCCCGAAGTCAACAATCTTTGCACACAATATTCTTCACATTGAGAGTCGTGTTGTGTGTGTATACCCAGACTACGGTCCGTGATTTTCATTTTTGTCTTTATATATACACTTATATATTATATATTTTTATATATGGACTAACATTACCGAGTTATGCCTTGATTGAGCCTAAACTTATGTCTTGGAGCGTTTATTTGCTTTTATATATATATATATATATATATATATATATATGTGTGTGTGTGTGTGTGTATATATATATACACACACTTATATATATGAACTTTGTCGGATTATATTTGGAGTGTTTACTGCTTTTATATATATATATATATATATATATATATATATATATATATATATATATATAAGTGTGTGTGTGTGTATATATATATATATATATATATATATATATATATACCGCTTTTATATATTTACATTTTCGATCCCCCATGGAGGTGCTTCGTGGTGGTTGATCATGTCTGTATATATATATTTATAGCTTTTATATATAACTGATTACTGCTTTTCATATAAACTGCGACATCATATGAGCCTAGGAATCATGTGATCACATATTCAGTCCACTGAATCTAGATTCGGCTCCCGTGATGGACTTTTTCAGCTGTAAGCAGCTTGTAAACTATTCACGGTATTTTAATTTCCTTAGATGACTGTCATGCCCATGAGGAGTTTGGCACTGCTATATATTATTTTCTCGAAGATGCTTCGCATCCCGAAAGTAAAAGTAAACAAGCTGAACATTTAATAATAAAAATGGAAGTATCAAAGGCCTGAATTACTATTGAGCACAAGGTTTGAAAAAACCTCTTTTACAAAACCTCACTGTTATATCTTGTTTAAAATTGAATTTTTATATAAATTCAAACCCTTTGTATATAGGTGTGAATGAGGCCTCACACTACTTCCAAATAAATTGCACATTGATCCACACACACACACACACACATTCATATAATAGTTTCTTGAAAAGTGGTGGTCACCGTGGCAACACGGATTTCAGGGGGTGCCTAACACCTTCCCTCCTCATAATCAAACCCCCGAACCCAAATGAATCTCGATTTCACAGACCCATTTAGCAGTGTCACATAACTGGGTCAATGTACAAACCTTTTCTCGGTTGCGTTGGTGCAACCAGTTAAAAACACCAACTGGTGACTCTTACAGTCAAATCGTCCACATAATACATGTCAGACCTTTTTCACTTGTTTTTTCAAATAAATCTCACATAACATGAGAATACCAAAAAACAAGAACTGAAAAGGGACAAATAAAAATCCCGACGTCGACACAAGTGTTCATTCGGATCATTGTTTGCTAGTCACCCGAACTGAACTGAGTTTTGAATAATATGAATAGTCCCAAGCTTAATCTCAAAAGTATTCACAGCAATCGCCGGCCTGGTGATACTCGACTAAAGCTCAGTCACCTTAGGTGTAGCAAAATCCCTCAATGATTTCTGGTCTTCGACAGCCATTACTTCTTCTTTTTCAGAATTCTCAAAGTTTTCCCTTGTGTCTTTAATCCAATTACTTAGCCTTTGAAACCGTTTCTCGATATTGTCTTCAAAAGGAAGCAAGTCGGGGTTTTTAGACCGAGATTGCATAAACTAACTTCAAGAACCTGAAATAAGAAAGAACAAAACAAAAGAAAAAAAATGTTTAAGTAAAACTAGATTAATTAAACTGATATTTCAAAATATTAAAATATATACTAAAGTTCCCCAGCAACGGCGCCAAAAAACTTGTTGGTCAAAATCTAATTATGCTCACACGCAAGTGCACGTGGTCAACAAGTAATATAATGATAAGTTAAGTATCGTTCCGATATAGAATTAGTATGAAATTAATCCTAACAATTACCAGCTTTATATTAATCCAAATTTTATTAAACTATCAAATTCAATGATTATAACTATTAAAACTAAAAATACTAAAAATACCAAGCAATCAACAAATCTAAAAAACTATAATTTCAAGCAAATATTGGAGAATTAGGCTTATAACTTCACTTCAAGTATCACTCCGATTATTACACCCTATTTCAGTTCAACTCACTATCCCAGTTTATTAATCAAGAACACTCAAGTAGAATTAGTCATCTCTCGATGCACTAATACCATATTAACTTAAATCCACAAATTAGATAGAATTAAGCTAAACACCTTAATCAACTAATTCACTATATCTCTATGTGAATTACAATTAAATAAGGTTTAAATTCAAGTTCTTTATCCGATTACATGCGATGCTAGGCATATCTCTACCCTAACATTCATCAAGATCCCATTCAAACACAGAATTCAAGAATACATGTTATAATTACTATGTTTAAATTCATATTTCCTCTCTCGAATCTATACAAATCCACATAAAATTGGTGATCAAGTAATTCATAAATTAAAGCAGAAATCACTATAGATAAACTGAAAGATAGATTATTAAATTGAAATTCAAAGCTACATAATCATCGTTCAACCATAAGATTCATCATAAGCCTAACAAGTAAATTAGTTCATTATAATTGAAATAAAAATTGAATTCATCAAAGTAATCATCATCCCAATTACAATTATTGAATTAAAGAAAAAGAATGAATCCATAACCACCCTTCTCTCTAGCTTCAATATGCAATTATCGTGACTTAGACCTTCAATCCTTCCTACAATGCTTTTTCTCAAATTTTGGCTTCCAATTGCTAATTGATTGTTAGTTGTTAACTCCCTTGCTGTTTCCTGTTAATATGAAGCCAAGGACACGTATTCTTCTCATAATTCAATGCCCAATGCAGTTCCAAACCATGTCAATCTCTCTCCTTCACGCCTCTGCAGCAGTACAAGAGAAACAGGACTCTATGTTTTTTCGTACTGCACTTACTTCCGAGGGTTTTCCTTCATTAATAGCCCGCCAGAAGCCAGGCGATTCTTCTTTCTTGACTAAGTACCCCTACCCCGGCGAGGGTTTTGCCTCTATAAAGTCTGCCCCGGTGGGGGGTCAATCTGCTGCAGTCCAGCTTTTGCTCATTTTCTTGACCACTTTAGCCATAAAACCACCTTTTAAAGCCCAAATGCTATGCCACCACACCTAAACATGAAACAACAATAAACAAGTAAAATGAATCATAAATATAAAGAATTAACACAGTTTAAGTTTGAATTAAAGGCTGATTCGTAGGTATAAAACCCTCTCATCATCTCATTTTCAACTATTTTTCTAAGTTTTCATAAGTTAGGCAAACTGGATGATAACTCAGCCTCCGTATATCAGAATTGAGTCTCGTAAGTTGTAACGCGTGCCTAATATCTATGCAGTGCTATGTCTGTATTTACGTGTCATTTTAACGCCCGAAGCGAGTTTTGGTCTCTTTTTCGACTATTGTTCTAAGTTTTTGTAAGTTAGGCAAACGGGCTGATAACTCAGCCTCCGTATATCGGAATCGAGTTCCGTAAGTTGTAACATGTGCCTAATATCTATGCGGTACTATGTTTGTGTTTGCATGTCATTTTAATGTCGAGGCGAGTTTTGGTCTCTTTTTTGACCATTATTCTATATTGTTGTAAGTTACGCAAACGGACTGATAACTCGGTCTGTGTATATTGGAATCGAGTCTCGTAAGTTGTTATGTGTGCCTAATATCTATGCAGTGCTATGTCTGTGTTTGGATTTCATTTCGATTCCCGAGGCTGGTTTTTGCCTCTTTTACGACTACTGTTCTTAGTTTTCGTAAGTTAGGCAAACATGATGATAACTTGGCCTCCGTATATCAGAATCAAGTCCCATAAGTTGTAATGCGTGCCTAATATCTATGCGGTGCTATGTTTGTGTTTACGTGTCGTTTTGACGCCTGAGGCGGGTTTTGGTCTCTTTATCGACTATTGTTCTAAGTTTTCCTAAGTTAGGCAAACGGGCTGATAATTCAGCCTCCGTATATCTGAATCTGGCCTTGTAAGTTGTGAAGCTTGCCTAATATCTATGCAATGCTATTTTAGTAAATAAGTCAATAATAAGTGGGATAACTATTTGTTTGACAGTTTATATAAGCAATATAATTACAAATTACATGAATTAAATAAGGAAATACATCAATAATTGTTTTTACCTATCGAATATGTGGAGGAAAGATGTTGGCCAATAAAATCGCACATACACGGATGGCCTCCTCCTGGACTACACCCATGAGGTCATAAGTGGCAACTGTAGGATCTATGGAGCTGTAAACAACCTCCTAACAAGTTATAGATCTGCTCGCGTAATGGTGCGCCTGACTGCACAACACTACTCGCCATGCACCCCTCTATGATATATTGGAAGAAATCGTATGACAATGAAGGGTCGGCGCCCGATCCACTCGCACCATTACCTCTGATGGGTGGGCGGCGATGAGATCTCGCAGTAGGAACAAAATTGTAGGCTGGGACCCAGGAAATGCCCACAACTCTACCCTTCTTCGGTCCCCCTGTTACCTACAGCCAGTCCTCCATCTCCTCATCTGCATGCATAGATGTTAGGTTTGCTAGACATAAAAACATGCAATCAAATCACATAAATATAACAGAAGCGATGTAAAAACGGATTAAAAATTTTCTTACAAACCATAAACCAAGATCATTCTTGTTTAAAGAGTAGGAGAAACAAGTTGTTTAATTATCAGTCATTCTTGTGCTTTAAATATCAGTCAATAATATTTATTGACCTTTTATGGGTATTAAATAAGTTGTTTAATAAAGGATAAAATAATTAAAATAAATATTTTATTTGCCTAATAACTTATTAAAATGTTACTATGATATTTCTAATATAAGAATCAGATATTTTAAGTAAATAAAAATATTGAGATTAAAACTTTATTAAAATATTATTGAATGGTTAATAATATTTGATTTAAGCATTAATAAATGATTAAAATATTATTATATAGCTAATAATATTATATTAAAATATTATTATTAATGTTAGATTAAAATATTATTAAAAGATTAATAATATTATATTAAAGTATTATTGGATGATTAAAATATTATTAAGTAAATAATAATATTCAAATTAAATAAAATTTTATTAAAAATGTAATTGCATTAGTAAAGAAATAAAATATTATTAAATAATTAATAAATAAATAAAATATTATTAAAAGGTTAATAATATTAGTAAATGAATAAAGTATTATTAATTGATTAATAATACTAAAGAATAAGTAAGGAATTACTAAAGTAATAATATTAATGCATGATTAAAATATTATTAAGAGGATTAATAATATTAGTAAAGTATTAAAATATTATTAAGATGGTAATAATATTAAATAGCGAATAAAAAAATGTTATTAGTGGACTAATAATATTAAGAGGTGAATTAAATATTACCGAGATTAATAATATTAAGTGAATTAAAGGTAGTTGTTATTTAATAGTAATATTATTGAGGCATGATAATATTTCTAAGAACTAAATGTAATATGTAATATCTATGTGATTACATAATGTAATGTTATGTTATGGTTGATTGAAAGGTTAACTATAGGTCTCTCAAAGGAAGATAATTAAACTGTCTAGTGGATATAATTTAATTGCGTAGCAGTAGCCTACAAACGATGCAAGTTTCCTAACTCAAACTCGAGTTATTATTTTCGAAGCATGTTAGTGAATAATTATTATTGATTATTCACATCTATACTAATTATTGAGATTCGCACCTTGGGCAATTAAATTCATGTTCTATTATTATTGAACTGTGAATTAAATTAAAGTTCTTTATTCATGAACTATTTATAAGATAGATTTATGCTAATTGTATCAGCTAGATCAAGCATGTCTAAATGTGTTAAATCAAGTGTGTTTTAAAAGCTTTTCTTATTAAATTGATATGGTAAGAACTCTTGGCTGAGAAAAGGACGAATTTGATTAAAGCATGATATCAATGTTGGATTATTAAGTGTTTATGCATAAATCATGGGGTATGAAAGGCTGATCCTCTTGATTACCAAAACTTATTAAAAGGTCTAGTTTAAATGCTGAGAACCTTGGCAAATGTTCATGCTTATTTCAAACCACTCAGTACTTGGTATTCAATTATTCGAATATTCAACTGCTGACTATTAATTCATGTTCCTTCACAATTTTATACTGTTGTTGAACATTGAAAGCGAAACTTCTTTCTAATCATGATATATCTCCCTTGTGTATAAACTTGCTAAGCAAATTAATTGCTTACCCTTGCTATATTATGACATTATTTCAGCTAAGGCAGAAACGTCCAAAGGGGACAAAGAAAAAGGGAAGGTTCAAGATTAGATGTTTGAGAATGCTTATGTACTAGTTTATTTTAAATGTTATTTGGTTATGTAAACTCTTTATAGTATTAAGAGTACATTTTAAGTTAAGGTTAAAGAACCTTGGGACTATGATTTTAAGACTTTATTACTATTATGATAAACAATGTATGTTTATTCTTCTGCATTAGTTAGAAAGTATGTTTGTTGTTGAGTATCGTGAACACTGAATTCAAGGTTAGGAAACCCAAATTTGGGGGTGTCACAACTAAGGACTGATTCCCCTAGGTACGAGAAGTAAGGTCCATATAGTCTTACAACTGTTAAAGGTTTAAAGTAGAAATACTTGAAAGCTTGGGACATATTTCATGGTCTAGTGACCCTCAGATGTACTTTTGATTCCCGTTCTAATCTTGATTCAAAAGCCGAGTTTTCTTTTGTTCAATATCCATTGTTTATTCGCATGTTAATATTATTACTATTGTTAAACTTATGGATAATTGTTGCTCACTCTTCCATAATAACATTGTAGCTAAGGTCTAAAGAGTTGATGAGCCATCCACTAGTAAGGGCAAAGGCAAAGCAAGCAAGTGATGAAGACTTGTTTATTATTATTTGAGAATGATATTGTTAAGACTTATGATGTTATATTTAAGACCTTTTTGTTTATGATGTTTCCGAATTTGATGTATTAAGGTTAGATAACCTGGGATTAATTTGTTTAAGCTGTTGTAACCCTTTATTAGGAAGATTTCTATTTTATTTATGAGTTTATTTATTTATGGGGAGTTAGATGCTATTTATTTTGATGAGTGAAAACTAAATCTGTGGGAAATTTGAGTACCTAGATTTGGGGGTGTCACAGGTTGGTATCAAAGCTGTAGGTTATGAACCTTAGGTGGGGGAAAAAACTTTAGGTAATATTTGTATAGTAGATTAAGAACATAGTGGTGATAAACTCTTATCGAGTTCTAAGAAATGAATTTCTTAATTCATTGAAGATAATAAAAGACTTTATGTGCTTATGTGATATACTTATGTGCTCGCGAGTATTGTTGGGATCTAATTAAGCATGACACACAAGTATATGTGATTAACAAGCAATATAATGATAAGTTGAGTATCATTCCCATAGAGATAGAAATTAAATTTAATATAATAATTACCAATTTTGTATTATTTCAACTCTATTAAACTAACCAAATTAATGATTGAAAACAATTAAAAACTAATAAACAAGAATAAAATCAACTCAACTCAACTAACTACCTCAAATTTTAATCAGATAATGGAGAATTAAGCCTACAACTTCACTTTAAGCTTTACTCATATTATCACACTTCTTTTTAATCCAATTAACTATTCCAGTTCATTAATCAAGAACGCGAAAGTAGATTTAGCCATCTCTCAGTGCCCTAAACCCATATTAACTTAAATCCACAGATGATAGAATTAAGCCAAACACCCTAATTAACTAATTCACTATATCTATATGTGAATTAAAATTAAAGAAGGTTTAAATCCCAAGTTCTCACACGATTACATGCGATGCATAGGTATATCTCTATCCTAAACATACATCATGAATTCCATTAAAATGTAGAAATCACAAACACATGCTATTATGACTAAGTCTAAACTCATATCTCATGTCTTGAATCCATACAAGTCCACATAGAATTAGTGATCAAGCAATTCATAAATTACAGACAAATCATAATAGATGAACTAAAAAATAGCTTCATTGAATTGAAATCAAAGCATGATAATCCTTGTTACACTTAAAGATCCATTGTAAGCTTAATAAGATGATTTGGTTCATAATTAATGAATAAAACACTGAATAGATTAAAGAAAACAACATCCCAATTACAGAAACCGAAATTAAAGAACAAGAATAGTAATAGAACCACCCTTCGCTTCACTCAATTCTTCAATCTTCGCGATCCTTGCTCCTTCGCTCTACTCCTCTACAAATCTTCTCAAATTAGGGCTTAAAAGTTGTTATTGATTGGTTGATTTATGAATGTCAGAATAGAATAGCCTAAGTCTCTGTAATTGCAGATCTATATGTTCTCAGTCTAGTTCCAATTGAATCTAAAGTTCATCAGTCCACGCCGTGACAGTAGTAGAAGTGCATTAAAACTTTTCTTTTTTGGTCGCGTACCTCTTCCCCGGTGAGGTACTTAGTTTCTGACATGTGTACACTGATGAGTGGGATTTATACCTGGGAATTAGAGCCATATCCACCACAATTCCCGCCTACTGAGGAGGCCCATGAAGATGAGCCAGTCGATGTGGATGATGATGATGATGACGTTGTTGATTTCGGTGATGATGGACAGGATGCTTGATGTTGTAGCACTGAGGCCATTGAGGACAGTGGTCAAACTTCAAGTTTGGGGGATATCTTTTTAATTTTAGTATTATATATGAATTTCTATTATGTTTAATGTTTAATTATGTTTAACCTGTGAGGTATGTGAAAATCATTTGGGCTGTATAGCCTCAGACTTCTTATGGGCTCTATAGCCTTTAACTATGTTTTAAATTATGTTTTATCTATGTTATTAATTATTATTGTGGTTAATGGTTTTATTTTTTGTGAATGATTTATTTTGGATGCATGATGTGATGCATAGTAGTATATTTATTTTATGGATGCATACTTTTGGTTGTATATGTAATGCTCTTGTTTATATTATTTTTATCATGTTGGGTTTGTGTTAGTTATCAAGTGAAATTTGAGGTATCTTGATCCATTCTTTACATGTTTTGTTGATAGCCATCTTTTTGGGATTTACACTATTGGTTGGTATACTTGATGCCATGTGTTATAGCTTTACCCTATTTCGGCAAGGGTACTCTATGTTTTATCGCTTCTTGCCTATTATATTTTGATTAACCCTATCCCCCATTCTGTAAATGTTCATATGCAGCGTTTAAGTTTTGATAGTGGCTAATGACAAGCTCCATGTAATTATATCTTTCTTTTAGAGTCGTGTCAAATTTATGTGAACTAGGGGCGTGTTAATTGGATAAGTCGAGACTATTTTGGATTCGTCCTTTTTAGCAAGCACTGACCAATTGTTTTAACTAGTTATGTTTTCAGATTTAGATTGTTTGTTTATTGTTTTGAAAATTTGTGCACAATGTTAAAACTCTGTTGATTGCAAGGTAATAAAAGACTTAAGGCTTTTACATATTCGGATCTATAGTTCTAGTAAAAAAATAAAAAAAAATAATAAAATAATAATAATAAAATTTATTAATAGCAGTCTTGCGGTGGGCTGAGATGGAGCGTGGAAACGCACTCACCCATAAACTCAGACTTGTGTGCATTAATAATTTTCGGATTTAGTAAAATCTATTTTGACTTATGTTGATTACGTGGCCTTTGTTGCTTGAGTTATTAGATTCATAGGGGTGTTCTACACCTAGTTCCCTAAATTCTTCTGGCTTGGGAGTCATTGATCAAAAGCTTGCTAATGGGTGCTCTATTTAGCCTCAAAGTAATTAAGCACTGTCTGAGTCAGATTTTGCTTCAATGCTAGAACCTTTTGATCCTTTCTTGTTTTGCGTCTTGTTCTTAATGCTTGTTAATTGTGCGAGTTGCAGTGTAAGCTTATCGGTTATCACAATCAACTGTGTGATCTTAATTTTGGTTATGACTAGTTAGGATGATTGGTCTGCACACAAACACATAGAATGGATCAAGTACAGTCTCATACTTATTAATTGACATTAAGCCCTCATTCATATGCGTGTTTGTCCTATTCTCAGAGAGGGTTTATAATTGTACTTAGAGGCCATGATATTAGTCTATAAGATTAGTTTTCAATCGTGTCTTACAGTAGTGTAGGTATAGATGTCAGATAGTTTTCTTGAGAACAAGCAAAAGCTTACTTTTGGGGGTATTTGATGAGTGGGATTTATACTTGCGAATCAGAGCCGTTGTGGCTTAAGATGTTGCATGTTTTCTGTTATTTAGTTAGCTTTTATATATATTTTGTTGTTATTTTGTTTAATGTTTATGATGCGTATTTCTGTGTCTTTCCCACTTTTCGTGGTCAAAAAGGCATTTTTCATACACTTTCGCGTTACGGCGCAAAGAACCTTAGAGTTCATGTGCATGGCCTTCCCCCCTGTCTTGGGCTGACATCATCCTTGTGTCACAGCGTCGAAGTCTCTTCATGGAGTCACGCTGCAGTGCAACCTTCGGTGTTTTGAAGTCTACGTGGCGCCGCAGCGCCACTTGCCAACTCTATATCCGCGCCGCAGCGCCACCTCCGGTGTTTTGGCAATAAAGAGCCTTTAATGACCTAAAAGGAAGGAGATCAGATATTGATTAAGATAGTAGCCGCCTGTAATATTATTACACAGCTTAGACTTGGTTTTATAACAGTATTAATTTCTTAGAAGAAAAAGAAGCTGTGTGCTTCATGGAGGAAAAATTATTGCATCCCACAGAGCTCAGGAGCTACACAGTGAAGAGAAGATTTGGAGGAAGAACACTTCAAAATAGGGATTTTCTTATTCCAAATCTCCCATTTATTTGTGTACTACTGAGAATGTGAAATGTATTAAAAATGTGTTTTAGTACCATGGATATGAACTAATTCCATTTTTTAGGATTACAATGTAACCTATTGTTTAGCTTAATTAACTTTCTCTCCTATTTATATAATGAATCGTTTTTAGAATGGATTGTTGTATTTCTTGCTTATTGACTGATTGCTTGATATAGTTATTGGATTGATATTAATGGACATTGAAAAATGAATGTTATTATCTAGCCTTTAAATACAACAACACCTGTTATGATAATGCCTTTGGAATGTGTGCATAAACTGCTAATAGGATAGACATATCTCTATTTGCCTTGTGTAGCCTTGAGACTAAACTTAATGACCCTAGTCTACTTATTTTCACCAATAGACATATTGTGATTCATCTAGCTAGGGATGTGCATTTGACCTTCGACAGAAGCTTTTGTGAAGAGATTGTTCTCGGTTGACCAGTCCTTGATTCGTTTGTAATGTGGAGAGTTAGGAGATTAGGTGATGCATTAGGGGAATTGTAATCCTATGTTGACTTCCTAGTACAACTACTTCTCTTAGTTTTCAGTTTTAATTCAAATAGCTTAATTAACACGCCATCTTACTTCATCTATTTAGATAAGCCAGTATAGACTTTACCTTAGTATTTGACTAGCCCTTAAGACTTTGTCATCGTGGGTACGACACTTAACTTATCTCATATTACTTGTGGACCGCGTATGCTTGCGCGCGATTTAGCAATAGCGAAATCGACCAACAAGTTTTTGGCGTCGTTGTCAGGGACTTAGTATTATTTATTTATCAATATTAAAACTAAGTCATTACGATCTTAATTTGAACTGATTCATCTGTTTAACTCTCTTTTTAGGTAGTCTTCATTGTTTATGCCACCTCGAAGGGGTCAGAACAGAATACCTCTCGATCCCGAGGTTGATAGAACATACAAACGACTGCAGAGAGAAAAATCTCGGGACATATCTACTCCTGTTAAAATGGATGAGGAACTTTAGAAATCCTTAAGGGAGTATGCTATGCCTCATATCGACGATCTCCAAGCGAGCATTCTCAGGCCCGCCATCCAAGCTAATAATTTTGAATCAAGCCGAGCATCATTTAAATGTGCACCAATATTCTGTTAAGGGGTCTACCAAATGATGATCCCAATGATAACTTGATAAACTTCTTGGAGATCTACGATACTTTTAAGTGCAACAGAGTGTCTAACGATGCCATCAGACTCCAATTGTTTCCATTCACCTTGAGGGACAAGGCCAAGAGATGGCTACATTCAATCCCGTCAGGCTCCATCACCACATGGGCTGACTTGGCACAGAAGTTCGTGGCGAAGTTTTTCTCGCCCACTAAAACTGCCAGGTTCAGGCATGACATAACCTCCTTTGTCTAATTTAAATCCAAGTCTTTATATGACTCATGGGAGCGATTAAAAAATCTTCTGAGAAAATTTCCCCACCATGGATTGCCAGAATGGCTTCCCATCCAGACATTTTACAATGGGCTATCTAGATCTACTTGTTCGAGTATAGATGCCGCTTTTGGAGGGGCCTTCATAGCTAAGCATCACACAGCAGGGTATGAACTAGTGGAAACAGTGGCGGCCAATAATTACCAATGGCTGGATGATAGGCTGGCCCCTAGAAGAGAAGCAGGGGTATATGAGGTTGACTCGGTCACATCATTAGCGGCTCAGGTTGCAGCGCTAACGAAAAGGCTCGACACTATGGGAGTGCCAGTAGTGCAGAATGTTCAGATTGTCGTAGTACAGTGTGAATTGTGTCAAGGGAGTCACACAACTGATCTGTTTCCAACTATGGGCGGCAACAAAATGCTAATCTCCCCATTCATTACCATCCGGGCTTGAGGAATCATCCCAGCTTCCCTTGGGGTAACACCAACACTAATCAAGCACAACCTCCAACCACCAGACCTAACTTGTGTACCCCCAAAATAGGTATACATCACCCATCTTGGGTTGCCAAATACATGGTACTGAATACAAATACAAACTTAATTATACAACATGAGCTGAGAGTTTTTACATGAATATTGTCATCTAGACAATATCCAAACTCAAATAGAGTCCTCATTACATTTATTGGCACACTATTTTATAATATAGTGAGGACTACTATAACACCATCTCGGGCCATCACTCCGTTCCCTGACTAGTTCCGGTTACGTTCTCATTTCTTGAAGAGAACAATGGAAGTAAAAGGGTGAGCTCAACTAGCCCAGTAAAAAATATTATAACTAAGATAATGCAGAATAAGTTATCATTAGCCTTCAACAATGTTAAACTGATAGAATATAATAGACAATAATTTTAACTGCAGCGGAACAAGTAATCCATTAGAAGAATCAAGTAGAGCATGATATCTACTATGTTATATGATTTAAAAAGTTTATCATTAACTTTATTGTTGGGACTCAGCTTAATAAATAGATCACATCATCGAATCATCCCTGCATTACGGGCCAAGGATATTCATTAGTATCACGTCCACAAATTATTCTTGCACTACGAGCCAAGAATTATTCGTGTAATCATCAATGATCATAACTATACTGAATTATCCCTGGTCATAATCATACAAATCAACAGTCCATCTATGCACGTAAACCAAAGATGACTTTCATCACAATATAAGCATGAGGATGATGACAATGATATAAGAATTCAATTAAAAGAAAGTAAAGGATAAATTTTTAAAGATTTATAATTTAATTTATCCAGAATTCAATAATGTCCAAATTTTCAACATGATACTGCTTTGTAGAGTAAAATTCAAGAATAATATCCATGTATCAAAAATAATTTGGGCAGAAAAGAAATAAATTTTTTGGTGAATAGTACCCCGTGAATAGTACCCGATGAATAGTACTTTGAGAATAGTACCCCGTGAATAGTAACTCGACATGAAAAGTGCCCCAAATACATGAGTGAATAGTAACCCGTGAATAGTAACTCGTGAATAGTACCCCAGCATGAAAAGTGCCCCGAATACCCGAGTTAATAATATTATAGTGAATAGTAACTCTATGATGCCCCAAAAATTGGTCCACACGACCCATTCTGAGTCGCCAGATATCACATTACAAAAATCAAATACAAACCTTTTTTTATACAATTGTTGAACTGTCATGCAGAGTACGACAACACATAATCTGTGAGTTTTAATACAATATTATCTCGTAGACAGTATTCAAACTCAAATTATTACAATTGTAAGACCCCAGCTTTTATAAATAAAGATGAATTTTTTTTAAATATTATTTTTGAATATTATGGAATAAATTTGATATAATGTTATAGTTGTGGGTAATATTTATAAATTTTGCAAAGTAAGCAAGTTGTTATAAAATATTCGTTTGGTCGGGGAATATTCTTTTTGTCGGGGAATATTAAGACGACTCTCAATCATTAGTGGACCCCACAACGGAAGTATTGTCGTAGTTAAAAAAGCGACAAAATTATTTTTCTATAAAAATAATGGCGCAGAGGTGTTACCAAATCAAAACTGTTGAACTACCCTAGTAAAAAGTACAAGAATACGCATAGTTGTATAGTAGTACACGATATTGATTATTGATGCTTACGTGAGAAGTCACTCACCATGCTCAATTATTACTCTGATAATTCTTGCATCATATCTCTTATATTATTGATTCAATTATTGTCACAAGATCATCTCGTATAATATGTTATAGTATTAAATTATTAATTGAGACGACAAGTTATAAATGATTAATAATTGTTGAAAGATTAAATATGTGTTGATTAAAAATAAAATGATTTGTGGTAATATTTATTCAATCCTTGATGTATATAAAGAGTCTGTTATGAGACGTTTGTGGTAAGTTTGATTATTTTATGGGGGGCCCATATGTCATCATCTAAGAGTCTCTTCGTCAATAGTAGTTGTCCCTTCAATATTACCAAGAGTTAACTGCCTCTTCGGTGTTCTAAGGGTTAATTACCCCTTCGCAAATAGTAGTTGTCTCTTCAATATTACCAAGAGTCATTTTGACCCTTCGTTAAGACCAAGAGCCACCCTCAGTTTTTCTATAAATAGAAAAAGGTCATTCCTTCATTATTTCTTACGAATTCATTGAAACTCTAGAGAGAGAAACTATAGAGAGAAAGAAGAAAAGTATTCTGCTACTTCACTTTTCCAATATTCATTTCTTCTAAGGTAGGGGATATTATTTGTTGTACCCGTAAGGGGTGTTATTCTTTCTTATTCATGAAGAGAACTTCATTATTCCATTCTTTATTATTACATTAGAATAACTTTTGTATACTGTGGCATACCCTATACTTGGTGAAATCCTCCATTATTCCATTCTTTATTATTACATTGGAATAACTCATATGTGCCAGATACCCTATACATAATCTGTATCGTGGTTTACCCTATACTTGGTGACATTCTTCTATTATTACATTTGGAACATCACATGCATGTGTTTTACACCGGACTGGTTCCGCCTTTATTATTATTACTGCTGGAACATCATGTATGCGTGTGTTTTACACCTGGACTGGTTAAAATCTTTATCATTCTGTTGGAATATCCTATCGTGTGTTTTTTACACCGGATCGGGTTCCATCTTTATTATTCTGTTGGAACATCCTGCTTGATTGAATTTCACCCGACACCGGGTTCTCATTATTATTATTACATTGGAATAACTTTGCCTATGCAAGTACCGCATGCATGGTGATTTCCTTTGTTATTCCATTCTTTATTATACCCAATTTGGTTAAAACTTTGACTTCTATACTCCATGAAATTAGTAGAATATTCTTGATATTTGCGTTTCATCTAGTATCTTTTCATGGAAATATTCTTGATCATTCTTGAATTTTACTCTACAAAGCGATGATCATGTTGACAATTTGACGTTATTAGTTCCTTAATAAATTAATTAAATGAACTTGTTTTATTGAATTATTATGTCATTGTCATCATCCTCATGTTATATTATGTTATCTTTGGGTTACGTGCATAGATGAACTTAGTATGATTATGACCAGGGATCATTCGGTATAATCATGGCTTGTTATAAATGATGTGATAAAAGTCCTCAGTGGCCTGTAATGCAGTGATGGATAGTTTTTGGTATGATTATGACCAGGGGTGATTCGGTATAGTCATGACCATTGATAATTTGATGAAAATCCTTGACCGTGGTACAGGGATGATTAGATATTGTGGTTTATTCATTAAACTGAGTCTTAGTGATAAAAATTTATGAAAACCTTTTAAAACCTAAAAGATAGTAGACTTTATTTTCTACTTGACTCTTTTAATGAATTGCATATTCCGCTGCAGTTAAACTGGTTGTCTATTGTATTTTATCAGTTTAACATTGTTGAAGACTATTGATAATTTATTCTGCATTATCTTAGTTATAATATTTCTTACTGGGCTAGTTGAGCTCACCCTTTCTTTCACTGTTCTCTTCAGGAAATGAGAATATAGTTGGAACGAGTCGGGGAAAAGAGTGATGGTCCCGAAGATAGCATTAGTAGTCCTCACTATTCTGTTAAATAGTGTGACAATAAATGTAATGAGGACTCCTTGAGTATGGATATTGTCTAAATGACAATATTCCTATTAGAACTCTCAGTTTATGTATTGTCGTATGTTACACGACAGATGTATAATTAAGTTTGTATTTGAATTTATGTACCATGTAAGTGGCGACCCAAGATGGGTGACGTACACCTAATTTTGGGGGCGTCACAATTGGTATCAGAGCTTAGGGATATGATCCCTGGCTAAGATGCGAGATAAGAACTAGGAGGGGAGAGACGGGGAATTCCTTCGCTAGTATGACCTACCAAAGTTTATTTGTTATTTAATTGGTCGGTCAGAGTATAGGGATAATATTTGATATATTTATTAACCCTTGTGTTGTGGCAGTGTTTGGAAGTGGCAGCTGAAAATATTCACAATGGAGTGAATGTGACCGTTGTGACACCTTTAATCACTAATCAGGTTAATGCAGTGTCAGACGAGGAACAAATTAGAGATATCCACGTAGTGAATGAAGAACTAATTATTGCACCCGAGCTAGTTGCAGAGGTAGCAGCTGAGAGTGAGGAAGAAGAGGAAGAAGAGGAACCTGAGGAGAATTGGTTAGAAGAAATTTATGATCAAAACTTAGAATTACAAAATCATGTTCGTGAGCTAGAAGAACAGGTTGAAGAACGGCAAACGGTCGTGGAACAAAGGGATACAACAATTCAAAATTGGGTTACCCGATATGTGATGCTCGAACAAAAATCACGCTTTGGCGAGGTGTAAGATATTAAAGTTGGAATCGAAATTTTAAAATCAAAGATCAATTTGAAAGAAGAAACAATCGAACGAAGGAGAATAGACGATGCATGGGTAAAAGTTGCACAACGCGTTGATAGTGTAGAAAAAAGACGTCCGATCCAATAAAGCGAAAATAGATGAAATAGACTTTGCTTTTTGACAAGAATTGGGAGAACCCAACATCGAATTTAATTACCTGTGTATAGGCGGTCAACCCGAATTCGATATGAATCGGAGAATAATGATTCAAATCATGGATCCGGAATGTGAAGAAGCACTTAAGGGTGGAATGTACCCTATAGTAAAGTCAAACTTCGGTAAATTTAAACGAGGCGTTTGTCGAGAAACCCGAACGAAGTTATTACGGGTAAATTAATTATTATAAGTCTATACTTTATTCAATACAAGTTCTACCCACTCTTTTATTCTACCTAGTTGTGTTCAATGTTTAAATTTGACTCAAAAAAATTAGACTTTGATTTATCTATTAAAACTTCGTTGGGAGAAACCTTCGTTACCTCCACATTTTTATTAATCTTGTTGTTTCAAATAAACACTTTCACGATCTTATCTCTTTGAAAATACTTGCCTTTGAGGTAATTTTTGAAAAGCGATTGATTAACTACTTATTATTCTTTTGTAAGGTGGTTAGCTTTCATATTCCTAACCAACCTTGTTATACGAATTCAAAGTAACCAAACCCTAAAGTTAATCAACATTATATCAAGCCATAAGTAAAGAGCCCCGATCCTTTCGTTGTTGACTTCCTTGTGTGGAATGCACCGAAGCCAGACTTTCTGTAGGCGACATCATGAATAACGATGACAAGTTGATAGGTATCATTGTGAGGTGCTATCTAGGTTAAAGGATAGAAGTCACAGTTGGTATCAATGTAACGTACTATCCAAGTCTTGGATAAGAGTAGCAGTTTTGAATGATATTTCTATCATTAATAAATTTCTTGACGTATTCTTGAAGATTTCCTAGCCTACCCTAGAGCGTGAAATCGAATTTTGTATTGACCCCAGTACAAAAACCCATTTCTTAAACCCTCAAATATTTCTTCAACTAAAAGGATCTATTTACGAGGATTATGATGAAAGACATAATAAAAGCATTGGACTGATGAAAATCATGGGTATATATGGTATTAGTAAGTGTTATGATGATTTATGTTGGTTATTATGTGAAAACATGAAAGTTTCTTAGAAATCACAAAGGGTTGAAAATCAGATTGGTGAAAACGGAACATGAAATTCAATTGACCATATCTCCTATTATATTTTGAATTTTTGAGTGTGGTCAAGTCCTAGAGTTAGATCTATGAGTTTTGTAGCTTATCCAAGTGGAATCAATGAAAAAGGTGTTGTAGATTTTCGTGTGGACTGATTTTAGCAAAGGAGTCAAAACTTGAAATGTCCAAAAAAGCGCTACCACGTTTTTGTAAGGGCTGTTTCGGCCACTTAATTAGTGAGAAAAATTCAGGCCTTTTGGGACATAAAATTATATGGTATAAAGAACATCGTGTCCAAAAATGAGCTCATTCCGACTTAAAATGAGCAAGTTATGACCATTTCAATATTTAGATTTTTTTGACGAAAAATGCTATAACTGGAGTTCTATAACTCCGATGACCATGAAATTTAAACGGGAGGCTCACATTAACATGTGTAAGGTCCTGCCAAGATTTGGGAATTTTTGGAGTTAAACTTGAGGTAGCTAATTTCTAAAGAAATTAATTAGAAATTGATTTTTGAAAAATAGTAAATGAATTTTTAAAATTTCGAGAAAAATATATTTTCATTATGGGACTATATTTTGCAAAATCCCAGAAAAGAAAAATTTTTGAGACTGATTTGGTATTTTTCATGAAAATAGTTTAGTTACGAACATATGAGTTAAATATGTTATGTGAAGTAACAAAGTTGAAAATAGGATTTTATGGCTAGAGAATCCTATATAGAGTATATGCATATTTTTTTGATGAGGGATTTGATAATTGGTGGTGATATCTTATGAGTATGGCATTTTTGAATGATTAAATGCATTATATGGTAAAGCGTAAACAATTGAGATAAATTGTTTATAAATTTAAGAAGTGATTAAAATATTGTTATAATATTAATGATATTAGATTATGAGATTATTAAGTGATTGATAACATGGGGATATTCTTGAATCTGGATAAATTATATTATAAATGTTTAATATTTATCCTTTTATCTCATTTGATTGATTCTTTATATCATTATCCTCATGTTTATATTATGTTGAAAGCCATCTCGTGGCTGTGGTGCATAGATGGACTTGGTATGATTATGACCGAGGATTGTTGGGTATAATCATAACCATAATTGAAAACACGATTATCTTTGGTAGTAGTGCATGGATAATTTGTGGTCGTGATACTAATGAATACACGATTATCTTTGGTAGTAGTGCATGGATAATTTGTGGTCGTGATACTAATGAATACACGATTATCTTTGGTCAGTAGTGCATGGATAATTCATGGTCGTGATACTAATGAATATCCTTGGCACGTAGTGCGGGGATGATTCGATGATATGGATTAATTATTGAAATGAGTCTCAAAGAATGAAATATTAATTCATGGATGTGGTAAAAGTCATCTTTGGTAGTAGTGCATTGATAGACTTGGTATGATTATGACCAAGGATTATTCGGTATAATCATGATAGTAATTTGAAACACGAATATCCTTGGCGATTGGTGCATAGATAATTAATTAGTGGTAATACTTACTATTAAGTCAAGCGTCTCAAAGATTATTGGTTTTACGATTGTATATCTTTGGCTGTAGTGCAAAAGATGAGTTGTTAATGAATATCTTTGGTAGGATTAGAAGATGAATTTAATATTTTTAACGATAATGGTATTCAAGGTATCCTCACCTCTTTATCATATCAGTCGTCGCACCTAATTTCAAGGCGAAATTTCATAAGAAGGAAGGTTGTAAGACCCCACTTTTTATAAATAAAGATAAATTTTTTTAAATATTATTTTTCAATATTATGGAATAAATTTGATATAATGTTATAGTTGTGGGTAATATTTATAAATTTTGCAAAGTAAGCAAGTTGTTATAAAATATTAGTTTGGTGGGGAATATTCTTTTTGTCGGGGAATATTCGCATGCGACGACTCAATCATTAATGGACCCCATTAACGGAAGTATTGTCGTAGTTAGTTAGAAAAGCGACAAAATTATTTTTCTATAAAAATAACGGCAGAGGTGTTCTGCATCAAAACCGTTGAACTACCCTTAGTAAAAAAAATGCGATGTCGCATAGTTGTATAGTAGCACACGATATTGATTATTGATGCTTACGTGAGAAGTCACTCAAATTATGCTCAATTATTACTTCGAATGAATTCTTTATCATATCTCTTATATTATTGATTCAATTATTGTCACAAGATCATCATCAGTATAATATGTTATAGTATTAAATTATTAATTGAGACGACAAGTTATAAATGATTAATAATTGTTGAAAGATTAAATATGTGTTGATTAAAAATAAAATGATTTGTGGTAATATTTATTCAATCCTTGATGTATATAAAGAGTGCATTTATGAGGCGTTTGTGGTAAGTTTGATTATTTTATGGGAGCTCATATGTCATCATCTAAGAGTCTCTTCAATCGATAGTAGTTGTCCCTTCAATATTACCAAGAGTTAAGCGCCTCTTGATTGTTCTAAGGGTTAATTACCCTTCCATGAAATAGTAGTTGTCTCTTGATATTACCAAGAGTCATTTTGACCCTTCGTTAAGACCAAGAGCCACCCTCGGTTTTTCTATAAATAGAAAAAGGTCATTCCTTCATTATTTCTTACTTAATTCATTGAAACTCTAGAGAGAAACTATAGAGAGAAGAAAGAAAAGTATTGTGCTACTTCACTTTTCTAATATTCAGCCTTCTAAGGTAAGGGATATTATTTGTTGTACGTAAGGGGTGTTATTCTTTCTTATTCATGAAGAGAACTTCATTATTCCATTCTTTATTATTACATTAGAATAACTTTGTATCTGCTGTACATACCCTATACTTGGTGAAATCCTCTGTTATTCCATTCTTTATTATTACATTTGGAATAACTCAGATATCTGTGACATACCCTATACATAATCTGTATCGTGGTTTACCCTATACTTGGTGACATTCTTCTATTATTCATTGGAACATCACATGCATGTGTTTTACACCGACTGGTTCAAATCTTTATTATTATTATTCATTGGAACATCATATATGCATGTGTTTTACACCTGACTGGTTCCGCTCTTTATCATTCTCATTGGAATATCCTATCTGTGTGTTTTACTGTGGGATCTGGTTCCATCTTTATTATTCATTGGAACATCCGCTGTGATTGTGAATTTCACGACACAGTTACATTATTATTATTACATTGGAATAACTTTTATACTGGCGCAATCTAGCATGCATGGTGATTTCCTTTGTTATTCCATTCTTTATTATACCCAGTTGGTTAAAACTTTGACTTCTATACTCCATGAAATTAGTAGAATATTCTTGATATTTGTGTTTCATCTAGTATCTTTTCATGGAAATATTCTTCTGATCATTCTTGAATTTTACTCTACAAAGCAGTATCATGTTGACAATTTGGACGTTATTAGGTTCTGAATAAATTAATTCGTGAACTTGTTTTATTGAATTATTATGTCATTGTCATCATCCTCATGTTATATTATGTTATCTTTGGGTTACGTGCATAGATGAACTTAGTATGATTATGACCAGGGATCATTCGGTATAATCATAGCTTGTTATAAATGATGTGATAAAAGTCCTCGGTGGCACATAATGCGGTGATGGATAGTTTTTGGTATGATTATGACCGGGGTGATTCGGTATAGTCATGACCATTGATAATTTGATGAAAATCCTTGGCCAAGTGATACGAGGATGATTAGATATTGTGGTTTATTCATTAAAGCGAGTCTTAGTGATAAAAATTTATGAAAACCTTTTAAAACCTAAAAGATAGTAGACTTTATTTTCTACTTGACTCTTTTAATGGATTGCGTATATTCACGCCGCAGCTTAAACCGGTTGTCTATTGTATTTTATCGGTTTAACATTGTTGAAGACTATTGATAATTTATTACGCATTATCTTAGTTATAATATTTCTTCTTTGGGCTAGTTGAGCTCACCCTTTCTTTCACCGTTCTCTTGAAATGAGAATATAAATTTGGGACGAAGTCGGGGAAAAGACCGATGGTCCCGATGATAGCATTAGTAGTCCTCACTATTACATTAAATAGTGTGACAATAAATGTAATGAGGACTCCTTGAGTATGGATATTGTCTAAATGACAATATTCATATTAGAACTCGTAGTTTATGTATTGTCGTATGTTACACGATAGATGTATAATTAAGTTTGTATTTGAATTTATGTACCATGTAAGTGGCGACCCAAGATGGGTGATGTATACCTAATTTTGGAGGCGTCACAACAATGCCATATAAAATACAGCAACAAATATTTCAAGACCCCAAAGAAGAACGAGAAGATTACTATCCTGCTCATTCTAATGAGGTGCACTTTCGACGCTTTCAAAGTCGGGTTCTCATCACCCTATTGTTGCTCACCAAAATAAATTATTTAAGTGACGTATAAAATACGACACACACATCTTAGGTCTTGAATACAATTATATATTGTATGTCATGTAGTTTTATAATATATTGAGAAACTTCGACAAAACCACAGTACTTGGCGCAGTGGTAAGATTCGACCTGGGGTGAACCGTAAACCCGGGCATCCTGGGATCGATCCCCGCCTGCAACAAGTGTGAGGGCCAATTAAAAATTGGTCTGTGTGGCCACGGATCACACATTTTTGGGCGGAGCCATGTCTTAGGGTGAGCCTGTGCGCAAAGCCTGGTCCGTGGTGGGGAGACTTAGTCCGACTGTGGTTGGGAAACACCACATTATCAAAAAAAAAAAAAAACTTCGACAGTCTCGGACCATCACACTATTCCCCTGTTATCCCCGCTCGACCCTGCTACACTCTTATTACCTGAAAGGAATTGTGAAGCAAAAGGGTGAGCACAACTAGCCCAGTAAAGAACATCATGGCTAAGATAATTAATTTATCAATAACCTTCATCATAAATAAATCAGAGATTTAGAACATATGGTAGATGATAACAGCTTTCAACCATAATTGCAGCGGAATCAACAATCCATTAGAAGAGTCAAGTAGAACATAAATGTCTACTATCTCCTCCAAATTATAAGTTCATCGTTAATATTTCATTCCTGTAATACTGATCAACAGTTCTTTGTTGTACCTAAGACAAAGAGAATTTTCATCACCTGTCTTCACCTGAACCACTAAAGATTATAGTTAAATTCATAATTCATATTTATAATCATGTAAATCAACAATTCTCATTGCCACAAAGTCTTAACAGAACATTTATTCAACATCCTTACCCCAAAGGCTAAAGATATTCAAATGTAATAACAATGATCATACCAATCAGTTGTCTATCTTTGCACTACTGGCCAAAGATATTCAACTATAAAACCAATGGTCATGATCATACCAATCAATTATTTATCAGTGCACTACGGTCAAAGACATTCAATTGTGGTCATGATCATACCAATCACATCATCGAATTATTCATGCACTACGGGCCAAGGATTTTTGTTAGTATCACCAGTGGTCGTGATCATGTCATACACATGTCCATCTTTGCTCTATAGGCCAAAGTTATCCATCAACTGTAAAATCAATAATCAATAGTCCATCTTTGCACTACGGCCAAAGACATACAACTGTAAAACAAATAATCAACAGTCCATCTTTGCATTACGGGCCAAAGATGACTTTCAACACAATATAAGTATACTAATGACGACAATGATATAAAGATTCAAACAAGTGAGATCAATGATAAATATTAAAGACTTTAAATTTATCCAGAGTTTAAAAATATCCAAAATGTTAACATGATACTGCTTTGTGGAGTAAAATTCAAGAATAATATCCATGTATCAAAATAATTTGGACAAAAAAAAATAAATTTTTCTGGTGAATAGTACTTCAGGAATAGTACCCTGTGAATAGTAACCCTGGCATGAAAAGTGCCCCAAATACCCGAGTGAATAATACTACAGTGAATAGTAATCGAGTGAATAATAACTCATGAATAGTACCCCAGCATGAAAAGTGCCCCGAATACCCGAGTGAATAATACTAGAGTGAATAGTAAATGGGTGAATAGTAACCCGTGAATAGTAACTCGTGAATAGTACTCCGATACGAAAAGTGCCTCAAATACCCGAGTGAATAATACTAGAATAAATAGTAATTGGGTGAATAGCAACTCGTGAATAGTAACCCGGTATGAAAATATTGATATTAAATAAGAAAATTTAGATCAATATTCCAATAAAACGATACTGGATGAAGCGCAAAACTCAAGAATATTTCACTAATTTCAAGAATTATAGAAGCAATACTTACCATAGTAAGTTTAGATTTAAGAATATGAAAAGAAATAACATACGAAACTGTAAATGGATTTTCATCTCATCATACGATGCGTAATCCATCAGTATCTGAGTTATTCCGATATACTAAAGGATGAATACGAAAAATAGTATTCCTTATAAATATGAAAAAAATAATACCCCTTACAAATATAACAAATAATATCCCTTACGAATATAAAAGAAATAACGTCCCTTACGAATATAAAAGAAATAACGTCCCTTACCTTAGTAGAAGACTAGATACTGCAAAAGTGAAGTACCAGAATACTCTCCTTCTTCCTCTCTATAGTTTCTCTCTCTATAGCTTCTCTTGTGAATCTTAGTGAATTGGTGAGAATGAAAGAAGAATTAAGCTTCTATTTATAGGAGAATGGACTAAATAGTAACTAATTCATGAACGGTCCAGATTGATTTACTATTAGAACGGACAGTCCATATTAATTACTATTAAAACCACAACCGACGGTCCAGATTAATTTACTTTTAAAACCACCACCGACGATCCAAATTGATTACTTTTAAAACCACCACCGACGGTCCAGATTGATTTACTTTTAAAACCACCATCGACGGTCCAGATTGATTTACTATTAAAACCACCACCGACGGTTCAGATTGGTTTACTTATTACACTTTAGTACCCCTAAAGTTTTCCAAGTTTGCATTATTCCCCTCTAACTTTTGTAAATCACTTATTTTTAATAAACACATTCTTAATACTTCAACAATTATTCATCATTAATATTATAGCTCATAATATTTAACAACCAGGTTGTTCCCAAGAAAGAGGGGGCTTTCTGATAAGGATTTCTCCTTATTGGCACGCAATTAGGTGACCAAACCTCTCCTTGACAGAACTTCTAGACATTGTCAATATTATAAATAATAATATGAATAACTTTGTTGCCTCAATTATTGATTTAATAATATAAAATATTATGCAGATGATACTGTGACAATAATTGAATCAAATAACGTGAGATACTATGCAACATTTACTGCAGTAATAATTGAGTAAACTGAGTGGCTTCTTACGTAAGCATCAATAATCAATACTGTGTGCTACTATGCAACCACGTGTATTACTGTATTTTTACCACCGAGTATCTCAACAGTTTAACGGTAAAACTTTCACCGTTATTTTTATAAAAAGATATTTCTGTCATTTTCTAACTACGACAATACTTCCGTTGTGGGGTCCACCAATGATTGTACCATCATACGAATATTCCCTGTTAAAACGAATATTCCCCGACCAATCGAGTATTTTATATCAACTTACTTACTTTGCAAAATTTTCAAATATCACCCTTAACTTTAACCTTTTATCAATTTAACCATTTACTAAATAGAATAATAATTATAAGAAAATTAAATACTTTCATTTCATAAAATTCGGGGTCTCACAATCTCCCCTCCTTATGAATTTTCGCCCTCGAAATTTACGTACCTGGTAGTTTGAAGAGATGAGAATACCTTGCTTTCTTTTCGGATTGTACATTCCCAGTTATTTCCTCTGTATCATGTTTTTTCCATTGCTCATCTCCTGTATTTCAGATATCATTCTAGAATGCATCTTTAAAACAAAGGTTAATTGACATATCATAATTTATCAACTTAGGTAAGAAAATTAAGCTTAGGTAGGACACACACTAGCGAAGGATATTACTCATCTCTCCCCTCCTAGTTCTAATCCCGGATCTCCGCCAGAGACCATATCCCTAAGCGTTGATACCATTTGTCACGTCCCCAAAATAGGTCCACACGACCCATTCTGAGTCGCCAGATATCACATTACAAAAATCAAATATAAACTTTTTTTTATACAATTGTTGAACTGTCGTGCAGAGTACGACAACACATAAGCTGTGAGTTTTAATACAATATTATCTCGTAGACAGTATTTAAACTCAAATTATTATAATGCCATATAAAATACAGCAGCAAATATTTCAAGTCCCCAAAGAAGAATGAGAAGATTACTATCCTGCTCATTCTAATGAGGTGCACTTTTTACGCTTTCAAAGTCGGGTTCTCATCACCCTATTGTTGCTCACAAAAATCAATTATTAAGTGATGTATAAAATATGACACATACATCTTAGGTCCTTAATACAATTATATATTGTATGTCATGTCGTTTTATAATGTATTGAGAAACTTCGACAGTCTCGGACCATCACACTATTCCCCTGTTATCCCCGCTCGACCCAGCTACACTCTTATTACCTGAAAGGAATTATGAAGCAGAAGGGTGAGCACAACTAGCCAAGTAAAGAATATCATGGCTAAGATAATTAATTTATCAATAGCCTTCATCAGAAATAAATCAGAGATTTAGAACATATGGTAGATGATAACAGCTTTCAACCATAATTGCAGCGAAATCAACAATCCATTAGAAGAGTCAAGTAGAACATAAATGTCTACTATTTCCTCCAAATTAAAAGTTCATCGTTAATATTTCATTCCTGTAATACTAATCAATAGTTCTTTATTGTACCCAAGACAAAGTGAATTTTCATCACCTGTCTTCACCTGAACCACTAAAGATTATAGTTAAATTCATAATTCATATTTATAATCATGTAAATTAACAATTTCTCATTGCCACAAAGGCTTAACAGAACATTTATTCAACATCCTTACCCCCGAGGCTAAAGATATTCAAATGTAATAACAATGATCATACCAATCAGTTGTCTATCTTTGCACTACTGGCTAAAGATATTCAACTATAAAACCAATGGTCATGATCATACCAATCAATTGTTTGTCAGTGCACTATGGCCAAAGACATTCAATTGTGGTCATGATCCTACCAATCACACCATCGAATTATCCATGCACTATGGGCCAAGAATATTCATTAGTAACACCACTGGTCGTGATCATGTCATACACCTGTCCATCTTTGCTCTACGGGCCAAAGCTATCCATCAACAGTTCACCTTTGTACTATGACCAAAGATATCAACTGTAAAATCAATAATCAATAGTCCATCTTTGCACTAGGGCCAAAGACATACAACTGTAAAACAAATAATCAACAGTCCTTCTTTGCATTACGGGCCAAAGACGACTTTCAACACAATATAAGTATGCTAATGACGACAATGATATAAAGATTCAATCAAGTGAGATCAATGATAAATATTAAAGACTTTAAATTTATCCAGAGTTTAAAAATATCCAAATTGTCAACATGATATTTCTTTGTGGAGTAAAATTCAAGAATAATATCCATGTATCAAAATAATTTGGACAGAAAAGAAATAAATTTTCGGGTGTTAGTACCCCGTGAATAGTACTTCGGGAATAGTACCCTGTGAATAGTAACCCCGGCATGAAAAGTGCCCTAAATACCCGAGTGAATAATACTAGAGTGAATAGTAATCGGGTGAATAGTAACCCGTGAATAGTACCCCGACATGAAAAGTGCCCCGAATACCCAAGTGAATAATATTAGAGTGAATAGTAAATGGGTGAATAGTAACCCATGAATAGTACTCCGGCACAAAAAGTGCCCCAAATACCCGAGTGAATAATACTAGAGTGAATAGTAATAGGGTGAATAGTAACTCGTGAAAAGTAACTCGGTATGAAAATATTAATATTTAATAAGAAAATTTAGATCAATATTGCAATAAAACGATATTGGATGAAGCGCAAAACTCAAGGATATTTCATTAATTTCAAGGATTATAGAAGCAATACTTACCATAGTAAGTTTAGATTTAAGAATATGAAAAGAAATAACATAGGAAACTGCAAATTGATTTTCATCTGTCATACAGTACATAATCCATGTAGACAGGTTATTCCGACATATTAAAGGATGAATACGAAAAATAGTATTCCTTATGAATACGAAAGAAATAATACCCCTTACGAATATAACAAATAATATCCCTTTCGAATATAAAAGAAATAACGTCCCTTACGAATATAAAAGAAATAACGTCCCTTACTTTAGTAGAAGACCGGATACTGCAATAGTGAAGTACCAGAATACTCTTCTTCTTCCTCTTTATAGTTTTTCTCTCTATAGCTTCTCTTGTGAATCTTAGTGAATTGGTGAGAATGAAAGAAGAATTAAGCTTCTATTTATAGGAGAATGGACTAAATAGTAACTAATTCATGAACGGTCCAGATTGATTTACTATTAGAACGGACGGTCAATATTGATTACTATTAAAACCACAACCGATGGTCCAGACTAATTTACTTTTAAAACCACCACCGACGGTCCAGATAGATTACTTTTAAAACCACCACCGATGGTCCAGATTGATTTACTTTTAAAACCACCATCGACGGTCTAGATTTATTTACTTTTAAAACCACCATCGATGGTCCAGATTGATTTACTATTAAAACCACCACCGACGGTTCAGATTGGTTTACTATTAAAACCACCATCAATGGTCCAGATTGGTTTACTTATTACACTTTAGTACCCCTAAAGTTTTCCAAGTTTGCATTATTCCCCTCTTACTTTTGTAAATCACTTATTTTCAATAAACACATTCTTAATACTTCAACAATTATTCATCATTAATATTATAACTCACAATATTTAACAACCAAGTCGTTCTCAAGAAAGAGGGGGTTTTCCAATAAGGATTTCTCCTTATTGGCACGCAATTAGGTGACCAAACCTCTCCTTGACAGAACTTCTAGACATTGTCAATATTGCAAATAATAATATGAATAACTTGGTTGCCTCAATTATTGATTTAATAATATAAAATATTATGCAAATGATACTGTGACAATAATTGAATCAAATAACGTGAGATACTATGCAACATTTACTGCAGTAATAATTGAGTAAACTGAGTGGCTTCTTACATAAGCATCAATAATCAATATTGTGTGCTACTATGCAACAACGTGCATTACTGTATTTTTACTACTGGGTATCTCAACAGTTTAACGGTAAAACTTTCACCGTTATTTTTATAAAAAGATATTTCTGTCGTTTTCTAACTACGACAATACTTCCGTTGTGGGGTCCACCAATGATTGTACCGTCGTACGAATATTCCCTGTTAAAACGAATATTCTCCGACCAATCGAATATTTTATATCAACTTGCTTACTTTGCAAATTTTTCAAATATCACCCTTAACTTTAACTTTTTATCAATTTAACCATTTACTAAATAGAATAATAATTATAAGAAAATTAAATACTTTCATTTCATAAAATTCGGGGTCTCACAAATTGGGTGAATAGTACCTGTGAATAGTAACTCGTGAATTATACTTTTGGTGAAAATATTGATATTTAATAAGAAAGTTCATATCAATATTCCAATAAAATGATACTGGATGAAGCGCAAAACTCACGGATATTCCACTAATTTCAAGGATTATAGAAGCAATACTTACCATAGTAAGTTTAGATTTAAGAATATGAAAAGAATTAACATACGAAAACTACAAATGGATTTTCACATAAATACGCATACGATGACGTAATCCGCGTAGACAGGTTATTCCGACATACTAAAGGATAAATACAAAAAATAGTATTCCTTATAAATACAAAAGAAATAATACCCCTTACCTTAGTAGAAAGTTGGATACTGCAAAAGTGAAGTAGCAGAATACTCTTCTTCTTGCTCTCTATAGTGTCTCTTGTGAATCTCAGTGAATTGGTGAGAACGAAAGAAGAATTAAGCTTCTATTTATAGGAGAGTCGACTACATAGTAACTAATTCACGAACGGTCCAGATTGATTCACTATTAAAACGAACGATCTATATTGATTACTATTAAAACCACCACCGATGGTCCAGATTGATTTACTTTTAAAACCACCACCGACGGTCCAGATTGATTTACTTTTAAAACCACCACCGACGGTCCCGATTGATTTACTTTTAAAACCACCATCAATGGTTCAGATTGATTTACTATTAAAACCACAATCAATGGTCCAGATTGATTTACTATTAAAACCACCACCAATGGTCCAGATTGATTTAACTTATTACACTTTAGTACCCCTAAAGTTTTCCAAGTTTGCATTATTCCCCTCTAACTTTTGTAATTCAGTTATCTTCAATAAACATATTCTTAATACTTCAACAATTATTCATCATTAATATTATAACTCACAATATTTAACAACCATATCGTTTCCAGGAAAGAGGAGGCTTTCCAATAAGGATTTCTCCATATTGACGCGCAATTAGGTGACCAAACCTCTCTTCGACAGAACTTTCTAGACATTGTCAATATTGCAAATAATAATATGAATAACTTTGTTGTCTCAATTATTCATTTAATAATATAAAATATTATGCAGATGATAATGTGACAATAATTGAATCAAATAACGTGAGATACTATGCAACAATTACTGTAGCAATAATTGAGTATAACTGAGTGACTTCTCACGTAAGCATCAATAATCAATACCGTGTATTCTACTATGCAACCACGCCAGACATTCTTTTACTTTTACCATCGGGTAGTTCAACAGTTTAACGGTAAAACTTCCACCGTTATTTTTATAAAAAGATATTTTTGTCATTTTCTAACTACGACAATACTTCCATTGTGGGGTCCACTAATGATTGTGTGGTCGTACGAATATTCCCTGTTAAAACAAATATTCCCCGACCAATCGAATATTCACTAACACAACGAATATTTTATATCAACTTGCTTACTTTGCAAAATTTTCCAAATATTACCCACAACTATAACATTATATCATATCCACACCATAATATTCAAAAATATATTTCGAGAAAAATTATTCTTTATTCAAAAAAAAGTTGGGATCTTACATAACTTCTCAAACCCTCCAGGTTTCCAATCTCAAAACCAGTACAATCAACAACCATAGAGTTCTCAGAATCAATTCCACCATCCACTACCTCAACAAGAGAGGAAACCTAGCTTGGAAGTGTTAGGTTTGTAATATTCATGAACGCAATCAAATTGCATAAATAAGTGCGGAAGCGAGATAAATCAGAGTTTAAAATTTTACAAACCATATACCCGGATCACCCTTTATGCACAATTATTAATTAAACGAAAAGATAAAGAATAAAATCATACCCTTGAAGATCGAGCTTCCTCAGGTACAAGTTCACCTCCAAATCCTTTCGCGTTCAACTTGAATCCACCGGGTTTGGTTCCTTCCTTTGATCAACGTTAGCCACCCAAGTGTTTGGCCTCTAGAGGTGATCCACCAAGGAAAAAGAATTTTTCAAGAAGAAGGGGTATTGGCTCAACCCTAGTTTTCTATCTCTATAGAAATGGCGTACTCTCCAACAAATTGGAATTATTACGTACATTTAATATCTGATATAAGACACCTCTTATATAAAGATATCAGGTAACCTTATTTAATAAAAATAAGGTATTATTTAATTAAACTCTTTTAATTAAATGGGCTCCCTAATCTTATTAGGGATAATTAATTAAACTCCTTTAACTAATTTTCCCTCCTAATCCTATTAGGAATAAATGAGAGTACTTATATTAAATTAATTCCTAAACTCTTTTAGAAATTAAAATAATAATAATTGTAATAATATTAATAAGACTCCTCTTATTAATTTATATTTAATATTTCTAAAATATTACATAATAAATATTAAGCTATTTAATTTATTCTATCACCATAGATTAAATTAAATATACTTAACATATTATTACGATTATGCCATTAACTTCTTAAATAATTATTCTTACTTTTATGGTGTGACCCTTTAGGTTCTCCATATTAAACCTAGGTTGTGAATAAATCAATTAGAACAATTCTAATCTTATTTAAATAAATAAATTAAACAATTAATTTATTTAAATAAATAATATTTATTCTACAATAGGGATAAGCCTCCCTAGCGATCAACGACTTTCCGGAGATAATATAGATTTCAACATTAATCATTAAAGAACCTTTGAGTAAATAGTTACCGTATGATTCAATCCTTCCACCATACTGATGTCCCAATTAAATATAAGGCATGGAATTACTTTGTCAAGTCTTATTTTATTTAATTATATGTATTTCGATCATTAAATGCACAACTCCAAATAATGCAAATTAGAAACTCCTTTCTAATTTCATTACGCCTTAACCAAGGACTCTTTGGGTTGTCATTTATCGAATCACATAGGACATTTCTCTTCTTTTATTTGAAGTGGTAGATTCTTTATTGATCATACATTATCTCCATGTACAACTTATTATACCCAAGCATACCCTTTGATATACCCTAAGGGTCTTAAGGAATAAGTCAAAGTATAACTCATCATACACAAGATACTATGATGATCTCAAGTCCAAGGATTACTTGTACTACTATCACTACTGAAATTCCTATTGACAGAAAATAAAACTCCATTAGGTATATTCCTCCTTAGCGAGCCACGCGTTCGATGAACTTATTCTCTAATAAGCACCTACATACTTGCTTTAGTGTCTCCACACAAATGATCATGAGATCAATCATCCTCATCCAATGAGCAAAGCAGAACGTATGTACCAATCTATCCGGATTCACTAATCCCCAATTTAGTAATCCAATGATTGGGAACTATTTTAGTTTTAAGCTTTCTAAGAATTTAGATCTCATTAGAATGATCATCATCATTATTCTAAAAGCATTGCTTAAAACTATGGGTTTATCACATATTATAAAAACAAAGATCATGTAGATAATTAAAAGCCTTTAATAAATTAATACTTTTTATTAATGAATGAATAAGATTGTTTACAAAGTATATGCTTTATCATCAAACATGATTGGCTTGTATGCATACTACTTTCAATCTCCCACTTGCACTAAAGCCAATCGTCATGGTATCTTATACTCTTCTTCTCTAAGTGACGATTATCCCGCTTTGTTGGATAAGCTTTAGTTAATGGATATGTAATGTTGTTCTTGAGAGTCCACTATCTCTATAGTGATTTCCCATCTTTCAATGATTCTAATAATCAAATGAAAGTGCCACAACACATGTTTAGATCCAAGATGAGACTTAGGAACTATTCCTAGTTACGTAATGAACTTTTAATCCAAACAATCAACTTGCGACTTCATTTATAGCTATATACTTTGTCTTTATTACTAAACCAACAACTCTTTCTTTGTTTGGAACCTTTCGAATTCAACTGCACCACCACCGCGGGTAACACTTTACCTTAAAGTGGATTTTACGTAAATCTTGGTGCATCTACGAAAAACTTGAGTCCATTAAGCCCTCTAGTTTTAATTAAGACCCACCATGAATATGATCACATCCTTAGTGCTTGGGTTAAGCACTTTAAGATGTTTTCAACGACTTCATAGTGAACTTCTCTAGGATATGACCCGATCAACATCGGTCTCGTACATTTCATTGCATACATGATAGTTACTCATGTGATCTCTCTTTTGGAGTCTTTGGGGACTATTAAGAGAGATACACTCCATAGCTCATCAACATGAGACAACTCTTGGAGTTTGTCATGCTAAACGACTTTAGCATCAAATGAATATACATTCCTTGGGTTAAGTCGAGCATCCTCTTGAATCTATCTATATAGATTTTATCCCCAATTAAGATAGTCTTCCCAAATCATTCGTGGAGGAATTTTTAGACAAATTTATCTTTACTGATTGTAGCATTGGTATGTTATTCCTCATCCGTAGTATATCAACATATAATACTAGAAATTTCACGACGCTCCCACTGACCCTTTTGTACACACTAGAAGTCTTACCTCATCGAATGTAACTCTGGATCATCATCTTAGATCATCATCTTCTTTGATGCGTACCTCATCATCATCATCCATGATGAATCCATACCTCCTAGGTATCTTCGGTACTATTCCAGACTTACGATTCGGTTGTGGTACAATAGGTCTATCTTTAGGTTCCTCTTATTTGACTTATAGTGTTTTGTGGTTCTTGAACTCTTCAAGATCTATTATCCTCCCACTAGCCCCTTCAATAATAAACACATTTATCTTAGAAGGCAGCGTGTTTCGTAACAAACACCTTTTGCTAAGTAGGATTATAGAACATATACCCTAAACTTACTTTAGGATGTCCCACAAATTGTACTTGTCAAATCTTGTCCCAAGCTTATCCTTTGAAACCTTTTCACATAAGTTGGACAACCCCTTATCTTAACATACTTAAGATTAGGAATCCTCCCTATCCATAACTTTTATGGAGTCTTGGGGCCGGATTTTGAGGTTACCATTTAAGTAGATGTCACGCCCATTTCTAGGACATGACCCTACAGGGATCTTGGAATGTCGGTAAAATCATTATGGACCGCACCATGTCCAACAAGGTACGATTTTTTTTCATTCGGATACATCAATCAATTATTGCGTGTCTGAGGCGTCCATTATGAGAAAACCATTTGAGATGATCTAGAAACTTATTGCACAAGTATTCCTTCCTTGATCGATCAAAGAATCCTAATACTTTGCCAATTTGTTTCACTTTTGAATTCTTTGAACCTTTCAAATAATTCACACTTGTATTCGAAGAAATACACACATTCAACTCTTTGAATGATCATCTCCTTTTCTTATACTAGTTTGTTCAATTTGCAAAATATATTTTTCACGTAAGTCAAGTATACAAAATCCATTAAGTAATATTCCAGTTCTATACAAAACATTATTATTATAAATAGAACAACAATTGTTCTTAATTATAATACAAAAGATTTTATTGTCCAACAATAAAATGGAAATAATATTTTTAACAAGAACTGGAATACAATAACAACTTATTGACTTAATAGATTTGCCCGTAGGCATTGCTAAACTATAAGTTTCTATGGCTAATATGGCAACCTTTGCTACATTTCCCGCACATAGGATTACTTATATTTGTTTAGCTTTCTACTTCTGTTTGGTCCCTTCATAAATCTATATTTATGATAACCAAAGTCGGTATCCAATACCCAAGTAGAACCTTGACTTAAAAAATTTATTTTAAATTATGAACAAAATTGTATTTAACCTAAAACTTCACTAAGCTTCTTTGGTTAGCCTCTGCCAGAGATGCTTCTCATGATTTCTTTCCAAAGTGTCGGGCTTATTGCGGTGGAAGCAAACTCATTTGCTATCCGTGACGAGTTTTATTCTTATTATCCTTTGTTTATGCCTTTCTATTTACCTTCTTTGAATCGTTCTTCTTTTCAAAAGATCCATTGGCCCCTACCAGTAAGACTTGATCTTTCTTGGTTGAAAAGTGACTTTCAACATTTTTCATTATGTTAAGCAAATCAGCGAGGCTGATATCTAGCTTGTTTATATGAAAAATTCACAACAATTGTGAAAGGAGTCCGGGAGTGAGTGCAAGATCAAATCTTGGCCCAACTCTCCATACATGGCAAAACCCATTGTCTAATTGATCAATCAAATTGATTATGTTAAGGACTTTTATGCATCTTGTCAGAGTGTCATTAGTCATTCTAGATCGGAAGAGCTCCTTAGATATCTGATATCTATCAGTCCTACTTTCCTCACCATCAACTACTTGATGTGCAGGAATATAGTAGGAGCATCCATAGTTTCATCTTGTGGCTGAAGCTTGTTACTCGTGGATGCGAGCATGATGCGTTGAGCCAATCTGTGCATCATCTTGCCACTTTCTAAAAGTAACAATCTCTTCCTCAGAGGCATTGTCTGCAACCATTGCAGGGATAGGCGTATTAAGGACATAAGATAGCTTTTCAGCTATGAGAACTATTCTCAAAATCCTTAACCAATCCGTTTAATTCTATTACGGTTAATTTAGCATCTAATATGCTTGCGATGATAGTAATTTTAGACATTGTAAAATTACGTAAATGAATTTGTATTTAACAACATTTTAACATACATTCTTTTATTAATTACCAAAATAATTTAGGTCTTGTTTTAAATTGGTATCTCCCACTATTTTCTTCAAACTATATTACCCTCACTTATATAGTTCGGCAAAATCTAATTAAAGATTTGCTAGTGAGAATAAGGATCCCATTTCAAATGTATATAGCCTTGTGGTGACACAACAAACTATATATAAATAAATAGGTAGACAACTTTTGTCAATTACATCAACTATCAACTCCTTTTTTTGCCTCTTAGATTATTTTGATCAAGTGGTGGCACATCCGAATCAAAATTATCCAAGTTAAGTCCGACTAGCACTCCATATATTCAAAAAGAAAAATATCATCCTTGTGGTGACACAACAAAACAATATTGTTCAATTTTCTTTATAAGCATCAAATGTGATAAATTAACATCTTAAATACTTAATACTTGCCTTGTGGTGACACAACAAACTCATATTAAATATTTAATACTCTATTAATTTTATCATGCTAGAAAGCTGACGTTCGATATTCCAAATATCTTTGAACGCTTAGGACTTAATATAAAAAATTTGAGGGATTTATTATTAAATTTGTCTCATCTTGTTTAGCGCGCATTTATGCATATATATATAAATACACGTCGTATTAATTAACATACGAAGCATGTTTACATAATATATAATATATATATAGTATAAGCATGCACATATAGAATACTATATTCTACCCTTGATTGATTATGGACTTTTATTCTAGTTTGGTTCACTAGAGCCACCAAGTGAACCAAAAGGTCAAACCCAAAGGTGCAAGAAATAATATTTAAATATAACTATTACATTTAAACCCTAAGGCTTCATTACAAATTGGGTCTTCAAGCGCTCCTTACTCCTTGATCTCTAATTTTTCAAAATTAATTCTAACTATTTCTATTACAAAACTATTTAAAATAAATAGAAACCTTGATCGTGATCGAGGGAAGTACATAGGAGGAGATAGAATTTACATTAAGAAAAAATTAGAGAAGGCGAATCTGTGAGACCCCATTTAATAAAACCCATACATTCATGCATCCAACTAAAATAAAATCCAATCGCATTGGTCAATAGTCCATAATCAATCCCATTTATTATCATACACATCACAATATGCATCAATAAATAACATTCATCTTATGAATAAAAAACATTTAATATATATATTGATATCATTTAATGGGCAAATTTAGTTAGTATAAAATCTAATTTTTGAATCAAAATAAACTCCTTTATTTTAATCCAAATTTAAATCAAAATAAAACTATTTTATTTTAATTTATCTAATTTTGAATAAAATAAACTATTTTATTTTAATCAAAATCTTTAATCAAAATAAACTCCTTTATTTTAATTAATTATGGAATCCATTCCATATAAAAAAAAAAATATTAAAGGAAACACGGATTTTCTTTCCTATTCACAAATAAACTCCTTTATTTTGAATAATATGAAATCTTATTTCATATTTAAATAAACTCCTTTATTTAAGGAAATTAGGATTCTCTTTCCAATTCACAAATAAACTCCTTTATTTTGAATAATATAAAATCATATTTTATATCTAAATAAACTCCTTTATTTAAGGAAATTAGGATTCTCTTTCCTATTCACAAATAAACTCATTTATTTTGAATAATATGAAATCTTATTTCATATTTAAATAAACTCATTTATTTAAGGAAAAGTAGAATCCAATTTCAACTCCAATTAGTTATCATGAAATCCAATTCCAACTCTAATTAGTTAGCATGAAATTTAATTTGAAATTAAAATAAACTTTATATTTTAATATTAAAATAAATCTTTTATTTTAAAATTAAAATAAACTTTTATTTTAATTATATAATAATTAAGAATAATATTATATATATATATATATAGTATATATATATATATATATATATAATACGACATCATGTAACTTTGACTTGTTCCTTTTTATAAAATGACCCATGATCCCTTAAAAAAAAAGCAATGACGTTTTTTTTTTTTTTTTATAATTTCATTTTGAAATCTGTGCATCATCATGCTTTCAAAAAAAAAATTGACATTAAATGAAGTGAATGACCCTTGAATTCTTTATGTATCACGTGGTCCGTTATTCCGCGATTTTATTTTTTTTTTTTTTTTTTTTAAATAAATTTTATACAATAAATTATGCCCAATTAAATTGTTCTAAACACATATCAATATAGATATTAAATTAAAACAATTAATAATTAGCATAAAAGGTTTGGCTCGATGCCAATTATTAGGTTTGTAATATTCATGAACGCAATCAAATTGCATAAATAAGTGCGGAGCGAGATAAATCGAGTTTAAAATTTTACAAACCATATACCGGATCACCCTTTATGCACAATTATTAATTAAACGAAAAGATAAAGAATAAAATCATACCCTTGAAGATCGAGCTTCCTCGAGTACAAGTTCACCTCCAAATCCTTTCGCGTTCAACTTGAATCCACCGGGTTTGGTTCCTTCCTTTGATCAACGTTAGCCACCCAGTGTTTGGCCTCAGAGGTGATCCACCAAGGAAAAAAATTTTTCAAGAAGAAGGGTATTGGCTCAACCCTAGTTTTCTATCTCATAGAAATGGCGTCTCTCCAACAAATTGGAATTATTACGTACATTTAATATCCGATATAAGACACCTCTTATATAAAGATATCGTAACCTTATTTAATAAAAATAAGGTATTATTTAATTAAACTCTTTTAATTAAATGGGCTCCCTAATCTTATTAGGGATAATTAATTAAACTCCTTTAACTAATTTTCCTCCTAATCTATTAGGAATAAATGAGAGTACTTATATTAAATTAATTCCTAAACTCTTTTAGAAATTAAAATAATAATAATTGTAATAATATTAATAAGACTCCTCTTATTAATTTATATTTAATATTTCTAAAATATTACATAATAAATATTAAGCTATTTAATTTATTCTATCACCATAGATTAAATTAAATATACTTAACATATTATTACGATTATGTCATTAACTTCTTAAATAATTATTCTTCCTTTTATGGTGTGACCTTTTAGGTTCTCCATATTAAACCTATTGTGAATAAATCAATTAGAACAATTCTAATCTTATTTAAATAAATAAATTAAACAATTAATTTATTTAAATAAATAATATTTATTCTACAATAGGGATAAGCCTCCTAGCGATCAACGACTTTCCGGATAATATAGATTTCAACATTAATCATTAAAGAACCTTTGAGTAAATAGTTACTGTATAATTCAATCCTTCCACCATACTGATGTCCCAATTAAATATAAGACATGGAATTCTTGTCAAGTCTTATTTTATTTAATTATATGTATTTCGATCCTTAAATGCACAACTCCAAATAATGCAAATTAGAAACTCCTTTCTAATTTCATTCGCATTGCCAAGGACTCTTTGGGTTGTCATTTATCGAATCACATAGGACATTTCTCTTCTTTTATTAGAAGTGGTAGATTCTTTATTGATCATACATTATCTCCATGTACAACTTATTATACCCAAGCATACCCTTTGATATACCCTAAGGGTCTTAAGGAATAAGTCAAAGTATAACTCATCATACACAAGATACTATGATGATCTCAAGTCCAAGGATTACTTGTACTACTATCACTACAGAATTCCTATTGACGAGCAAATAAAACTCCATTAGGTATATTCTTTAGCGAGCCACGTTCGAAGTGAACTTATTCTCTAATAAGCACCTACATACTTGCTTTAGTGTCTCCACACAAATGATCATGAGATCAATCATCCTCATCCAACGAAAGCAAGCGGCGTATGTACCAATCTATCCTGATTCACTAATCCCCAATTTAGTAATCCAATGATTGGGAACTATTTTAGTTTTAAGCTTTCTAAGAATTTAGATCTCATTAGAATGATCATCATCATTATTCTAAAAGCATTGCTTAAAACTATGGGTTTATCACATATTATAAAACAGCATCATGTAGATAATTAAAAGCCTTTAATAAATTAATACTTTTTATTAATAAATGAATAAGATTGTTTACAAAGTATATGCTTTATCATCAAACATGATTGGCTTGTATGCATACTACTTTCAGGAAGATCTCCTATCGCGTTATATTGCCCAAAACAAAATGAGGAGTAATAATCAGGAAGCCTCCATCCTGAACCTTAAAGTCCAAATGGGACAGTTGGCTTCTGCTTTGAACAGTCGTCCACAAGGCACATTTCCTAGTGACACTGATGTCAACCCAAAATGGGAAGGAAAGGAACAATGCAAAGCAGTTACACTCCAGAGTGGGAGGACCTTAAATATAAATGGTGGAGAAAACTCTATAGTGCAAGAAGAAGTGTGTATAGAGGAACTATTATGGAATAGAATGAAGACAAGTCTGGGGGTGAAGAAAATGCTCACCATGAACCAACACCAACACTAACCCCTAAAATTAACAAAGCCAGTCCCTCTCTGCCGCAGTTGTCATTCCCCCAGTGCCTGTAGAAGCAAAAGCTTGATAAGCAGTTCTCTAAATTCTTAGAAGTGTTTAAGAAGCTTCACATAAACATGTCGTTTGTAGAGGCGTTGGAGCAAATGCTGAGCTATGTTAAATTCATGAAAGACATATTGTTGAAGAAGAGAAAAATAGGGGACTATTAAACCGTGGCTCTAACAGAGGAATGCAGTGCCATCTTACAGAATAAGCTCCGTGCGAAACTAAAAGATCCTGGGAGTTTCATGATTCCTTGCACTATCGGGGTCCAATTCATTTGCAAGGCTTTCTGTGATCTAGGAGCTAGCATTAACTTGATGTCGTTGCCTATATATAAGAAGTTGGGACTAAATGAAGCCAAATCCACAAGTGTCACTTTGCAAATTGGTGGATATATCTCTTATATACCCGAAGGGGATAGTAAAGGATGTGCTTGTCAAAGTGGACAAGTTCATCTTCTCAGCATACTTTATTGTCCTAGATTTTGAGGAAGACAAGGAGGTCCCTATAATACTGGGCAGACCATTCTTAGCAACTGGGAGGACCCTTATTGATGTGCAGAAAGGGGAGCTAACAATAAGAGTACAGGATCAAGAAGTAACTTTCAATGTGTTCAGATCGATGAAATATCCAAATACTCCTGAGGACAGCTTTCAGATTAATGTGATTGATAATACAGTTAGGGAAGTATTCTCAGAAACCTACATTATAGACCCTTTAGAAGCCACATTGACTATGTTGGTACTATGGAAGAGCCCACTCATGTTGAATATGCCAAGTGGTTGGATGCACCCCAAAGATCCAAGCAGTTCCAAAGACAGTTTGAGTCTCTAAATGATGATAAGGCATCAACTTCCAAGGCTCAGCCGTCGATCATAGAACCTCATATCCTCGAATTAAATCCCTTGCCCAATCACCCGAGGTATGCTTACTTAGGGGACTCATCCACTTTACCTGTGATAATTTCTACTTCTTTAACTGAGTGCCAGGAAGAAAAGTTACTGCTAGTGCTCAAGCAATATAAAGCAGCCATGGGGTGGTCAATGACTAATATTAAAGGGATCAGTCCAACACTATGCATGCACAAAATCTTACTGGAAGAAGGGTCTAAGCCGTCCATTGAACATCAGAGGCGGTTGAACCCCATCATGAAAGAGGTGGTTCGGAAGGAGATTATTAAATTGCTAGATGTGGGCATTATCTACCCCATCTTAGACAATCCTTGGGTCAGTCCAATTCAATGCGTGACAAAAAAAGGCGGCATGACGGTAGTGCCCAATGAGAACAACGAGTTGATTCCAACTAGAACAGTGACTGGATGGAGGGTGTGTATGGACTACAGGAAATTGAACAAGTCCATCTGTAAGGATCACTTCCCTCTTCCATTTATTGATCAGATGCTCGATAGACTTGCTGGGAATGAATTTTATTATCTGCTGGATTGTTACTATGGATATAATCAGATATCAATTGCTCTCGAAGATCAGCAGAAAACTACTTTCACATGCCCTTATGGGACCTTTGCCTTTCAAAAAATGTCTTTCGGGCTGTGTAATGCTCCTGCTACGTTTCAGCGTTGCATAATGTCGATTTTCTCTGATATGGATGAAAAGACCCTAGAGGTCTTCATGGATGACTTTTCAGTTTTCGGGAGCTCGTTTGATAATTGGCTGAGAAATTTAATTATCATTCTCCACAGATGTGTTGAGACTAACCTTGTATTAAATTAGGAGAAGTGCCACTTCATGATTAAGGAGGGTATTATTCTGGGACACCGGGTTTCTGTTGGTGGCATTGAGGTTGACAAGGTGAAAATTGATGTCATTAATAATCTACCTCCGCCTACATCAGTAAAAGGGGTGAGGAGTTTTCTAGGGCATGCTGGATTCTACAGGCGGTTTATCCAAGACTTCTCCAATATAACCAAACCGCTCGGCACTGTAACATCCCCAAATCCCGATCCTAATCACCAAGGATCTAGTATACTATTTTTATAACTATTGCGGAAGATATAAATATAAATTATTTATACATTAAACATTACACACTAATCCCCAAGGTAGAGAACCTTAACTTATACACAATTCAATATCCTATCTAACAAACAATGTTATTATCATACATTACTGTTATAATTCTAGCTACACATATAATACCAAGCTGGACTTATCTTGATCTTTTCCTGTATCTAACGTATTCATTTTAATCTGCAATGTTTATCATGATATAGCAAGGGTGAGCAACAAGATAGACTCTTCTGGAACAGCTGCATTCTGAGCTTCTCATTTTCCGCATAAGATCCAAGTTCTCCAATGAACACCTTCAAATGTGTGTAAGGATCCTCTAATCCGTCATACTTTTCAAAGTCAGGGGTTTTGAATTTCTCTGGATAATGAACACCAGGGAATATACAAAGGTCAGCATATGAAACACTTCCATGTGTTCCAATCCCTTTAAGAGAATGGATAGTTTCTTCCATTTGAAGGACCTTCTTCCTGATATCACCAGTGTCTGGATCTCCTTTGAGATGGGTGTTTTCAGGGTCTTTGTTGGTTTTATCCAACTGAGGTTCTGGATTTGTTTTATCCAAACCTTGTGTTCCTCCTTGTGTAAAGGATTCTGTATGTGTAGGCATTTTTGAGCCTTGAGTAGACTGATGCAATTCTTTAAGCAGAACAACAAAATCTGTAATTTGATTACTTAATCCGTCAAATTCTTCTCGAGAAACGGGATTAGACTGGTCAGAAGAAGACATGGTTGGTTGCAGGCTCGTGGCCTTTTTAGATTTTGAGTGGGTAACAGGCCCAATTGTTTCCCTACAAAAGACTTATGTAGTTTAGTCTTAGGGATAATGTAAATGTTTACATGCTATGTGATATACCCGTGTTAGGAATATTATCCTGCAAAACGGATGTTAATTGATAGCATGTCATGTATGTGCAAATATTCTTCATATTTTCCATTAAATAAAGATTAACATGGAATAAAATTACAAGTAAATGCTTTTATAAGTAATAGAAAATGGAAAGCATGAAGAGACTTTCCTTCGCGTTTGGTTTATCAAAGGCTGACCTATCTTAGGGTTACTCTCGCAACTTTTTGGCATGAAGGTTCCCAGATCATCGCAATCTACTTGACGGGAAGTTAATCCTATTTTTTCAACCGAGCGAATCTGGTGGTGCCTTTCACGAGTCTCGTTGAATTAGTCTCCCTACGAGTCCAAAGAATCAAACACCAACAGATAGCCTCCCGGTGGAGGAACCACACAACATACATTCACATACAACGTGTCTCACCATTTATGAAAATGATGACATATGCGAAGCACTAATATCATAGATAGATATATTGCAGTGCAGTAAGTAAAATGCATTTGTACACATTCATCATAAATGTAAATGCAACATCCACACACAAGCAGATAACAGTTTTGAAAAGTTTGTAGTAGCGACTTAAACCCTCTTATTGGTGTCCCCAGCAGAGTCGCCACCTATTGACGTCGGGATTTTTATTTGTCCCTTTTCTATTCTTGTTCTTTGGTGTTCTCATGTTATGTGAGATTTGTTTGAAAAAACAAGTGAAAAAGGTTCGACAAGTATCATGTCAATGATTTGACTATAAGAGTCGCCAGTTGGTGTTTTTAACTGGTTGCACCAACGCAATCGAGAAAAGGTTTGTACATTGATCCAGTGATGTGACACTGCTAAACGGGTCTGTGAAACCGAGATTCATTTGGGTTCGGGGGTTTGATTATGCGGAGGGAAGGTGTTAGGCACGCTCCGACATCCGTGTTGCCACGGTGACCACCACTGTAAGACCCCGAAATTTTTTTAAATAAAAAGGAATTTCCTTTATTTATTATTTTGAAATAGTAAGGGTTGATTTGATTAATGTGGATAGTTAAGGGTTAAATACGCAAATATTTCAAAATAAGCAAGTGGTTATAAAATATTCATTTTGCTCGGGGAATATTCGTTTGGTCGTGGGAATATTCGATTCGTTCGAATATTCGCAATGCGATGCTAAAGCGACCATGTGTGGGCCCCATAACGGAAAATGATTGGATGAAGAAAACGACAAATATAAGTTGGTTAAAATATAACGGCGTAGTTATTGTTACCAGATTAAGATCATTGGAATACCCGGTGGTTAAAATACGATGTCTACGCTGGTTGCACAAGAGCACACACCGGTATTGCAGCATGATTGTTGAATTATTGATCCTTACGTAAGAAGGCACTACTCAATAATTTTCACAGTGAATTCTTATTCAATATTTTATTTTATTGATTCAATAATTGTTTGCGTTGATATTTTATATTATTGTTGTTCAATAATTGTCAACATTACATTATCTCCATTATCAGATCAATAATTCATATTATTTGAATAATATTATTAGATAGCATTATTGGCAATGTCTAGAAAGTTCTGTCAAGGAGAGGTTTGGTCACCTAATTGCGCGCCAGTAAGGAGAAATCCTTATCGGAAAGCCCCCTCTTTCCTGGGAACGGCCTGGTTGTCATAATTGTGATTCTGTAATATTATTTGTGAATAATTAATTATTGATTCATATGATAAAGAAATATTTATTTTATGTGGATATAAATGATGGATTTATTTATGTGGTTATAAATGAAGAAATTATTGTTGAGGTGTTTTATCGATATTTTACAGTTGGAGGTATTAAAAATTAAATCGGGGTTTTCAGATATATTATGGGGTTATAATTTTTAATCCGACCGTTGGATTGTGGTAATTTTTGGGTATGTTATACATACATAAGTTGAGTATATGTCCACAAATTTTGAACCGTTAAAAATGCACGAATGATTTGTTGTGAATTTTAAGAGGTGTCGGATTCGAAAATTAGGTTTATAATTGATTTTGGTGGAAAATTCTAGAATTGAGTGGGCCCCACTTGTGGTTGGTGAAGAAATGTGCTGAATTTTATTTCAAATGTGGTGGGTGGCAATAGTAGCGGTAAAAGCCATCGGTGGCGGTGTCAAGTCTGCTTCGGCGGGCTAACATTTTCCTATAAATAGAGGGCTAAGTTAGAATTGAAAATCACACCAGAAACAAAGTTTTCTCTCTTTCTCTCTATATATTATTGAGCGTATTTTGTGAGTATTTAGATACTTTGAGAGTTTTTGTTCAGTACAAGTTTCATTCAGCATCACTTCCGACCTTTCCTTCCGAAGTACTGATTCTTTGAGGTAAGGGATGTTATTTTCTTTTAGATGATATTATTTCTTCAATATCATTATTTCTGAAATATTGGTTGGAACTTTTATCAAATTTGGAACCTTTTCATGCTCGGGGTTACTATTCATGAGTTACTATTCACGAGTTACTATTCATGAGTTACTATTCACGAAGTTACTATTCACGAAGCGTGAAAATGTTTTTTGTGGAATTTCTATTCTTTTGGTCTGAGTTACTATTCACGATATCTAAGACTATTCACGATATCTGACACTATTCACGATACTCAAGACTATTCATCGAAAAATAAAATTTCTTCTTTTAGTCAAAATATCTATTACGGATACTAGCTTTGATTGTATCCATGTTTTGATCATTCTTGAATTTTACACCACTTGTGATTATTTTTGAGGTATTTTTGGGCGTGGATAAAACCAAGTACTAATCCTTAATCCTTGTCATTTTGATTCACTTTGGATTCGTTCTTTAAAAGTATTTTCATCATCCTCGGTCTTAAATGATGATATTATTGAATATCTTTGGCCTTTGTAGTGCAAAGATGAATGATTTCTGAAGAATATCTTTGGCACAGTAGTGCAAAGATGAGCGGTGTTTAAATGAACATGACCGATCGATGAATATCTTTGGCCTTTAGTGCAAAGATGAGCAGTGTTGAGATGAACATGACCGATTTGATGAATATCTTTGGCCTCAGTAGTGCAAAGATGAATATTTGATTTGAGATGAATATTGATTGATGTTACGGGGATAAAATATTGATGATGGATTTGTTAAATTCATAGATTATAGTAGATTTCATTCTCTACGTAACTCTTATGAATTATTATTTCAACGCGAATATTGATCTGAAACTTGTTGTCTATTGTATTCTATCGATTTTTTCCTGTTGGAGACTAACGATAATTTGTTGTATATTATCTTAGTCATAACATTCTTTATGGGCTAGTTGAGCTCACCCTTTTCCTTTTTGTTCCATTTTTCTTCTCGGGAGGCGAGAATGTAGCGAGTACTAGTCGGGGTATGGAATGAAGGTTCTAGAGAGAGTTGTTTAGTAGTCCTCACCATTATTGTAAAATAATGTATCAATAAATGTGATGAGGATTTATTTGAGTATAAATATTGTCTAGAAGATAATATTTGTATTTAAACTCACGCTTTTATTGTTGTGATAATAAAGTTGTAGTTGTTTACATCCATGTATTTGGCGACTCGAAATGGGTTGGATGGAATGGACCTATTTTGGGGTCGTCACGGTTAATATCGAGCTATAAGTAAAGAGCCCCGAGCCTCTCACCGGTGACTTCTATTGATGGGGGATGCACCGGGCCGGACTCTCCGTAGGGGACGCCTGCTTCTGCTTGGGGCCCGATAGGTACCATCGTGAGGTCTTTGTCCACTATTTGGGACACGAGTCACAGTTGGTATCGAGCTTAGGGATATGATCTCCAGCGGAGATCGGGGAATAAAACTAGGAGGGAGAGACGAGTAAATCCTTCGCTAGTGTGTCCTACCTAAGCTTATTTGTTAGTTGGTCAAGATATAGGGATATTATGTGATATATTGATTTCCTTAATTAACCCTTGTTTTATGATAGTATTTGAGAATGTCGATTGAGAATATTAACAATGGAGTAAATGAGACCGTGGAGATGCTGTGCTTTACCAACGAGGAGAACGTCTGCAACAGTCGGCAATGTTCCTCCCGTGAACAACACCATGAAGCGAGATGATGAACGAGGGGATGTTTAGAAGTTTTTTGCGATTCATGCAAAATCGACGAGGGAGACTCGTGTTCAAAATACAGGAGGAAATGATAGCAATTCACGGGTTGTCACAAACCCAAGCGATTCAAAGAGTTGGGACCACCGAATTTAAAGGAAAGCGAGATCCGATCATAAGCGGAAACATGGGTCAAACAAATTACCAAGATATTCGATGTCTTGGGATGCACGGAGGAACAGAAGGTTCCATTCGCCACCTTTATGTTCCGTGGCGAGGCGACTCATCGTGGGAGTGCAGTGAAGCGTACCCATCCAAATACTTTTCAAAGGCATGTCTTGGGAGACGTTTGAGAGACTATTTAATGACAAATACTTTCTGAAAGTGTTCGTCGTATGAAGGAAGTGGAGTTCATCGATTAGAGCAAAACAACATGGCGGTGTCTCAATGACGAGGCAAAGTTTGCGAGAGTTATCCGAGTTTGCACCTCATTTGGTGGAGAATGAGGAACGTATGACGCGGATGTTTCTTAGAGGTTTGAAACTGGCATACGTCGAAGATCTCATTTCTCATAAATTTTCTCTCTTCGGATGTTGTAAATGTGGCTCAATTATTAGAGCGAGATAACGAAATACGGTCAACCGAGGGACCATAACCGTGATCGTACCGAGATAGCGATCAATGAATAATGATAACTGCGGAGAGAAAGAAATGCAGATTTTACGAAATGGTAACCACTCTGGTGGTAATCATGGTCATGAAAATGTAGAAGCGAGTCGGAGGAGATTTTAAAAAGAGAGATTTAACAACGACTATGTGAAGACGACAGCGGTCTTGGCAAAGAATCGGTTCTAAGGGAGGAGAACGACCACCCATTCATATGCTACAAATGCGGAAAAGAGGGACATATCAAATCAAGCCGCCCACAATTCAAGGTATGCTATAGTTGTGGAAAGGAAGGACATATCGCTTCGAGATTGACTGATAGCGAAACCTAGTTCAATGAGGGACGGTGACTCAAAAGATCGTCCCCGAAAAAAGTCAAAGACAACGATTCCGGGAAGAGCGTTTGTTGTGGTTGGTCATAATCTGAGGAACCCAAAACGAGGTGATCACGGGTAAGCTATTTATAAATTCTTGCGAAGTTTATACCTTACTTGATCAATCTGGTGCTACCCATTCATTTATCTCTCCTGCATGTGCTCAACGTTTAAACTTGACTCCGGAGAAATTAGACTTTGACCTATCTGTGGAAACTCCGTTAGGAGAAACTTTCATCACATCCACTGTTTATAAATCTTGTTTGATTCAAGTTGGCACTATCACCTTACCTGTTGACCTTATCTCTTTAAAGATACTTGCTTTTGATGTGATTTTAGGGATTGATTGGTTAACTACTCATCATGCCAAAATTGATTGTTTTCGTAAGGTTGTTAGTTTTCATATTCCTAACCAACCCGTTGTATGCAATTCAAGCAACTAAACCATTAAAATCAATCATTTGTCATATCTAATCATAAAGCTATTCGTTTATTAAAAAAGCGGATGTCAAGCTTTCTTAGCCCATGTTATGGATTTGAATAAAGACACGTCAAATTTGAATAATATTCCTGTTGTTATTGACTTTCCTCGACGTATTTCAAGAACTTCCGGTCTACCCCGAACGTGAAGTTGAATTCTTTATTGATCTTGAACTGATACAAAGCCCATTTCTAAAACCCCATATCGAATGGCTCCTATTGAACTTCAGAGTTAAAGGTCCAACTACGAGAATTGTTGGACATCGGTTTCATTCGTCCCTAGTACATCTCCTTGGGGTGCTCTGTTTTATTTGTAAAAAAGAAAAGACGGGAGTATATGACTTTTATATTGACTATCGAGAATTGAACCATGTCACCATCAAGAATAGGTATCCTCTACCTCGTATTGATGACTTGTTTGACCATTCAAGGGGCACAATTCTTTTCAAAAATCGATCTTAGCTCGGATATCATCAAATTTGAAAATTAGAATCGAGGATATTCCAAAGACCGCCTTCGTAACTTCGGTATGGGCATTATGAATTCTTAGTCATGTCTCTTTCGGACTAACTAATGCTCCTGCGGCTTTCATGGATATGATGAACCGAGTATTCAAGGAATATTTGGATCGGGCCTCGTTGTTGTCTTTATTGATGACATCCTTATATATTCCAAAAGTCGTGAAGATCATGAGCACCATTTGAAGTCGGTACTCCAAAGGCTTCGTGAAAACCAACTATATGCCAAATTGAAGAAATGCGAGTTCGGCTTGAGGAAGTAGCCTTTCTTGGGCATGTGGTGTCAAAACATGGAGTATCTGTTGATCCGTGCCAAGATTGAAGCAATACAAAGTTGGGAGCAACCAAGTCGGATCAAGTCACGTAGCTTTTGGGCTTAGTTGGTTATTATCGGAGATTCGTGGAAGGGTTTTCTCGAATCGCTACTCCATTAACTCATTAACTCGGAAGGATACAAAATTCGTTTGGAGCGAAGAATGCGAGAAAAGTTTCCAAGAGCTTAAGAGGAGACTTATTTCGGCACTGTTCTAACAATACCATCCGGTTCGGATGGATTTGTTATCTACAAACGATGCTTCGAGCAAAGGGTTAGGATGTGTTCTCATGCAACGTGGGAAAGTCATAGCCTATGCCTCGCGACAACTTAAAGAGTATGAGAGGAATTATCCTACTCATGATCTAGAGTTAGCGTGATCGTTTCAGCTTAAAGATATGGAGGCACTATCTATATGGGAGAAAGTGGAGATATATTCGGATCATAAAAGCCTTAAATATTTCTTCACTCAAAAGAACTCAACATGCGCGGCAAATGACGTTGGCTCGAGCTATTGAAAGACTACGACCACACTATTCATACCATCCCGGTAAAGCGAACGTGGTAGTGGTGACGCATTGAGTAGAAGATCATATCTTGAACGAAAAGGAGTGCGATGATGTCAGTATATACGACAGAGCCAACTTTAATAGAGAAAGTTAAGGTTGCTCAAGCCACCCGAATTCGGGAATGATGCGCGTGAAGAAGAAAGTACAAGAAGGAGCTATTCCTAAGGCGAGAATTGATGAAGAAGGAATACTTGAGTCCACTCTAGACTTTGTGTTCCTAACGACTCTGATTTGAAGTACAAGATTATGATGGAGGCACACAATACACCATTTGCAATCCATCCTGGAAGTACTAAAATGTATCGTGATCTTCGACATACATTTTGGTGGAATAATATGAAGAGAGAGATTGCAAAGTTTATCTCGATGTGTTTAACTTGCCAACGTGTAAAGGCGGAGCATCTAGTACCTAAGGGTCCGTTGTAACCACTTGAGATTCCGGAATGGAAGTGGGAACACATTACCATGGATTTCGTTACGGGTCTTCCTACGGTTTCTCAAGGCATCAATGCTATTTGGGTTATTGTTGATAGATTAACCAAGTCTGCTCATTTCTTGCCGATACGGGAGACTTATTCCCTTGAACGTCTTGCTAGTATGTACGTAAATGAGATCGTGAGGTTGCATGGCATGCTGTATCCATAGTTTCGGATCGTGACCCAAGATTCACTTCAAGATTTTGGGTTAGCTTGCAAAAAGCTATGGGCACGGTTTGCGATTTAGTTCTAATACCATCCCCAAACCAGACGAGACAATCGAGAGAGGACTATTCAAACTCTTGAAGATTTATTAAGACTCTGTGTCCTAGACTTCAAAGGCGGTTGGGATAAGTATTTACCATTGGTGGAATTCTCCTACAACAACAGCTTATCGCTAGTAAGTATAGGTGGGCTCCATTCAAGCATTATATGGACGAAAATGTCATTCTCCAATATGTTGGGATGAGGTGGGTGAAGCAACATTGTTGGGACCCGAGTTAGTACGTATGACTACCGAAAAGATCCAAATGATTCGACAACGTATACAAACGGCTCAAGATCGACAAAAGAGTTATGCGGATCTTCATCGAAAGGACGTGGAATTTAATGTAGGGGATCATGTATTGTTGCGAGTTGCTCCATGGAAGGGAGTTACAAGATTTGGGAAGAGAGGAAAGCTCAATCCACGATTTATTGGTCCATTTCAAATTCTTGACCGAGTAGGAAATGTAGCCTATAGACTTGCATTACCTCCAAGTATGTCTCGTGTTCATAATGTGTTTCATATATCTGTACTTAAATAAATATGTGAAAGACCCGAACCACGTTATAGAGTTAGAACCCAGGACGAGATAGCCAAGACTTAACGTGTGAGGAGGTACTGTCAAGATTTTGGATAGGAAGGAGCATATCCTACGCCAAGAAAGGTCATACCACAAGTTAAAGTTTTGTGGAGGAATCATGTTATAGAGGAAATGACCGGGAATTGGAAGCGGAAATGAAAGCGAGGTATCCTCATCTTTTCAAACACCAGTGCGTCGTCGTCAATTTCGAGGACGAAATTTCATAAGAAGGGAGGTTGTAAGACCTCAAATTTTTTAAATAAAAGGAATTTCCTTTATTTATTATTTTGAAATAGTAAGGGTTGATTTGATTAATGTGGATAGTTAAGGGTTAAATACGCAAATATTTCAAAATAAGCAAGTGGTTATAAAATATTCATTTTTGTGGGGAATATTCGTTTGGTCGTGGAATATTAAATCGCTTGGGAATATTCGTATTTACGGTGCGCAGCGCCCATGTGTGGGCCCCATAACGGAAAACGATTTTGATGAAGAAAAAAGCGACAAATATAAGTTGGTTAAAAATAACGGCGTAGTTATTACTGAATAAAGGCGTTGGAATACCCGGTGGTTAAAATACGATGTCTGGCGTGGTTGCACAAAGATAGCACCAGATTGCATGTATTGTTGAATTATTGATCCTTACGTAAGAAGGCACTACTCAATAATTTTCACGATGAGTTCTTGCTTCAATATTTTATTTTATTGATTCAATAATTCTTTGCGTTGATATTTTATATTATTGTTGTTCAATAATTGTCACTTTGCCGCATTATCTCCCATTATCGGATCAATAATTCATATTATTTGAATAATATTATTAGATAGCATTATTGGCAATGTCTAGAAAGTTACATCGAGGAGAGATTTGGTCACCTAATTGCGGCGCCAATGAGGAGAAATCCTTTATCTGAAAGCCCCTCTTTCCAGGAACTACGGCTGGTTGTCATAATTGTGATTCGTAATATTATTTGTGAATAATTAATTATTGATTCATATGATAAAGAAATATTTATTTTATGTGGATATAAATGATGGATTTATTTATGTGGTTATAAATGAAGAAATTATTGTTGAGGTGTTTTATCAAGATTTTACCGCATTGGAGGTATTAAAAATTAAATCAGGGGTTTTGAGATATATTGCAGGGGTTATAATTTTTAATCCGACCGTTGGATTGTGGTAATTTTTGGGTATGTTATACATACATAAGTTGAGTATATGTCCACAAATTTTGAACCGTTAAAAATGCACGAATGATTTGTTGTGAATTTTAAGAGGTGTCGGATTCGAAAATTAGGTTTATAATTGATTTTGGTGGAAAATTCTAGAATTGAGTGGGCCCCACTTGTGGTTGGTGAAGAAATGTGCTGAATTTTATTTCAAATGTGGTGGGTGGCAATAGTAGCGGTAAAGCCATCGTGTAGCAGTCAAGTCTGCCTTGGCCGGAATAACATTTTCCTATAAATAGAGGGCTAAGTTAGAATTGAAAATCACACCGTAAACAAAGTTTTCTCTTTTCTCTCTATATTATTGAGCGTATTTTGTGAGTATTTAGATACTTTGAGAGTTCTTTGTTGTCAAGACAAGTTTCATTCAAGATCACTTCCTACCTTTCCTTCCAAAAATCTTTGATTCTTTGAGGTAAGGGATGTTATTTTCTTTTCGGATGATATTATTTCTTCAATATCATTATCTTTGAAATATTAGTTGGAACTTTTTATCAAATTTGGAACTTTTTCATGTCGGGGTTTACTATTCATGAGTTACTATTCACGAGTTACTATTCATGAGTTACTATTCACGAGTTCTTATTCACGAAGCGTGAAAATGTTTTTTGTGGAATTTCTATCTTTTGGTGTCGAGTTACTATTCACGTGTCTGGCCTTATTCACGATACTCTGACACTATTCACGTGTCTGGCACTATTCATCGAAAAATAAAATTTCTTCTTTTAATCAAAATATCTATTCGGATACTAGCTTTGATTGTATCCATGTTTTGATCATTCTTGAATTTTACACCACTGTGATTATTTTTGAGGTATTTTTGGACGTGGATAAAACCAAGTACGAATCCTTAATCCTTGTCATTTTGATTCACTGGATTCGTTCTTTAAAAGTATTTTTCATCATCCTCAGTCTTAAATGATGATATTATTGAATATCTTTGGCCTGTAGTGCAAAGATGAATGATTTCTGAAGAATATCTTTGGCCTGTAGTGCAAAGATGAAAGGTGTTTAAATGAACATGATCGATCGATGAATATCTTTGGCCTTTAGTGCAAAGATGAACAGTGTTGAGATGAACATGAATGGATTGATGAATATCTTTGGCTCAGTAGTGCAAAGATGAATATTTGATTTGAGATGAATATTGATTGATGTTACGAGGATAAAATATTGATGATGGATCGTTAAATTCATAGATTATAGTAGATTTCATTCTCTACGTAACTCTTCTATGAATTATTATTTCATTATGAATATTGATCCGAAACTTGTTGTCTATTGTATCTATCGATTTTTTCCTGTTGGAGACTAACGATAATTTGTTGTATATTATCTTAGTCATAACATTCTTCTTCGGGCTAGTTGAGCTCACCCTTTTCCTTGTTGTTCCATTTTTCTTCTCAGGAGGCGAGAATGTAGCGAGTACTAGTCGGGGTATGGAATGAAGGTTCTAGAGAGAGTTGTTTAGTAGTCCTCACCATTATTGTAAAATAATGTATCAATAAATGTGATGAGGATTTATTTGAGTATAAATATTGTCTAGAAGATAATATTTGTATTTAAACTCACAGTTTTATTGTTGTGATAATAAAGTTGTAGTTGTTTCTGTACCATGTATTTGGCGACTCAGAATGGGTTGGATGGAATGGACCTATTTTGGGGTCGTCACAACCACTTTTCAAGAAACTGTTATATGAATGTGTGTGTGTGTGTGTGTGAATCCTCGTTGCCTCTTTGATGTGGGTTTAGATGCCATTGAATTCAACACACACAAACTTCACACACATAATCTGTCAAACACTTGGTGTGCACAGTGGTTTATCCCCTAAACTTAATGATTTTGCTTCCAATATAGTGATAGGAAAGGAGGAATTGGAAGACAAAGTGCTCACTCTTAATTGATGTATAACTTTTCTCCAAAAAAAACCCCAATTCGTAGCTTTCTGAGTTTGAGTAGTGAAATTGGGTTATGAGGGAATTTATAGGAATTGTGTGATGGAGAGGAGTATGGGTTGGAGTAATGGATTGAAGTAGTGGGTGTGTGTGTTAATGAAGTGGGATGTATATTGTAACTTGCCAAAACGTGGTATATGAAGATGTAGGTGTGGTGGGAGTGGGAGTTTTAGTTGGGAAGAAGTAGTAGTGGGCAACAATATAATGTAACTGCCGAAAACTGATGGTTTAGATTCAGGACCCCCGCCCCTGCGGGGGGGGGGGGTATTATGCCTAAAAGGCCCACCCCGGCGGGGGTGTTATGCTTTAGGGATCCCGCCCCGACAGGCATGCACTCTGCTAACCAAATTGAGTCCCCTCACCAAGCAGTTAGCTAGAGCTTTGAAGGGGCCCATGATGGGCATGCCTTCTGTTAAAAACCTTTGATTTCCTTATTTCTTCCTTGCAACTCCAAACCATGATCATATTAAGTACCTGCAAAAGCATGAAACATAAATGTGAGTAGATTTTGAGCAATTTTAAGCATGGTGGTAGGATTTATCTAAAAATGACTTATACTTTTAACTACTAATTATGGAATTAACATGAATAGATTTTATACTAAATAATATTCTAAACTATCATCTAACTAGTATGGATAAAATTACGAAGAATAAAAGTACGATTGGGTTGCCCCCTAATTAGCGCTTGATTTTAAGTCGTTCAGCCTGACTACTCCCTATTTATGGTACGTCGGATAATGTGATGGCGATGACATCCATGTTGGATTCACCACCCCAATAATGCTTCAGCCTTTGACCGTTAACCTTGAACATTTCCAATGGATTCCTACTGTAGAGTTCAACGGCACCCTGTGAGAAAACTCTTTTAATGGTAAATGGACCCGACCATCGTGATTTTAGCTTCCCTGGGAACATCCTCAACCTTGAGTTGAACAGTAGTACTAATTACCCTGGCTCAAACGTTCTCTGCATGATTTTCTGGTCGTGCCATTTCTTGACCTTTTCTTTGTATAACTTTGAGTTCTCGTAAGCTTGAAGTTGGAATTCATCGAGCTCATTTAGCTGAAGTAGCCTCTTTTCACCCACAGCTGCTTGATCAAAGTTTAGTTTCTGAATAGCCGAGTAGGCTTTATGTTGTAACTCCACAGGCAGGTGACATGCTTTCCCATAGACCAATTGATATGGTGACATACCAATTGGTGTTTTGTACGCATTTCGGCAGGCCCATAGTGCATCGTCTAATCTGATAGACTAGTCCTTTCTATTCAGGTTCACCACCTTTTCCAAGATTCTTTTCATCTCCCTGTTTGAAACTTCAGCTTTCCCACTTATTTGGGGATGATATGCCATCGCCACATTATGGTTGACCCCATACTTCGCCAAGAGAGCTGTAAATGATCTGTTGCAGAAGTGACTACCTTCATCACTTATAATTGCTCTTGGCGTGCCAAATCTTGTAAAGATATTCTTTTATAAGAATTTAAGGACCACTTTGGCATCGTTAGCTGGGAGTGCAACGGCTTCAACCCATTTTGATACATAATCAACCGCAAGCAATATGTACTGATTGTTGAATGAGGAAGGGAATGGTCCTATGAAATCCATGCCCCATACATCGAAAATCTCAACTTTTAAGATCGTTAGTAGTGGCATCTCATTCCTTTTAAATATGTTGCCCACCCTTTGGCATCTATCATAGCTTTTTACGAACTTGTGGGCATCTTTAAATAATATAGGCCAATAAAACCCAGCTTGAAGAACTTTCGTCGTTGTTCTCTCACTACCGTAATGTCCCCTGTATGCAGACGAATGACATTCATGCAAAATATTATTTACCTCGCTATGGGGCACACACCTTCTAATCATCTTGTCGGCGCATTGTTTAAATAGGTATGGCTCATCCCAGATATACCACTTGACGTCATGTAGGAATTTCTTTTTCTGCTGACGTGTAAGATCAGGGGGAAGTATATTGCTCACTAGATAATTAGAAAAATCCGCGTACCATGGAAATTCCGCATTGACTCCAAACAGTTGCTCATCCGGAAATGACTCATTTATTACACACATGTCTTCTTTATTTTTACCCTGATTTTCTAGCCTCAATAAATGATCCGCAACTTGATTCTCCGTCCCCTTTCTATCTTTTATTTCCAAGTTAAATTCATGTAGAAGGAGAATCTATCTGATAAGTCATGGCTTAGCATCTTTCTTTGAAATTAGGTATCGAATGGCTGAGTGATCCGTATAAACTACAACCTTTGTTCTGATCAAATATGCTCGGAATTTATCGAAAGCATATACTACTGCAAGCAATTCCTTTTTCGTAGTTGTGTAATTCATTTGGGTCTCCGTGAGTGTCTTACTTGCATAGTATATGGTATGAAATACCTTCTCTCGGCGTTGGCCCAAGACAGCCCCAACCGCATAGTCACTTGCATCATACATTAACTCAAACGACATTGTCCAATCCGGTGCGACGATAACTAGGGTTGTAGTTAATTTCTTCTTCAATAGCTTTCGAATGCTAACTTACAACCCTCATCAAACTTAAAAACTGAATCCTTCTCTAAAAGATTGCACAATGGTTTTGCAATTTTAGAGAAGTCTTTTATAAATCTCCTGTAGAACCCAGCATGTCCCAAAAAACTGCGTATTCCCTTAACTGAAGTTGGTGGTGGAAGCTTTTCAATCGTTTCCAGCTTTGCTTTATCAACCTCTAATCCTTTTGCTGAAACCTTGTGACCCAAAATTATGCCTTCCTCAACCATGAAGTGGCACTTTTTCTAGTTAAGTATCATATTTGTTTCTGTGCATCTCTTTAACACCATCACCAAGTTCTCCAAACATGCATCAAAATTGTCTCCATAGATAGAAAAGTTGTCCATGAAGACTTCTACATTCTTCTCCCCCATATCTGAGAAGATGGCCATCATACACCGTTGGAAGGTAGCAGGTGCCTTACACAAGCCGAAGGACATTCTCCTGGCTTGAATGCGAATGTGCCGTATGGGCACGTGAAAGTTGTCTTCTCTTGATCTTCAGGAGCAATGACTATCTGATTATACCCTGAATACCCATCCAATAAGCAGTAAAATTTGTGGCCCGCCAATCTATCCAACATCTGATCGATAAAAGGCAAAGGAAAATGGTCTTTTCGGGTTTCCTTATTCAATTCCCTGTAATCCATGTAAACCCTCCAAGCAGTCACTGTTCTCATCGGAATTAGCTCGTTGTCATCATTTTGTACCACGATTATTCCTCCTTTCTTCGGCACACACTGCACTGGACTGACCCACTTACTGTCGAAAATTGGGTAAATGATACTGGCGTCCAACCATTTCAGTATTTCTTTCTTCACAACTTCCTTCGTAATTGGGTTGAGTCGTCTCTATTTCTCCATCTTTGCATCCTCTTCCATTAGAATTTTGTGTATGCAAAAGGATGGGTTGATTCCCTTGATATCTGCGATTGTCCAGCCTATCGCCGATTTATGTTCTCTAAGCACCCTCAGCAACTTACATTCCTGAAATTCATTAAGCGCAACAGAAATAATAACAAGTAAAGTATTAGAATTGCCTAAATACGCATACCTGAGGTGTTTAGGTAGTGGCTTTAGCTCAAGGGTAGATGGCTCCTCCAATGACGGTTTCATTCTTTTTGCGAATCTTTCCTCCATGTACAATGGTTCAAATGGTGCTTTAAATCTACTAACTCATGGCAGGGAGTCTAACTTCTGCAAGTAATCCACAAATTCTGGATCATCCAAATCTTCATCTCCCAATAATGTCGTTTCTAATGGATCATTAGTCAAACTTTTACCCATGTCTTTGTTGATTATCTGCTCAATGGTATCCATCCTAAAACACTATTCTTCGTCCGTAGGGAATTTCATGGCCTTGAAAACATTAAACTTTACTTCTTGATCTTGGACCCTCATAGTTAGTTCACCTTTTTGTACATCGATGAGTGTCCTACCCGTAGCCAAAAACGGTCTCCCTACGATAATTGGGATATTCGTATCTTCCTTAAAATCCAGAATTATGAAATCCGCAGGGAATATAAATTTTTCAACCTTGACCAAGATGTCCTCCATAATGTCTCTCGGGTATGTGACTGACCTATCCGCTAACTGCAATGAGATGTTCGTAGGCTTTGGAGTAGGTAGACCTAATTCTGTATACACTGATAATGGCATAAGGTTTACACTTGCTCCCAAATCACATAAACACTTGTTGAACACCGTGTTCCCAATTGTGCATGGAATGGTAAAACTCCCTAGATCTTTCAACTTTGGTGGTAATTTTCGCTGCAACACTACACTACACTCCTCTATTAATGCCACTGTTTTGAAATCTTCTAACTTCTTCTTCCTAGACATAATACCTTTCATACATTTTGCATAACTTGGCATCTGCTCTAGGGCTTCTGTGAAAGGGATATTAATTTAAATTTTCTTAAACACTTTCAAAAATTTTGCGAACTGCTTATCTAATTTCTGCTTTTGGACTCTCTGCTGAAACGACGGTGGAGGATAAATAACTGGCTTGTCATCTAACTTTGTTTGCTTGATTTGCTTTTCCTCACCTTGTTTTTCCTCAACCACGTTGTTATCTGGTTTAACTGAATTTTCTGCACTTTTCTCATCTACATGTTTTCCACTTCTCAACGTGATTGCACGACAATCGTTCGTGATTTCCTTCTTGGTTTCTTTCGGTGTCACTTACTCGGTAGAGTCCCTTGTGGTCCATTGTTTAATGCTAAGGCAATTTGTCCCATCTGATTTTCTAGATTCTTGATGGCTATCTCTTGCGATTTCATGGCCATTGCTTGGTTTTTCATAGCTGCCTCATTGCTTGTTATATACTTGGACAACAACTCCTCTAAATCTGATTTCCTTTCTTGATGTTAAGCTGGTTAATGTTGATTCTGAAATCCTGGGGGATAAGATGGTCGTGGAGCTTGCTAATGCTAATTATTACTCCACGAAAAATTTGGGTGATTCCTATTCCTCGGATTGTATGTATTCTGGTACATGTTCTGTGGAATCCTGTTGTAGCTACCCACAAATTGCACTGATGTTGGGTTGATTGCACATTGATCTGTCGGATGTTCACCCATGCACAATTCACAAATAATTGTAACTTGTTGTGTCTGAACCCCTGACAAAGCATCCAACTTCTTAGAGAGTGCTGAAATCTGTGCTGCTATTGTCGTCACTCCATCTAACTCTAACATGCCTTTGCATGTGTCAACCTTGTCGTGGGCCACTGGTAGTTGTTAGCCGCCACTGGCACAAATTATTATAAAAAATAGATTATTTAATATAAGTAAATATTTAACTTAAGATTACATAAAATAATAAGAACTTTTATTCTTAGACGGAGGGAGTAACTTAAATCATGAACATACTTTTAAGTCTAAAAATAAAACATAAAAAGAAAAACAGTAATGGTATACCCCTAGCTATTCCTAGTTCTCATTTTACCTTTTTTTCCAAATATATTATAAAATTAAAGTATAATACTATCAGTTCTAAGAGAAAACATAAAAGATGAAGAAAAATTTATTATGTTTTATGAACTAAAATGAATAAAATTATTTAAAAATGACTTATAAGTCATTCCTAATAAGTTAGTTTGACCCATATTAATGTAATATCAATTTTATCCTATTTAATTTATTTATTTAAAAAAATGAATTTATAAAAAAGAAGAGTAAGATCTTAACGTCACTTTAATTGGCATTAAATTTTTATTTTATTTTTTTATAAATTTGAAGTCTTATATATACTCCTTCATTTCCAACGTTGGGTAATGAGGAGAATAAACGTAAAAAATATTGATGTTCTTTAATTTTTAATATACTACAATTAAAATTGTAATGTAATTAATATTGTCATAGAAATTTTATTCTTAATAATAATTTTTAAGTAATTTAAAATATTAATTGTATTTATTAAAATATTAAGTTACAATAATTTAAAATTTAAAATATTATAAATTGATAGTAAATAAAATTATAATAATTATGACTCTTTTTATGGAACAAATTACAAACGTTAAAATATTACTTTTGGTTCTACAAAAGAGTTATATTTCAATTTGTTATAATTAATTTATAATATCCTAAAATTTAAATTTAGATGTATCTTTAATTTTTGAAATAATAATTTTACATATAAAATATAAAATGTTATCAAACTCTTTTTTTTTTTTGGAACAGAGTACTGAGTTGTGTTCGTGCGTGGTCTGGAAAGCATAGAATAGAGATCAATTGGGTTTAACCTCTCTTCCTTAGCCAAAATTTGATGTTTCAATTAGAGAGGAGATGGGTTAGCTAGGTTTCTTCTCTACCTATCTGGGTTTCTCCTCTCTCTTTAGGAATCAACTAAGTTCGATATGGTCTTGGTTGAGAACAAAGGAACCCAAGAAATCGACCATGACTAAGATTGATATGGATGTACGGTGAGTTTTCTTCATTTTGTTAATAGTGGCGGCATAGTGGTGGCCTATCCTTCAACATCTCCTCCGTTATTGCCCAATTAAAGGTTTTAATTTCCTCCTTTGTTAATTTTTCCTAAAAATTAGGTTTTAATTAGAAATTTTGTGCTATTTAGAGCTAATTTGGGTTGCAATTGGAATGATTGTATTGTTAATTGTTTAATTAGTTCAATTAATTTATGTAATACATTTCAAAATGTTGTAGTTTGTCAATGGGTATAGTAAGGCAGATTAAGTGTTTATGAATTGCTTGAGTGCGAGTTTATATGCACTTTTTTTTTATTTTTAACACATTTTTTTTATTCAGTTGTATAATTTCATGCTCAGTTTATCTCTTTTTATGAAGTTAATTATCACATCAATCTAATTGCTCAAAACTTTTGTTGTGATGTGTTGTCAGTTTGCTTGTTTCTTTATACTATGTTCTGGAGTAAGGAGAGTTTAGAACTTTTCAAAAAATCTTAAAAATTTTCATGTATGTATGAGATTACGGTTTTAAGAGTAGTTTGCAGGAGTCTTTTATTAATTATGGGTATATACATATATATGTAGAAATGTGGGAAAGTAGATGAACAAATTGCACTCCTTAAACAGAAGCTAAGGTTGATTTATAGAGGAGAAGCCTTCAATGGAAAACCAACAAAAACTGCGAGATCTCATGGCAAGAAATTTCAGGTTTCTATCAAGCAAGAAACCTCGAGGACACTGGTATGGCTGGTGCCTATATATGTTATTATTTTTCCTCAAAATTCAAATAATTTCTAACATTAAGTTCTATTACTGACAAAACAACTTTCTAAGAGGACTTAATTCCTTTTTTATATATCATGTGATTTATATGACGCATTAATTATTTGATATAAACACACACGCACGCATGCTTCATGAAGTTTATCTTTGCCAACGACAATATATATATATATATATATATATATATATATATATATATATATATATATAAAGCATAATTTATTCTAATAACCCTTCATGTAAAAAATATTTAGACTTAAAATTTGATTTTCAAATAAATTTAGCACTAGTATATTCTAAGAAAATGTTAATATGCCTAAAAAGGTCAAAAGGCCAAACAAAAAATATCACTTAATGCTACGTAATCATTTAGATCAGAAAGTGTTCCTATGTATTGCGAAAGTTTTAAACCAAATCATAAGTAGAAATTAAGAATAACGATCGACTCCACTCTAATTTATTCAATCTCATCTCTATTGATGATTTTAACTGTTCACTTGTCCATTGCCTTATTCCTTATTTCTCCATTCCAATTGGTCTTTTTCTGTACAGGGAAACTTGGGTTGGGCTTATATGCAGAAACCAAACTATATGGCAGCAGAGGTAGTATACAGAAAGGCTCAAATGATTGGTCCAGATGCCAATAAGGCTTCAAAAAGATTATTTTGCAGGAATCTTTTATTCAGGGGGCTTTTGTCATCATATTATCTATATTCTGGTCATTGGCAGGAATAGGGTCTTGAATGAGTTGTTTGTTATCTAAGAACATAACTGTTTGGGTAAATATTGTTGTTGTTATTAAATAAATGTTCTTTGATTGGATTGCTAGTTAATCTGATATCCACACCTCCCAGACCATTGAAAGAGACTAAACAAGGAAAACATAGTACTTTTGGGAGCTGAATTATTTGTAATGAGACCCACGATGATATGATAGACCCGTGATAGCTCTAAAATCAGGTTTAGAATTACTTAGTTCAGGCATAATGCAGCAACACCAGTTATATTTGTCGTCGTTTTGGGAGCTCGGCATGAGGTATTCTTAAGTAGGAAGAAAAGTTTTGGCAATTTATTTTGCTGTATTTTGAAATTGACCTGAAGTTTTGGGAGTTGAATTATTTGTAATGAGTCCCACGATGATATGATAGTCCCTTTCAGCCTAAGTAAAATAATCTAGGGACATGGATTTGTAAATAATTTTATTAGCTAATTTTTGGTCTTACCTTTTAAGTTCAAGACTGTCTTTCTCAATTGCTGTTTGTTTATGATTTCTCTTTTTTAAGTTGTCTAAAAACTGATAGAGTAAATACATAAGAAATTTCATATAATTAAATGATCAATTCTACATTCTATCTGATCTACATTGTGGCTTTTTTAGTCTTTGGACTATCTGGAAGTGTGAAAACTGGTCAAAGTCAGATTTCACAATTAAACTTATCCTTGTTGGATGCATGGTTTGCTTTAGCAGGGGACTTTTCAAGCAATTTTGATCTCATAAATTTTGATACCACAACTTTGATTGCTATCGGATTTGGAATCAACAATGGTAATACGGAGAAGCTTATGGATGTACCTGAAAATAAACTGAGAAGTCGGTTTAAGAGTAACTTTGAGTTTGTGATTGCTCAGGTAATTCTTTTCGTCATTATTGGGTGATTCGCGACTTCCGTCTTCCATAATAATGAGGTATTTGTGTATCTTTCAATGTGTATGTTCTGCATTTCATGCTAACTTCTGCTTTGGTCCATTCAATTACTTAAAATATGGACCAGACCCTGAAACTTTATCCACAAGTATTTCCTTAATATGTAGATGCACTCGGCAATGAGAATGCAGATTGCATATAGCTTTTTTTTCTGCTGTTACTCTTTGAGATCCCACGATGCATAAATAATGCTTTATTTATTACACTAGTGTTATCTCCTTTTACATAGCATGCTTCCCACTATACCTTGCAAGAAGGTTAGATGTTTACCTGTTACATGTTATAATTACATGGATATAGTATCAACTACCCCCATCATTCTTTTCACTTACACCAAGAAGTTAAGAAGTACAACTTTGTCAACAAAAGGTGACATGATATGAATTATGTAATAGGTTCTTGCCCACTTTCAGAGATTCACATATTGCATTCATAAACAAAAGCATGTCTTTCAATTGATTTTAGAAAATCTTTTAGGAAAAGAATTAATTGGGAATTATCTGTATGTGCATGGATTAACTACATTACAATTAATCTTATTATTACTGCTTCATTGTTATTTTTAAATCAAGAGGTCATGATAACTAACTATATTGAATTATTATAATTATATCATTTTCCATATTAGATTGATGTAAGAACATTGAGCCTTCTTGGTTATTATTTTTTTAAATTGATGTAAAATCATTATCAGTATTCCATGAAGTATACATTACATATGTAAATAATTTTTTAAATAATATATCGTACATTTTTATGACTTACACATTTGCTTCATTGTCCTACGATCCTAATATCTGTCACCATTTGTAACAAATGGATTTGGTTGTTTACTTGAAGGTGTTGCCCGCTAATGTTACAATATTTTTTCTCAGTATGGTTCCTGAAGTTATGTAGCAATTGCATGGATATGACTTCAAGTGAGTGGGTAATTTCCTTTCAACACGGGTTCAATTCTCTGTAAAGATAATGATCTCCTTGTGACCACTTGCACATAGTTTACTAGGGGATTACCCAATTTGCTTGGTCGGTGCAGTATTGGGTGTGGCCGGTTGTTTATCTAGTCCACAGACTCCACACCCTACGGGTTAGTGGCTATGGGTTCCACAATCATCAAATTAAAAAAAGAAAGTTGAAATGTTTTGTATGATCAAGTTTTTTAGTCAATATTCTTCCTGTATTTTGTGTTTCTCTTATAATTTAAGTTCTGTATCTTGAATTTTATAGGAATTGGGTTATGTTTAGTTTCATTTGTTATGTATAATTGTTTTTCTTTTTGTACAAAAATACCTTGGTCAGTTGGTGTAGTGCTACATGAGATGACCAAAAGTATTGTTATATACTTCTAAGAAGATTAATTATTCCTTTGTCATTTGAATTTGGCCTTAAAAGGATATTTGTCTTAACTAAATATGTATTTTGACTGATTTCAGAGTCGTACTGATTGTATTGTTTTTAAACTTTTTGGAAAAGATCCTAGTGAATTCCCTCATCTTGCGAAGTCAGGTATGTCAATATTTATGGGAAGCTAACTTATTTGACTGAAGTTTTATGATCTCCTTCGGTGAATGTATGATGCTATCAAATTTATAACTTTTTCATATTCTGGACTGGTTAAAGCACAGTCCTATGGATATTGATAGCTACATCAGACCTGGCTGTATCATATTATCAGTATTCCTTCGAATGGAAAATTCCAAATGGGAGGAGGTAAGTTTTGCTTCACTTCTAGAATGTAGATTTCTATTTCTGAAGAATCAAATTGAGGTTAATATTGAGCTTGATGCTAAACACATCTTGGGGTGAATATTTATTCTACCATATAAACTGTAATATATGCTAGTTTTTGACAGACACAGATAATGTGACAATGTTCTTTCTTATCTGTACGTTTTTTCCACCCTATAATATGTCTTGTTAGTCATGGTTTTTGTATAATTTGTTACGTTTCAGGTTCATGAAGGAAGAATATTTCATTCTCAGAGCACCTAAATATGAAATGACACCAGTTGTATGTGCAGTTTCACTATACTTCCAACTCCCCATTTATTTTCTTATTCTTTTTCTATTCTGTCTCAAAATTTGGAAAATGTGCATACATAAAACTTTTTAAATTATAAGTGGCCTAGGATTTTAGCCTATGTATGTTGTAAAAGGGTGGAAGCATAATGTAGATGATTTTTATAGGAATGAACTGTTACTGGCCAACCAATATTGATTATGAAACTGATGCTTTTATATTGTGGTGCAGCGTGTACTAGAAAACTCAATTTTTGTGATGGGTGATAATCGCAACAACGGCTATGATTCGTATGTATGGTATGTAGTCTCAATCTTCAGCTCATAAATGCTTTTCACAAGATATCATTTTTCAAGTATTTTTGCATGCTTTTTGAAGATAACCCGTCCCCTTATTAAATTGAATGCAATGATGGGAAATATTTTTGGCAATGGAATGTGGAGTACTTGTTCTAACTTGTGCTATAACCAGGTTGGAGAGTGATTATGCATTGATGTGCCAACCATATTTATTGTTTAGTCACTCAAATTGAACAAGAAATTGGTGGTATTCTAAAGTATTATGAAATAGGAGCCAAGCCTTGACATTGTACCACGTAGCAACTTTATTGTCTTTGTGTATTGATTTTGGCACTAAGTGCCTCTGGTGATCTATTTGCTTCATTTTCCTGACTTGCTATTATTTTTAAATGTGTAGGAAGACTACTTCTATGACCTGCCTTACAATACTGGGTATCAAATTTTCGTGCTATGTTTACGAAAGACAAGGACGAAATTATGAAGTGTACTCTCTCTATATATGTAGATATATACTTTGATTGAAGAACTGTGGTAGTTTTAGATGGTTAATTGTAAAGATAATGAATGATTATGTAGTGGATGATTTTATTAAGTTAATAATATTTTAGTTTTTTGTATTTTTGCCATTATTTGCTATGGGGACATTGAAATAGCCAATGTACACAAAAAAGAATGTCAAATTTTGATTTAACAACAATATAATTAGATTACTCAAAGCATTGAACAAGTTTTAATATAAAGAACGATTTTTTATACATTTAGCAACAAATTTTCATTGCTAATGGCATTAAAAATATAATATTTGGAACGAAAAATTAACCTAATAACAACGGAGAGGATATATTGTTATAATACTAAAATAAAAGGCAACATTTTTTATCGTTGCAAATCATATCAACTTTCGTTGCACATATAAAGAAACGACAACATATAATGTCGTTGCTAATCAACGACTTTCGTTTCTATTGAAAAATAACCATCAACAAATATTTTCGTTGCTGATTCAGCATAATGTCGTTGCCAAATAATATAATCAGCAACGAAAATCGTTGCCAAAAAGTTTACATTCCGCAACGAAAGCAAGCTTAGGCAACAATTTTCTTAATTTACTGCAATGAAAAATGTCGTTGCAAAATGGTGTCAATTGCAAAGAAAATGCATAGTCGTTGCAAAAAAAAAAAGAGTTCATTTCGTTGCCAATTAGCAGGCTTTTGCAACGAAATGGGGTTTTTAGCAACGTCATTTTAATTATTCTGTAACAATACATTTTGTTGTTAAAGGATCGATGTCTCTGTACGAAAGCTAAATTTCATTGCAAAATGTATTACTTTTGGCAACGAAAAAAATACGTTCGTTACGGAACAATTAGTAACGCTCATTGCACAACGAAAGACGCAATGACAGTAAAGTCGTTGCCAAAACCCTTTAGCAATGAAATTTGGCACCTTTAGCAACGAAAACCGGTTGTTGCTGAAGCCCCATTTTTTTGTAGTGCTAGGCCATCGGGATGTCAGAATTGTACCGAATTCAACTCAGACTGTAATAGTTTGACTTGATGCTAGGTCTTATGTGTTGTATAGATTGATAAGGTTATGTGTTTAGGTTATTCTATGATAATATATAACACTATTATACTGTGATGATATTATTCTAACTTGGAAATCAATATTATTAATATTAGGTCTTCAGATAAAGCTAAATAGATCGCATATCAGTAATCAATGGATCAGACAAATTTTTCTTGAACTACTCTTTTAACTTGTGGTTAATCATTGTTGATTACCATGTCTATGAATTGTTGAATCGTACTCTGTGCATATTGCATGTGTTCATCAGGTATGAAAGGCTGATCACCTTCATTAACATTCGGTTCAGATATAATTGATATTTTCTTGTTCCTTGTTCGTTTAGCTATAAAAATGTGTCCATGATAGTTCACAATTATATTATTGAATGTTAGCCAGTTATTATTCAAAATCTTTCCATCATGATATATCCTTAATTTATTGAACTTAAACTTGCTAGGCAAATTTGTTGCTCACAATTGCTATATCATGATAAACACTTGCAGATTAGGCGAATTCTTCGGATACAAGGAAAGGTCAAAAACAAGTACAGCTTGGGAATTATGTGTGCAATTAGATTTGTAACAGTAATGTATGATAATAACTTTGTTTGTTAGATAGAATATTTATTCGGTATTATGTGAAGGTTCTCGACCTTAGGGTTTAGTGTGTAATGTTTAATGTATAAACAATTTCTTTGGTGATTAGGACCAGGATTTGGGGATGCTACAAAATCAACCTCTTCTTTGATTCCACATCAAAAATTACTATTTTCTTTAATAATTTTGTGACACCCCCAAATTCGGACACCTCAATCCCACAGATTTGGTGTTCATTGTCCAATTAAATCATAACTAACGATCCATAAACAAAAGATATAATTAAACTCAAAAGCTTAAACAATCAATCTCCTATTAAAGGGTTACATAATCTAAAATAAATCCCAGGTCATCTAACTTTTATTACAATCATCAACGGAAAATTAAAACATGATCATAAATAAATCTATTACATAAGCTTCGTAAATAAAAGATAAATTAAACGTTGTCATCTAATCCAACACTTTATCCTTACCCTTACTTGTAGAAAGCTCTTCAAACTTCGTAACCTCATCTGCATTATTTTGTGCAAGAGTGAGCAAACAATTGCCCACAAGAAGGATAATATACAATAACATTTTATAAATGACAATTAACTGAGCTTTTAATGGTAAAGTATTCTTACCGGAACAAGAAACTTTAATTCAACAGCTATGAGTTCAAAGGAATAATGAACGTTTAATAATGAACGTTTAAGTTAACAATAGATAACAACATTAAAGAATACACTGAGGGTCACAAGACCACGAACTCTATTCTAGGTTTTTAAGTATTTCTACTTTAACCTTTAACAGTCTAAAGGACTATAATCATCATCTATGTCCTAGGTTCACAGGTGTTTCTACTGTAACCTTTAACAGTCTAAACGACTATATGGACCATCATTCCGTACTCGAGGTGATCAGCCCTTTGTACTATGTATTGTGCAAACATTTTAATGCTATTGCGTAGCTCTAAAATAATCCCCTGATACAGGGTTGTTCATCTTAGCTTAGATTACCAGGTTCCGAACCAAAGGAAATTTGGTTGGGAATTAACTTCAAAGGAAGTCTAGATTTTTAGAACGATCGTCAACCAAGTACTGGTTGAATTAGATAGGAACCAATAACTATTCAAGGGTTTGATTACAATATCTTCATGAACAATGTATATTGATGAATCAATAAGAGTTAGAGTATTAACAATTTCTAAATTGAACAAATGTTATCATCAAGAACATGCTTTCAAAGGTGTGTGAGTACATAAACAAACCAAATGAAGTTTGGTTTGGGTTGACTTCAAGGTTAATTTAGAGTTTAGAACATTCATCAACTAAGGATTAGTTGAGTTGGTAAAGAATCGCTAAGCAACTAAGAGTTCAGAACAATAATGTAAGATAGTAGAATGATATTGAAGAACGAAGATCAAACAACAGTTATTAGTAGCTGAATAAACACACTTCTTACAAATAAAATACAAACTTTGAATAACCAAGGTAGTCTCGATTGGAATAAAGAAACAAAGATTAACTAACTTGCTCAACAATAAATGAGGGTTTAAGAACTTGCATGACAATAAATCGTTAAACAAGATATTAGAGATAGAGAATTTGCATAAGTATAACCTAATAGTGAAAAGTAACCTTGCTGAATAATAAAGTAGCAAAGGTTAGGGAACTTGCCTCTTGCGTAAGCTACACAATTACAACTCATGTACTCCAATATCCTACACATTTAGTGCAATCACAATATCTATTAGATATGCTAACATACCAAAACATGTACACTTCTATCTAAACTTATCATTGAAGCACAAGTCTTTCATTACCACTTACATTTCAGAAATTCCAAGTGTTATACTTCGTAACACATATTTAACGTTCATTGTAAATACTAAGTTATCACATAACACGTTCTCGATTTACTAATCATTTTTGCAACTTTGAACTTACTAACCACAATTCACTATGTTATGTTATCCTTAACATTACACATTTAACGTGCTAACATAATTTCAGACCATGTTATGATGCTTTCCCAAGTCTGCAGCAGCAGTAGAAGTGAGAATCTCAAACCAGGGTATGGCGCAGCTGAGCCATACAAAGGCCTGGGCCTGGGTTGGTCTGGTATGTTATTTTATGTTTGATGTTATGTTATTGTTGTGTTTTGTGTTTTGCCTTGGCACCAACGCAGTTGCGCTGGTGCACAGACAGACGCAGAGAAGGCTAATGAACAGTAGCCGACTTTAGCCCAACAAAAACAAATTTCACCCACCAAACAGTGAAATTAACACGCACAATTGATACAAAACTATTGTAAACATGTTTGTTAACATTTTCAACCAATTAGAACAATTTAACATCAAGTATACTAGTTTAATTCTTCAAATTTCACATTTTCATACAAAACTCAATTTTCTTGACATTCATCCTAACAATCATCACTGTGAATTCATTACTTGACCAAATCACTCCATTCAAATTATGTTATGCTCGTTTCTTAATGAACTACCATATACAAGTGTCAATTCACAAATTAACATTCAAATTGACCACTAAAATTGGTACTTTGACAAGACATATGAAAAATATAAACACTGTAAACAATTTTCTTCCTTTTTAACCGTCATTAGCATACAAATCCTTGTTTAATTACTAGTTCTAATCACCACGAACACATACAATCGCATATAATCAGTTGTATAACAAGAATTCCAATAATTGAATTCACAGAATTTAGGAATTATGCCATAGAACTCACATATATACATATATATAAACATATATACATATATGTAAGACCCCAACTTATTATTAATGAAATTTAATTTTCTCTATTTATTATTTTGAAATAGTAAGGGTTGATTTGATTAATGTGGATAGTTAGGGGTAAAATACGCAAATATTTCAAAATAAGCAAGTGGTTATAAAATATTCATTGTTGTCGGGGAATATTCGTTTGGTCGTGGAATATTAAATCGCTTCGTGGGAATATTCGTGCGGCAAGATCCATGTGTGGGCCCCATAACTAAAAAGCGATTGGATGAAGAAAACGACAAATATAAGTTATTTAAAAATAACGGTGTAGTTATTACCATTAATTATCTTAAAATACTACTATGGTTAAAACACAAGAAGATACTATATCGCATATTGCAATTATTGATTCTTACGTAAAAGGCACTACTCAATAATGGTTACGATAATTACTTATTCAAAGATTTTTATTGATTTAATAATTGTTGCGTTGATATTTTATATTCTTTGTTGTTTCAATAATTGTCATTACAAAGTATTTTTCATTATCGAAGCAATAATTCATATTATCCTAATAATATTATTAGATAACATTATTGGCAATGTCTAGAAAGTTCTGCCTAAGGAGAGGTTTGGTCACCTAATCATGCGCCAAAGAAAGAGAAATTCTTATTGAAAAGCCCCTCTTCCTGTGAACCGCCTCGGTTGTCAATATTATGATTTTGTAATATTATTTGTGAATAATTAATTATTGATTCATATGATAAGGAAAATATTGATTTTATGTGGATATAGATGGAGAAAATTTTAATGTGACAATTGTTGAAAATTGAAATTTTATCTTTTTACGATAAAATAATTTATTTAAATATATTATTATATTATAATAATATAATAATGGTGATATTTTTACAACGAATGTGGGATATATGAGTATACGAGGAGGAAGAGTATTTTTGTTGCAATAAATATTTAAAACATGTTAAACATGCTCGGTGGACCCCATTTATTGAATCGAAATTTGATTATAGCACGTAAAATCGTCTGCTTTGTGGATTTCGGTCAATTTCTGTTTTGGAATTCGGAAAACTTTCTTCCGAAAAGTTGTAGAGAATTGAATTTCCTATAAAAACTCGCATGAGATTTGAATTTTCTGATAAAACGGCTATTTATTATGAATTATTGAAGTTCAAGTTCAAATAATTAATTTTTGGGAGTTTTAGTTAATTATTTTGAGAAAAACGTTTTTGCAACTAAGTTGGCCACACATGTGATTCAAATGGGCTGAGATCAGTTGTCTAAGGTGGGCTAAAGAAAATGTGAAAAATATATTAATATTATATTCAATTTTCTACTTTGGTGTTCTAAGCATTTTCCTATAAATAGGGTGCTTAGGTTAGAATTGAAAACACACCGTAAACCAAGTTTCTCTCTATTTCTCTCTCGATATATTGAGCGATTCTTGTGAGTATACTTTGAGTATTGTTAGACGGTGCAAGTTCCTTCAACACTATACCCTAGATTCCAAATTTAGAAGTACTAATTTTTTTCGAGGTAAGGGATGTTATTTTCTTCTCAAATGATATTATTTCTTCAATATCATTATGCTGAAATATTGGTTGAAACTTTTTATCAAATTTAGAACTTTTCCATGTCTGGGTTACTATTCATGAGTTACTATTCATGAGTTACTATTCACGAGTTACTATTCACGAGTTACTATTCACGAGTTACTATTCATGAGTTACTATTCACGAGTACTATTCTTGAAGCGTGAAGATGTTTTTTGGGAAATTTCTATCTTTTGGTGTCGGAGTTACTATTCACGTGTCTGACTATTCAATCAAAAATAAAATTTCTTCTTTTTGTCAAAATATCTATTCGGATACTAGCTTGGATTGTATCCATGTTTTGATCATTCTTGAATTTTACACCACTATGATTATTTTTGAGGTATTTTTGAACATGGATAAAACAAAAGTACGAATCCTTAATCCTTAATCTTTGTCATTTTGTTTCACTGGATTCGTTTCTTTAAAAATATTTTTCATCATCCTCGATCTTAAATGATGATATTATTGAATATCTTTGGCTGTAGTGCAAAGATGAATGATTTTTAAGAATATCTTTGGCCGTAGTGCAAAGATGAACAGTGTTTAGATGAACATGACCAATCGATGAATATCTTTGGCTCAGAAGTGCAAAGATGAATATTTGATTCCGTATGTATATTGATTGATGTTACGGGGATAAAAGATAGACGATGAACTTTTAAATTCATACATAGAAGATAGTAGTTTGCATTCCCTACTTAACTCTTCTAATGAATTATTATTTCACATGCGAATATTGATTTAAAATTTGTTGTCTATTGTATTCTATTAGATTTTTCCTCGTTGAAGACTAACGGTAATTTGTTGTATATTATCTTAGTCATAATATTCTTTACTAGACTAGTTGAGCTCACCCTTTTCCTTTTGTTCCATTTTTCTTCTCGTGAGGCGAGAATATAATGAGTAGTGAGCCTGGGTATGGAATGAAGGTTTTAGAAAGAATTGTTTAGTAGTCCTCACCATTTTGTAAAATAATGTATCAATAAATGTGATGAGGATTTATTTGAGTATAGATATTGTCTAGAAGATAATATTTGTATTCAAACTCACAGTTTTACTGTTGTAATAATAAAGTTGTAGTTGTTTCTGTACCATGTATTGACAACTCAGAATGGGTGATGTATACCTATTTTGGGGGCGTCACAATATATACATACATAATATTAAGGTTAAAGAAAATACCTTCAATTGGCTTGCTAATTCTTGCTAAACACTGAAATTGCTTGACATTTCTCACAATCTCTCTCTCAATTCTCTCTCAAGTTCTCTACAGCTTTTCTTCTTAGGCCAAAAGACAATTCACATAAAACTAATACACACAAGCGTATAGATAAAAACTGATAACCTTAATACGCCTAGTTATTAGAATATCAGTTACAGATATAACGCTTAGATTATAAATATTTTATATTTATTATTTAATTTATTTATTTTATTTATATTATTATTATAATTAAAATTCAAAATTTAAAAATCCAAAAGCCATAAGGCTTTATTTGGCAAAAACTCTTTAAAATAAAGACTTAATATATTTAAGCCTTGTTTGGGTAAAAAAATAAATTAAACTACTTTAATTATTTTAATAAACAATTTAGTTTATAATTTATAATCATATATTATTTATTTTGATTTCCATATCCAACATTACATCAAATAAAATAATTATACACACTATATTTTAAATAAATATTTCACTTAAACAAATATCACATAATTATAATCTCATTATAACTTTACTTAATAATTTAACATACCACTTTAAATTATTAAATTAAAACAACAATATAACATTTCATGTTATATTACAACTCTCTAAATTATAAGTTAATTTAATTTAGAATATTATCTAATAAATTTAATTCATAAATATTTAATAATAATGACCACATCAATAAAATTTTATTTCATCAATTTCAACAATAAACACATCAAATAAATATTTATATAATTCAATAAATATTTAATATTACAATTTGAATTTCCTGGATTGTTACAAATTTAATTATCAAACTTCTAGTTTTAAAACTCTATTTTTCCTTAATAGTTTAACCAACTATGAAATCTCCTTTACATGTTTCTTACCACAAAACTCAAATATAAAGCACGCACTATATATAATCACATATTCACTATTTACTTAAGTGATTCTTAAACCCCTTCAAATTATATTATTCAATAATATAACTTCCACTTTAATATAAATTAACCAATATTTCTACTTGTTAGTTAATTCTCATAATTAACTAATTTATGCTTTACTATCTCAATTTATCTATGGATAGCTTAAGCACTAACTAAAACTCACATTACATTATACTAGTTACTAGTATATATATATATATATATATATATATATATATATATATATATATATATATATTCAAGAAAATGGTGATTATCCATCAAAGATATTTAATGTCACAAACTCACTATGATAAAAATAATTCTATAAATTATTTAATGTCGATAGATAAATCTTATCCATCTTCTTATTAATTCATCTCTACAATTTATAAAAAATATATAATAATGATATATATTTATTAAACACAACATCACTTATTACATAGCTCATATTACCCTATGTAACACAATAATACATACCTCGTAACACATATATATATTCTTGTTCGAACCCATCTCATGCTTTAAGAATTTTATCTACTAAATTCTTATTTTAATATTTTCTGAAAATTCGGGTTCTTACAGTTTAGATGTTTGTGCACAATACATGGTACAAAGGGCTGATCCCCCTAAGTACGGGAAGTCCCTCCAGTCTTATGACTGTTTAGGTTTAAGTTGAAAGAATACTTATAACCTTGGACATAGTTTGTGGTCTTATGACCCTCAGATACATTTCAAATTCTGTTTTCAGTTCTTGATTATTATTGATAGAGAATATTATTCAGTTCTATTGAGCCTATTCATTGGCAGTTGTTATTATGTTATTATTCATTGTCATTTCAAGTGAGCATTAGTTTTGCTCACTCTTGCATATATAATCATTGCAGCTAAAGTTGAGAAGGTTGATGAACCTACCACTAGCAAAGGGAAAGGAAAATTAAACAAGTGTTGAAGACTTGTAAAATTTATTGACTTTCTTGATATCAGACTTTATTTTAAATATTGTGATGTATTATTTAATTTTTCGCACTTGATGTTTGTTTTTAAAGGTTAGATAACCTGGGAGAGTTTATTGGACTTATTGATGTAACCCTTTAAAAGGGAAGTTTATTGTTTAAATTTTATTATATTTGGGTAGTTAGAAATTAATGAATGGAAAGTGAACACCAAATCTTGTGGGAATGAAGTACCCAGATTTGGGGGTGTCATTGGTTGGTATCAAAGCTTAAGGTTATGAACCTTAGGTGGGGAAAAAGCCTTAGGAAGTAACCTTATAGAAGATTGAAAAGATAGAGGTGATGAACTCATATTGAGTTTTAAGGAAAGAAATAATAAAACACTTTTGTGCTTATGTGGTTGCAACCTATGTGATCGTGAGTGTTGAATAATGATGGGTAGTAATTAAACATTTAAAATTTTGTTGTCAGGATGGCTAATGTGGGAGAATCAAGTCAGGCTAGGGAGGAGGGATCTCAGATGCCTAAAGAGGAGGAGCCTCAAGATATTCAGGTGGTTTGGGAACAACTGCTGCGAAGGGAGTCATCTCCGTTGGTTACAGTGGTTGAGCAGGAGGGCATACCTGATGAGGAGGATATGGTGGAAAAGGATGAAGAAGAACCCATTGAGTTGCCACAGACGGATGAGGATGAGGAGGAGGAAGAGTCTCCACCAAACTCTATCGCATGTCATATGTACGATGAGGTATACCACCACAACATTGAGCTTCTGGATAGAGTCGAGGAATTGGAAGAGATAGTAGCTGAACGTTAGACTTCGATGATGCAGAAGGACGATGAGATTCGGGATCCTGACGAGCGTTTGGGTAATGTTGAATGGAAGCTGATTCACATTGAGGGGGAGAATGAGCAGTTGACAGAGGAGATCGCGGAGCTGAAGAACAAATTGAAAGAAGAATCCACCAAGAGAGCAAGAGCTGAAGACGCGTACGAGGAAGCTTCTTAGTGTACAGGAGTAGCAGAGAGAGAAGTATAAGAAAAGACGATCAAGATAGAGGAGATGAATGGCATTTTCAACACTGTGATCAACCGAGCTCAAGACCGAGTCATGTATTATCCGATTCAGTTTGAGACGCTGTCGTGGTATATGTTAGATCGCAGAACAATATTTTGTATTATGGAAGAAGAGCGTCGTAAGGCTATGAAGCATTTTAGTCGGTTATCATAGAGAATGTACCTGATATGTGATTAATTATATAATAAATAAGATGTAAATCCCAAGTGTTATATAACCAATGGGATATGAGGACGATGTTATCCTGCAACTTTAGTAGTTCATGAAGATGATGTAAATAGCAGTAATGCTATTGTTTATATGTTTTTTTTTAAAAAAAGATTATGAATGAATAAAAGTTAATATTTATTCAAGATGTGTTGTGTTATGTGATGAGATTCTATGAGGTGCAAGTTAAGTAGAAAATACTTAATAAGGATTGGGTAATAATCTAATAATTGTATTTTTCTTTAATCAGAAAATGCCTCCAAGAAGATGTCAACCATGACAACAAACCCCTAAGGGGTCTACCAATAACAACAACGCTGAAGCTAACCCAGTTCAGCAGTTGGTGACACTTCTGACGGGAGCGCTGCAGAATCAATCATAGAATTAGTGTAAGACCCCAACTTATTATGAATAAAATTAAATTTTCTCTATTTATTATCTTGAAATAATAAGGAGTTAATTTGATATAATACTTTGGTTATATGCAAATTTTACAAAATAAGCAAGTGGTTATAAAATACTCATTTTTGTCGGAGAATATTCGTTTGGTCATGGAATATTCTTGTTGTCGGGGAATATTCGTACGACGGCGCAACCATTCGTGGGCCTTATAACAGAATAACTATCAGATGAAGAAAATGACAAGTTTGAGTTTTTATAAATAACGGCGTAATTGTTATCGTTAACACGGTTGGATTACTTGGTGGTGAAAATACAGTAATACGCATGGTTGCACAGTAGCACACGGTATTGCAAAGTATTTTTGAATTATTAATTCTTACGTAAGAAGGCACTACTCAATAATTGTTACAGTAATTACTATTCAATATTTTATTTTATTGATTCAATAATTGCTGCGTTGATATTTTATATTATTGTTGTTTCAATAATTGTCACTGCATAGTATTTCCCATTATCAGATCAATAATTTATATTATTTGAATAATATTATTAGATGGCATTATTGGCAATGTCTAGAAAGTTCTCATCGAGGAGAGGTTTGGTCACCCAATTCTTGGCCAAGAAGGAGAAATCCTTATCTGAAAGCCCCTCTTCCCACGAACTACTTAGTTGTCATTATTATTGTAATTCATAATATTATTTGTGAATAATTAATTATTGATTTATATGATAAGAAAATGTTTATTTTATGTGGATATAAATGAAAGAATTTTAGAATGAAATTATTTCTGAAAGTTTGGCATATTTTTGTGGAATTACAATTTCTGATAAAATATTCATTCAATTATATTATTATAATATATTATAATTGTTTAATAATAATATTATTATAATATATAAGCATGTGGTAATTAGAAATGGAAGTAAGCAAATTAATGTATATGAATACTTGTTTTCAAAAAAAAGTAGGTTGTAACTTTGGAAATGGTTGATGGAAATAATTGGTGGGTGGAAGCTTTCTGCAAGCATTTTATTTTTTTGTCGAGTTTGGTGGGCCTTGCCCATAAGAATTTGCAGGCAAAGAAAGAAAAAAAATAAGAAAAGGAAAGTAGGCATTGAAATTTCTCCTGTTAAGGCTCTGCAACTTGTTTTCAAAAAGTAGCCCCAACCTTGGAAAAAAAAGGTAGTTAGGCAGAAGTTTGGCAGAGTAGGCTGATTCATCTATTTTTTCTCCGAGGTTTTACTATAAATAGGGGGTAAACCCTCCTTCCTCAACACACCACTTTCAAATCAGAAATTCTTATTCTAAAGTATTGTGAGTATATTCTTGAGTATAAGAATACTTTGAGCGTAGTTTTTCTACAAGATTTTCTCATAATAATATTCGATATTCCAGTCAAATCCAAGCTTCTACTAAGGTAAATGATATTATTTTATCGCAATATTCGTATGAAATATTATTTTCTTTCATACTCCATATTGTGTAAGCAATATTATTTCATCTCGTATTCCTAAATTCGAACTTACTATGGTAAGTATTGCTTCTATAATTCCTGAAATGATTAGAAATTTCGCTTCATCTAATATCATTTCATAGGAATATTGGTCTGAACTTTTTAATCAAATTTGGAACTTTTCATGATGGTTACTGTTCACAGTTATTGTTCACGGGTACTATTCACAGTTACTATTCACGGTTACTATTCATGGTTACTGTTCACGGGTACTGTTCACAAAAGAAAAAAAAATTCCTTTCAAGTTATCTTTTGTGATCCTTATTCTTGAAATTGAATCCATGTTTTGATCTTCACTATGGTTTATTATGGAGCATTTTTGAACTTGGTTCATCTAAAGTATAAATCCCTAATCTTTGTTCTTCTATCTCACTGGATTCGTTCTCTAAAATATTTTTCATCATCCTCAGTCTTTAATGGTGATACTTGATGAATATCTTTGGCCCGTAGTGCAAAGATGAATGATTACCTGATGAATATCTTTGGCCCGTAGTGCAAAGATGAACAGGTGTTGAGATGAACAGTATAAATGAATATCTTTGGCCCGTAGTGCAAAGATGAATATTTAATGCAAGATGTATATTGATTGATGTTACAGGGATAAAATATTGATGATGGAATTTTAAATTCATAGATGATAGTAGATTTCATTCTCTACTTAACTCTTCCAATGAATTGTTATTTTCGCTGCGAATATTGATCTAAAACTGGTTGTCCATTATATTTTATCGGATTTGTTGAAGGCTAACGATAAATTGTTGTTCTTTATCTTAGTCATAATATTCTTTACTGGGCTAGTTGAGCTCACCCTTTTCCTTTTTGTTCCATTTTTCTTCTCAGGAGGTGAGAATATAGTAGGAACCAGTCGGGATAAAGAGTGATGGTCCTTGACAGTTGTTTTAGCAGTCCTCGCTATTTTTGTAAAATAGTGTATCAATAAATATAATGAGGACTTATTTGAGTGTGGTTATTGTCTAGAAGACAATATTTGTATTTAAACTCACAGCATGTGTGTTGTCGTATTTTGCACGACAATTGTAATAATAAAAGTTGTAGTTGTTTCTGTACCATGTATTTGGTGACTCAGAATGGGTGATGTATACCTATTTTGGGGGCGTCACAGTTGGTATTAGAGCTTAGGGATATGGTCTTTGGTGGAGATCAGGGAATAGAACTAGGAGGGGAAAGTCGAGTAAATCCATCGCTAGTGTGTCCTACCTAAGCTTATTTGTTGGTCGGTCATAATATAGGGATATTATGTGATATGTTAATTTATTTAATTAACCCTTGTTTTATGACAGTTTTTAAGAATGGCAACTGAGAACGTTAACAATGGAGTGTATGAGATTGTGGAACAACCTTCAATCACCAACCAAGAGAACATGCAACAGGAAGGCAATATTCCTCCTGTAAACAACACTACTGAGCAAATGATGAATGATGCGTTGTTTAGATGCTTTTTGCAGTTCATGCAAAATCAGACGTGGGAGACTCGTGTACAAAATATGGGTGGAAATGATAGCAACGCGTGGTTTGTCACAGCCAAGCAGTTCAAGGAGTTGGGACCACCAGATTTCGGGAGAAAGCCCGATCTGATTAAGGCGGAAACGTGGGTTAAGCAAATTACCAAGATATTCGATGTCTTGGGCTGCACGGAGGAATAGAAGGTTCCATTCACCACCTTTATGTTCCGTGGTGAGGCAGATTACTGGTGGGAATCTATGAAGCGTACTCAGCCAGCCGCACTCAATATGTCTTGGGAAAAATTTTAGAAACTATTCAATGACAAGTACTTTCCTGAAAGTATTCATCATATGAAGGAGGTAGAGTTTATTAGACTGGAACAGAATAACATGACGGTGTCCCAGTACGAGGCGAAGTTCGCGGAGTTATCCAGGTTTGCACCTCATTTGGTAGAAAATGAGGAACGTATGACGCGGATGTTTCTGAGAGGTCTAAAACCCGAGATTCGATAATATCTTATCTCTCGTAAATTTTCTTTATATTCAAATGTTGTTAATAGGGCTCAATTATTAGAGCATGATAATGAGTATGTTCAATCGAGGGACCACAAGCAGGGTCATACCGGTGACAGCAGTCATCGGAGCGATGATGATCAGCGAGGAGGGAAGAGTAAGGAAAAAAGCGGTAACCACTCGGGTGGTAATCGTGGCCATGATAATAGGAGAGGTGAGTCAAGTGGAAATTTCAAAAAGAGGAGATTCAACAATGATGGGAAGACATCAGCAGCAGCACCAGCACCAACAACAAATTCTAGGGGAGGAGAAAGACCACAAGTTAGATGCTACAGATGCGGAGAGGAGGGACACATAAGTCCAAACTGTTCACAGCCTTCCAAGGTGTGTTTCAATTGTGGAAAAGACGGTCACATAGCCCAATTTTGTCTGGTAGCAAAGTTAAGACCAACTGGGACAGCGGCACCAAAGGTGACTACGGACAAAACAAAGTCGGTGGTTCAAGGAAGGGCGTTTGTCGTGACTGGCCAAAACGCGAGAAACCCGAACAAGGTGATCACGGGTAAGCTAATCTTGAACTCTTATGAAGTTTATACCTTACTAGACATCGGTTCTACCCATTCTTTTATCTCTCCTGCTTGTGCTCAACGTTTAAACATGACTCCGGAGAAATTGGACTTTAACTTATCTATTGAAAGTCCGTTGGGTGAAACCTTTGTTACATCTACAGTTTATAATCTTGCTTGATCCAAGTTGGCACAATCACATTACCTGTTGACCTTATCTCTTTAAAGATACTTGCATTTGATGTGATTTTAGGGATTTATTGGTTAACCACTCATCATGCCAAAATTGATTGTTTTCGTAAGGTTGTTAGTTTTCATATTCCTAACCAATCTGTTATACGAATTCAAGCAACTAAACTACTAAAATCAGTCACTGTCATATCAAGCCATAAAGCTATTCGTTTATTGAAAAATGGATGTCAAGCTTTCTTAGCCCATATTATGGACTTGAACAAAAACATGTCAGATTTGAATAATATTCCTATTGTTAATAAATTTCCTGACGTATTTCCTGAAGAACTTCTTGGTCTAACCCCGGAACATGAAGTTGAATTCTTTATTGATCTTGTACCAGGTACAAAGCCCATTTCTAAAACCCCATATCGAATGGCTCCTATTGAACTTTAGGAGTTAAAAGTCCAACTACAGGAATTGTTAGACATCGGTTTCATTCGTCCTAGTACATCTCCTTGGGGTGCTCCTATTTTATTTGTAAAGAAGAAAGACGGGAGTATGCGACTTTGTATTAACTACCGAGAATTAAACCATGTTGTAAGACCCCAACTTATTATTAATGAAATTTAATTTTCTCTATTTATTATTTTAAAATAGTAAGGGTTGATTTGATTAATGTGAATAGTTATGGGTAAAATATGCAAATATTTCAAAATAAGCAAGTGGTTATAAAATATTCATTGTTGTTTGGGAATATTCGTTTGTCGTGGAATATTCTTGTTGCCGAGGAATATTCGCATTTGACGACGCAAAGATTTTGTGGGCCCCATAATGGAAAGCGATTGGATCAAGAAAACGACAAATATAAGTTGTTTAAAAATAACAACGTAGTTGTTACTGAGTAATATCTTGTTAAAATACTAAATGGTTAAAACACAATGCTTTTACCAGTATTGCACCAATTATTGATTCTTACGTAAGAAGGCACTACTCAATAATGGTTACGAATTATTCGCTTTAGTATTTTATTGATTTAATAATTGCTTTGCGTTGATATTTTATATTCATTGTTGTTTCAATAATTGTCATTACACGTTATTTTCATTATCGAAGCAATAATTCATATTATCTGAATAATATTATTAGATAACATTATTGGCAATGTCTAAAAAGTTACGTTCGAGAGGTTTGGTCACCTAATTGTGCGCCAAGAAGAAGAAATTCTTATTGAAAGCCCTCTTTCCTGAGGAACCGCCTGGTCATTTGTATTTGTGATTCTAATATTATTTGTGAATAATTAATTATTGATTCATATGATGAGGAAAATATTGATTTTATGTGGATATAGATGGAGAAAAATTTTAATGTGACAATTGTTGAAAATTGAAATTTTATCTTTTTCGATAAGATAATTCATTTAAATGTATTATTATATTTTAATAATATAATAATGGTGATATTTTTACAACGAATGTGGGATATATGAGTATACGAGGAGGAAGAGTATTTTTGATGCAATAAATGTTTAAAACATGTTAAACATATGCTCTGTGGACCCCATTTATTGATCGAAATTTGATTATAGATCGTAAAATCGCCTGCTTATGGATTTCGGTCAATTTTGTTTTGGAATTTGGAAAAACTTTCTTACGCAAAGTTGTAGATAATTGAATTTCCTATAAAAAGTGGCGAGATTCGAATTTTCTACGATAAAAGGGCTATTTATTATGAATTATTGAAGTTCAAAATAATTGATTTTTGGAAGTTTTAATTATTTTTATTAAGAAAAACATTTTATTGTTTTTGGCACATGTGTGGTGAAGTTTGGACCAGATTTGTGTGCGTGGAAATTTGATTATATATATTATTATTATATTAAATTTTCCTTTTGGTGTTCTAAGCAATTTCCTATAAATAGGTGCTTAGGTTAGAATTGAAAATCACACCGTAAATCAAGTTTTCTCTCTATATTATCGAGCATATTCTTGTGAGTATTTTGAGTATACTTTGAGTATTGCTATACTGGTGCAAGTTCAAGTCATAACCTATATCCGTGTTTCAACTAAAGTCTTGCTCTTCGAGGTAAGGGATATTTTTTTTTCGTAATGATATTATTTCTTCAATATCATTATGTTGAAATATTGATCTGAAGTTTTTATCAAATTTGGAACTTTTGGTGTCGGAGTTACTATTCACGTATACGACACTATTCACGTATACGACACTATTCACGAATACGGCACTATTCATCGAAAAATGAAAAATTTTCTTTTCGTCTAAAATATCTATTCTGGATACTAACTTTGATTGTATCCATGTTTTGATCATTCTTGAATTTTACACCACTGTGATTATTTTTGAGGTATTTTTGGACGTGGATAAAACAAAGTACGAATCCTTAATCCTTAATCCTTGTCATTTTGTTTCACTGGATTCGTTTCTTTAAAAATATTTTTCATCATCTTCAGTCTTAAATGATGATATTATGGAATATCTTTGGCCTGTAGTGCAAAGATGAATGATTTCAAGATATCTTTGGCCCGTGAGTGCAAAAATGAGAGCGGTGTTTAGATGAACATGACTTAATCGATGAATATCTTTGGCACAGAGTGTGCAAGATGAATATTTGATTCCGATATATATTGATTGATGTTACTGGGGATAAAAGATAGAGCGATGAACTTTTAAATTCATACATAGAAGATAGTAGTTTACATTCTCTACTTAACTCTTCTAATGAATTATTATTTTCACGCGAATATTGATTTAAAATTTGTTGTCTATTGTATTCTATTAGATTTTTCCCTGTTGAAGACTAACGATAATTTGTTGTATATTATCTTAGTCATAATATTCTTTATGGGCTAGTTGAGCTCACCCTTTTCCTTTTTGTTCCATTTTTCTTCTCGTGGAGGCGAGAATATAAGCGAAATGCAGCTTCGGGTATGGAATGAAAGTTCTAGAGAGAGTTTTTAGTAGTCCTCACCATTTTTGTAAAATAATGTATCAATAACTGTGATGAGGATTTATTTGAGTATAGATATTGTCTAGAAGATAATATTTGTATTCAAACTCACAGTTTTACTGTTGTAATAATAAAGTTGTAGTTGTTTCTGTACCATGTATTGACAACTCAGAATGGGTGATGTATACCTATTTTAGGGGCGTCACACATGTCACCATCAAGAATAGGTATCCACTACCTTGCATTGATGGCTTGTTTGACCAGTTGCAAGGAGCACAATTCTTTTCAAAGATCGATCTTCGTTCTGGATATCATCAACTGAAGATTAAAACTGAGGATATTCTAAAGATTGCCTTCAGGACGCGGTACGGGCATTATGAATTCTTAGTCATGTCTTTTGGATTGACTAATGCTCCTGCTGCTTTCATGGATATGATGAACCGTGTATTCAAGGAATATTTGGATCGGTTCATTGTTGTCTTTATTGATGACATCCTCATCTATTCCAAAAGTCGTGAAGATCATGAGCACCATTTGAAGCTGGTACTTCAAAGACTTCGTGACAACAAGCTATATGCCAAGCTGAAGAAATGCGAGTTCTGGCTTAAGGAAGTAGCATTCCTTGGGCACGTGGTGTCAAAACATGGAGTATCTGTTGACCCGGCGAAGATTGAAGTAATATAAAGTTGGGAATAACCAAAGTCGGTGACTGAAGTGCGTAGCTTTTTGGGCTTAGCTGGTTATTATCGTAGATTCATGGAATGATTTTCTCGAATTTCTACTCCGTTAACTCAGCTGACTCGGAAAGATACAAAATTCGTATGGAGTGAGGAATGTGAGAAGTGTTTCCAAGAGCTTAAGAGGAGACTCATTTTGGCACCTGTTCTGACAATACCATCTGGTTCGGATGGATTTGTTATCTACAGTGATGCTTCATGCAAAGGGTTAGGATGTGTTCTCATGCAACATGGGAAAGTCATAGCCTATGCCTCGCGACAACTCAAAGAATATGAGAGGAATTATCCTACTCATGATTTGGAGTTAATGACGATGAATTTTCGTTGAAAATCTGGAGACGCTACCTGTATGGGGAGAAAGTGGAGATTTATACGGATCATAAAAGCCTCAAATATTTCTTCACCCAAAAGGAAGTCAACATGCGACAACGACGTTGGCTCGAGTTGTTGAAAGATTACGACCATAGCATTCAATATTATCTTGGAAAAGCAAATGTTGTAGTTGACGCATTGAGTAGAAGATCATATGTGGGTACGAGTGCAATGTTGTTAACACAAAGGCCCATTTTGTATGACTTGCAAAGGATGGAGATAGAGGTAAAGGCTCCAAGTACTCACGTGATGATATCAAACATACGAGTAGAACCGACTTTAATCGATAAAGTTAAAACTGCTCAAACTACAGACGTGGAGTTGATGCGTATGAAGAAGAAAGTGCAAGAATGTGCTATTCCGGAAGCAAGAATTGATGAAGAAGAAATACTTAGAGTTAACTCTAGACTTTGTGTTCCTAACGACTCTGACTTAAAGCATAAAATTATGATGGAGGCACACAACAAACCATTTGCAATCCATCCTGGGAGTACCAAAATGTATCACGATCTTCGACATACATTTTGGAGAAGCAATATGAAGAGAGAGATCGTGGAGTTTATCTCGAGGTGTTTAATTTGTCAACGTGTAAAGGCAGAGCATCAAGTGCCAAAGGTCCATTGCAACCACTTGAGATTCTGAAATGGAAGTGGGAACACATTACCATGGATTTTGTTACAGGTCTTCCCAAAGTTTCTTAAGGCATAGATGCGATTTGGGTTATTGTTGATAGATTAACCAAGTCTGCTCATTTCTTGCCTATACGTGAGACTTATTCCCTAGAACGTCTTGCTCGTATGTACGTGAATGAGATTGTGAGATTTCATAGCATGCCAGTATCCATAGTTTTGGATCGTGACCCAAGATTCACTTCACGATTTTGGGTTAGCTTGCAGAAAGCTATGGGCACGGATATATGATTCAGTTTGGCATACCATCCTCAAATGGACGGACAATCGGAAAGGACTATTCAATCCCTGGAAGATCTATTAAGACTCTGTGTCCTAGATTTCAAAGGAAGTTGGGATAAGTACTTGCCATTGGTGGAATCCTTCTACAACAATAGTTATCAGGCAAGTATAGGTGTGGCTCCATTCGAAGCATTATATGGACGAAAGTGTCGCTCTCCAATATGTTGGGATGAGGTGGGTGAAGCAACATTATTGGGACCAGAGTTGGTACGTATGACTACAGAAAAGATCCAAATGATTCGACAACGTATACAAACGGCACAGGATCAACAAAAGAGTTACGCGGATCTTCATCGAAAGGACGTGGAATTTAATATTGGAGATCATGTACTGTTATGTATTGCTCCATGGAAGGGAGTTACAAGATTCGGGAAGAGAGGGAAGCTCAATCCACGATTTGTTGGTCCATTTGAGATTTTTGACCGAATAAGAAATGTGGCTTATAGACTCACATTACCTCCAAGCATATCTCGTGTTCATAATGTTTTTCATATATCTATGCTTCGTAAATATGTGAAAGACCCAAACCACATTATTAACGTTAGAACCCATTTAGATAGTAGAAGATTTAACGTCTGAGGAGAGGTACTGTCAAGATATTTGGATAGGAAAGAGCATGTCCTACGAACAAAGGTTATACCACAAGTTGAGGTTTTGTTGAGAAACCATGCTATTGAAGAAATGACCTAGGAGTTGGAAACGGAAATGAAAGCAAGGTACCCTCACCTTTTTGAAACACCAGGTACGTACGTCAATTTCGAGGATGAAATTTTATAAGGAGGGGAGGTTGTAAGACCCCAACTTATTATGAATAAAATTAAATTTTCTCTATTTATTATCTTGAAATAATAAGGAGTTAATTTGATATAATACTTTGGTTATATGCAAATTTTACAAAATTAGCAAGTGGTTATAAAATATTTATTTTTGTCGGGGAATATTTGTTTAGTCGTGGAATATTCTTGTTGTCAGGGAATATTCTTACGACGGCACAGCCATTCATGGGCCTTATAATAGAATAATTGTCATATGAAGAAAATGACAAGTTTGAGTTTTTATAAATAACGGCGTAATTGTTACCGTTAACATTGTTGGATTACCTGGTGGTTAAAATACAGTAATACGCGTGGTTGCACAGTAGCACACAGTATTGCACATTAATTTTGAATTATTAATTCTTACGTAAGAAGACACTACTCATTAATTGTTACAGTAATTACTGTTCAATATTTTATTTTATTGATTCAACAATTGCTGCGTTGATATTTTATATTATTGTTATTTCAATAATTGTCACTGCACAGTATTTCCCATTATCAGATCAATAATTTATATTATTTGAATAATATTAATAAATGGCATTATTAGCAATGTCTAGAAAGTTCATCATGAGAGGTTTGGTCACCTAATTGCTTGGCCAAGAAGAGAGAAATCCTTATTGAAAGCCCCCTCTTTCCTCGGACGGCTTGGTTGTCATTATTGTAATTACAGAATATTATTTATGAATAATTAATTATTGATTTATATGATAAGGAAATATTTATTTTATGTGGATATAAATGAAGGAATTTTAGCATGAAATTATTGTAGAAAGTTTGGCATATTTTTGTGGAATTACAATTTCTGATAAAATATTCATTCAATTATATTATTTTAATATATTATAATTGTTTAATAATAATATTATTATAATATATAAGCATGTGGTAATTAGAAACAGAAGTAAGCAAATTAATGTATATGAATACTTGTTTTCAAAAAAAAAGTAGGTTGTAACTTTGGAAATGGTTGGTGGAAATAATTGGTGGGTGGAAGCTTTCTGCAAGCATTTTATTTTTTTGCCAAGTTTGGTGGGCCTTGCCCATAAGAATTTGCAGGCAAAGAAAGAAAAAAAACAAGAAAAGGAAAGTAGGCATTGAAATTTCTCCTGCAAAGGCTCTGCAACTTGTTTTCAAAAAGTAGCCCCAACCTTGGAAAAAAAAAAAGGGAGTTAGGCAGAAGTTTGGCAGAGTAGGCTGATTCATCTTTTTTTTCTCCGAGGTTTTACTATAAATAAAGGGTAACCCCTCCTTCCTCAACACACCACTTTCAAATCAGAAATTCTTATTCTAAAGTATTGTGAGTATATTCTTGAGTATAAGAATACTTTGAGCGTAGTTTTTCTGCAAGATTTTCTTAGAATAATATTCGATATTCCAGTCAAATCCAAGCTTCTACTAAGGTAAAGGATATTATTTTATTGCAATATTCGTAAGAAATATTATTTTCTTTCATACTCCATATTACGTAAGCAATATTATTTCATCTCGTATTCCTAAATTCGAACTTACTATGGTAAGTATTGCTTCTATAATTCCTGAAAAGATTAGAAATTTTGCTTCATCTAATATCATTTCACAGGAATACTGGTCTGAACTTTTTAATCAAATTTGGAACTTTTCATGATGTTAACTGTTTACAGTTACTATTTACGGTTACTGTTCACAGGTACTATTCACGGGTAATGTTCATTAAAGAAAAAAAAATATTTTTTTTCTTTCAAGTTATCTGTTGTGATCCTTATTCTTGAAATTGAATCCATGTTTTTGAAAGTAGTATGCACACAAGCCAATCATGTTTGATGATAAAGCATATACTTTGTAACAATCTTATTCATTTATTAATAAAAAGTATTTATTTATTAAAGGCTTTTAATTATCTACATGATGATGTTTTATAATATGTGATAAACCCATAGTTTTAAGCAATGCTTTTAGAATAATGATGATGATCATTCTAATGAGATCTAAATTCTTAGAAAGCTTAAAACTAAAATAGTTCCCAATCATTGGATTACTAAATTGGAGATTAGTGAATCCGAAAAGATTGGTACATACATTGCTTGCTCATTGGATGAGGATGATTGATCTCATGATCATTTGTGTGGAGACACTAAAGCAAGTATGTAGGTGCTTATTAGAGAATAAGTTCACTAAACGCATTGGCTCGCTAAGGAATACCTAATGGAGTTTTACTTGCTGTCATCAATAGGAATTCTCAGTAGTGATAGTAGTACAAGTGATCCTTGGACTTGAGATCATCATAGTATCTTGTGTATGATGAGTTATACTTTGACTTATTCCTTAAGACCCTTAGGGTATATCAAAGGGTATGCTTGGGTATAATAAGTTGTACATGGAGATAATGTATGATCAATAAAGAATCCACCACTTCTATTAAAAGAAGAGAAATGTCCTATGTGATTCGATAAATGAGAACCCAAAGAGTCCTTGGCGAAGGCGTAATGAAATTAGAAAGGAGTTTCTAATTTGCATTATTTGGAGTTGTGCATTTAAGAGTCGAAATACATATAATTAAATAAAATAAGACTTGACAATGAATTCCACGCTTATATTTAATTGGGACATTGTATGGTGGAAGGATTGAATTGTCTGATAACTATTTACTCAAAGGTTCTTTTATGATTAATGTTGAAATCTATATTATCCGGAAAGTCGCTGATCGCTAGGGAGAGCTTATCCTATTGTAGAATAAATATTATTTATTTAAATAAATTAATTATTTAATTTATTTATTTAAATAAGATTAGAATTGTTCTAATTGATTTATTCACAACCTAGGTTTAATATGGAGAACCTAAAGGGTCACACCATAAAAGGAAGAATAATTATTTAAGAAGTTAATGGCATAATCGTAATAATATATTAAGTATATTTAATTTAATCTATGTTGATAGAATAAATTAAATAGCTTAATATTTATTATTTAATATTTTAGAAATATTAAATATAAATTAATAAGAGGAGTCTTATTAATATTATTACAATTATTATTATTTTAATTTCTAAAAGAGTTTAGGAATTAATTTAATATAAGTACTCTCATTTATTCCTAATAGATTAGGAGGAAAATTAATTAAAGGAGTTTAATTAATTATCCCTAATAAGATTAGGGAGCCCATTTAATTAAAAGAGTTTAATTAAATAATACCTTATTTTAATAGGGTTACTTGATATCTTTATAAGAGGAGTCTTATATCAGATATTAAACATACGTAATTCCAATAGTTGGGAGAGTACGCCTTTTCTATAGAGATAGAAAACTAGGGTTTAGCCAACCCACCCTTCTTCTTGAAAATTCTTCTTCCTTGGTGGATCACCTCTAGAGGCCAAACACATGGGTGGCTAATGTTGATCAAAGGAAGGAACCAAACCCGGTGGATTCAAGTTGAACGCGAAAGGATTTGGAGGTGAACTTGTACCTGAGGAAGCTCGATCTTCAAGGGTATGATTTTATTCTTTATTTTTTCATTTAATTAATAATTATGCATAAAGGGTGATCCGGGTTTATGGTTTGTAAAATTTTTAAACTCTGATTTTCCACGTTTCCGCATTTTTTTTTTGCAATTTGATTGCGTTCTAGAATATTACAAACTAACAGTGGCATCAGAGCCAAACCTTTATGCAAATTATTAATTGTTCAGATTTGATATGTATGTTGATATGTGTTTAGAACAATTTTATTGGGCATAATTTTGTTGTATAAAATTTATTAAAAAAAAAAAAGAAGGAAAAACCGTTATAATAATCGACAATTTTTTTTTTCCTGTTTTATGAGATTCTAAGGCGCGGATTATATTTATTATATATATATATTTTTGCCACAGTTGTTAATTTGTGCACGGAAATCAATGAAGCAACAGGTAATCAAAGAAAATGTGATTATATATATAATATTTACGGTAATATTATATATATATATATATTATATATATAATATTTACGGTAATATAATATATATATATATTATATATAATATTTACTATAATATATATTATATATATTTATGGTAATATATATATAATATTTTAATAATTTTATAATTAAAATAAAATTTAATTTTAATTTTAAAATAAATGGTTTATTTTAATCTTAAAATAAAAGAGTTTATTTTAATTTTAAAATTAGAATTTCATGCTAACTAATTAGAGTTGGAATTGGATTCCATGATAACTAATTGGAGTTGAAATTGGATTCTATTTTTCCTTAAATAAAGGAGTTTATTTTGATATGAAATTAGATTTCATATTATTCAAAATAAAAAGGTTTATTTGTGAATAGGAAAAGAATCGAGTCTTTCCTTAAATAAAGGAGTTTATTTAGATATGAAATAAGATTTCATATTATTCAAAATAAAGGAGTTTATTTGTGAATAGAAAAGAAAATCCGTGTTTCCTTAAATAAAGGAGTTTATTTAGATATGAAATAAGATTTCATATTATTCAAAATAAAGGAGTTTATTTGTGAATAGAAAAAAATCCGTGTTTCCTTAAATAAAAGAGTTTATTTAAATATGAAATAAGATTTCATATTATTCAAAATAAAGGAGTTTATTTGTGAATAGGAAAGATAATCCGTGTTTCCTTTAATAATTTTATTTTTTTTTTATTACATGGAATTGGATTCCATAATTAATTAAAATAAAGGAGTTTATTTTGATTAAAGATTTTGATTAAAATAAAATAGTTTATTTTATTCAAAATAGGATAAATTAAAATAAAATAGTTTTATTTTGATTTAAATTTGGTTTAAAATAAAGGAGTTTATTTTGATTCAAAATTAAATTTTATACTAACTAAATTTGCCCATTAAATGATATCAATATATATATAAATGTTTATTTTTCATAAGATGAATGTTATTTATTGATGCATATGATGATGTGTATGATAATAAATGGGATTGATTATGGACTATTGACGAATGTGATTGGATTTTATTTTAGTTGGATGCATGAATGTATGGGTTTTATTAAATGGGGTCTCACGTACCTCGCCTTCTCTAATTTTTTCTTAATGTAAATTCTATCTCCTCCTATGTACTTCCCTCGATCACGATCAAGGTTTCTATTTATTTTAAATAATTTTGTAATAGGAATAGTTAGAATTAATTTTGAAAAATTGGAGATCAAGGGCGAGGAGCTTGAAGACCCGCTTGTAATGGAGCCCGGTTTAAATGTAATAGTTATATTTAAATATTATTTCTTGCACCCCTAGGGTTTGACCTTTTGGTTCACTTGGTGGCTCTAGTGAACCAAACTAGAATAAAAGTCCATAATCAATCCAGGTAGAATATAGTATTCTATATGTGCATGCTTATACTATATATATTATATATTATGCAAACATGCTTCGCATGTTCATTAATATGACGCGTATTTTATATATATATGTGCATGTGCGCTAAACAAGATGAGACAAATTAATAACAAACCCCTCAATTTTTATATATTAAGTCCTAAGCATTCAAAGATATTTGGAATATCGAACGTCGCCTTCTAGCATGATAAAATTAATAGAGTATTAAATATTTAATATGAGTTTGTTGTGTCACCACAAGGCAAGTATTAAGTATTTAAGATGTTAATTTATCACATTTGATGCTTATAAAGAAAATTGAACAATATTGTTTTGTTGTGTCACCACAAGGATGATATTTTCTTTTTGAATATATGGAGTGCTAGGTCGGACTTAACTTGGATAATTTTGATTCGGATGTGCCACCACTTGATCAAAATAATCTAAGAGGCAAAAGAAAAGGAGTTGCATAGTTGATGTAATTGACAAAAGTTGTCTACCTATTTATTTATATATAGTTTGTTGTGTCACCACAAGGCTATATACATTTGAAATGGGATCCTTATTCTCACTAGCAAATCTTTAATTAGATTTTGCCAACTATATAAGTGAGGGTAATATAGTTTGAAGAAAATAGTGGGAGATACCAATTTAAAACAAGACCTAAATTATTTTGGTAATTAATAAAAGAATGTATGTTAAAATATTGTTAATTACAAATTCATTTACGAAATTTTACAATGTCTAAAATTACTATCAACATGCGAAGCATATTAGATGCTAAATTAACCGCAATCAATTAAATGGATTGGTTAAGGAAATTGAGAATAGTTCTCACGGCTAAAAAGCTATCTTATGTCCTTAATCGCCTATCCTCGCAATGGTTGCGAATAATGCCTCGAGGAAGAGATTGCTACTTTTAGAAAGTGGCAAGATGATGCACAGATTGGCTCAATGCATCATGCTCGCATCCATGAGTAACGAGCTTCAACGTCGACGTGAAACTATGGATGCTCCTACTATATTCCCCGCACATCAAGTAGTTGATGGTGAGGAAAGTAGGACCGATAGATATCGAGATATCTAAGGAGCTCTTCCGATCTAGAATGGCCAATGGCACTATAAATGTACGCATAAAAAGTTCTTAACATAATCAATTTGATTGATCAATTAGGACAACGAGTTTTGTCATGGATGGAGAGTTGAGCCAAGATTTGATCTTGCACTCACTCCCTGCACTCCTTTCACAATTGTTGTGAATTTTTCATATGAACAAGCTAGATACCACCGCTTAATTTGCTTATCATGTTGAAAAATGTTGAGAGTCACTTTCCAACCAAGAAAGACCAGAGTCTTCTTCGGTAGGGGCCAAAGGATCTTCCGAAAAGAAGAACGATTCAAGAAGGTATAAATAGAAAGGGCAAAAACAAAGGATAATAAGAACAAAAGCGATACGGATAGCAAAGGAGTTTGCTTCCACCGCAATAAGCCCGACACCGGAAAGAAACTACGAGAAGCATCTTGCAGAGGCTAACCAAAGAAGCTTAGTGAAGTTTCTTCATAATACGCTTTTGTTCATGATTGAAATAAATTTTTCTTTAAGTCAAGGTTCTACTTGGGTATTGGATACCGACTTTGGTTATCATAAATATAGATTTATGAAGGGACCAAGCAGAAGTAGAAAGCTAAACAAATATAAGTAATCCTATGTGTGGGAAATGTAGCAAAGGTTGCCATATTAGCCATAGAAACTTATAGTTTAGCAATGCCTACGAGCAAATCTATTAAGTCAATAAGTTGTTATTGTATTCCAGTTCTTGTTAAAATATTATTTCCATTTTATTGTTGGACAATGAAATCTTTGGTATTATAATTAAGAACAATTGTTGTTCTATTTATAATAATAATGTTTTGTATAGAACTGGAATATTACTTAATAAATTTTGTATACTTGACTTACATGAAAATAATTTTGCATATTGAACAAATTAGTATAAGAAAAGGAGATGATCATTCAAAGAGTTGAATGTGTGTATTTGCTAAAATACAAGTGTGAATTATTTGAAAGGTTCAAAGAATTCAGAAGTGAAACAAATTTGCAAAGTATTAAGACTCTTTGATTAGATCAAGGAATAAATACTTGTGCAATAAGTTTCTAGATCATCTCAAATGGTTTTTTTTTCTCATAATGGACACCTCATGATACGTAATAATTGATTGATGTATCTGAAAGGAAAAATCGTACCTTGTTGGACATGGTGCGGTCCATAATGATTTTACCGACATTCCAGTATTCTTCTAGGGTCATGTCCTAGAAATGGCTGTATATCTACGGAAAAGGTAACCTCAAAATCCATCCCAAGACTCCATAAAAGTTATGGACAGGGAGGATTCCTAATCTTAAGTATGTTAAGTTAAGGGGTTGTCCAACTTATGTGAAAATGTTTCAAAGGATAAGCTTGGGACAAGATTTGACAAGTACAATTTGTGGGACATCCTAAAGTAAGTTTAGGGTATATGTTCTATAATCCTACTTAGCAAAAGGTGTTTGTTGCGAAACACGCATCCTTCTAAGATAAAGGTGTTTATCATTGAAGGGGCTAGTGGGAGGATAATAGATCTTAAAGAGTTCAAGAACCACAAAGCACTATAAGTCAAATAAGAGGAACTCAGTAGATGAACTCTATTGTACCACAACTGAATCGTAAATCTGGAATAGTACCGAAGATACCTAGGAGGTATGGATTCATCATAGATGATGATGATGAGGTACACATCATAGAAGATGATGATCCAGTTACATACGATGAGGTAAGAGTTCTAGTGTGTACAAAAGGGACAGTGGGAGCGCCGTGACATTCCTAATATTATATGTTGATATACTACGGATAAGGAATGACATACTAATGCTACAATCAGTAATGATAAAGTTGTCTAAACATTCCTCCATGAATGGTTTGGGAAGAGTATCTTAATTGGGGATAAAATCTATATAGATAGATACAACAGGATGCTCGACTTAACCCAAGGAACGTATATTCATTTGATGCTAAAGTCGTTTAGCATGGCAAACTCCAAGAGATGTCTCATGTCGATGAGCTATGGAGTGTATCTCTCTTAATAGTCCGCATGCACTCTCGAAAAGAGAGGTCGTATGAGTGACAATCATGCATGCAATGAAATGTACGAGACCGATGTTGATCACCATATTATGGAGAAGTTCACTATGAGTCGTTGAATAACATCTTAAAGTGCTTAACCCAAGCACTAAGGATGTGATCATATTCATGGTGGGTCTAAATTAAAACTAGAGGGCTTAACAGACTCAAGTTTTTCGAATGCACCAAGATGACGTAAAAATCCACTTTAAGGTAAAGCGTTATCTTGAACAATTGGTGCGATTGAATTGGAAAGGTTCCAAACAACAAAGAGTTACTGGTTTAGTGATAAAGACAAAGTATATAGCTATAAATGAAGCTGCAAGTTGATTGTTTGGATTAAAAGTTCATTACAGAACTAGGAAAAGTTCCTAAGTCTCATCTTGGATCTAAACATGTGTTGTAGCACTTTCATTTGATTATTAGAATCATTGAAAGATGGAAATCACTATACAGATAGTGGACTCTCATGAACAACATTACATATCCATTAACTAAAGCTTATCCAATGAACGGGATAATCGCCACTTAGAGAAGAAGGGTATGAAATACCATGGCGATTGGCTTTAGTGCAAGTGGGAGATTGAAAGTAGTATGCACACAAGCCAATCATGTTTGATGATAAAGCATATACTTTGTAATAATCTTATTCATTTATTAATAAAAAGTATTTATTTATTAAAGGCTTTTAATTATCTACATGATGTTTGTTTTATAATATGTGATAAACCCATAGTTTTAAGCAATGCTTTTAGAATAATGATGATGATCATTCTAATGAGATCTAAATTCTTAGAAAGCTTAAAACTAAAATAGTTCCCAATCATTGGATTACTAAATTGGAGATTAGTGAATCCGGATAGATTGGTACATACGTTGCTTGCTCGTTGGATGAGGATGATTGATCTCATGATCATTTGTGTGGAGACACTAAAGCAAGTATGTAGGTGCTTATTAGAGAATAAGTTCACTTTGAATGTGGCTCGCTAAGGAATACCTAATGGAGTTTTACTTGCTCATCAATAGGAATTCCTCAGTAGTGATAGTAGTACAAGTGATCCTTGGACTTGAGATCATCATAGTATCTTGTGTATGATGAGTTATACTTTGACTTATTCCTTAAGACCCTTAGGGTATATCAAAGGGTATGCTTGGGTATAATAAGTTATACATGTAGATAATGTATGATCAATAAAGAATCCACCACTTCTATTAAAAGAAGAGAAATGTCCTATGTGATTCGATAAATGACAACCCAGTAGTCCTTGGCCAAGGCAGAATGAAATTAGAAAGGAGTTTCTAATTTGCATTATTTGGAGTTGTGCATTTGAGAGTCGAAATACATATAATTAAATAAAATAAGACTTGACAGTAATTCCATATCTTATATTTAATTGGGAAATTGTATGGTGGAAGGATTGAATTGTACGGTAACTATTTACTCAAAGGTTCTTTTATGATTAATGTTGAAATCTATATTATCTGGAAAGTCGTTGATCGCTAGGGAGGCTTATCCCTATTGTAGAATAAATATTATTTATTTAAATAAATTAATTGTTTAATTTATTTATTTAAATAAGATTAGAATTGTTCTAATTGATTTATTCACAACCGGTTTAATATGGAGAACCTAAAGGGTCACACCATAAAAGGAAGAATAATTATTTAAGAAGTTAATGGCATAATCGTAATAATATATTAAGTATATTTAATTTAATCTATGGTGATAGAATAAATTAAATAGCTTAATATTTATTATTTAATATTTTAGAAATATTAAATATAAATTAATAAGAGGATTCTTATTAATATTATTACAATTATTATTATTTTAATTTCTAAAAGAGTTTAGGAATTAATTTAATATAAGTACTCTCATTTATTCCTAATAGGATTAGGAGGGAAAATTAATTAAAGGAGTTTAATTAATTATCCCTAATAAGATTAGGGAGCCCATTTAATTAAAAGAGTTTAATTAAATAATACCTTATTTTAATAGGGTTACTTGATATCTTTATAAGAGGAGTCTTATATCAGATATTAAACATATGTAATTCCAATAGTTGGGAGAATACGCCTTTTCTATAGAGATAGAAAACTAGGGTTTAGCCAACCCACCCTTCTTCTTGAAAATTCTTCTTCCTTGGTGGATCACCTCTAGAGGCCAAACACATGGGTGGCTAATGTTGATCAAAGGAAGGAACCAAACCCGGTGGATTCAAGTTGAACGCGAAAGGATTTGGAGGTGAACTTGTACTTGAGGAAGCTCGATCTTCAAGGGTATGATTTTATTCTTTATTTTTTCGTTTAATTAATAATTGTGCATAAAGGGTGATCCGGGTTTATGGTTTGTAAAATTTTTCAACTCTGATTTTCCACGTTTTCGCATTTTTTTTTGCAATTTGATTGCGTTCTAGAATATTACAAACTAACAGTTTTGATCTTCACTATGGTTTATTAGGAGCGTTTTTGAATTTGGTTCATTTAAAGTACGAATCCCTAATCTTTGTTCTTCTATCTTACTAGATTCGTTCTCTAAATTTTTTTTCATCATCCTCAGTCTTTAATGGTGATACTTGATGAATATCTTTGGCCCGTAGTGCAAAGATGAATGATTACCTGATGAATATCTTTGGCCCGTAGTGCAAAGATGAATGATTACCTGATGATAGTAGATTTCATTCTCTACTTAACTCTTCCAATGAATTGTTATTTTCGTTGCGAATATTGATCTAAAACTGGTTGTCCATTATATTTTATCTGATTTATTGAAGGCTAACGATAAATTGTTGTTTTTTATCTTAGTCATAATATTCTTTTCTAGGCTAGTTGAGCTCACCCTTTTCCTTTTTGTTCCATTTTTCTTCTCAAGAGGTGAGAATATAGCAGGAACCAGTCGGGGTAAAGAGTGATGGTCCTAGACAGTTGTTTTAGCAGTCCTCGCTATTTTTATAAAATAGTGTATCAATAAATGTAATGAGGACTTATTTGAGTGTGGATATTGTCTAGAAGACAATATTTGTATTTAAAATCACAGCATGTGTGTTGTCGTATTTTGCACGACAATTGTAATAATAAAAGTTGTAGTTGTTTCTGTACCATGTATTTGACGACTCAGAATGGGTGATGTATACCTATTTTGGGGGCATCACAATTAGGCTGCAACTTTTAAAGTTTTCAAAGTGGTTGGGCCTCCAAAATTCCATGGAACCATGAATCCGGTTAAGGCACAAACCTGGATTATGGAAATAGAGAAAGTATTCAATGTTGCTAGAGTAGGTGAGAATCAAAAGACGGCTTTTGCAACATTCATGTTGAAAGTAGATGCCAGTTATTGGTGGCAAGCTAATAAAACTAGAGGAGGTCAAGGTGTAATGGCTTGGGAAAGGTTTAAGGAAATATTTTTCAAGACCTATTCCCAGAGAGTTGAAAGAATCAGATGGAGGTGTAGTTTTTAGAGTTGAAACATGGCACAATGACGGTGTCGAAGTATTCAGCAAGGTTTAATGAGTTAGCGAGGCTTGCGCCATATCAAGTCAACATTGATGAGCGCAAGGTAAGGAGATTTGAACAGGAATTGAAACCCTGGTTGTATAGCAGAGTCTCCATGTTCCAGTTGAAAACGGTTGCAGCGGTGCTGGAAAAGGCAATTATCGCCGAGGGTAGAGGCGAGGCTGTGATAAAATATAATCAAGAACAAAGAAAGAAGAAGAATGAGAGTGAAGGCAAGAATGGTGGTAATAACAATAATAATTTGAAGAGAAAATGGAATGCAAGTATTGGTGCTGGAAGTCAACAGAGTAGCCAGTAGAAGAATAAGTTTGAAGCATGTGCTACATGTGGAAAGAATCACACTGGCATGTGTTTAAAGGGTAAACGAGTGTGCTTCAACTATGGCCAGAAGGGTCACATTGCTCCAAATTGCCATCAACAAAAGAAGAATGTTTGCTACACATGCGGGTCAAATGATCAGTTTGCTCGCGAGTGCCCTAAGAAGAAAGCAGGAGAGGCAACTGGAAGCAAAGAAGGCGGCAGTGGAGGTACATTGGCTATTGTTGGACCAACATCATCAAACAGACCCACAGCCAGAACCTTCAACATGACTGTGCAGGATGTAGTGCAGTCAAAAGATGTCGTATCAGGTATTATCCCAATTAATGATATAAATGCATATGTATTATTTGATTCGGGTGCTACTTGCTCGTTTATATCTGATGAATTTGCTAAGAGGTTAGAATTGCCTAGTGAAGAATTGAATTTCCCTTTAAACATAGAAATTACGAATAGGGAGGTGATTCATGTTAAGTTTGTATACAAGAATTGGAAGGTGAATATTAAGGGGAATGTTATGATAATAGATTTAATCCTGATTAAACTTGGAGAGTTTGATGTTATATTGGGAATGGATTGGCTATTCAATTATGGAGTAATAATTGATTGACAAAAGAAATACGTAAACCTTATGACTCCTTCAAATGTAGTCTTCTATGGTAGTAAATCGCCTAGACAAGCGAGATGTCTGACGATTATGCAAGCCAAGAAGTTATTGAGTTAAGGCTGTGTAGGGTACTTAGCTTACATAGTCGATACTCAGAAGAAGGGTGTGAAATTGGCGGAAATACTGGTTGTTAGGGATTTTGCGGACTTATTTTCGGAGGATTTGCTAGGACTTTTGCCTGATAGAGAGATCGAGTTCTTTATCGATTTAGCACCAAGGACTGCTCCAATATAGAAGGCCCCGTATAGGATGGCTCCGGTAGAGATGAAGGAACTGGTGGTTCAATTGCAAGAGCTGCTAGACAAGAAATACATTAAGGCGAGTGTATCACCGTGGGGAGCACCGGTGTTATTCGTGAAGAAGAAGGATGGGTCGATGCGTCTTTGCATTAATCCTAGGGAATTAAACAAAGTCACTATTAAGAATAAGTATCCATTGCCAAGATTAGATGACTTGTTTGATCAATTGAAAGAAGCTAAGTACTTCTCTAAGATAGATTTGAGAAGTGGGTATCACCAATTAAAGGTAAGGAAGGAGGATGTACCTAAGACGACATTCAGAACTCGATATGGACACTATAAGTTTCTGGTTATGTCTTTTGGTTTAACTAATGCCCCTGCAGCATTCATGGATTTGATGAACAGGGTGTTTAAACCATTTTTAGATAAGTTTGTAGTGGTATTCATTGATGATATTGTGGTGTAATCCAAATCTCAAGAGGAACACGTGGAACATTTATGTTTGACGTTTGAGACACTAAAAAAGAAAAAATTATATGCGAAATTCTCTAAGTGTGAATTCTGACTAGAACGTGTGCAATTTCTTGGGCATGTGATTGACAAGGATGAGATTTCAGTGGATCCATCAAAGGTGGAAGCTCTAATAAATTGGGAGCAACCACAGACATCATCGGAATTGAGGAGTTTCTTGGGATTGGCAGGTTTCTATAGACGATTTATTCAAGACTTCTCCAAGATTGCCACTCCGTTGACAAATTTGACAAGAAAATCTGTAAAATTTATTTGGACGGAGAAGTGTGAAGAGAGCTTTCAAGACTTAAAAAAGAAGTTAAATATGGCACATGTGTTGTCATTACAGATTATACAGGAAACTTTTTGGTGTATTGTGATGTAAGATCCCAACTTTTATAAATAAAGATGAATTTTCTCGAAATATATTTTTGATTATTATGGTGTTGATTTGATATAATGTTATAGTTGTGGGTAATATTTACAAATTTGGCAAAGTATGCAAGTTGTTATAAAATATCCGATTGGTCAGGGAATATTTGTTTTTACAGGAAATATTCGTACAACGGCATAATCATTGGTGGACCCCACAACAGAATTATTGTCGGAGTTAGAAAATGACAGAGATATCTTTTTATAAAATTACGGCGAAAGTTTATCGTTAACTGTTGAAATACCCGGTGATAAAAGTACAGTAATACGCGTGGTTGCATAGTAGCTCACGGTATTGATTATTGATGCTTACGTGAGAAGTCACTCAGTTATACTCAATTATTGCTACAGTAATTGCTGCATAGTATCTCACATTATTGATTCTATTATTATCACAATATCATTTGCATAATATTTTATATTATTAAATCAATAATTGAGATGACATGTTATTCATATTATTATTTGCATTATTGACAATGTCTAGAAAATTCTATCGAGGAAAGGGGTTTAGTCACCTAATTGCGCGCCAATAGGGAGAAATCCTTATCTGAAAGCCCCCTCTTTCTTGAGAATGATCTGGTTGTTAATATTACAAGTTATATTATTGATGAATAAATGTTGTTAAAAATATTGAGGGAATTTTTATGAAGTATTTGTTGTAAGTTTGGCGTATTTTTTTTGGACCCCCACTTACCCATTTTTCAAAACTGTCAGTAGAAGTTATCTCAATTTTGGTATATATATATATATATATATATATATATATATATATATATATAGAGAGAGAGAGAGAGAGAGAGAGAGAGAGCAAGGATCAAGTGAATACCCCTTATCTTACTCACCCGTGCTCATCTCCCTTTAGCAACGGACCCGACGACGATTTCGGTCATACAACCGTCGTCTATACTTTTAGCGACGGACAACATATAGCGTCGCTAAAAGTATAGACGACGGTTGTATGACTGAACCGTCGCCGGGTTCGTCGCTAAAGGTGGGTGAGCACGGGTGAGTAAGATAAGGGGTATGCACTTGATCCGGACCATATATATATATATATATATATATATTATAATAAGTTTTGTTTTTTTATGAAAAATAGAATATATTATATTTTATTATGCATAGTGTTTGCATAGTAAATCATGTGATTATCAAAATTTTAAGCCGACTTTTAATGTGCATCCGTGAATTTTTTTTCCTTACTATGCATCCAAATAGTATCCTGCCATTCTCCTATAATTATGATGCTTAGTTTAGAATTGAAAATCACACCAGAATCAGAAAATTCTTCTTCTATAATATTGAGCGTATTTCTTTAGAGTTTAAGGAAGTTTTGAGCGTAGAAAATAGTACAAGTTTTCTTCAAGAATATCCCCGCTATACCAGTTTGAATACTCTCCTTTTTAAGGTAAGGGATATTATTTTTGTTCAATATTCGTAAGAAATAATATTTTCTTCCATACTCTGTAGTATGTAAGTAATATTATTTCGTTTCAGATTCTGAATTCTACACTAATTTTGTTAAAGTATGGCTTCTATACTCCTTGAAATTAGTAGAATATCCTTGAAATTTGCACTTCATTTAGTATCTTTTCATGAAAATATTATTCTGAGCATTCTTGATAATTTTTAATCTTTTCATGCTGGGGTACTATTCACGAATTACTATTCAAAGGGTACTATTCACCCGGGGTACTATTAATAACAAAAATTGATTTCTTTTTGGTCCAAATTATTTTTGATACAATATTATTATTGAATTTTACTCCACAAAGCAGTATCATGTTGACAATTCAGACATTATTGAATTCTGGATAAATTAAATGATAAAAACATTAAAATTTATCATTTGCTTTCATTTAATTGAATTCTTATATCATTGTCATCATCCTCATGCCTATATTATGATGAAAGCCCGCATTGACCCATAGTACATTGATGGACAGTTGTTGGCATGATTATGACCAGGGATAATTCGGTATAATCATGACCTGTAATGTTACAAATGATATGGTAAAAGTCTTCATTGGCCCGTAGTGCATTGATGGACAGTTGTTGGCATGATCTTGACCATTGGTGATAACACAATTATCCTTGGCCCGTAGTGTATGGATAATTCGTGGACGTGATACTAATGAATATCCTTGGCCCATTGTGTATGGATAATTCATTGATGTGGATTATTTATTGAGTTAAGTCTCAGCGATAAAATTGATGGTAAACTTTTTAAATCATAGAAGATAGTAGATATCATGCTTTACTTGACTCTTCTAATGGATTTCTTATTCCGCTGCAGTTAAACTCGATGTTTATAATATTTTATCAGTTTAACACTATTGAAGGCTAAAGATAACTTATTCTGCATTATCTTAGTGATAATATTTCTTAGTGGGCTTGTTGAGCTCACCCTTTGCTTTCATTGTTCTCTTCAGGAAATGAGAACGTAGCCGAGACTAGTTGGGGAACGGAGTGATGGTCCGAGTTGGTGGCTATAGTAGTCCTCGCTATTTTATAAAATAATGTGTTAATAATTGTATTGAGGACTCCATTTGAGTTTGAATATTGTCTAGAAGACAAATTTCTTATCAAAACTCTTAGCAATGTTTTGTCGTATTTTACACGATAGTTGTATAATTAAGTTTGTATTTAAATTCTGAACCATGTATTTGGTGACTCAAAATGGGTGATGTATACCTATTTTGGGGGCGTCACATTTGGTATCAAAGCTTAGGGATATGATCCCTGGCTGAGATGTGAGACTAGAACTAGGAGGGGAAAGACGGATAAATCCTTCGCTAGTATGACCTACCTAAGCTTATTTGTTATTTAATTGGTCGGTCAGGATATAGGGATAATATGTGGCATGTCAATTAACCCTTGTTTTGTGGCAGTGTTTGAAAATGACATCCAAGAATGTTGAGATAAGAAATGGAGCATATGAGACCGTTGAGTCACCGATGATCAGTAACCAGGATAATGTGCATCAGGAAGGTAATAATCCTCATGTACACAACAACACCGACCAAATGATGAATGACAAAATGTTCAGAGGCTTTCTACAATTCATGCAACCTCAGACGAGAGAGGCTCCTATTCAAAATGCAGGTGGAAACACTGGCAATTCTCGGACGGTTACCGCTAAGCAGTTCAAGGAGCTGGGACCACTGGAGTTTTTGGGTAAGCCAGAACCACTTAAGGCTGAGATGTGGATAAAGTAGATCACCAAGATATTTGATATCTTGGGATGCTCCGAGGAGCAAAAGGTTCCCTTTTCCACCTTTATGTTGCGAGGAGAGGCAGATTACTGGTGGGAATCTGTAAAGCGTACTCAGCCTGCCGCACTCAAGATGTCTTGCGAGAAGTTCCAAGAATTGTTCAACGATAATTACTTTCCCGAAAGTATTCGTCACATGAAGGAGGTAGAGTTCATCAAGTTGGAGCAAAACAATATGATCGTATTGTAGTACGAGGCTAAGTTTGCCGAGTTATCCCGGTTTGTATCCCATTTAGTTGATAATGAGGAGCGTATGACGCGGATGTTTTTAAGAGCTTTGAAACCCAAAATACGTTAATACCTCATTTCTCACAAACTGTGTTTGTATTCAGATAATGTAAATAGGGCTCAGTTATTGGAGCACGATAATGAGTTAACCCAACCAAGAGATAGCAGCCGGCAAAATGATAATACCAGTGGTACCAGTCATCGAAGCGGTGACTGTAAGAACTCGAATTTTCAGAAAATATTAAAATTAGAATTTAGTAGATAAAATACTTAAAGCATGAGATGGGTTCGAATAAGAATATATATATATATATATATATGTGTGATACGAGGTATGCAGTATTGTGTTACATAGGGTAATATGAGCTATGTAATAAGTGATGTTGTGTTTAATAAATATATATCATTATTATATATTTGTTATAAATTGTAGAGATGAATTAATAAGAAGATGGATAAGATTTATCTATTGGCATTAAATAATTTATAGAATTATTTTTATCATAATGAGTTGGTGACATTAAATATATTTGATAATCACCAATTTCTTGAGTATATGTATGAGTAAGTATCAAGTCTAAGCCAGTGCAACCGTACCCTTTAATGGTGGATGTATAGGAGCTGGGCTAAATAATTCCTTTAGAGAGCGGAGGTATATACGAATTAATAATCGATCTAACTCAATTTGAAAAACAAAGTAGGCGAGACTAAAACTAATTTGTTGGTTGTTTGTGGGAAACCACTCAGTGTACTATATTGAATACTATTAAAGACTTGATGTGTGCTAGGTTTAAACTTGTATATATGTACGTTGTTGACGAGAGAAGAAAATCAATATACCTTTAAATTGGTTAGAGAATTATTAAGTAATTTGATACATGGCGAGAAGTGAAGGTTAAAGGAATGTATGTATGTGTATATATATATCTTGAATTGTGGGAAGAAATTAGATATATATATATATATATATATATATATATATATATATATATATATGAGATCTTTATAGTTAACTAACTATTAAGGGAAATGGAGTTTGAACTTGAAGTTAATCTCTAAATCATTGAAGAATGTTGTGGTGGATGTTAGTTAACTGGTATAGCAAGTTAGTAATTTAAAAGCATGAAGTATTCATGAATTGAAGCTAAGGTTCTGCTCAAGTAGAACTTGTCTGCCTCTAAACTTGGTATGGCGCAGCTGCGCCATTTCCAACCTTATGACCAGCGCAGCTGCGTCGGTCTGTAGGATGTTCTGAGAAAGTTTGTGGAATTTAAAAATTCAAGAAATGAATACTAAGGACCCATAGGGATAATAAAATCTTAAATGATGATTAAGTTGTCCATGAATGGATTAATTAGCATAAGAGGATGAAAGAAATATGTTAATTAATATTTGATATTTATAATATATTACATAGTATTGTAATATATAAAAAGGGTTAGGTGATTAATAAAAGAAAAATACCAATATAACTATAAATGAATATTGGATAGAGATGGAGGGGTTAGATTAGCACTTAAGATGTGGCTGGATATAAAGATGGAAGAAGTTGTCTTGGGACAATCGAATAATTATACGTATAGTGTATAATTTAAATAATTAATAGAGTAGATATTAATTATTTTAAGTGTAAAGGTTATACATATTACAAGTGTAAGGTAAGCTAAATAATTTAGCATTAAGGTAAAATGTGTCACACAAACTTTACATTAAATAAATATTAAAATAATGTGGGATTGGGGAAAAGCCAAACGTGGCCTACACCCCTAATATTTTATTATAGAAATAATGAGCTTGAGTTATATAACTCCAATAAATGAGATAAATGAGCCTTGTGTGGCCTGAGTATTAAAGTTAAATCAAGATAAAGGTTTAACTGAATTTATTAAAAGAGAATTAATGGTAAGGGAATAAATGATTGATATTAATTGTTGTAATATTTAAGTGTGATATGAAATAATGGGTTAAGAGTACCCAATTAATTTATAGTTAGCCCAATTAAAATATTATTTAGATTAGCCCAAATGTTCATGGATTATATGATATGGGTATATATTAAATCCCTAATTTTCCATATTGTAGTAACAATTGTAGATGAAAAATTTATTTTGAGAATTAAAGAAACTAAACTAAGCAATTTAATTATGTTGCTGAGAATTGAGAAGCTTAGTTACTTAAACAGTAACCTACACCTTCCTTGCGTAACCACCAATTTGTGAACAATAAGCTACCATGGAGGGTATTATTGCTATGCAAATGGCTAATGGTGGGTGGTTGAGCAACCATCTGTTAACTGTTGTTTCCTTCTTATAAACCATGGATTTCAACCTCAGTATAAACTCAATATCCAGACCACCATTTTTTTATATAAGGACAGCTTCATTCTCATTTTTCGTTACTGCAAAAATTGTCTGTCAAATTCTAAGCTTGAGAGTTGGGTTGCTGGTGATTGAGGAGGAGTCTAGATAGTGCAGAGAGGGAGAGAATTAAGTAAACTAAGCTACAAAGAAGGTAAGAATCTAATTTTTATGTTCTTCAATTCAAAGTTCTTCAATTCTTAGAAAAGTGTAATGAAAAACTTGTTTTTGAGTCATAAAATTGATGGCTAAGGATTGTTATAATCCATGAATTGTTGCTAGATACTAATAATATAGTCAAATGCAAAAACAACAGAAGTTAAACGAACCAATTTGGTTGAGAAATGAATTCGTAGTAGTGAAATTCGCTAAATATGTGAAATTAAAGAATGGCAATAATCTTGAATTAAAGTAATCCAATTGTTGTTTATGTGATTAGAAGTTTGCTATCATGTTAGTTAAAGGTTACAAGCATGTACAGAAGTATTATAGTTGGGTTTAAGCATGTGGCATGAAGAAATTTTGTTTGAGTTTAAGTTCTGAAGCGAGACTCTTCTTGAGTCAGTTCAGAAATGGCGGCAATGCGCCCATTCTCATTCATTTCATTTGGTAGCAATTGATACCAGCAGATATCTTTATCTTAGTGTCTAGCATGGGACAACAGAATGAGCCGCCTCCCACAGATCTAGCACACCGCAATTGTGTCTTGCGATCATGCCAGATCTGTTGGAGTTTTTTGCTACAATATGTTAAGCCTTAACCTGATTGGTAGAGCTTAGTATACATGAAAACATGTTTAGCATGTGGTCTAAAGTTCCCTTGCATGTATATGTTGCGTTGGTTTATGTTAATATATATTTCAAAAAGAAACTTGATGATTTCAAAAACAAACCTTGACGAACTTTAAGTCATTTGAGTTCTGACTTTGTAGTACGAGTGTATGGTGGAGTCATGCGAGCATAAAATGTTATCTTAAGTTATGTCGTATAAGATAACTTGTATGGCTTGGATAATATGTGTTTTCAAAGAGAAATTCATGTTTTGAAAACTAATAATCATGAGCATGGTGTCGCCTACAGTTCGACCTTGTAAGTATCTATAGAAACATGCACAAATGAACATGACATAAGATTTGAAGTTGCCTTGCATGATTAGGTTGGCATGACACGAATTTGAAGAAAAGAAACATAAACGTTTTGAAAACATTATTCGTAAGCATTTTGTTGTCTAAACTTCTGAACTTGTAGGATGGCATACTAGTATCTTTTGGGTCTTTAAACATGGCCTATAAATGCAAACACATAGTTTGACACAATATAAGTCATTGGAACATGATTTTAAAAGAGTTTAAAGTGATGGACGAAACTAGTTATGTATAAATGATGTCAATACTTGTGAACGTGCATTATATAACCTTCTCATATGAACAGCTGGATAATATAGTTAACCTCGTGATTTCATGAACTTAGTTGGCCTTAACTTCGTAGAAATTTCCAACTAGAGACATATTGTGTAAAAGTGGACTTGATATGACTCTAAGAAAGTCCAAGATCTCTTAAGATGTATGATTGCTATGTGTTAATATTCTGGTATACTAAAAAGTGGAATGGAACCCAGAAGATAAAAGCTCAAGTTTGGTCTGGCGGGGAGACGGTGCAACAAGGCCAGATCTAAGCTTAACCTCAAAGATAAAGCACACATGCAGCTGCAGACGATTAGCTGCACATTTTATTTGCTTTCTTATTTTGGCAACTTACTTATAGTACTATTCTAAGCTATAAGACAGAGTCTCAATGCTATTTTAAATATTCATTAGTGTGATGGTTATATAAAACCCAAATTTGTTAAAAAAATTTAAAGTTTACAAAATGTAAGGACGATGTAAATCACACATCTATAAACTTTAAATATGTGTCGAACACATAGTGAGTCAATTGTGTGATAGATATATATGAATGTTGATGTAAAGTACGAGTGGTTAAGGTATACCTATAAGAGTATGATGAGAAAGTGAAATGTAGGTTTTACAAACCTAGTTAGGAAACAATGTAACATTATTATTATATTAAGAATGTATGAAATATATGACTAATGAATGTGAATCCATGATTATATAACTGTGTAGGAATACACGAAGTGTAGATAACTATAAGCAGTTAAGTCGTAGTTGATAAACTACGAATCAGACAAGTCTTTCAGTTTCTATTTTTTATATGAATTCGGTAACTGTTAGTTGAGCTATATTATGCCATGAGAATGTTGATGTATATATATGAAATGCATATGAGATATGTATGAAATGTGAAAGTTGATCTTTGATGATATGCTGGTGATATAAACCTATATGCCTATTATATGAAAAGTAACATGCATAGTAAATATTAATGGATTATGAATGCACGAGCTGAGTATGCTATTATATGCTATGTCTTTATGAAAATCATTAGAATTGTTTTGAAATTTGTCGAGCTCACCCTTGTAAATAACCATTTTTGTAGGTTAAGGACTCACGGTAAAGATTACGTGCTACTTGATTGATAGAGTTCAATAATATCGAAGGAGATTGATTGATTTATTTAATACATGCTCTTGAGCCATGTTTAGGTTCTAAGAGATGTACATGATAGTAGTTTACGATGTGTAATACATGTTAAGTTGTGTTATGTGATACATAGAAGAATTCAAATCGAGATGTAAAGATTTATACATTAATTCAAATAAAATGAATCATAACATAATTTGATTCAAGGATATGTAATTAATTTAAGTTAAGATATCAATAAAAGATTTATTTTCAAAGGAGATTGAAAATTTTTAAATTATTCCGCATATTTATTTAACATCGAATATGATGTCAAACAGGAATGATAAATAACCAAGATTAGAAACTTATAAAAGTTTGGGGTCATTACACATATCTTGAAAATGGAATGAATTTATATTCTAAATTGTAATAAGCGAAGTTATATTCATTAAGTTCTGAATAAAAGATATAAATAGTTTGACGATAGTAGTATCGTGGCAGACTAGATCCGAGGTTTGAAGGAACCTGGATTTGGGGGCGTCACGTTGACAACAAACGTGGAGGAATCAACATGCCAGAAATGGTAACCACTTCGATGGTAATCATGGCCAAGATAATAGAAGTGGAAATTTCAAGAAGAGGAGATTCAATAATGATGGAAAGACGTCAGCACTAGCAACCGTTGTTAAGGAAGGAGAATGACCACCAAACGTATGTTTCAAATGCGGAGGGGAGGGACACATCAGTCCAAATAGAACGATGCAATCCAAAGCATGTTATAATTGCAAAAGAGAAGGTCACCTAGCTCGATTTTATCATGCAGCAAAGCCAAGTCCAGTTGGGATGGTGACACCAAATACCATCCCAGACAAGTCAAAGCCGTTAGTTCAAGGGAGAGCGTTTGTCGTGACCTCCCAAAAAGCAAGGAACCCGAACGAAGTCATCACGAGTAAGGTAATCATAAACTCTAGCCTACCCAGTCTTTTATTTCTCCTACTTGCGCTCAACGATTAAATTTAACTCATGAGAAATTATACTTTGACTTATCTGTTGAAACTCCATTGGGAGAAACCTTCATTACATCGACTGTTTATAAGTCTGGTTTGATTCAAATCAGCACCCGAGCGTTACCTGTCGATCTTATCTCTTTGAAAATACTTGCATTTGATGTGATTTTAGGGATTGATTGGTTAACTACTCATCATGCTAAAATTGATTATTTTCGTAAAGTTGTTAGTTTTCATATTCCTAACCAACCTATTATATGAATTCAAGTAACTAAACCACTAAAGTCAATCACTGTCATATCAAACCATAAAGCTATTCATTTATAGAAAAATGGATGTCAAGCTTTCTTAGCCCATGTCACGAATTTAAACAAAAATACGTCAGATTTCAATGATATTTCTATTGTTAATAGATTTCCTGACGTATTCCCAGAAGAACTTCTTGGCCTACCCCTAGAGCGTGAAATCGAATTTTGTATCGACCTTGAACCAGGTACAAAACCCATTTCCAAAGCCCCATATCGAATGGCTCCTATTGAACTTCAGGAGTTAAAAACCCAACTACAGGAATTGTTAGACATCGGTTTCATTCGTCCTAGTATGTCTCCTTGGGGTGCTCCTGTTCTATTCGTAAAGAAGAAAGATGGAAGTACGCGACTTTGTATTGATTATCGGGAGTTGAATCATGTCACCATCAAAAATAGGTACCCGTTGCCTCGTATTGATGACCTGTTTACCAGTTGCAAGGTGCCAAATTCTTTTCAAAGATCGATCTTCGTTCTGGATATCATCAGTTAAAGATTAAAACCGATGGCATTCCAAAGACTGCTTTCAGAACTTGGTACGAGCATTACGAATTCTTAGTCATGTCTTTTGGATTGACTAATGCTCCTGCTGCCTTTATGGATATGATGAACCAAGTATTCAAGGAATATTTGGATCATTTTGTGGTTGTCTTTATTGATGACATCCTCATATACTCCAAAAGTCATGAAGATCATGAGCAACACTTGAGGCTGATACTCCAAAAGCTTCGTGAAAACAAGCTTTATGCCAAGTTGAAGAAATGCGAGTTCTGGCTTGAGGAAGTAGCATTCCTTGGGCACATGATATTAAATCACAGATTATCTGTTGACCCAACGAAGATTGAAGCAATACAAAGCTGGGAGCAACCTAAGTTAGTGACTGAAGTACGTAGCTTTCTAGGCTTAGCGGGTTATTATCGGAGATTTGTGGAAGGATTTTCTCGAATCGCTACTCCATTAACTCAGGTGATTTAGAAAGATACAAAATTCGGTTAGGAGGAATGTGAGAAGAGTTTTCAAGAACTCAAGAGAAGACTCATTTCAGCACCTATTCTGACAATACCATCTGGTTCGGAGGAATTTTTCATCTACAACGATGCTTCAGGCAGAGGGTTAGGATGTGTTCTAAAGCAAAATGGGAAAGTCATAGCCTATGCCTCACGGTAACTCAAAGAATATGAGAGGAATTATCCTACTCATGATCTAGAGTTGGAAGCAGTCGTTTTCGCACTAAAGATCTGGAGACATTACCTGTATGGGGAGAAAGTGGAGATTTTTACGGATCATAAAAGCCTCAAATATTTCTTTACCCAAAAGGAACTCAACATGCGACAATGATGTTGGCTCGAGCTGTTGAAAGATTACGATCTTACCATTCAATACCATTTTGGAAAAGCGAACGTGGTAGCTGATGCGTTGAGTAGAAGATCATATGCTGGTACGAGTGCGATCTTGTCAACGCAAAGGCCCATTTGGTATGACTTACAAAGGATAGATATAGATTTAAAGACTCCAAGGACCCATATGATGATGTCAAATATACGAGTAGAACCAACTTTAATTGATAAAGTTAAAGTTGCTCAAGCTACAAACCCAGAGTTGATGCGTATGAGGAAGAAAGTATAAGAAGGTGCTATTCCGGAAGCAAGAATCAATAAAGAAGGAATACTTCAAGTCAACTCCAGACTTTGTGTTCCTAACGACTTTGATTTAAAGTATAAAATCATGATGGAGGCGAACAACACACCGTTTGCAATCCATCCTGGGAGTACCAAAATGTATCGTGATCTTTGACATACATTTTAGTGGAGCAATATGAAGAGAGAAAGAGCAGAGTTTATCTCAAGGTGTCTAACTTGTCAACGAGTTAAGGCGGAGCATCAAGTGCCAAAAGGTCCATTGCAACTACTTAAAATTCTAGAATGGAAGTGGGAGCACATTACCATGGATTTCGTTACTGGTCTTCCCGAGGTTTCTCAAGGCATATATGCAATTTGGGTCATTGTTGATAGATTAACCAAGTCTGCTCATTTCTTACCTATACGAGAAACTTATTTACTTGAATGACTTACTTGTATATACATAAATTGTGACGCCCCCAAAATTAGGTGTACGTCACCCATCTTGGGTCGCCACTTACATGGAACATAAATTCAAATACAAACTTAATTATACATCTGTCGTGTAACATACGACAATACATAAACTGAGAGTTCTAATAGGAATATTGTCATTTAGACAATATCCATACTCAAGGAGTCCTCATTACATTTATTGTCACACTATTTAACAGAATAGTGAGGACTACTAATGCTATCTTCGGGACCATCACTCTTTTCCCCGACTCATCCCAGCTATATTCTCATTTCCTGAAGAGAACGGTGAAAGAAAGGGTGAGCTCAACTAGCCCAATGAAAAAATATTATAACTAAGATAATGCGAATAAATTATCAATAGTCTTCAACAATGTTAAACCGATAAAATACAATAGACAACCGGTTTAAGCGCAATGAATATCACAATCCATTAAAAGAGTCAAGTAGAAAATAAAGTCTACTATCTTTTAGGTTTTAAAAGGTTTTCATCAATTTTTATCACTAAGACTCGGTTTAATGAATAAACCACAATATCTAATCATCCACGCATCACTGCGGTCAAGGATTTTCAACAAATTATCAATGGTCATGACTATCTTAGAATCACCCCCGGTCATAATCATACCAAAAACTATCCATCAACTTGCATTACAAGCCATCGAGGACTTTTGTCACATCATTTATATCAAGCCATGATTATACCGAATGATCCCTGGTCATAATCATACTAAGTTCATCTATGTACGTAAGCCAAAGATAACATAATATAACATGAGGATGATGACAATGACATAATAATTCAATAAAACAAGTTCACGAATTAATTTATTCAGGAACTAATAACGTCCAAATTGTCAACATGATACTGCTTTGTAGAGTAAAATTCAAGAATGCTCAGAAAAATATTTTCATTAAAAATCTCTGGATGAAGCGCAAATATCAAGGATATTCCACTAAATTCATGGAGTATAGAAGTCAAAATTTTAACCAACTGAGTATAATAGCGAATGAAATAACAAAAGAAATCACCATGCATGCGGTACTTCGCATAGACAAGTTATTCCAATAGAATAATAATAATCTGAGAATAATAAAAAGCGGAACCGTCGGTGTAAAACACATGAGACGAGGATATTCCATAGAATAATAAATACTGAGATAATAAAAAAGGCGGAACCAGTCCGGGGTAAAAGCACGACAGGATGTTCCAACGGAATAATAAAATAATAGAAGAATGTCACCAAGTATAGGGGATTCGCGTATACGAGTTATTCTAACGTAATAAATAAGAATGGAATAATATAAGGATTTCACCGTATAGGGTATTCCGTATATCTGAATTCATGTATAGGGTATGCCACTTTTTTATAGGTTATTCCAACGAATAATAAAGAATGGAATAACGAAGTTCTCTTCATGAATAAAAAATAACACCCTTTACGAGTACAACAAATAATATTCCCTACCTTAGAAGAAATTTGAATATTGGAAAAGTGAAGTAGCAAAAATACTTTTCTTCTTTCTCTCTATAGTTTCTCTCTCTAGAGTTTCGGTGAATTAAAAGAAATAATGTAGGAATGAGCTTTCTATTTATAGAAAAAAGCGAGGGTGGCGCTTGGTCTTAACGAAGGGTCAAATGAGTCTTGGTAATATTGAAGAGACAACTACTATTTGTGAAGGGGTAATTACTATTGACGAAGGTAATTACTATTGACGAAGGTAAATACTATTGACGAAGGTAATTACTATTCACAAAGGTAATTACTATTCACAAAGGTAATTACTATTGTCGAAGGTAAATACTATTGACGAAGGTAATTACTATTCACAAAGGTAATTACTATTCACAAAGGTAATTACTATTCACAAAGGTAATTACTATCGATGTGAAGGACTCTTAGATGATGACATATGGGCCCCCCATAAAATAATCAAACTTACCACAAACGTCTAATAATGGACTCTTTATATACATCAAGGATTGAATAAATATTACCACAAATCATTTTATTTTAATCAACACATATTTAATCTTTCAACAATTATTAATCATTTATAACTTGTCGTCTCAATTAATAATTTAATACTATAACATATTATCTGATGATAATCTTTGTGACAATAATTGAATCAATAATATAAGAGATATGATCGTGATTCTTTGTAGCAATAATTGAGCATATATGAGTGACTTCTCACGTAAGCATCAATAATCAATATCGTGTGCTACTATACAACTACGCTAGACATTACTGTACTTTTACTACCGGGTAGTTCAACAGTTTTGACAGTAACACCTCTCTACCGTTATTTTTTATAGAAAAATAATTTTGTCTTTTTCTAACTACGACAATATTTCCGTTGTGGGGTCCACTAATGATTGAGCCGTCGTCTGCGAATATTCCCAACAAAAAAGAATATTCCCTGACCAAACGAATATTTTATAACAACTTACTTACTTTGTAAAATTTATAAATATTACCCACAACTATAACATTATATCAAATTTATTTCATAATATTCAAAAATAATATTTAAAAAAAAATTCATCTTTATTTATAAAAGCTGGGGTCTTACAACCTCCCCTTCTTATGAAATTTTGCCCTCGAAATTAGGGTACGTACCTGATATGATAAAGAAGTGAGGATACCTTGAATACCTTTATCGTTAAAAATATTAAATTCATCTTCGCAATCCGACCAAAGATATTCATTAACAATTCATCTTTGCACTACAGGCCAAAGATATACAACTGTAAAACCAATAATGCTGAGACGCAGCTTAATAGTATCACGACCACGAATTATCCATGCACTACTGGCCAAGGATATTCGTGTTTTCAATCTGATCATGATTATACCGAATAATCCTTGGTCATAATCATACCAAGTCTATCAATGCACTACTGACGAAAGATGACTTTTACCACATCCATGAATTAATATTTCATTCTTTGAGACTCAAATCAATAATTAATCCATATCATCGAATCATCCCTACACTACTGGGCCAGGATATTCATTAGTATCACGACCACAAATTATCCATGCACTACTGACCAAAGATAATCGTGTATTCATTAGTATCACGACCACAAATTATCCATGCACTACTGCCAAAGATTATCGTGTGTTTTCAATTACGGTTATGATTATCTATAACAATCCTCGGTCATAATCATACCAAGTCCATCTATTCACGTAAGCCATAGATGACTTTCAACACAATATAAGCGTGAGGATAATGATAAAAGAATCAATCAAATGAGATAAAGGATAAATATTAAACATTTATAATATAATTTATCCGAGATTCAAGAATATCCCCATGTTATCAATCACTTAATAATCTCATAATCTAATATCATTAATATTATAACAATATTTTAATCACTTCTTAAATTTATAAACAATTTATCTCAATTGTTTACGCTTTACCAGTATAATGCATTTAATCATTCAAAAATGCCATACTCATAAGATATCATCACCAATTATCAAATCCTCATCAAAAAAATATGCATATACTCTATATAGGATTCTCTAGCCATACAATCCTATTTTCAACTTTGTTACTTCACATAACATATTTAACTCATATGTTCAGAACTAAACTATTTTCATGAAAAATACCAAATCAGTCCCAAAAATATTTCTTTTAAGGGATTTAGCATAATATAGTCCCATAATGAAAACATATTTTTCTCGAATTTTTAAAATTCATTTACTATTTTTCAAAAATCAATTTCTAATTAATTCCTTAAGAAATTAGCTACCTCAAGTTTAACTCCAAAATTCCCAAATCTTGGCAGGACCTTACACATGTTAATGTGAGCCTCGATTTAAATTTCATGGTCATCTGAGTTATAGAACTCCGATTATAGCATTTTTGTCAAAAAACCTAAATATTGAAATGGTCATAACTTGTTCATTTTAAGTCGAAATGAGCTCATTTTTGGACAGGAGGTACTTTATAACATATATTTTCATGTCCCAAAAGGCCAGAATTTTTCACATAAATTTAGTGGCCAAAACAGCCCCTTAAAGTTTCTGGGCGATAGCGTTTTTGTAATTTGCAGCTTTGGACTCTTTTGCTAAATTCAGGTCCACACGAAAATCTACACATTTTCCAAAGTGATTCCACTTGGATAAGCTACAAAACTCATAGATCTAACTCTAGGACTTGACCACACTCAAAAATTCAAAATATAATTGTAGATATGGTCAATTGAATTTCATGTTACGTTTTTACCAAAATCTGATTTTTCAACCCTTTGTGATTTCTAAGAAACTTTCATGTTTTCACATAATAACCACATAACTCATCATAACACTTACTAATACTTTATATACCCATGATTTTCATTAGTCCAATGCTTTTATTATGACTTTCATCATAATCCTCGTAAACAGATCCTTTTAGTTGAATAAATATTTGAGGGTTTAAGAAATGGGTTTTTATGCTTTGGGGTCAATAAAAATTCGATTTCACGCTCTAGGGTAGGCTAGGAAATCTTCAAGAATACGTCAAGAAATTTATTAATGATAGAAATATCATTCAAAACTGCTACTCTTATCCAAGACTTGGATAGTACGTTACATTAATACCAACTGTGACTTCTATCCTTTAACCTAGATAGCACCTCACAATGATACCTATCAACTTGTCATCGTCATTCACGACGTCGCCTACAGAAAGTCTGGCTTCGGTGCATTTCACACAAGGAAGTCAACAACGAAAGGATCGAGGCTCTTTACTTATGGCTTGATATAACAAAGGATTAACTTTAGGGTTTGGTTACTTTGAATTCGTATAACAGGTTGGTTAGGAATATGAAAGCTAACAACCTTACAAAAAGAATAATAAGTAGTTAATCAATCGTTTTCAAAAATTACCTCAAAGGCAAGTATTTTCAAAGAGATAAGATCGTGAAAGTGTTTATTTGAAACAACAAGATTAATAAATGATTGGAGGTAACGAAGGTTTCTCCCAACGAAGTTTCAATAGATAAATCAAAGTCTAATTTTTCCGGAGTCAAATTTAAACATTGAACACAACTAGGTAGAATAAAAGAGTGGGTAGAACTTGTATTGAATAAAGTATAGACTTATGATAATTAATTTACCCGTAATAACTTCGTTCGGGTTTCTCGACAAACGCCTCTCGCTTAAATTACTGAGTTTGACTTTACTATAGAGTACATTCCACCCTTAAGTGCTTCTTCACATTCTGATCCATGATTTGAATCATTATTCTCCGATCCATATCGAATTCGGGTTGTGCCGCTATGCATGGGGTAATTAGAATTCGATGTTGGGTTCTCCCAATTCTTTGTCAAAAAGCAAAGTCCATTTCATCTATTTTGGCTTTATTGGATCGGACGTCTTTTTCTACACTATCAACGCGTTGTTCAACTTTTACCCATGCATCGTCTATTCTCCTTCGTTCAGTTGTTTCTTCTTTCAGCTAATCTTTGATTTTTAAATTCTCAGATTCCAACTTTAATATCTTACACCCTACCAAAGCGTGATTTTTGTTCGAGCATCACATATCGGGTAACCCAATTTTGAATTGTTGTATCCCTTTGTTCCACGACCGTTTGCCGTTCTTCAACCTGTTCTTCTAGCTCAGGAACACGATTTTGTAATTTTAAGTTTTGATCATAAATTTCTTCTAACCAATTCTCCTCAGGTTCATCTTCTTACTCTTCTTCCTCACTCTCAGCTGCTACCTCTGCAACTAGCTCGGGTGCAACAATTAGTTCTTCATTCACTACGTGGATATCTCTAATTTGTTCCTCGTCGACCTTTGCATTAACCTGATTAGTGATTAAAGGTGTCACAATGGTCACATTCACTCCATTGTGAATATTTTCAATTGCCATTTCCAAACACCCCACAACACAAGGGTTAATTAATATATCAAATATTATCCTATACTCTGATGAGACCAATTAAATAACAAATAAACTTAGATAGGTCATACTAGCGAAGGAATTCCCCGTCTCTCCCCTCCTAGTTCTTATCTAGCATCTTAGCCGGGATCATATCCTAAGCTCGATACCAATTGTGGCGCCCCAAAAATTAGGTGTACGTCACCCATCTTGGGTCGCCACTTACATACGTAAATAAATTCAAATACAAACTTAATTATACATACGTAGGTGTAACATACGACAATACATAAACCGAGAGTTCTAATAGGAATATTGTCATTTAGACAATATCCATACTCAAGAGTCCTCATTACATTTATTGTCACACTATTTAACGAATAGTGAGGACTACTAATGCTATCTTCGGGACCATCACTCTTTTCCCAGACTCGTCCCAACTATATTCTCATTTCACGAAGAGAACGGTGAAAGAAAGGTGAGCTCAACTAGCCCAAAGAAGAAATATTATAACTAAGATAATGCGAATAAATTATCAATAGTCTTCAACAATGTTAAAAACGATAAAATACAATAGACAACCGGTTTAAGCTGCGATGAATATGTAATCCATTAAAAGAGTCAAGTAGAAAATAAAGTCTACTATCTTTTAGGTTTTAAAAGGTTTTCATCAATTTTTATCACTAAGACTCGGTTTAATGAATAAACCACAATATCTAATCATCCTTGTACCACGGTCCAAGGATTTTCATCAAATTATCAATGGTCATGACTATCTTAAGAATCACCCACGGTCATAATCATACCAAAAACTATCCATCAACTTGCATTACAGACCAACGAGGACTTTTGTCACATCATTTATATCAAGCCATGATTATCTTAGAATGATCCTCGGTCATAATCATACTAAGTTCATCTATGTACGTAAGCCAAAGATAACATAATATAACATGAGGATGATGACATGACATAATAATTCAATAAAACAAGTTCACGAATTAATTTATTCAGGGAACTAATAACGTCCAAATTGTCAACATGATCTTTGCTTTGTAGAGTAAAATTCAAGAATGCTCGGAAAAATATTTTCATTAAAAATCTTTGGATGAAGCGCAAATATCAAGGATATTCCACTAAATTCATGGAGTATAGAAGTCAAAATTTTAACCAAACCGAGTATAATAGCGAATGAAATAACAAAAGAAATCACCATGCATGCGGTACTTCAGATGTAGGCGAGTTATTCAAATGAATAATAAATACGAGAATAATAAAAAGCGGAACCGAATCCTGTAAAACACACGACGGGATATTCCAATGTAATAATAAAGACGAGAATAATAAAGATGGAACCCGGTCCCAAAAAAGCATGAAAGGATGTTCCAACGGAATAATAAAATAATAGAAGAATGTCACCAAGTAATGCAGGGGATTCCAGCGTATACGAGTTATTTCCAATGAAATAAATAAGAATGGAATAATATAAGGATTTCACGGTATAGGGTATTCCGCATATCTGGTCATGTATAGGGTATGCCACTTTTACAAAAGTTATTCCAATGTAATAATAAAGAATGGAATAACGAAGTTCTCTTCATGAATAAAAAATAACACCCCTTACGAGTACAACAAATAATATTCCCTACCTTAGAAGAGTGAATATTGGAAAAGTGAAGTAGCAAAATACTTTTTCTTCTTTCTCTCTATAGTTTCTCTCTCTAGAGTTTCAAAGGAATTAAGTAAGAAATAATGTAGGAATGAGCTTTCTATTTATAGAAAAAACCGAGGGTGGCTCTTGGTCTTAACGAAGGGTCAAAATGAGTCTTGGTAATATTGAAGAGACAACTACTATTTGTGAAAGGGTAATTACTATTGACGAAGGTAATTACTATTGATGAAGGTAAATACTATTGACGGAAGGTAATTACTATTCACAAAGGTAATTACTATTCACAAAGGTAATTACTATTGACGAAGGTAAATACTATCGACGAAGGTAATTACTATTCACAAAGGTAATTACTATTCACAAAGGTAATTACTATTCACAAAGGTAATTACTATTGATGAAGGGACTCTTAGATGATGACATATGGGCCCCCATAAAATAATCAAACTTACCACAAACGTCTCATAATGACTCTTTATATACATCAAGGATTGAATAAATATTACCACAAATCATTTTATTTTTAATCAACACATTTAATCTTTCAACAATTATTAATCATTTATAACTTTTCGTCTCAATTAATAATTTAATACTATAACATATTATACGGATGATCTTTGTGACAATAATTGAATCAATAATATAAGAGATATGATCACGTGAATTCTTTGTAGCAATAATTGAGCATAAATGAGTGACTTCTCACGTAAGCATCAATAATCAATATCGTGTCTACTATACTCTCTGACTACAGCAGATTCTTGTACTTTTACTAATGGGTAGTTCAACGGTTTTATTGGTAACACCTCTCTACCGTTATTTTTATAGAAAAATAATTTTGTCGTTTTCTAACTACGACAATACTTCCGTTAAGGGGGTCCACCAATGATTGATTGAGTAAATCGTATGAATATTCCCCCGACAAAAAGAATATTCCACTGACCAAACGAATATTTTATAACAACTTGCTTACTTTGCAAAATTTATAAATATTACCCACAACTATAACATTATATCAAATTTATTCCATAATATTCAAAAATAATATTTAAAAAAAATTCATCTTTATTTATAAAAGCTGGGGTCTTACATAAATGAGATTGTAAGACTGCATGGTATGCCAGTATCCATAGTTTCTGATCGAGACCCAAGATTCACTTCACGATTTTGGGTTGGTTTTCAAAAAGTATGGGCACGGATTTACAATTTAGTTCGGCATATCATCATCCTCATACGGACGGGCAGTCGGAGAGGACTATTCAAACTTTGGAAGATCTATTAAGACTTTGTGTCCTAGACTTCAAAGGAAGTTGGGACAAGTTCTTGCAATTAGTGGAATTCTCCTATAACAACAGTTATCAAGCAAGCATAGTCATGGCTCCATTCGAGGTGTTGTATGGACGCAAGTGTCGTTCTCTAGTATGCTGGGATGTGGTGGGTGAAGCAACATTGTTGGGACCAGAATTGGTACGCATGACAACGAAAAAGATTTAAATGATCTGAAATCATATAAAAACCTCACAAGATCGACAAAAGAGTTATGTTAATCTTCATCGAAGGGACGTGGAATTCGATGTGGAAGATCATGTGTTGTTACGTTTGGGTCCATGGAAATGAGTTACAAGATTTTAAAATAGAGGAAAGTTCAATCCTCGATTCATTGGGCCATTCAAAATCCTCGATCAAGTAGGAACTGTGGCCTATAGACTCGCCTTACCGCCAAGTATGTCTCGTGTTCATAACGTTTTTCACATATCCATGTTAAGTAAATATATGGAAGACCCGAACCACATTATTGATTTAGAACCAGACGAAATAGCGAAAGATTTAACGTATGAAGAGGTACCTGTTAAAATCTTGGATAAGAAGGAACATATTCTACACTTCAACGTTATACCTCAAGTCAAAGTTTTGTGGAGAAACCACGATGTTGAGGAAATGACCTGGGAGTTGGAATCTGAAATGAAATAAAGATATCCTCACCTCTTCGACATACCAGGTACGTACACCAATTTCGAAGACGAAATTTCATAAAAAGGGGGGCTTGTAAGACCTCAACTTTTATAAATAAAGATAAATTTTCTCGAAATATATTTTTGATTATTATTGTGTGAATTTGGTATAATGTTATAGTTGTGGGTAATATTTACAAAATTTCGCAAAGTATGCAAGTTATTATAAAATATTCGATTTCTCAGGGAATATTCGTTTTAACAGGAAATATTCGTACAATGACACAATTATTAGTGGACCCCACAACAGAATTATTGTCGGAGTTAGAAAATGACAGAAATATATTTTTATAAAAATAACGGTGAAAGTTTTACCATTAACTGTTGAAATACCCGGTGATAAAAGTACAGTAATACGCATGATTGCATAGTAGCACACGGTATTGATTATTGATGCTTGCGTGAGTAGTTACTCAGTTATACTCAATTATTGCTACAGTAATTGCTTCATAGTATCTCACATTATTGAATCTATTATTGTCACAGTATCATCTGTATAATATTTTATATTATTAAATCAATAATTGAGATGACAAGTTATTCATATTATTATTTGCATTGTTAATAATGTCTAGAAAATTCTGTCGAAGAAAGGGTTTTGGTCACCTAATTGCGCGCCAATAGGGAGAAATCTTTATCGAAAAGCCCCCTCTTTCCTGGGAATGATCTGGTTGTTAATATTGCAAGTTATATTATTGATGAATAAATGTTGTTAAAAATATTGAGGGGATTTTTATGAATTATTTGTTGTAAGTTTGGCGTATTTTTTTGGACCCCCACTTACCCATTTTTCAAAACTGTGGGTAGAAGTTATCTCAGTTTTGTTATATATATATATATTATAATAAGTTTTATTTTTTATGAAAATAGAATATATTATATTTTATTATGCATAGTGTTTGCATAATAAATTATGTGATCATCAAAATTTTTGGCCAACTTTTACTGTGCGTCCGTGAATTTTTTTTCCTTACTGTGCGTCCAAATAGTATCCTGTCATTCTCCTATAAATAGGATGCTTAGTTTAGAATTGAAAATCACACCAGAATTAGAAAATTCTTCTTCTATAATATTGAGCGTGTTTCTTTAGAGTTTAAGGAAGCTTTGAGCGTAGAAAATAGTACAAGTTTTCTTCAAGAATATCCCCGCTATACCAGTTGAAATACTCTCCTTTTTTTAAGGTAAGGGAAATTATTTTTGTTCAATATTCGTAAGAAATAATATTTTCTTCCATACTCTGTAGTATGTAAGTAATATTATTTCGATTCAAATTGCGAATTCTACACTCATTTTGTTAAAGTATGGCTTCTATACTCCTTGAAATTAGTAGAATATCCTTGAAATTTACTCTTCGTCTAGTATCTTTTCATGAAAATATTATTATGAGCATTCTTGATATTTTTTAATCTTTTCATGCCGGGGTACTATTCCCGAAGTACTATTCACAGGGTACTATTCACTCGGGTACTATTCACCCGAGGTACTATTCATGACAAAAATTAATTTCTTTTCGGTCCAAATCATTTTTGATACAATATTATTCTTGAATTTTTCTCCACAAAGTATTATCATGTTGACAATTTGGACATTATTAAATTCTGGATAAATTAAATTATAAATCTTTAAAATTTATCCTTTACTTTCATTTAATTGAATTCTTATATCATTGTCATCGTCCTCATGCTTATATTCTGATGAAAGTCCTCATTGGCCCGTAGTGCATTGATGGACAATTGTTGGTATGATTATGGCCTGTAATGTTACAAATGATGTGGTAAAAGTCTTCATTGGCCCGTAGTGGATTGATGGACAGTTGTTGGCATGATCATGACCATTGGTGATAATACGATTATCCTTGGCCCGTAGTGCATGGATAATTCGTGGCCGTGATCTAATAAATATCCTTGGCCCATAGTGCATGGATAAACTTTTTAAATCATAGAAGATGGTAGATATCATGCTCTACTTGACTCTTCTAATGGATTGCTTGTTATGCTGTAGTTAAACTTGATGTTTATTATATTTTATCAGTTTAGCACTGTTGAAGGCTAACGATAATTTATTTTATATTATCTTAGTCATAATATTTCTTCCTGGGCTAGTTGAGCTCACCCTTTGCTTTCATTGTTCTCTTCAGGAAATGAGAACATAACCAGGACTAATCGGGGAACGGAGTGATGGTCCGTGTTGGTGGCTGTAGTAGTCCTCACTATTTTATAAAATAGTGTGTTAATAATTATAATGAGGACTCCATTTGAGTTCGGATATTGTCTAGAAGATAATATTCATGTCAAAACTCTCAGCTATATTTTGTCGTATTTTACACGATAGTTGTATAATTAAGTTTGTATTTAAATTCTGTACCATGTATTTGGCAACTCGGAATGGGTGATGTATACCTATTTTGGGGGCATCACAGTTGGTATCAAAGCTTAGAGATATGATCCCTGACTGAGATGTGAGACTAGAACTAGGAGGGGAAAGACGGATAAATCCTTCACTAGTATGACCTACCTAAGCTTATTTGTTATTTAATTGGTCGTTCAGAATATAGGGATAATATGTGGCATGTCAATTAACCCTTGTTTTGTGGCACTGTTTGAAAATGACATCCGAGAATGTTGAGATAAGAAATGGAGCACATGAGACTGTTGAGTTACCGATGATCAGTAACCAAGATAGTGTGCATCAGGAAGGTAATAATCCTCATGTACACAACAACACCGACCAAATGATGAACGACAAAATGTTCAGAGGCTTTCTACAATTCATGCAACATCAGAACGAGAAAGACTTCTATTCAAAATGCAGGTGGAAACACTGGCAACTCTCGTACGGTTATCGCTAAGCAGTTCAAGGAGCTGGGACCACCAGAGTTTTTGGGAAAGCCAGAACCACTTAAGGCAGAGACGTGGATAAAGAAGATTACCAAGATATTTGATGTCTTGGGATGCTTCGAGGAGCATAAGGTTCCCTTTTCCACCTTTATGTTGCGAGGAGAGACAGATTACTGGTGGGAATCTATAAAGCGTACTCAGCTTACCGCACTCAAGATGTCTTGCGAGAACATCCAAGAATTATTCAACGACAATTACTTTTCCGAAAGTATTCGTCACATGAAGGAGGTAGAGTTCGTCAAGCTAGAGCAAAACAATATGACCGGATTGCAGTTGTAGCATCCCCAAATCCAGGTCCCAAATCACCACGGATCTGGTATACTATTTCTATAATTATTGCGGAAGATATAAACATAAATTGTTTATACAATAAACTTTACACATTAACCCCAAGATCGAGTAACCTTAACTTAATACCTGAATCAATATCTTATCTAACATAAAAATGTTATTATCATACATTACTGCTACAATTCTAGCTGCACATATAATCCCTAGCTGAACTTGTCTTTAACTTTTCCTTGTATTCGATGTATTCGCCTTAATCTGCAATGTTTATCATGATATATCAAGGGTGAGCAACAAGTTTGCCCAGCAAGTAAAAGTTTATTTGAGGATATATCATGATTGAAAGAATTTGAATAATAGCTGGCTAACAATCAGCAATATAATTGTGAACTAGCATGAACAAACTTTCATAGCTGAACGAACATTGAACATAAACAAATATATCTGAACCAGATGGTAATGAAGGTGATCAGCCTTTCATACCTGATGAATACATGCAATATGCACAGAGTACGAATCAATAATTCTTAGACATGGCAATCAACAATGATTAACAACAAGTATAATTGAATGAAACAACTCGAGATCGAGTTAAGAAAAACTTGCATGTACCATTGATTACAGTTACGCAACCTATTTAGCTTTGACTGAAGACCTAATATTAATAATATCAATCTCCAAGTATTAGAATAATATCATCACAGTATAATACTATTATATATAAACATAGAATAACCTAAACGCATAGCACATAACCCTATCAGTCTATACAACACATAAAACCTAGTATCAAGTCAAATTATTGCAATCTGAGTTGAATTCGGTACAATTCTGACATCCCGACTGCCTAGTTAGACAAATATCGAGCCTAATTTCCTTAAAACTCTGCCTAAACTGATTCACAAGTATCATAGATAATTAATTATCAGTCAAAATATTTTTCATAAGCTCGTAATAATTTTCTGATAATTATTACCATTTATCATAATTTTTGAATCATTAATATCGTATTTATATGATATAAATACCACAATATTCTATTATCATTAATATTTATTTAATATTAAATATTAATGAAATCATAACATAATATTATAATATATTTTTAATATATCAAAGTATTTTTAATACTTGAAATTATATTTATATGATTTTTAAAAGTTAAATCCATTATTCGATAATTTCTATTAATATTAAAATATTAATATTTTCATGACAAAATATCAAAAGTTATATTTTATAACTTAAAATATTTTTATAACACTTAAATCATTTTATATGATTTTTAAATCATTAATTCTATTTTTCCATAATTTATTTAATAAATTAATTACCATTAATATTAATTAATTAATGAAATTCTTCACATAATATTAAAAGTCATTAGAAAATATTTTCTAACACCATAATATATTTTTAAATAATTTTTCATGTATTAAAATCATTTTTAAATAATTTATTTAATATTATAATTAAATAAATTAAATACCATTAATATTCAAAAATATTAAATCTTTATGAAATATATTCAAAATTATTTAAAAAAAACCTATTTTAGGCTTTGAATTTTTTTTTTTAAGAATTTTTTTTATTTTTAGTAATTAAAAATATTTATTTATATTTATTTAATAAAATAATTAATTTTCTAATTTATCTGTCATTAAAATTTACCTATAGTGACAAAGCATCCACTATAGGTGTTCTTGACAAACCCCGAGCTGCGTAGGCGATTAACGAAATACTAAGTTTGACGATGTTAGATTAAGCGATCCTTAAGTTTTACGAAATTGCTTTAAAGTTTTAATGATGTAGTATTCATGTAATACTACAACTAGAAACTGAGTTCATGGCCAAAACATTACTTAACAACAAGATCTAAGCTTCATAAAAATATGTCAGAGATGTTCTTCATTTCTGGGTTTTCTAGAAATGAAGAACAGTTGCAGGGTATCACTTTTGATGCTCTGTAACTTTGATTCTATGGCTTGTTTGTGTGATCTAAGAGTTCCAACATGAAGTATACATGACATGGTACAATAACATATCACTAAATCATTATAACAACATCACATTTAACAGATCTTGGTCACTCAAACTATGTCAGAAAGACCGTTCTCGGTGAATTCTGGGTTTTTCAGAAATGCAAGAAAACGGACGGTCAACCCTACTTTGACCAGAAATAGTTATGATTCAGGTAAGATATAAGTGTAGTCTACATGATCATGTAGTCTACATGTCAACCCTAGAGGCATGATCATGTAGTCTATATGTCAGTCTACAAAGCCATTACACAAACATGGCCAAATCACTTATCAGTAGCAAGATCAGATGTGAGACCCCAAATTTTATGAATAAAGATTTAAATTTCTCAAAATATTTTTTATGAATATTATGGTGTGGATTTGATATAATGTTATAGTTGTGGGTAATATTTATAAATTTTGCAAAGTATGGAAGTTGTTATATAATATTCGAGTGGTCGGGGAATATTCTTTTTGTCGGGGAATATCCGTACGACGGCACAATCATTGGTGGACCCCACAACAGAAGTATTGTCGTAGTTAGAAAACGACAGAATTATCTTTTTATAAAAATAACGGCGAAAGTGTTACCGTTAAAACCTGTTGAACTACACGGTAGTAAAAATACGATAATATCGTGGTTGCGTAGTAGCACACGGTATTGATTATTGATGCTTACGTAAGAAGTCACTCAGTTATACTCAATTATTGCTACAGTAATTGTTGCATCATATCTATCATATTATTGATTCAATTGTTGTCACAGTATCATCTGCATAATATGTTATATTATTAAATCAATAATTGAGACGACAAAGTTATTCATATTATTATTTGCAATATTGACAATGTCTAGAAGTTACATCGAGGAGAGGTTAGATAATCTAATTGTGCGATAGGAGAAATCCTTATCGGAAAGCCCCTCTCTTTCACAGGAGCGACACATTTGTTAAATATTATGAATTATAATAATAATGATGAATAAGTTAAGTGTTGATTAAAGATTAAATTGATAGTTCTATTGTGTTGGAATTATTAGTGTTAGTGAAAATCGATATTTATTTCGATAATAATTGATGTCTGGAGGTTATATTGACCAATCGGGTAATTAACCGGATAAATGAGCAATTAATTGCTATTGATTCACATGATTATAACTATTTGTTCACATGTGTGTACTATTGATTCACATTCATTTACTATTAGGGGAGTTGGTGCACGATTAATAATACTTGCATGACTAAGTTAAAAATAGAGGTATAGATGGAGGTACTATACTGTAATACGAATTTTCACATGTCTAGAACTATTGAGTCACATGATTTACTATTAGGGAAGGTGGTGCAAATTTGATAATACTTGCAGGACTAAATTAAAATGAAGGAAAAGAGAAAGGTATTATATTGTAATATTTCGAGCCCCAAGACGTGCAATTATCGAAACTATATTTTCCTATAAATAAAAGCTCATTCCTTCATTATTTTTCACCAATTCACTAAAGTTATAGAGCAATTATTATAGAGAGAAATATTAGAGAGAAAGAAGAAGAAAAGTCTGCTACCTCACTATTCTAGTATCCAGTCTTCTTTTGAGATAAGGGGTATTATTCTTTCGTATTCATGAAGAGAGTTATTTTCTTTCAATACTCGTAAGGGTTGTTATTCCATTCTTTATTATTATGTTGGAATAATCTGCATACATGCTGAAGTACCGCATACATGGTGAAATTCTTACATTATTCCATTCTTTATTATTACATTGGAATAACATATGCATCTTGATCTATCGCATGCACAGTGAATTCTGTTGTTATTCCATTCTTTATTATTACATTTGGAATATCACATCTCATCGGATTACGCGTGACCTAGTTCCATTCTTTATTATTACATTGGAATATCCTGTTTGTCTTGGATTACGCATGACATGGTTCCATTCTTTATTATTACATTGGAATAACTTTGTCTTTCTTGATCTATCGTATGCACAGGGAATTCTTTTGTTATTCCATTCTTTATTATTACATTGGAATAACTTTTATGTCATGTGGATTCTGATATGCATGGTGAATGAACCTTTGTATTCATTCCTTATTAAATCTGTTGAAATGATCTATCTACGTGGATTACCGCATGGCGAGTGAAAATCCATTTGCAGTTTCGTATATTCTATTATGGGCAAATGGTCAAAAATGCCCCTGATGTTTACCCCGATGTTCCACTTGCACCCTAAACTAATTTTTTTTTCCAAAAGTACCCTTAACGTTACATTTTTGGTGCATGGTGCCCTAACATTAACAAATAATACAAACGGGGTTAAAATGTGATGATGTGGCAGGCATAAATATAAAATATATTTTAAATAAAATAATATATATCATTTAATCAAAACAAAAAAATACTAAAATAAAAAATAAAAAAAGCATAACATATTTACATCATTTAATCAAAATAATAAAATTCAAATTATTTTGTTAACTAATCAAAACAACTAATTAAATAAAATAAGTTGTATACAAATTTACATCATTTAATCAAAATACTAAAATTCAACACATAACATATTTACATCAAATACTAATTAAAAAATAATACTAAAATAGTAATTAAAAAATAATACTAAAATACTAATTAAAAATACTAAAATACTAAAAAAATCAAATTAAAAAATACTAAAAATACTAACATTCAAATTATTTTGTTAATTAATCAAAACAACAAAATTCAAATTACATCATTAAAATACTAAAATCATAATACTAAATACTAATTAATATAAAAATTTTAAATTACTAAAATCATAATACTTAATAATATTTTTAAAATTCAAAAGCTGAGTATTATGATTATTTTAGTAATTTTAATATTAATTTTAAAATCATATCAACTTAAAAATATTATGATGTAATTTGAATTTTTTGAATACATTTTTAAAAATATTATTACATTATCAAATTATAACATATCTTTATTATGTATAGATTATTAAAATCTTTCGTTCAAATTACATCAAATTTATAACTCTAAATTTTTAAAAATATTATTTAAAAATAAACAAATTCAAGAGGCTGCTTCACGTTTTTTTAAATTTTTTTTGTCGCTCAGAGCAATATTTATGTTTATAGAATAAATATATTTTTTTTAACGACACATAACAACATAATTACTTAATTATTATTTTTTAAAACTTTTTTGGACGTTATTTTTTGCCCTTCATACCTTTTGGGTTTACATGATGAGGTGTAAAAAAGAGGGAAATTTTATTGACGAGGTGTAAAAATTAATATTAAAAATTATTAAAATAATCATAATACTCCAGTTTTGAATTTTAAAAATATTATTTAGTATTATGATTTTATTAATTTAAAAATTTATATCAATTAGTATTTAGTATTATGATTTTAGTATTTTAATGATATAATTTGAATTTTTGTTATTTTGATTAATTAACAAAATTATTTGAATGTTAGTATTTTAGTATTTTTTAATTTGATTTTTTCAATATTTTAGTATTTTTTAATTAGTATTTTAGTATTATTTTTAATTAGTATTTGATGTAAATATGTTATGTTTTGAATTTTAGTATTTTGATTAAATTATGTAAATATGTTATACAACTTATTTTATTTAATTAGTTGTTTTGATTAGTTAACAAAATAATTTGAATTTTATTGTTTTGATTAAATGATGTAAATATGTTATGCTTTTTTTTTATTTTGAATTTTAGTATTTTTGTTTTGATTAAATGATATATATTATTTTATTTAAAATATATTTTATATTTAAGCATGCCACGTCATCACATTTTAACTCCGTTTGTATTCTGTTAACGGCAGGGGCACGGGCGACCCAAAAATGTAAAGTTAAGGGTACTTTTAGGAAAAAAAAATTAGTTTAAGGTGCAAGTGGACACCGGGGTAAACATCAGGGGCATTTTTGACCCTTTGCCCTATTCTATTATACTCGTATGAGATATCATTTGTTTTGTACTCGTCATTGAATATCATTTTTTTGGTATTTTTTTTACGAGTTACTATTCACGGGTTAGTATTTACCCGGTTACTATTCAATCTAGTATTATTTACTCAGGTATTCGGGGTACTTTTCGTGTCGGAGTACTATTCATGGGTTACTATTCACCTGATTACTATTCACTCTAGTATCATTCACTCGGGTAATCGGGACACTTTTAGGTAATAGAAGTACTATTCACGGGTACTATTCAAGAAGTACTATTCACGGGGTACTATTCACCCGAAAAATATATTTCTTTTCTGTCCAAATTACTTTTGGTACATGAATATTATTCTTGAATTTTACTCCACAAAGTAGTATCATGTTGACAATTTGGACATTATTGATTCCTAGATAAATTAAATTATAAATCTTTAAAATTTATCCTTCAACTTGTTTTATTGGATTATTATGTCATTGTCATCATCCTCATGCTTATATTGTGATGAAAGTCATCTTTGGCTTATGTGCATAGATGGACTTGGTATGACCATGAATTATTCGGTATAATCATGACTGTAATGTGACGAATGATGTGCTAAAAGTCCTCATTGGCCTGTAGTGCATTGATGGACAGTTTTTGGTATGATTATGACCAGGGATTATTCGATATAGTCATGACCATTGATGATTTAATGAATATCCTTAGCCGTGGTACAGGGATGATTCGATGATGTGGTTTATTTTTTTAAGCCGAGTCTCAGCGATAAAGTTGATGAAAAACTTTTTAAATTATAGAAGATAGTAGATTTTATGCTCTACTTGACTCTTCTAATAGATTGCTTATTTCCACTGCAGTTATTGATCTAAAACTTGTAGTCTATTGTATTCTATAAGTTGTTATACTGTTGAAGGCTAAGGATAATTTATTCTGCATTATATTAGTTATACTATTTCTTACTGGGCTAGTTGAGCTCACCCTTTCTTTCATTGTTCTCTTGAAATCGAATATAAATTTGGGGACGAGTCGGGGAATGGAGTGATGGTCCAGGATAAATGACTTTAGTAGTCCTCACTATTCTACGGAATAATGTGATAATAAATGTAATGAGGACACCATTGAGTGTGGATATTGTCTAGATGACAATATTCTTGTTTAAACTCTCAGCTATGTTTTGTCGTATTTTACACGACTGTTGTATAATTAAGTTGTATTTGAATTTATGTATCATGTATCTGGCGACTCAAGATGGGTGATATATACCTGTTTTGGGGGCGTCACATCACAGGCCATCAAAAAGTTGTCAGACGCTTCCTAGGAAATCTGGGTTGCCCAGAAATCAAACTTTGTGCTCAGTCAACCATGTTTGACCACTCATATCTTGCGTTCTAGACCTGATCTGACCTTGATTCAAGTTCCATATCAAAGCCCTTACTACAAGCTACAAGTATATAACTTAAAACATAACAAACAACTAACACACAAGGATCTATGAGCCCTGACATTCGGTTGTCAGACCAAAATTTAGGGTTCATAGTCAGTTTTCAAAAACTTGATTTCGTGCATCTAGATGTTATGGATCCATGATCTAACAACCTAGATCACTTCTTAACACCCTTTGACACATTTAGAACCAACAAATAACAACATCTAACATCAGATCATAAGATTTATAAGATTTAGGATTTATACCACTTTGATGCTATGATCTTGAATCTGATCATCATGATCTGATCTTGGGATGCTATGGATCATAATAAGGACTAATCGACTTATTATTTTTGGAGGTCTAGAGAGAGAAAGTGTTGGTGGATAGTTTGGTCACAAAAGGGGCAAGCAAATAAACTTTTTCTCTCTTTCAATCTATATATATTTTGATTCAATGGACTTGTGATGCAAGATGGTTGAAATATCTGATGTTTTAGAGCACATGGTCAACATATTAGGTCACCAACTCCTTATTTTGGCAAGATTTTTACACTACCTAAATAAAGAATACAAAAAGGGTATTCTAGACATTTTGCTATACATTTTAATGGCATACTTGTAATCTTAACCAACCCTTAGGGTTTCACAATTGATTTACTAGGATTTCTTATAAGGCTAAAAATGGAAATTTAAGCTTCAAAAATGTAATTTAGGGTTTTCTAATTACATTAGGTTTTCTAATCACATTGAACTTGGAAATTAAGTTTAAAATTTACAAATTAACATAAAGTTTGCTAAGTTAGCAATTAGGGTTCCTAATTTAGCAATTAAGATTTCCAATTAGAAATTAGGGTTTCTAATTTTGCAATTAGGGTTTTCTAATTAATCAATTAGGGTTATTCCCTAATTATGTTTGTAATTAATACACTTAAGCCTTATACTAGCATTTAAATTCCCAAGTTAGGGTTTTAAATTCCCGAAATCTGAAATTATGGTTTCTAGAGCCGATATTAGGGTTTCTTATCAATCACTATAGTTTTCTAACTGAACGCTGACGTTCTTAATATAATATTAGGGTTTAACACTGATATTGGTTATCTTGTCAACCCTTGAACCTTAACCACATTCTGTACACATATATGACCATACACATAGAACATACACACTTATATACTTAATCCTGAATAATTCACCACAAAATTTTTAAATCACAAAATTCCTTCCCAGAAAATGTCAAATCCATTCACTTATTTTCTGTCTAGGTTTATTATTCAACCTCTAATCCATCATTTAAGATTTTATTAAATTGTCTAAATTCTCGGGTCGTCACAGTAGTACAAGGCTAAGTTTGCCGAGTTATCCTGGTTTGCATCCCATTTAGTTGATAATGAGGAGCGTATGACGCAGATGTTTCTAAGAGGTTTGAAACTCGAAATACATCAATACCTCATTTTTCACAAACTTTGTTCATATTCAGATGTTGTGAATAGGGCTCAGTTATTGGAGCGCGATAATGAGTCAAAGACAACCAAAAGCGCACGACCAACAACACGATAATAATCGTCTTTGAGGCAACGACCATCGAACAATGATAACCATCGTGGAAATTATCATGCCAAGAATGGTAACCACTTCGGTGGTAATCATGGCCAAGATAATAGAAGTGAAAGTTTCAAGAAGAGGAGATTCAATAATAATGGTAAGACGTCAGCACCAGCACCTGTTGTTAAGGAAGGAGAACGACCGCCGATCGTATGTTACAAATACGAAGGGGAGGGACACATCAGTCCAAACTATACGCAGCAGTTTAAAGCGTGTTTTAATTGCGGAAAAGAAGGTCATTTAGCTCTATTTTGTCATGCACCAAAGTCAAGTCCAGCTGGGACGGTGGCACCAAAGGCAGATACGGACAAAACAAAGTCGGTGGTTTCAGGGAGAGCGTTTTTCGTGACTTCTCAAAAAGCGAGTAACCCGAACGAAGTTAGCACGGGTTAGTTAATTATAAATTCTTACGAAGTCTATACCTTATTAGATACCGGTTCTACCCATTCTTTTATCTCTCTTGCTTGCACTCAACGTTTAAATTTAACTCTAGAGAAGTTAGACTTTGACTTATCGATTGAAACTTTGTTAGACTTTAAAAATGGAGGAAAAGTTGAAGGTATTGTATTGTAATATTTCGAGCCCCAAAACGTGCAATTATCGAAACTATATTTTCCTATAAATAGAAGCTCATTCTTCCTTCACTTCTTACCAATTATTGAAACTAGATTAGGAGTTATGAATTTTATGAGAAAAGACTATTTTAAAAGTAAACCTTTTTAACTCCTTGTGGTTAACTCCAAAATTGGTAAAATTTTTATTAGGAGTACATATACATCATAGGAGTATACCCTGTAAATTTTGAAATTTTTGGATAAAAGTACAATTTTTTGATAAATGTCTAAATATTCGGCAGTTTTAGCCATATGAAAAATAGTAAATGAATTTTAAAAATTACGAGAAAATATATATTTCAATATGGGACTATATTCTATTAAATCCCGTAAAAGAAAATTTGTTTGTCTTGATTTGGTATTTTTTCATAAAAATGGACTAGTTATGAGTAAATGAATTAAATATGTTATGTGAAGTAAGAAAATTGGAAAATAGGATTTTATGGCTTGAGAATCCTATATAAGGTATATGCAGATTTTTGATGAGAGTTTTGGTTATTGGTGATGAAATCTTATGAGTTTGGCATTTTAGGATGATTAAATACATTAATTAGTAAAGTGTAAGCAATTAAAATAAATTATTTATAAGTTTAAGAAATGATTAAAATATTGTGGTAATATTAATAATATTAGATTATGAAATTATTAAGTAATTTATAATATTTGGATTAAGGTGTTATAAATATTGATATGGATTTTATTGTGAACCTTTATCTTTTTGTGTCGGGTTACTATTCACGTATACGGCACTATTCATGTATATGACACTATTTGCGTATATGACATTATTTATGTATACGGTACTATGTACAAATACAAAGTACTATTCATGAGTTACTATTTATGAGTTACTATTCATGAGTTACTATTCATGAGTTACTATTCACGAGTTACTATTCACGAGTTACTATTTACCCGAAAAATATATTTCTTTTCTCTCCAAATTATTTTTGGTACATGAATATTATTCTTGAATTTTACTCCACAAAGTAGTATCATGTTGACAATTTGGATATTTTTAAACTCTGGATAAATTAAAGTCTTTAATATATATCCTTGATTTTCGTTTGATTAATGCCTATATAATTGTCATCATCCTCATGCTTATATTGTGATGAAAGTCATCTGTGGCTTACGTGCATAGATGGACTGTTTATTTGTATGATTATGACCAGTTGAGCTCACCCTTTTCTTACTGGGCTAGTTGAGCTCACCCTTTTCTTTCAATGTTCTCTTCAGGAAAAGAGAATATAGCTTGGACGAGTCGGTGAATGGAGTGATGGTCCGAGATGGTGGCTATAGTTGTCCTCACTATTTTTATAAAATAGTGTGATAATAATTGTAATGAGGACTTCATTGAGTATGGATATTGTCTAGAAGACAATATTCTTATTTAAACTCTCAGCTATGTTTTGTCGTATTTTGCACGACAATTGTATAATTAAGTTTGTAGTTGAGTTATGTACCATATATCTGGCGACTCAAGATGGGTGATGTATACCTGTTTTATGGGCGTCACAGTTGGTATCAAAGCTTAGGGATATGATCCTTGGCTGAGATATGAGACAAGAACTAGGAGGGGAGAGACGAGGAATTCCTTCACTATTATGACCTACCTGAGTTTATTTGGTATTTAATTGGTCGGTCAGAGTATAGGAATAATATGTGATATGTCAATTAACCCTTATTTTGAAACTATATTCTAGAATGATATCTGAAATACAGGAGATGAGCAATGAGAAAATCATGATACAGAGGAAATAACCAGGAAGGTACAATCCAAAAAGAAAGCAACGTATTCTCATCTTTTCGAACTACCAGGTATGTAAATTTCGAGGATGAAATTTCATAAGGAGGGGAGATTGTGAGATCCCGAATTTTATAAAATAAAAGTATTCAATTTTTCTATTTTGGTAAATAGTTAAATTGATAAAAGGTTAAAGTTAAGGGTGATATTTGAAATTTTTTCAAAGTAAGCAAGTTGTCATAAAATAATCGATGATAAAAGTACAGTAATACGCGTGGTTGCATAGTAGCACACTGTATTGATTATTGATGCTTACGTGAGAAGTCACTCAGTTTTATTCAATTATTGTCACAATATTTTATATTATTAAATCAATAATTGAGACGACAAAGTTATTCATATTATTATTTGCAATATTGACAATGTCTAGGCGCTCATCGAGGAGAGGTTGATCACCTAATTGCGCGCCAATAAGGAGAAATCCTTATCGAAAGCCCCTCTTTCACCGGGACGATCTGATTGTTAAATATTGTGAGTTATAATATTAATATTGAATAAGTTCGTGTTGACTAAAGATGAAATTGATAGTTCCATTGTGTTGGGATTATTAGTGTTAGTGGAAATCGACATTTATTTCGATAATAATTGATGTCTGGAAATTATATTGACCAATCGGGTAATTAATCGGATAAATGAGCAATTAATTACTATTAATTCACATGCTTATAACTATGTATTCACATGTGTGTACTATTGATTCACATGATTTACTATTAGGGGAGTTGGTGCAAGATTGATAACACTTGCATGACTAAATTAAAAATGGAGGTATAGTTGAAGGTACTATGTAATACCCCAACTTATTATAAATGAAATTAAATTTCCTCTATTATTATTTTGAAATAGTAAGAGTTGATTTGATTAATGTGGTTAGTTATGGGTAAAATGCGTAAATATTTCAAATAAGCAAGTGGTTATAAAATATTCATTGTTGTCGGGGAATATTCGTTTGGTCGTGGAATATTCTTACCGCTTCGGGAATATTAAATGCGGCAAGCACCTTATGGGCCCCATAACGGGAAGCGATTGAATGAAGAAAACGACAAGTATAAGTTGTTTATAAATAACGGTGTAGTTGTTACCGTTAATACTGTTGAAATACTTTGGTTGGTTAAAACACAAGAAGACACGATATTGCACCAATTATTGATTCTTACGTGAAGGCACTACTCAATAATTGTTACAAGACTTTCATCGCTTAATATTTTATTTTATTGATTCAATAATTGTTACGTTGATATTTTATATTATTGTTATTTAAATAATTGTCACTATACAGTATTTTCCTTTATCAAATCAATAATTCATATTATTTGAATAATATTATTAGATAGCATTATTGGCAATGTCTAGAAAGTTCTGTCTAAGGAGAGGTTTGGTCACCTAATTGCGCTTAGTAAGGAGAAATCCTTATTGAAAGCCCCTCTTTCCTAGAACTACCACGGTTGTCGATATTATGATTCTCAGAATATTATTTGTGAATAATTAATTATTGATTATTATGATAAGGAAAATATTCATTTTATATGGATATAGATGGAGAAAATTTTTAATGTGACAATTGTTGAAAATTGATATTTTATCTTTTTCGATAAAATAATTCATTTAAATATATTATTATATTTTAATAATATAATAATGGTGATATTTTTACAATGAATGTGGGATATATGAATAAATGAGGAGGAAGAGTATTTTTGTTACTAAAAATATTTAAAACATGTTTTTCATGTTTGTGGACCCCATTTCTTGACTGAAATTTGATTATAGCCAGTAAAATTGCCCGTTTATGGATTTCGGTCAACTTCTGCTTGGAATTTAGAAAAACATAAACTTATAAAGTTGTAGAGAATTGAATTTCCTATGGAATGGACATAAGATTTGAATTTTTATGATAAAAGGGCTATTTATTGTGAATTATAGAAGTTTCGGATTAATTGATTTTGATTTTTTTGGAGTTTAAAATGATTTATGTGAGGAAAAACGTTTTTGTGGTCTTTATTGGGGTGTGGCTGATGGTTGGACTCAATTGGTGTGCGTAGGAAGTTTAAGAGAAATAATAATAATATTTTATTAAATTTTCTGCTTTGGTGTTCTAAGCATTTTCCTATAAATAGGGTGCTTAGGTTAGAATTGAAAATCACACCAGAAACTGAAATCTTCTCTCTCTATATTATCGAGCGTATTCTTCTGAGTATTTTGATACTTTGAGTGTTGTTATACGGTGCAAGTTCCTTTCAACGTTATATCTGATATTACAGCCAAAAGTACTATTCTTTCGAGGTAAGGGATGTTATTTTTTTTTATAAATGATATTATCTCTTTTAATATCATTATGTCAGAATATTGGTAAGATTTTTCTTGTGAAATTCTTGTCTTTTAGTGTCGGGTAACCTATTCACGTATACGACACTATTCACATATACGGTACTATTCACAAAAAAATTAAATTTTTGTTTTTTGTCCAAAATATCTATTATGGATATTAGCTTTGATTGTATCCATGTTTTGATCATTCTTGAATTTTACTTCACTATGGTTATTATGATGTATTTTTGAACTTGGACTGTTTAAAGTATGAACCCTTATTATTTGTTCTTTTGTTTCACTAGATTCGTTTTCTTTAAAATATTTTTCATCATCCTCAGTCTTAAACGATGATATTGCTGAATATCTTTGGCCTGTAGTGTAAAGATAGTTCATTTTCTTATGAATATCTTTGGCCTGTAGTGCAAAGATGAATATTTGATTCAAAATGTATATTGATTGATGTTACAGGGATAGAATATTGATGATAAACTTTTAAATTCATAGAAGAAAGTAGATTTCATTCTCTACGTAATTCTTCTAATGAATTATTATTTCCGCTGCGAATATAGATTTAAAACTTGTTGTCTATTGTATTCTATCAGATTTTTCCCTGTTGAGGACTAACGATAATTTATTCTATGTTATCTTAGTCATAATATTCTTTACTGGGCTAGTTGAGCTCACCCTTTTCCTTTTTGTTCCATTTTTCTTCTCATGAGGCGAGAATGTAGCGAGTACTAGTCGGGGTATGAAATGAAGGTTCTAGAAAGTCGTTTTAGTAGTCCTCACTATTTTATAAAATAGTCTATCAATAATTATAATGAGGACTTATTTGAGTGTTGATATTGTCTAGAAGACAATATTTATTTTTTTTAAACTCACAGTTTATGTGTTGTCGTATTTTGCAGGACAATTGTATTAATAAAGTTGTAGTTATTTTTGTACCATGTATTTGGCGACTCAGAATGGGTGTTGTATACCTATTTTGGGGGCGTCACATACTATACTATAATTAATTTTTTCACGTGTTTAGAACTATTGATTCACATGTTTTACTATTAGGGGAGGTGGTGCAAGTTTGATAATACTTGCAGGACTAAATTAAAAATGGAGGAAAAGTTGAAGGTATTGTACTGTAATATTTCGAGCCCCAAAACGTGCAACTATCGAAACTATATTTTCCTATAAATAGAAGCTCATTTTTCCTTCATTTCTCACCAATTCACTAAAGCTTTAGATCAATTATAGAGAGAGAAGCTATATAGAGAAATAAGAAGAGTAGTCTGCTACTTCATTACTCCAGTATCCAGTCTTCTTCTGAGGTAATGGTTATTATTTTTTTATATTCTGAAGAGATATTATTTTTCGTATTCATATGAATATTATTATTGTTCAATATTCATTATATTCATTTAATATTCGTAAAGAATATTATTTTCGTTCAACCGTTGTAAGTAAGGGGTTTCTGCCAGGGGCAGTTTTGTAAATTTTTCGACCCTCAAAAATTCTGGAAAAATTTAAAATGATAATTTGATGAGTTTTCTAGATTAGGAGTACTATTCATGAGTTACTATTCACTAGTTACTATTCATGAGTTACTATTCATGAGTTACTATTCACGAGTTACTATTCATGAGTTACTATTCACGTGGTACTATTTACCTAAAAAATATATTTCTTTTCTGTCCAAATTATTTTTGGTACATGAATAATAATCTTGAATTTTACTCCACAAAGCAGTATCATGTTGACAATTTGGATATTTTTAAACTCTGGATAAATTTAAAGTCTTTATTATTTATCCTTGATTTCGTTTGATTAATGCCTATATAATTGTCATCATCCTCATGCTTATATTGTGATGAAAGTCATCTGTGACTTACGTGCATAGATGGACTGTTGATTATTGGTTTTACAGTTGTATATATTTTTGGCATACATGCAAAGATGGACAAGTGTATGACATGATCATAACCACTGGTGATAATAACGAATATCCTTGCCCCGTAGTGCATGGATAATTCGATGATGTGATTGGCAGGATGATGACCATTAGTTAACAGTTGAATGTATTTGGCCGTAGTGCACTGACAGACAATTGATTGGTATGATCATGACCATTGATTTTATAATTGAATATCTTTGGCCCGTAGTGCAAAGGTAGACAACTAATTGGTATGATCGTTGTTATTACATTTGAATATCTTTAGCCTTTGGGGTAAGGATATTGAGTAAACGTTCTATTAAGCCTTTGTGGCAAGGAGAAACTGTTGAGTTATATGATTATAAATATGAATTGTGGATTTAACTATAATCTTTGGTGGTTTAGGTGAAGACATGTGATGATAGTTCTTTTTGTCTTGGGTATAACAAAGAACTGTTGTTGAGTATTACAGGAATAAAATATTAACGATGGATTTTTAATCTAGAAGAGATAATAGACATTATGTTCTACTTTACTCTTCTAATGGATTGCTTATTCCGCTGCAGTTGTTGATCTAAAACTTGTTGTCTATTATATTCCATCAATTGTTATACTGTTGAAGGCTAAGGATAATTTATTCTGCACTATCTTAGTCATAATAATTCTTATTGGGCTAGTTGAGCTCACCCTTTCCTTTCAATGTTCTCTTTAGGAAATGAGAATATAGCTGGGATGAGTCGGGGAATGGAGTGATGGTCCGAGATGGTGGCTATAGTAGTCCTCACTATTGTTATAAAATAGTGTGATAATAATTGTAATGAGGACTTCATTTAGTGTGGATATTGTCTAGAAGACAATATTCTTGTTTAAACTCTCAGCTATGTTTTGTCGTATTTTGCACGACAATTGTATAATTAAGTTTGTAGTTGAGTTATGTTCTATATATCTGGCGACTCGAGATGGGTGATGTATACCTGTTTTGGGGGCGTCACATTAACTCTAGAGAAATTATACTTTAACTTATCTGTTGAAACTCCATTGGGAGAAACCTTCATTACATCCATTGTTTATAAGTCTTGTTTGATGCAAATCGGCACCCGCACGTTACCTGTCGATCTTATCTATTTGAAAATACGCACATTTGATGTAATTTTAGGGATTGATTGGTTAACTACTCATCATGCTAAAATTGATTATTTTCGTACGGTTGTTAGTTTTCATATTCCTAACCAACCTATTATGCGAATTCAAGTAACTAAACCACTAAAGTCAATCACTGTCATATCAAACCATAAAGTTATTCGTTTATTAAAAAACAGATGTCAAGCTTTCTTAGCCCATGTCACGGATTTAAACAAAAATATGCCAGATTTGAATGATATTTCTATTGTTAATAAATTTCCTGACGTATTCCCTGAAGAACTTTATGGCCTACCCCTAGAGCATGAAATCGAATTTTGTATCGACCTTGAACCCAGTACAAAACCCATTTCCAAAGCCCCATATCGAATGACTCCTATTGAACTTCAGGAGTTAAAAACCCAACTGCAGGAATTGTTAGACATCGGTTTCATTCTTCCTAGTACGTCTCTTGGGGTGCTCCTGTTCTATTCATAAAGAAGAAAGATGGAAGTATGAGACTTTGTATTGATTATCGGTAGTTAAATCATGTCACCATCAAAAATAGGTACCCATTGCCTCACATTGATGACCTGTTTGATCAGTTGCAAGGTGCCAAATTCTTTTCAAAGATCGATCTTCATTCCAAATATCATCAGTTAAAGATTATAACCGATGACATTCTAAAGACTGCTTTCAGAACTCGGTACGGGCATTACGAATTCTTAGTTATGTCTTTTGGATTGACTAATGCTCCTGCTGCCTTTATAGATATGATGAACCGAGTATTCAAGGAATATTTGGATCATTTTGTGGTTGTCTTTATTGATGACATCCTCATATACTCCAAAAGTTGTGAAGATCATGAGAAACACTTGAGGTTGATACTCCAAAAGCTTCGTGAAAATAAGCTTTATGCCAAGTTTAAGAAATGCGAGTTCTGGCTTGAGGAACTAGCATTCGTTGGGCACGTGATATCAAATAACAGAATATCTATTGACCCAACGAATATTGAAACAATACAAAGCTGGGAGAAACCTAAGTCAGTGACCGAAGTACGTAGCTTTCTCGACTTAGCTGGTTATTATCGGAGATTCGTGGAAGGATTTTCTCGAATCGCTACTCCATTAACTCAGATGACTCGGAAAGATACAAAATTCAGTTGGAACAAGGAATGTGAGAAGAGTTTTCAAGAACTCAAGAGGAGACTCATTTTAGAACCTGTTCTGATAATACCATCTGGTTCGGAGGGATTTGTCATCTACAATGATGCTTCAGACAGAGGGTTAGGATGTGTTCTCATGCAACATGGGAAAGACATAACATTTTCCTCACGACAACTCAAAGAATATGAGAGGAATTATCCTACTCATGATCTAGAGATGGCAGCAGTCATTTTCCCACTAAAGATCTGGAGACATTACCTGTATGGGGAGAAAGTGGAGATCTATACGGATCATAAAAGCCTCAAATATGTCTTCACCCAAAAGGAACTCAACATGCGACAATGATGTTGGCATGAGCTGTTGAAATATTACGATCATACTATTTAATACCATCCTGAAAAAGCGAATGTGGTAGATGACGTGTTGAGTAGAAGATCATATGCGAGTACGAGTGCGATATTGTCAACGCAAAGGCCCATTTGGTATGACTTACAAAGGATGGAGATAGAGTTAAAGACTCCAAGGACCCATGTGATGACGTCAAATATACGAGTAGAACCAACTATAATTGATAAAGTTAAAGCTGCTCAAGCTACAGACCCGAAGCTGATGCGTATGAGGAAGAAAGTGCAAGAAGGTGCTATTCCGGAAGCAAGAATCGATGAAGAAGGAATACTTCGAGTCAACTCCAAGCTTTTTGTTCCTAACGACACTAATTTAAAGTATAAAATCATGATGGAGGCGCACAACACACTGTTTGTAATCCATCTTGAGAGTACCAAAATGTATCATGATCTTCGACATAAATTTTGGTGGATCAATATGAAGAGATAAATAACGGAGTTTATCTCAAGGTGTATAACTTGTCAACGAGTCAATGCGGAGCATCAAGTGCCAAAAGGTCCATTGCAACCACTTGAAATTCCAGAATGGAAGTGGGAACACATTACCATAGATTTCGTTACTGGTCTTCCCAAGGTTTCTCAAGGCATAGATGCAATTTGGGTCATTGTTTATAGATTAACCAAGTCTGCTCATTTCTTACCTATACAAGAAACTTATTCACTTGAACGTCATGCTCGTATATACATAAATGAGATTCTAAGACTGCATGGTATGCCAGTATCCATAGTTTTTGATCGAGACCTAAGATTCACTTCACGATTTTGGGTTAGTTTGCAAAAAATATGGGCACGGATTTATGATTTAGTTCGGTATATCATCCTCAAATGGACAGGCAGTCGGAGAGGACTAATCAAACTCTAGAAGATCTATTAAGAATCTGTGTCCTAGACTTCAAAGGAAGTTGGGACAAGTTCTTGCCATTAATGGAATTCTCCTAGAACAACTGTTATCAAGCAAGCATAAGCATGGCTCCATTCGAGGCGTTGTATGGACACAAGCGTCGTTCTCCAGTATGTTGGGATGTGGTGGGTGTGCAATGTTGTTTGGATTGGAATTGGTACGCATAACAATGGAAAAGATTCAAATGATCCGGCAACGTATAAAAACCTCACAAGATCGACAAAAGAGTTATGCTAATCTTTCATCGAAGGGACGTGGAATTCAATGTGGGAGATCATGTGTTGTTACGTGTGGCTCCATGGAAAGGAGTTACAAGATTTGGAAAGAGAGGAAAGCTCAATCCTCGATTCATTGGGGCATTCAAAATCCTCGATCGAGTAGAAACTGTGGCCTATAGACTCGCCTTACCGCCAAGTATGTCTAGTGTAATAATGTTTTTCACATATCCATGTTATGTAAATATGTGGAAGACCCGAACCACATTATTGATCTAGAACCAGACGAAATAGCAGAAAATTTAACGTATGAAGAGGTACCTGTTAAAATCTTGGATAAGAAGAAACATATTATACGCTCCAAGGTTATACCTCAAGTCAAAGTTTTGTGGAAAAACCACGATGTTGAGGAAATGACCTAGGAGTTGGAATCTGAAATGAAATCAAGATATCTCACCTCTTCGACATACCAAGTACGTACACCAATTTCGAAGACAAAATTTCATAAGAATGAGAGGTTGTAAGACCCCTACTATTATAAATAAAGATGAATTTTCTCGAAATATATTTTTTATTATTACGGTGTGGATTTGATATAATGTTATAATTGTGGGTAATATTTACAAATTTTGCAAAGTATGTAAGTTGTTATAAAATATTCGATTGGTCGGGGAATATTCGTTTTAACAGGAAATATTCGTACGACGACACAATTATTAGTGGAACCCGTAACGGAATTATTGTTGGAGTTAGAAAACGACATAAATATCTTTTTATAAAAATAACGGCGAAAGTTTTACCGTTAACTGTTGAAATACCCGGTGATAAAAGTACAATAATACGCGTGGTTGCATAGTAGCACACGGTATTGATTATTGATGCTTACATGAGAAGTCACTCAGTTATACTCAATTATTGCTACAGTAATTGCTGAATAGTATCTCACATTATTGATTCTATTATTTTTACAGTATTATATGCATAATATTTAATATTATTAAATCAATAATTGAGATGACAAGTTATTCATATTATTATTTGCATTATTGACAATGTCTAGAAAATTTTGTCGAGGAAAGGGGTTTGGTCACCTAATTGCGCGCCAATAGAGAGAAATCCTTATCGAAAAGCCTCCTCTTTCCTGGAAATGATCTGGTTATTAATATTGCAAGTTATATTATTGATGAATAAATGTTGTTAACATTATTGAGGGGATTTTTATGAAGTATTTGTTGTATTTGTTTGGACCCCCATTTACCCATTTTTCAAAACTGTCGGTAGAAGTTATCTCAGTTATGTTATATATATATATATATATGTATATATAGTATAATAAGTTTTATTTTTTTATGAAAAATAGAATATATTATATTTTATTATGAATAGTGTTTGCATAGTAAATCATGTGATTATCAAAAATTTTGACCGACTTTTACTCTGCGTCCGTGAATTTTTTTCCTTACTGTGCATTCAAATAGTATCCCGCCATTCTCTTATAAATAGGATGCTTAGTTTAGAATTGAAAATCACACCAAAATCAGAAAATTCTTTATCTATAATATTAAGCGTATTTCTTTAGAGTTTAAGGAAGCTTTGAGCTTAGAAAACAATACAAGTTTTCTTCAAGAATATCCCCGCTATACCAGTTGGAATACTCTCCTTTTTAAAGTAAGGGATATTATTTTTGTTCAATATTTGTATGAAATAATATTTTTTTTCCATACTCTGTAGTATGTAAGTAATATTATTTCATTTCAAATTGCGAATTTTACACTCATTTTGTTAAAGTATGGCTTCTATACTCCTTGAAATTAGTAGAATATCCTTAAAATTCATGCTTCGTCTAGTATCTTTTCATGAAAATATTATTATGAGCATTCTTGATAATTTTTAATCTTTTCATGCCGGGGTACTATTCCTGAAGTGCTATTCATTCAGGTACTATTCACTTAGGTACTATTCACTCGGGGTACTATTTATGATAAAAAAACTGATTTCTTTTCGGTCCAAATCATTTTTGATACAATATTATTCTTGAATTTTACTCCACAAAGCAGTATCATATTGACAATTTGGTCATTATTGAATTCTAGATAAATTAAATTATAAAATCTTTAAAATTTATCCTTTGCTTTTATTTAATTGAATTCTTATATCATTGTCATCATCCTCATCCTTATATTATGATGAAAGTCCTCATTGGCCCGTAGTGTATTGATGGACAGTTATTGGTATGATTATGACCAGGGAAAATTCAGTATAATCATGACCTGTAATGTTATAATGATATGGTAAAAGTCCACATTGTCCCGTAGTTCATTGATGGACAGTTGTTGGCATGATCATGACCATTAGTGATAACACGATTATCCTTAGCTCGTACTACATGGATAATTTGTGGACGTGATACTAATGAATATCTTTGGCCCGTAGTGCAAGTATAATTCAGTGATGTGAATTATTTATTGAGCTGAGTCTCAACGATAAAATTGATGATAAACTTTTTAAATCATAGAAGATGGTAGATATCATGCTCTACTTGACTCTTTTAATGGATTGCTTGTTCCGCTGATGTTTTTTTTTGTTGCTAATTTTTGTTCCACTGATGTTAAACTTGATGTTTATTATATTTTATCAATTTAACACTGTTGAAGGCTAACGATAATTTATTCTGCATTATCTTAGTCATAATATTTCTTACTGGGCTAGTTGATCTCACCCTTTGCTTTCATTATTCTCTTCAGGAAATGAAAACGTAGCCGGGACTAGTCCGAGAATGGAGTGATGGTCCTAGTTGGTGGCTGTACTAGTCCTCATTATTTTATTAAATAGTGTGTTAATAATTTTAATGAGGACTCCATTTGAGTTTGGATATTGTCTAGAAGACAATATTCGTGTCAAAACTCTCAGTTATGTTTTGTCGTATTTTACATGACAGTTGTATAATTAAGTTTGTATTTAAATTCTGTACCATGTATTTGGCGACTCAGAATGGGTGATGTATACCTATTATGGGGGTGTCACAAGTGATGCATCACATAAAGGATTAGGTTGTGTGCTTATGTAAAACGGTAAAGTCATTATGTATGCATCAAGGCAACTCATGAGAAAGGATACCCGACACATGATTTAGAGTTGGCTGCGGTGGTATTTGCTTTGAAAATATGGAGACATTATCTATATGGAGAGAAATGTGAGATATATATACAGACCATAAAAGTCTAAAATATATTTTCATATAGAAAGATCTGAACATGCGTCAAAGGCGATGGCTAGAATTGATAAAAGATTATGATTGTGAGATCTTTTATCATCCGGGTAAAGAAAATATTGTTGCTGATTCCCTGATTAGAAATGGTGGTGAGAAATTGATGTTGTTAACAGCTCAGGAGGAACTTATCTCAGCAATGGCAAGGCTAGAGTTAGAAATAAAACTTCCGAAAGAATTAAATGGAAGATTGTTCCAGATGGAAGTTAGTCCAACTTTAGTGGACAAAGTGAAGAATGCTCAACTACATGATGAAGAATGTGGAAAGATCAAAGAAAGAGTGGTTGAGGGTAGTGAAGTGAAATACAAGATCGATACCGAAGGACTACTAAGGTTCGAGGAAAGAATTTGGGTTCCAGCGGTACCAGATATGAAAGACAAAATCTTGACCGAAGCTCATAAATCAAGATATTCAATTCATCCGGGAAGTACGAAGATGTATCGAGATTTACGACGACATTATTGGTGGCCGAATATGAAAAGAGATGTTGTAGAATGTGTCGCAAAATGCTTAACATGTCAAAGAGTCAAGGCCGAACATCAGAGACTAAGGGGATTACTTCAACCGTTGGAAATACCAGAATGGAAGTCAGAGCATATCATAATCAATTTTGTGGTAGGTCTTCCAACGACTCAGAAAGGATATGATGCGATTGGGTAATAGTGGATAGACTGACAAAGTCAACACAGTTTTTGCCAATAAAGATTATATTCAATCTTGATCATTTGGCAAAGTTGTACGTCAAGGAGATTATTTCGAGACATGGAGTTCCATTGTTAATTGTGTCAGACAGAGATCTGAGATTCACATCAAATTTTTGGAAGAGACTACAAGAATGTATGAGAACACAATTGAGAATGAGTACGACGTATCATCCTCAAACAGACGACCAAAGAGAACGAACAATCCAGACATTAGAAGATATGCTTAGAACGTGCATCATGGATTTCAAAGAGAACTGGGACGATCATTTACCACTGGCAGAATTCGCCTACAACAACAGTTACCAGGCAAGCATTGGCATTCTGCCTTATGAAGCATTGCACGGGAGGAAGTGCAGAACTCCACTGTGTTGGGATGAAGTTGGTGAATGTCAACTGTTAGGACGGGAACTGATACAACAGACTACCGAGGTTGTCAAAATCATCAGGGCAAGATTGGTAGTAGCTTAAGACAGACAGAAGAAGTATGCTGATCAACACAGATAAGATCGTGAGTTCAATGTAGGAAATTTTGTGTTCCTAAAAGTTTCTCCTTGAAAGGGGAAAATCCGTTTCGGTAAAAAGGGAAAGCTAAGCCCAAGGTTTATTGGACCCTTCGAGGTGTTGTGAAGAGTAGGTGAAGTAGCTTACGACGTAGCTCTACCTCCAGAGTTGGAACATGTTCACAATGTTTTCATGTTTTGGTGCTACGACCGTATAAACACGATTACAAGCATGTGATCGAGTATGAACTATTACAATTCGATAAGGACTTGTCTTATTAGGAGATTCCAATCTAGATAGTTGACAGGAAAGAAGAAGTGCTCAGGAATAAAGTGATACCTTCCGTGAAGGTGATATGAAGGAACCACAATGCTGAAGAAGCTACGTGGGAACTCAAAGATAAAATGATGAAGAACTACCCTGAGTTATTTGTTTAATTGTGTCTTTAATTCTAGGGACAGAATCCATGTAAGGAGAGAAGAATATGACGAATGAATTGTTTGAGCTGTGATTCTGGGGACAGAATCATTGTAAGGAGGGAAGGATGTAACAATCCAGAATTTTAAGTTGTAATTTCAAATATTTGTTGAATTAAATAAATATTTTAATTGATGTGATTATTATTGAATAAATATTTGTTTAATTTGATTTGATTTGATTATTTATTTTTTAAATAAATAATTTATGAGTTGAAAATTAGCTTAATTTTTTAATTAAGTGATAATAGGTAATTTGGTATTTTGAAGTTAATTAAATAAAAGAGTGAGAAATTAATTTTATAAGATAATATTCTAATTTAATTTAACAATTAAATTAGTGATTTGATAAGGATTAAAGGAGTTGTTATAATGTTATTTTAATTTAATTTAGTAATTAGAGTAATGTATTAATTTATTGAATAAAATTATAATTATAATGAATATTATAATTTTGTGGCAATATGTTTATGTGACAAATAGATTTTAGATTGTTATTAGCTTTAATTTAATTAAATTTGAATATGAGAATTTAATTGAATAAAGTGTGACAATAAACTATATTATAACTAAGTTATGAAAATAAATTAAAAGAGTTTAATGCAGTTTTTCCAATTAGGGCATAAGTCCTTATTTTAAATGGGTTTTACCAAACAAGCCCTAAAGATTTTAAGTTATTTCTTAATTTTATTTTGCCAAACAATCCCTAGTGGGTTTTGAATTTAAAAAGAGAAACATAACTGATATATTTTTAAAAGTGGGATTTATGTTTTATCAGTTATATTACTTAATAAATATAAGATATACGTTTATATTATATATGATATATGTATATCAGTTATATGTTTTACGTTAAGTTAGAAAAAGAGAGAAAGAACAAAGAAGAAGAGAAAAAAGAGAAAACACAAAGAGAAAAGAGAGAAGGAAGAAGAAAAGGAGTGTGTTTTGAGAGCCAAAAGAGGATTAACAAAGTAGCCTTCTCTATCTAAACAAGAAAGCAAAGGTATAATTCTTATTTTTATTTTTTTGTTTAAAAGTTTTATCAAAAGTTCCTTGTAAAATTTGTGTGGAGGATGAATTGTTGTTATGTAGTTTTTATAGGTTAATTGGTATCATAAATTGTTTTCATATGTTTAGTGTATGATTTAGAGTAGTTTAATCAATGTAAATATGATATATATGGAGAAAGTTTTTTTACAGTGAAATATACATGAATATGGCTTATTGTAGAGTCAAAATTGATGTTTAATTCATAGTATAATGTATAAAATGGCTATTGATTGTGAAAATACATGAAGAAGCAAAAACAAAGTAATTGAAACTAACTGTTTTGGTTGAAAAACGAATTCACATTGATTAATTTCGTTAAGAATGTTAAAAAGTAAAGAAATAGTAAAAATAGTGAATTTAGAGGTTAATATTGATGTCTATGTTGTTTAAATTGTTAAAACATGTTAGAAACCTTAAGTTATATTTCTATGAAATTTATGTAAATTATGTGTGGAATTGGTTGTTAAAAAGTAGTTTGTAGGCCAATTTGGCTTTATTTTGTGTTATTCGAGAACAGAACATGCGCTCCCAGCTACTTAGAATCAGATTTCATTACTTAAATAATTCAGAATATATATCCAATATAGCATAAATACAGGTCAACATTGCGCGCGTAATTATATGTCTTTGTGTCGTGTCGCAATGTTACATTTCAATAGCAAATAGCCATTCCCAAAGGTAAATTAGGGCAAATACCGCCAGTTAGTAGATCGGTTAAAAAATTATTTTTAATTATACAATTCTATAATTAATGATAAAGAATAATGTTATGACTGATAAAATGTGATTTGGTCATATTATGGTGTACCAAGTATGAAAATATTGTTAGCAATTAATAAATTATGTGGTGAATTGATGAGTTACGGTTTGAACAAATAGTTGAACCTAAGACTACAAGTCATATATGAAATAGATACTGAATTGTGTACTGAGTAAATGTAGTAATTAATTATGTCATGATGACATGTATATAGGATATTGAGAATCGAGTATACGATTTAGCTTACAAGCAATGCAAGTTTACTTTATTATAGTAAATGAATTTTAAAAATTCTGAGAAAAATATATGTTCAATATGGGATTATATTATACTAAATCTCAGAAAAGAAAATTTGTTTGTACTGCTTTGGTGTTTTTCATGAAAATGGACTAGTTATGATGAATTAAATATGTTATGTGAAGTAACAAAATTAGAAAATAGGATTTTATGGCTTGGGAATCCTATATAAGGTACATGCAGATTTTTTATGAGGGTTTTGGTTATTGGTGATGAAATTTTATGAGTTTGGCATTTTAGGATGATTAAATACATTAATTAGTAAAGTGTAAACAATTAAAATAAATTATTTATAAGATTAAGAAATGATTAAAATATTGTTATAATATTAATGATATTAGATTATGAGATTATTAAGTGATTAATAACATTTGAATATTCTTGAACTCTAGATAAATTGTATGGTAAATGTTTAATATTTATCTTTTATCTCATTTGAGTGATTCTTTATATCATTGTCATCATCCTCATACTTATATTGTTATGAAAGTCATATGTGGCCTGTAGTGCATAGATGGACTTAGTATGATTATGACCAGGGATTATTCGGTATAATCATTACCGTAATGTTACAAATGATGTGGCAAAAGTCCTCATTGGCCCGTAGTGCATTGATGGACAGTTTTTGGTATGATCATGACCGTTGATGAAAACACGATTATCCTTGGCCAGTAGTGCATGGATAATTCATGGTTGTGATATTAATGAATATCTTTAGCCGTAGTGTATGGATAATTCAGTGGTGTGGATTAATTATTGACCTGAGTCTCAGCGATGAAATATTAATTCATGGATGTGATAATAATGAATATCCTTGGCCCGTAGAGCATGGATAATTCATGGATGTGATATTAACAAATATCCTTGGCCCTAGTGCACGGATAATTTGGTGATGTGAATTATTTATTGAGCTGAGTCTCAGCATTATTGGTTTTACAGCTGTATATCTTTGGCCTGTAGTGCAAATATGGACTGTTGATTATTGGTTTTACAGTTGTATATCTTTGGCCTGTAGTGCAAAGATGGACTGTTAATTATTGGTTTTTCAGTTGTATATCTTTGGCCTATAGTGCAAAGATGGACTGTTGATTTACTTGATTATAAATATGAATTGTGATTTAATTATAATCTGTGGTGGTTCAGGTGAAGACAGGTGATGAGAGTTCTCTTTGTCTTGAGTATAGCAAAGAACTGTTGATAAGTATTACAGGAATGAAGTATTAACGATGGACTTTTAATCTAGAGGAGATAGTAAACATTATGTTCTACTCGACTCTTCTAATGGATTGTTTATTCCGCTGCAGTTGTTGATCTAAAACTTGTTGTCTATTATATTCTATCAGTTGTTATACTGTTAAAGACTAACGATAATTTGTTCTGCATTATCTTAGTCATAATATTTCTTACTGGGCTAGTTGTGCACACTCTTTTACTTCACCACCCCTTTCAGGTAATAAAAGGGTATCATGGACTAGCAAAGAGAACATGGGTATAAAGTGGTGATACGAATTAGTCACAAGCCTAATCAAATTATGAAACGGTGTGGCATAATAATCATTCTGAGAACTTAAAATGTGTGTGACATATTTTATACCTCACTTGATATTTAATTTTGGTGAACTATAATAGGGTGAGGCGAATCAGAATTTGGAAACGTCAAAGGTGCATTCCATTAAAATGAGGAGAACAGAAATCTTCTCGTGTTTCTTCGGGGACTTAATATATTTGCTGCTGTACTTTATATGGCATTATAATAATTTAAATATGAATATTGTCGTATTATATACGTAACAATATTTGTATTGAAACTCACAGTATATATGAGAATTTTTGAGTTTGAATACTGTCTAGAAGACAATATTTGTATTAAAACTCACAGCTCATGTTGTATATTTAAGTTTGTATTTGAATCTTGTACCATGTATCTGGCGACTCAAGATGGGTGATGTATACCTATTTTGGGGGCGTCACATCATTAGCCCAATTCCCCTTTTTCCCAAAACTCAAGAACATAAAACATGATTTTTCATGAATTTGACCACTAAAAATTACTTATATATATATGATGATTATCATATTATATACTCATAACATCAACAACAATCCAACGTAACTTCCGATTTATAGAGAATAATAACTGAAAATGTAAGACCCCGAATTTTATGAAATAAAAGTATTCAATTTTCTTATAATTATTATTTTATTTCTTAAAATGTTAAATTGATAAAGGGTTAAAGTTAAGGATGATATGTAAATTTTTTTGCAAAGTATGAAAGTTGTTATATAATATTCGATTGGTCGGGGAATATTCGTACAACGACACAATCATTGGTGGACCCCGTAATATAATTATTATCGGATTGAGAAAACAACAAAAATATTTTATGAAAATAACGGCGGAAGTTGTACCGTTAAATGTTGAAACACTTTCGATTGTTAAAAGAAAATACGATGTCTGGCGTCGTGTTGCAGTAGCACCACAAGATTGATTATTGATGCTTAAGTGAGAAGTCATTCAGTTTTGTTCAATTATTGCTACAGTAATTGTTGTATCGTATCTAACGTTATTTGATTCAATTATTGTCGATATTTTATATATTATTAAATCAATAAATGAGATAACAAAGTTATTAATATTATTATTTGCAATATTAACAATGTCTAGAAATTCTGTCAAGGAGAGGTTTGGTCACCTAATTGCGCGCCAATATGGAAAAATCCTTATTGGAAAGCCCCCTTGTGACGCCCCCAAAATAGGTATACATCACATATTCTGAGTCGCCAAATACATGGTACAGAATACAAATACAATCTTAAATATACAACATGAGCTGTGAGTTTTAATGCAAATATTGTCTTCTAGACAGTATTCAAACTCAAAATAAGTCTTCAATACATTTATTAACACACTATTTCATAGAATAGTGAGGACTACTAATGCTATCATATGGACCGTTACTCCGTTCCCTAACTAGTCCCTGCTACGTTCTCATTTCCTGAAGAGAACAATGAAAGTAAAAGGGTGAGCTCAACTAGCCCAGTAAGAAATATTATGACTAAGATAATGCAGAATAAATTATCGTTAGCCTTCAACAGTGTTAAATTGATACAATATAACAAACATCAAGTTTAACTGCAGCGGAATAAGCAATCCTTTAAAAGAGTCAAGTAGAGAATAAAATCTACTATCTTCTATGATTTAAAAGGTTTTTCATCACTTTTATTGCTGAGACTCAGCTTAATAAATAAACCACATCATCCCTGTACTACGGCCAAGGATATTCATTAGTATCACAACCACAAATTATCCATGCACTACAGGCCATGGATATTTGTGTATTCATCAATGGTCATGATCATGCTAACAACTGACCATCAATGCACTATGGGCTAATGAGGACTTTTACCACATCATTTGTAACATTATGGTTATGATTACACCGAATAATCCCTGGTCATAATCATACCAAGTCCATCTATGAACTACAGGCCACAGATGACTTTTAACAAAATATAAACATGAGGATGATGACAATGATATAAGAATTCAATAAAACAAGTTCAAGAATTAATTTATCCAGGAACCAATAGCGTCCAAATTGTCAACATGATACTGCTTTGTAGAGTAAAATTCAAGAATGCTCAGAAGAATATTTCCATGAAAAGATACTGGATGAAGCGCAAATATCAAGGATATTTCACTAATTTCATGGAGTATAAAAGCCAAAACTTTAACCAACCGAGTATAATAAAGAATGAAATAACAAAAGAAATCACCAGGTATGCGATAGACCGCACACACAGGTTATTCTAACAGAATAATAAATAACGGAACCAAAGCCATGGTAAACCGCATGCATGCAATATATTCCAACGTAATAATAAAGAATGGAATAATGTAAGCATTTCACCATGCATGCATATGCGATAGATCGCATTGCATGCAAAAGTTATTCCAATAGAATATTAAATAATGGAACTGTGTCATGCGTAATACGCATGCATGTGATATTCCAATGTAATAATAAAGAATGGAATAATGTAATAATTTCACCATGTATACGGTATTGCGATGTATGAAAGTTATTCCAATATAAAAATAAGAAATGGAATAACAATAGCTCTCTTCATGAAGATGAAATAAATAATACCCCTTACAAGTATTGAAAGAAAATAATTCTCTTCATGAATACAAACGAAATAATACCCCTTACGAGTATTGAAAGAAAATAATTCTCTTCATGAATACAAAAAAAATAATACCCCTTACCTTAGAAGAAAATGGATATAGGAGTAGTGAAGTAGCATAATACTTTTCTTCTTTCTCTCTATAGTTTCTCTATCTAGAGTTTCAGTGAATTCGTAAGAAATAATGAAGGAATGAGCTTCTATTTATAGGAGAATGGACTGAATAGTAACTAATTCATGAATGGTCCAGATTGATTTACTTTTAAACGGGCAGTCCATATTAATTTACTATGCAGTATTAATAAAATATTCTAATAAAACAAAATATTTTAAATAAAATATAATATATTCTATTTATAATCTAATAAAACGAATAACTTTATAAAAGTATTCTATTTTATATAAAAGATTTTACTATATAAACACTATGCATAATAGAATATTATATATTATATTTATAGTCTAATAAAACGAATAACTTTATAAAAGTATTCGCTTTTATATAAAAGATTTTACTATGCAAATACTATGCAGTGCACTATGCAAACACTATACATAATAGAATATTATATATTCTATTTATAATCTAATAAAACAAATAATTTTATAAAAGTATTTTGTTTTATATAAAATGATTTTACTATGCAAATACTATGCAGCACTATGCAAATACTATGCATAATAAAATATAATATTTTCTATTTAAAATCTAATAAAACAAATAACTTTATAAAAGTATTCATTTTTATATAAAAAAATTTTACTATCGCAAACACTATGTAGGCACTTATATGCAAATACTATGCATAATAAAATATACTATATTCTATTTATAATCAAATAAAATAAAACTTTATAGAAAGTTTTTCGTTTTATATAAAAAGTTTTATGTTTTATTACATTTATAATAATAATAAAACAAAACTTATCACCTTTATTATAATTCACAATATTAATCGACTGTGTCATTCCCGTGAAAGAGGGGCTTTCCAATAAGGAGTTCTCCTATTGGCGCCGCAATTAGGTGACCAAACCTCTCATCGATGTAACTTCTACATCGTTAATATTGCAAATAATAATATTAATAACTTTATTATCTCAATTATTGATTTAATAATATATAAAATATCGACAATAATTGAATCAAATAACGTGAGATACTATGCAACAATTACTGTAGCAATAATTGAACAAACCTGAGTAACTTCTTACGTAAGCATCAATAATCAATACCATGTGCTACTATGCAACCACGTGTATTACTGTACTTTTACTACCGAGTAGTTCAACAATTTTAACGGTAAAACTTTCGCCGTTATTTTCATAAAAATATTTTTGTTGTTTTCTCAATCCGACAATAATTCCGTTTTGGGGTCCACCAATGATTGTACCGTCGTACGGATATTCCCCGAAAAAAGAATATTTCCCGATCAATCGAATATTATATAACAACTTGCATACTTTTCAAAATTTCTAAATATTACCCACAACTATAACATTATCTCAAATTCACACCATAATTTTGAAAAAAATATTTCGAGAATATTAAATCTTTATTCGTAAAATTTGGGATTTTACAATCTCCCCTCCTTATGAAATTTTGCCCTCGAAATTTAAGTACGTACCTGGTATGCCGAACAAATGAGGACACTTTGTCAGATTCTAACTCTTGAGGTATAACCTTTGAGTGTTGAATACGATCCTTCTTGTGACGCCTCCAAAATAAGTATACATCACCTATTCAAAGTCGCCAAATACATCGTACATAATACAAATACAATCTTAAATATACAACATGAGCTGTGAGTTTTAATACAAATATTGTCTTCTAGACAGTATTCAAACTCAAAATAAGTCCTCAATACATTTATTAACACATTATTTCATAGAATAGTGAGGACTACTAATGCTATCATCTGGACCGTCACTCCGCTCTCCGACTAGTCCTCGCTACGCTCTCATTTCTCAAGAGAACAATGAAAGTAAAAGAGTGAGCTCAACTAGCCCAAGAAGAAATATTATGACTAAGATAATGCGTAATAAATTATCATTAGTCTCATAATGATGGTTAAACCGATAAAATACAATAGACATCAAGTTTAATCTGCAATGAACATGCAATCCATTAAAAGAGTCAAGTAGAGAATAAAATCTACTATCTTTTATGATTTAAAAGGTTTTTCATCACTTTTATCGCTGGGACTTAGCTTAATAAATAATCCACACCATCCCTGCACTACGACCAATGATATTCATTAGTATCACAACCGCAAATTATTCATGCACTACGGGCCAAGGATATTTGTGTATATGATGGTCATGATCATGCCAACAACTGTCCATCAATGAACTACGGGCCAATGAGGACTTTTACCACATCATTTGTAACATTACGGTCATGATTACACCGAATAATCCCTGGTCATAATAATACCCAGTCCATCTATGCACTACAGGCCACAGATGACTTTTAACAAAATATAAATATGAGGATGATGACAATGATATAAGAATTCAATAAAAACAAGTTAAAGAATTAATTTATTCAGGAAAAAATAACGTCCAAATTGTCAACATGATACTTCTTTGTAGTGTAAAATTTAAGAATGCTCAGAAGAATATTTCCACGAAAAGATACTGGATGAAGCGCAAATATCAAGGATATTCCACTAATTTCATGGAGTATAGAAGTCAAAACTTTAACCAACTAAGTATAATAAAGAATGGAATAACAAAAGAAATTACCATGCATGCGGTATTTAGATGACAAAGTTATTCCAACAGAATAATAAATAACGGAACTAGGTCCCACAGAAAAACACATGCATGTGATATTCCAATGAATAATAAAGACGGAACCAAGTCCGGCGTAAAATGCACAGTCATGATATTCCAACAAAATAATAAAGAATGGAATAACAGAAGAATTTTACCAAGTATAGGGTAGCCCGCGTTTACAGGTTATTCCAAGAGAATAATAAAGAATGGAATAACAGAAGTTCTCTTCATGAATACAAAAGAAATAATACCCCTTACCGTAAAAGAAACTTGATATCAGAGTAGTGAAGTAGTAGAATACTTTTCTTCTTTCTCTCTATATTTTCTCTCTCTAGAGTTTCAGTAAATTCGTAAGAAATAATGAAGGAATGAGCTTCTATTTATAGAAGAATGGACTGAATAGTAACCAATCCATGAACGGTCCAAATTGATTTACTTTAAACGGATGGTCCAGATTGGTTTATAATAAAATATAATATATTCTATTTATAATCTAATAAAACGAATAACTTTATAAAAGTATTCTATTTTATATAAAAAGATTTTATTATACAAACACTATGCAGGCACTATGCAAGCACTATGCATAATAAAATATAATATATTCTAATTATTGTCCAATAAAACATATAACTTTATAAAGGTATTTTGTTTTATATAAAAAGATTTTACTTTTAGCCTAATAAAACAAATAATTTTATAAAAGTATTCTGTTTTATATAAAAAACATTTCTATTTTATTACATTAATAATACTAATAAAATAAAACTTTATCATCATTATTATTATTCACACTATTAATCGACCAGGTCGTTCCCAGGAAAGAGGGGGCTTTCCAATAAGGATTTCTCTCTATTGGCTCACAATTAGGTGACCAAACCTCTCCTTGACAGAACTTCTAGACATCGTTAATAATGCAAATTATAATATTAATAACTTTGTCATCTCAATTATTGATTTAATAATATATAAAATATCGACAATAATTGAATAAAACTGAATGACTTATCACATAAGCATCAATAATCAATACCGTGTGCTACTATGTAACCACGCGTATTCCTGTACTTTTAACACCAGGTGTTTCAACAGTTAACGGTAAAACTTCCGCCGTTATTTTCATAAAAATATTTTTGTCGTTTTCTCAATCCGACAATAATTCCGTTAGGGGTCCACTAATGATTGTATCATGCCGCATTTAATATTCCCTGTTAAAACGAATATTCCCCGACCAATCGATTATTATAAACAACTTGCGTACTTTGAAAAATTTATAAATATTACCCACAACTATAACATTATATCAAATTTATTCTATAATCTTCAAAAATGATAATTATAGAAAATTCAATTTTATTCATAAAAGTTGGGGTCTTACACTTCTTATCCAAGATTTTAACACGTATCTCCTCATACGTTAAATCTTCTGCTATCTCGTCTAGTTTTAATTTAATAACGTGGTTCGGGTTGTCCACATATTTACGTAACATCGATACGTGAAAAACGTTATGAACACGCGACATACTTGGCGTTAAAGCGAGTCTACAGGCCACAGTTCCTACTTGATCGAGAATTTCAAATGTGCTAATTAAATTGAGGGTTGAGATTTCCTTTCTTCATCGATTCTTGCTTCTAGAATAACGCCCTCTTGAACCTTCTTCTTCAGATTCATCAGCTCTGAGTATGTAGCTTGAACGGCTTTAACTTTATCAATTAAAGTCGATTCTACTCGTATATTCGCTATCTTCACGTGGGTCTCTAGAGTCTTTAACTCTATCTTCATCATTTATAAGTTATACGAAATGGGTTTTTGTGTTAACAACATCGCACTCGTAAATGCATACGATCTTCTACTCAACGCGTCAGCTAGCACGTTCGCTCTTCTATAATGATATTGAATGGTATAGTCATAATCTTCAACAGCTCGAGCCAACATCTTTGGCGCATTATACGTTCGTTTTGGTTGAAGAAATATTTAAGAGTTTTAGAAATGGGTTTTGTACTGGGGTCAATACAAAATTCGATTTCACGCTATAGGGGTAGGCTAAGAAGTCTTCAAGAATACGTCAGGAAATTTATTAACAATAGAAATATCATTCAAAACTGTGACTCTCATCCAAGACTTGGATAGTACGTCACATCGATACCTATCAACTTTCCATCGTCATTCACGACGTCGCCTACAGAAAGTCTGGCTTCGGTGCATTACACTCAAGGAAGCTAACAACAGAAGGATTGTGACTCTTTACTTATGGCTTGATATAACAGTGATTAACTTTAGTGGTTTGGTTGCTTGAATTCGCATAACAGGTTGGTTAGGAATATGAAAGCTAACAACCTTATGAAAAGCATGATGAGTAGTTAACCAATCGATTCCTAAAATTATATCAAAGGTAAGTATTTTCAAAGAGATAAGATCGACAGGTAACGTGAAAGTGTCGATTTGAATCAGCAAGATTTATAAATAGTGGAGGTAACGAAGGTTTCTCCTAACTGAGTTTTAACCAATAAGTTAAAGTCTAATTTCTCAGGAGTCAAATTTAAACGTTAAGTGCAAGCAAGAGAGATAAAAGAATAGGGAGAACCGGTATCGAATAAGGTATAGACTTTGTAAGCGTTTATAATTAACTTACCCGTGATAACTTCGTTCGGGTTCCGCGACAAACGCTCTCACTTAAACTACTGGCTTTGACTTGTCTGAGACATCCTTTGGCATCATTATCCCAGCTGGACTTGACTTCACTACATGACAAAATCGAGCTAGGTGACCTTCTCTTCCATAATTGAAACATGCTTTGGATTGTTGCGTATAGTTTGGACGGATCTATCCCTCCTGTCCGCATTCGAAATTAGGGTACGTACCTGGTATGTCGAAGAGGTAAGGATACCTTGATTTCATTTCAGATTCGAACTCCCAGGTCATTTCCTCAACATCGTGGTTCCTCCATAAAACTATGACTTGAGGTATAACCTTGGAGCGTAGAATATGTTCCTTTTTATCCAAGATTTGAACAGGAACCTCTTCATACATTAAATCTTCTGCTATTTCGTCCGGTTCTAACTCAATAATGTGGTTCGGGTCTTTCACATATTTACGTAACATGGATATATGAAAAATGTTATGAACCCGAGACATACTTGGCGGTAAAGCAAGTCTATAGGCTACAGTCCCTACTCGATCGAGGATTAAAAATGGGCAAATGAATCAAGGATTGAGCTTTTCTCTCATTCCAAATCTCGTAACTCTTTTCCATGGAGCAACACGTAACAACACATGATCTCCAATATCGAATTTCACATCTTTTCGATGAAGATCAGCATAACTCTTTTGTCGGTCTTGTGAGGTTTTTATACATTGTCAGATCGTTTGAATCTTTTCCGTAGTCATACGTACAAACTCCGGTCCCAACAACGTTGCTTCACCCACCTCATCCTGGCATACTGGAGAACGACACTTTCTTCCATACAACGCTTCGAATGGAGCCATGCTAATACTTGCTTGATAACTGTTGTTGTAGGAAAACTCCACCAATGGTAAGAACTTGTCCCAACTTCCTTTGAAGTCAAGGACACAGAGTCTTAATAAGTCTTCAAGAGTTTGAATAGTCCTCTCTGATTGTTCGTCCGTCTGAGGATGATATGCCGAGCTAAATCGTAAATTCGTGCCCATAGCTTTTTGCAAACTAACCCAAAATCGTGAAGTGAATCTTGGGTCTCGATCAGAAACTATGGATACTGGCATACCATGCAATCTTACAACCTCGTTTATGTATATAATGAGCAAGACGCTCAAGTGTATAAGTTTCTCGTATAGGTAAGAAATGAGTAGACTTGGTCAATCTATCAACAATGACCCAAATTGCATCTATGCCTTGAGAAACCTTGGGAAGACCAGTAACGAAATCCATGGTAATGTGCTCCCACTTCCATTCTGGAATTTCAAGTGGTTGCAATGGACCTTTTAGTTCTTGATGCTCTGCCTTGACTCGTTAACAAGTTAAACACCTTGAGATAAACAACGCTATCTCTCTCTTCATATTGCCCCACCAAAATGTATGTCGAAGATCGTGATACATTTTGGTACTCCCAAGATGGATTGCAAACGGTGTGTCCATTATGATTTTATACTTTAAATCAGGGTCGTTAGGAACACAAAGTCTAGAGTTGACTCGAAGTATTCCTTCTTCATCGATTCTTGCTTCCGGCATAGCACCTTCTTGTACTTTCTTCCTCATACACATCAGCTCCAGGTCTGTAATTTGAGCAGCTTTAAATTTATCGATTAAAGTCGGTTCTACTCGTATATTCACCATCATCACATGGGTCCCTGGAGTCTTTATCTCTATCTCCATCCTTTGCAAGTCATACAAAATGGGCCTTTGCATTGACAATATCGCACTCGTACCGCATATGATCTTCTACTCAATGCGCCGCCTACCACGCTCGCTTTTCCGGATGGTATTGATGGTATGATCATAATCTTTCAACAGTTCAAGCCAACGTCATTGTTGCATGTTGAGTTCCTTTTGAGTGAATAAATATTTGAGGCTTTTATGATCCGTAAAGATCTCCACTTTTTCCCCATACAAGTAATGCCTCCAAATCTTCAGTGCAAAATTGACTGCTGCCAACTCTAGATCATGAGTAGGATAATTCCTCTCATATTCTTTGAGTTGTCGAGAGGCATAGGCTATGACTCTCCCATGTTGCATGAGAACACATCCTAACCCTTGCTTGAAGCATCACTGTAGATAACAAATCCCTCCGAGCCAGATGGTATTGTCAGAACAGGTGCTGAAATGAGTCTTCTCTTGAGTTCTTGAAAACTCTTCTCACATTCCTCATTCCAACCGAATTTTGTATCTTTCTGAGTCAGCTGAGTTATGGGAATAGCTATTCGAGAAAACCCTTCTACGAATCTCTGATAATAACCAGCTAAGTCGAGAAAGCTACGTACTTCAGTCACTGATTTAGGTTGCTCCCAGCTTTGAATAGCTTCAATCTTTGCTGGGTCAACAGATATTCCATGACTTGATACCACGTGCCCAAGGAATGCTACTTCCTCAAGCCGAACTCGATTTCTTCAACTTGGCATAAAGCTTATATTCACGAAGCTTTTGGAGTATCGACCTCAAGTGTTGCTCATGATCTTCACGGCTTTTGAATAAATAAGGATGTCATCAATAAAGATGACCAAAAAGTGATCCAAATATTCCTTGAATACTTGGTTCATCATATCCATGAAGGCAAAGAGAGTATTAGTCAATCCAAAAGACATGACTAGAATTCATAATGCCCGCATCTTGGAAGTTCTGAAAGCCATCTTTGGAATGTCATCGGTTCTAATATTTAATTGGTGATATTCGGAACGAAGATCAATCTTTGAAAAGAATTTGGCACCTTGTAACTGCTCAAACAGGTCATCAATATGTGGCAATGGGTACCTACTTTTGATGGTGACATGATTCAACTCCCGATAATCAATACAAAGTCGCATACCCCCATCTTTCTTCTTCACGAATAGAACAGGAGCACCCCAAGGAGAAGTACTAGGACGAATAAAGCCAATGTCTAACAATTCCCACAGTTGGGTTTTTAACTCTCGAAGTTCAATAGGAGCCATTTGATATGGGGCTTTGGAAATGGGTTTTGTACCGGGTTCAAAGTCGATACAAAATTCAATTTCACGCTCTGGGGGTAGGCCAGGAAGTTCTTCAGGGAATACGTCAGGAAATTTATTAACAATAGAAATATCATTCAAAACTGACGTATTTTTGTTTAGATCTGTGACATGAGCTAAGAAAGCTTGACATCCATTTTTCAATAAACGAATAGCTTTATGGCTTGTGATGACAGTGATTGATTTTAATGGTTTTGTTGCTTGAATTCGCATAATAGGTTGGTTAGGAATATGAAAGCTAACAACCTTACGAAAACAATCAATTTTTGCATGATGAGTAGTTAACCAATCAATCCCTAGAATTACGTCAAATGCAAGTATTTTCAATGAAATAAGATCGACAGGTAATGTGAGGATACCGATTTGAACCAAACAAGACTTATAAATAGTGGATGTAATGAAGGTTTCTCCCAACGGAGTTTCAACAGATAAGTCAAAGTCTAATTTCTCCGGAGTCAAATTTAAACGTTGAGCGCAAGTAGGAGAAATAAAAGAATGGGTAGAACCGGTATCAAATAAGGTATATACTTCGCTAGAGTTTATGATAAACTTACCCGTGATGACCTCATTCGGGTTCCTTGCTTTTTGGGAGGTCACGATAAACGCTCTCCCTTGCACTACTGGATTTGACTTTTCTGGGGCGTCCTTTGGTGCCTCCATCCTAGCTGAACTTGTCTTCGGTGAACGACAAAATCGGGCTAGGTGACCTTCTCTTCCACAATTATAACATGCTTTGGACGGCATCGCACAGTTTGGACTGATGTGTCCTTCCCCTCCGCATTTGAAGCATATGATAGGTGGTCGTTTTCCTTCCTTAACAATGGGTGCTGGTGCTGACGTCTTTCCATCATTGTTGAATCTCCTCTTCTTGAAATGTCCATTCTTATTGCTTTGGCCATGATTACCACCGAAGTGGTTACCATTTCGCATGTTGATTCCCTCCACTTATATCACACCGCTTCGACGATCAAGTATCACCGGTATTATCATTTTGCCAGCTGCTCTCTTTTGGTTGGGTTGACTCATTATCGCACTCCAATAACTGAGCCCTATTAACAACATCTGAATACAAACACTGTTTATGAGAGATAAGATATTGACGTATCTCGGGTTTCAAACGTCTTAGAAACATTCGCGTCATTCTTTCCTCATTATCAACCAAATGGGATGCAAATCGGGACAACTCGGCAAACTTGGCTTCGTACTGCGATACAGTCATGATGTATTGCTCCAGCTTAATGAACTCTACCTCTTTTATGTGATGAATACTTTCAGGAAAGTACTTGTCATTGAAAAATTCTTGGAACTTCTCCCAAGTCATCTTCAAGTCATGGCGGTTTGAGTATCGCTTTTCGATTCCCACTAGTAATCGCCTCACCGCGCAATAATATGAAGGTGGAAAAGGGAACCTTTTGCTCCTTGAAGCATCCCGTGACATCAAATATCTAGCAGATCTACTTTATCCACGTCTCCGCCTTAAGTGGTTTTGGCTCTCGAAAAAACTCCGGTGGTCCCAGTTCCTTGAACTGCTTAGCGGTGACCGTCCGAGAGTTGCCAGTGTTTCCACCTGCATTTTGGACAGGAGCCGCTCTTGCCTGATGTTTCATGAATTGCATAAAGCCTATGAACATTTCATCGTTCATCATCTGGTTAGTGTTGTTGTTTGCCTGAGGATTGTCGTCTTCCTGATGCACATTATCCTAATTATTGATCTGTGGAGACTCAACGGTCTCCTGTGTTCCATTGATGTTTCCAACATTCTCGGATGCCATTTTCAAACACTGCCACAAAACAAGGGTAAATTAACATATCACATATTATCCCTATACTCTAACCAACCAATTAAATATCAAATAAACTTAGGTAGGTCATACTAGCGAAGGAATTCCCCGTCTCTCCCCTCCTAGTTCTTGTCTCACATCTCATCCAGGGATCATATCCCTAAGCATCGATACCAACTGTGACGCCTCCAAAATAAGTATACATCACCTATTCTGAGTCGCCAAATACATGGTACAGAATACAAATACAATCTTTAATATACAATAAGAGAGCTATGAGTTTTAATATAAATATTGTCTTCTAGACAATACCCACTCTCAGAATAAGTCCTCATTACATTTATTATCACACTATTTAACTAATAGTGAGGACTACTAATACTATCATCCGGACCGTCACTCCGCTCCCACTAGTCCCGCTACATTCTCATTTCAAGAGAACAAAGAAAGAAAGGGTGAGCTCAACTAGCCCAGTAAGAAATATTATGACTAAAATAATGCAGAATAAATTATCATTAGTCTTCAACAGTGTTAAACTGATAAAATACAATAGACATCAAGTTTAACTATAGTGGAACATGCAAACCATTAAAAGAGTCAAGTAGAGAATAAAATCTACTTTCTTTTATGATTTAAAAGGTTTTTCATCACTTTAATTGCTAGGACTCAACTTAATAAATAATCCACATCATCTCTGCACTACGGCCAAGGATATTCATTAGTATCACAACCACAAATTATCCATGCACTATAGGCCAATGATATTTGTGTATTCATCAATGGTCATGATCATGCCAACAACTGTCCATCAATGCACTACGAGCCAATAAAGACGTTTACCACATCATTTGTAACATTACGGTCATGATTACACCGAATAATCCCTGGTCATAATCATACCAAGTCCATCTATGCACTACAGGCCACAGATGACTTTCAATAAAATATAAATATGAGGATGATGACAATGATATAAGAATTCAATAAAATAAGTTAAAGAATTAATTTATTCAGGAACTAATAACGTCCAAATTGTCAACATGATACTTCTTTGTAGAGTAAAATTTAAGAATACTCAGAAGAATATTTCCACGAAAAGATACTGGATGAAGCGCAAATATCAAGGATATTCCACTAATTTCATAGAGTATAGAAGTCAAAACTTTAACCAACTGAGTATAATAAAGAATGGAATAACAAAAGAAATCACCATGCATGCGGTGCCAGATAGACAAGTTATTCCAATGTAATAATAAATAACGGAACCGTGTCAAAGCGTAACACGCATCGATAGGATATTCCAATGTAATAATAAAGAATGGAATAACAATGTAAATCACCATGCATGCGGTTCAGAGATGAGCGAGTTATTCCAATGTAATAATAAATAATTTTAACCAGTCCCACAGAAAACGCATGCATGTGATATTCCAACAAAATAATAAAGAATGGAATAACAGAAGAATTTCACCAAATATAGTGTAGCCCACGTATACAGGTTATTCCAACAGAATAATAGAGAATGGAATAACAGAAGTTCTCTTCATGAATACAAAATAAATTATACCCCTTACCGTAAAAGAAACTTGATATCGGAGTAGTGAAGTAGCAGAATACTTTTCTTCTTCCTCTCTATATTTTCTCTCTCTCTATATTTTCTCTCTCTAGAGTTTCAGTAAATTCGTAAGAAATAACGAAGGAATGAACTTCTATTTATAGAAGAATGGACTGAATAGTAACCAATCCATGAACGGTCCAGATTGATTTACTTTAAACGGACGGTCTAGATTGGTTTACAATAAAATATAATATATTCTATTTATAATCTAATAAAATGAATAACTTTATAAAAGTATTCTATTTTATATAAAAAGATTTTACTATGCAAACACTATGCAGGCACTATGCAAACACTATGCATAATAAAATATAATATATTTTAATTATTGTCTAATAAAATGTATAAATTTTATAAAAGTATTCTGCTTTTATATAAAAAGATTTTACTATTAGCCTAATAAAACGAATAACTTTATAGAAGTATTCTGCTTTTATATAAAAAGCTTTTTTGTTTTATTACATTAATAATACTAATAAAACAAAACTTCATCATCATTATTATTATTCACACTATTAATCGACTGTGTCGATCCTGTGAAAGAGAGAAAGTAGTATGCACACAAGCCAATCATGTTTGATGATAAAGCATATACTTTGTAACAATCTTATTCATTTATTAATAAAAAGTATTAATTTATTAAAGGCTTTTAATTATCTACATGATGTCGTTTTTATAATATGTGATAAACCCATAGTTTTAAGCAATGCTTTTAGAATAATGATGATGATCATTCTAATGAGATCTAAATTCTTAGAAAGCTTAAAACTAAAATAGTTCCCAATCATTGATTACTAAATCGGGGATTAGTGAATCCGATAGATTGGTACATACGCTGTTTGCTCATCGATGAGGATGATTGATCTCATGATCATTTGTGTGGAGACACTAAAGCAAGTATGTAGGTGCTTATTAGAGAATAAGTTCACCGAACGTGGCTCGCTAAGGAATACCTAATGGAGTTTTACTTGCTCACAATAGGAATTCCAGTAGTGATAGTAGTACAAGTGATCCTTGACTTGAGATCATCATAGTATCTTGTGTATGATGAGTTATACTTTGACTTATTCCTTAAGACCCTTAGGGTATATCAAAGGGTATGCTTGGGTATAATAAGTCAGTACATGGAGATAATGTATGATCAATAAAGAATCTACCACTTCTAATAAAAGAAGAGAAATGTCCTATGTGATTCGATAAATGACAACCCAAAGAGTCCTCGGCATTAGGCGTAATGAAATTAGAAAGGAGTTTCTAATTTGCATTATTTGAGTCAGGCATTTAAGAGTCGAAATACATATAATTAAATAAAATAAGACTTGACAAAGAATTCCATGCCTTATATTTAATCGGGACATCAGATGGTGGAAGGATTGAATCAGACGTAACTATTTACTCAAAGGTTCTTTTATGATTAATGTTGAAATCTATATTATCCGGAAAGTCGCCGATCGCTAGGAGGCTTATCCCTATCAGAATAAATATTATTTATTTAAATAAATTAATTGTTTAATTTATTTATTTAAATAAGATTAGAATTGTTCTAATTGATTTATTCACAACCTATTTTAATATGGAGAACCTAAAGGGTCACACCATAAAAAAAGGAAGAATAATTATTTAAGAAGTTAATGGCATAATCGTAATAATATAGTTATGTATATTTAATTTAATCTATGGTGATAGAATAAATTAAATAGCTTAATATTTATTATTTAATATTTTAGAAATATTAAATATAAATTAATAAGAGGAGTCTTATTAATATTATTACAATTATTATTATTTTAATTTCTAAAAGAGTTTAGGAATTAATTTAATATAAGTACTCTCATTTATTCCTAATTGGATTAGGAAGGAAAATTAGTTAAAGGAGTTTAATTAATTATCCCTAATAAGATTAGGGAGCTTAATTAATTAAAAGAATTTAATTAATTAAATAAAACCCAATTCCTTAATTGTTAAGGTGGGTTGCCCACATCTATAAATAAGAGGAGTCTTATTATGGGTGGTGGGGTTGTTGACTTTTACAACGTACGTACATAATTCCAATTTGTTGGAGAGTACGCCTTTTCTATAGAGATAGAAAACTAGGGTTTAGCCAATACCCTTCTCTCTTGAAAATTCTTTTTTCCTCATGGATCACCTCTGAGAGGCCAAACATTTGGGTGGCTAACGCTGATCAAAGGAAGGAACCAAACCCGGTGGATTCAAGTTGAACGCGAAAAGGATTGAGGTGAACTTGTACCGAGGAAGCTCGATCTTCAAGGGTATGATTTTTATTCTTTATCTTTTTCGCTTAATTAATAATTGTGCATAAAGGGTGATCCGGTATATGGTTTGTAAAATTTTTAAACTCGATTTTTACACGCTTCGCTTACTTTTATGCAATTTGATCAAGGCATGAATATTACAAACCTAATAAAGGGCATCGTAGCCAAACCTTTATGCAAATTATTAATTGTTTTAATTTGATATGTATATTGATATGTGTTTAGAACAATTTAATTTGGGCATAATTTTATTTTATAAAATTTATTAAAAAAAAAAAAAAAAAAAAAAATCGAATTTTTTTTTTTTTTTTCTCTTTTCACGAAAATTCAAGATCTTCCTCTTAAATCTTTAAGCCAAAAGGGTTATCGCTTTTTTTTTTATATTTTTAGTTTATTTAATAAGCTATATATATACATACCACTAACAATAATAAAAAAAAAAAAAAAAAAAAAAAAATATAATAAATCAAATCAAATTAAGCATATTATCAAATTCACTAACTAATGAAAGTAGTACTATATATATATTATATATATATATATATATATATATATATATATATATATATATATATATTATATATATATATATATATATATATATATATATATATATATATATAATATTATATATATAATAATAATTAAAATAAAAATTTTATTTTAATCTTAAAATAAAAGGTTTATTTTAATATTAAAATATAAAGTTTATTTTAATTTTAAAATTAAATTTCATGCTAACTAATTAGAGTTGGAATTGGATTCCATGATAACTAATTTTAGTTGAAATTGATTTTATTTTTCCTAAAATAAAGGAGTTTATTTGTGAATAAATAAGAAATCCATCTTTCCTTAAATAAAGGAGTTTATTTAAATATGAAATAAGATTTTATATTATTCAAAATAAAAGGTTTATTTGTGAATAGGAAAAGAATCAGTTTTCCTTAAATAAAGGAGTTTATTTAAATATGAAATAAGATTTCATATTATTCAAAATAAAGGAGTTTATTTGTGAATAAGAAAGAAAAATCCATGTTTCCTTAAATAAAGGAGTTTATTTAAATATGAAATAAGATTTCATATTATTCAAAATAAAAAAGAGTTTATTTGTGAATAGAAAAAGAAAATCCGTTTTTCCTTAAATAAAGGAGTTTATTTAAATATCAAATAAGATTTCATATTATTCAAAATAAAGGAGTTTATTTGTGAATAGGAAAGATAATCCGTGTTTCCTTTAATAATTTTTTTTTTATATATGGAATTGATTCCATAATTAATTAAAATAAAGGAGTTTATTTTGATTAAAGATTTTGATTAAAATAAAATAGTTTATTTTATTCAAAATTAGATAAATTAAAATAAAATAGTTTTATTTTGATTTAAATTTGGATTAAAATAAAGGAGTTTATTTTGATTCAAAATAGATTTTATACTAACTAAATTTGCCCATTAAATGATATCAATATATATATTAAATGTTTATTATTCATAAGATGAATGTTATTTATCGATGCATATGGTGATGTGTATGATAATAAATGGGATTGATTATGGACTATCGACCAATATGATTGATTTTTATTTTAGTTGGATGCATGAATGTATGGGTTTTATTAAATGGGGTCACAGACTGCGCTTCTCTAATTTTTCTTAATGTAAATTCTATCTCCTCCTATGTATTCCCTCGATCACGATCAAGGTTTCTATTTATTTTAAATAGTTTTGTAATAGGAATAGTTAGAATTAATTTTGAAAATTGGAGATCAAGGAGCAAGGAGCGCTTGAAGACCCGCTTGTAATGGAGCCCTAGTTTAAATGTAATAGTTATATTTAAATATTATTTCTTGCACCCTTGGGAGTTTGACCTTTTTGGTTCACTTGGTGGCTCTAGTGAACCAAACTAGAATAAAAGTCCATAATCAATCCGTGTAGAATATAGTATTCTATATGTGCATGCTTATACTATATATATATATATATTATGCAAACATGCTTCGCATGTTCATTAATATGACGCGATTTTATATATATATGTATGCATGCCGCTAAACAAGATGAGACAAATTAATAACAAACCCTCAATTTTTATATTAAGTCCTAAGCGCTCAAAGATATTTGAATATCGAACGTCGCTTTCTAGCATGATAAAATTAATAGAGTATTAAATATTTAATATGAGTTTGTTGTGTCACCACAAGGCAAGTATTAAGTATTTAAGATGTTAATTTATCACATTTGATGCTTATAAAGAAAATTGAACAATATTGTTTTGTCAGGTCACCACAAGGATGATATTTTTTTTTTGAATATATGGAGTGCTAGGTCGACTTAACTTGATAATTTTGATTCTTGATGTGCCACCACTGATCAAAATAATCTAAGAGGCAAAAAGAAAAGGAGTTGTATAGTTGATGTAATTGACAAAAGTTGTCTACCTATTTATTTATATATAGTTTGTTGTGTCACCACAAGGCTATATATACATTTGAAATGGGATCCTTATTCTCACTAGCAAATCTTTAATTAGATTTTGTCAACTATATAAGTGAGGGTAATATAGTTTGAAGAAAATAGTGGAGATACCAATTTAAAACAAGACCTAATTTATTTTTCGTAATTAATAAAAGAATGTATGTTAAAATGTTGTTAATTACAAATTCATTTACGTAATTTTACAATGTCTAAAATTACTATCATCATGGGGCATATTAGATGCTAAATTAACCGCACCGAATTAAACTGATTGGTTAAGGAATTTGAGAATAGTTCTCATAAATAAAAAGCTATCTTATGTCCTTAATACGCCTATCCCCGCAAATGGTTGCGCATAATGCCTCGAGAGAAGAGATTGCTACTTTTAGAAAGTGGCAAGATGATGCACAATTGGCTCTCAATGCATCATGCTCGATCCATGAAGTAACGAGCTTCAACGCCAAGATGAAACTATGGATGCTCCTACTATATTCCCGCACATCAAGTAGTTGATGGTGAGGAAAGTAGACCGATAGATATCGATATCTAAGGAGCTCTTCCGATCTAGAATGGCCAATGGCACTATAAGATGCATAAAAGTCCTTAACATAATCAATTTGATTGATCAATTAGACAACGAAGTTTTGTCATGGATGGAGAGTTGAGCCAAGATTTGATCTTGCACTCACTCTCTGACTTTTCACAATTGTTGTGAATTTTTCATATGAACAAGCTAGATATCGCCTCACCGATTTGCTTAACATATTGAAAAATGTCGAGAGTCACTTTCCAACCAAGAAAGATCAAGTCTTACCGGTAGGGGCCAAAGGATCTTCCGAAAAGAAGAACGATTCAAAGAAGGTAAATAGAAAGGCATAAAAACAAAGGATAATAAGAACAAAACTCGATACGGATAGAAAGGAGTTTGCTTCCACCGCAATAAGCCCGACACCGGAAAGAAACTCATGAGAAGAATCTTCTTGCAGAGGCTAACCAAAGAAGCTTAGTGAAGTTTCTGCATAAATACGCTTTTTGTTCATGATTGAAATAAATTTTTCTTTAAGTCAAGGTTCTACTTGGGTATTGGATACCGACTTTGGTTATCATAAATATAGATTTATGAAGGACCAAGCAGAAGTAGAAAGTTAAACAAATATAAGTAATCCTATGTGTGGAAAATGAAGCAAAGGTTGCTGCATTAGCCATAGAAACTTATAGTTTAGCAATGCCTACGGGCAAATCTATTAAGTCAATAAGTTGTTATTGTATTCCAATTCTTGTTAAAATATTATTTCCATTTTATCATTGGACAATGAAATTTTGGTATTATAATTAAGAACAATTGTTGTTCTATTTATAATAATAATGTTTTGTATAGAACGAAAATATTACTTAATAAATTTTGTATACTTGACTTACATGAAAATAATTTTGCATATTGAACAAATTAGTATAAGAAAAGGAGATGATCATTCAAAGAGTCGAATGTGTGTATTTGTTTGAAATACAAGTGTGAATTATTCAAAGGTTCAAAGAATTCAAAAGTGAAACAAATTGCAAAGTATTAAGATTCTTTGATTAGATCAAGGAATAAATACTTGTGCAATAAGTTTCTAGATCATCTCAAATGGTTTTCTCATAATGGACACCTCCCGATACGTAATAATTGATTGATGTATCCGAAAGGAAAAATCGTACTTTGTTGGACATGGTGCGGTCCATAATGATTTTACCGACATTCCAAAGATCCTTCTAGGGTCATGTCCTAGAAATGGTCAGATATCTACTTTAAAAGGTAACCTCAAAATCCGACCCCAAGACTCCATAAAAGTTATGGATGTGGAGGATTCCTAATCTTAAGTATGTTAAGATAAGGGGTTGTCCAACTTATGTGAAAAGGTTTCAAAGGATAAGCTTGGGACAAGATTTGACAAGTACAATTTGTGGGACATCCTAAAGTAAGTTTAGGTATATGTTCTATAATCCTACTTAGCAAAAGGTGTTTGTTATGAAACACGCCGCTTCTAAGATAAAGGTGTTTATCATTGAAAGGGCTAGTGGAGGATAATAGATCTCAAGAGAGTTCAAGAACCACAAAACACTATAAGTCAAATAAGAGGAACCTATAGATGTACCTATTATACCACAAACTCAATCAGAATCTGAATAGTACCAAGATACCTAGAGGTATGGATTCATCATAGATGATGATGATGAGGTACACATCATAGAAGATGATGATCCAAATACATACGATGAGGTAAGTGTTGTAGACACTCGCAGAAATGGATCAAGCAAGTTTCTCAAATATGAAACATTCATTTTGATGAGGCAATCAAAAGAGTTTGATTTTATCAAAAATAAGAATGAACCTAGTGTGTACAAAAGGGTCAAGGGAGCATCGTGACATTCCTAATATTATATGTTGATATACTACTGATAAGGAATGACATACCAATGCTACAATCAAGAAAGATAAAGTTGTCTCAAACATTCCTCCATGAATGATTTGGGAAGAGTATCTTAATTGGGGATATAAATCTATATAGATAGATTTAAGAGGATGCTCAACTTAACCCAAGGAACGATATTCATTTGATGCTAAAGTCGCTTAGCATGGCAAACTCCAAGAGATGTCTCATGTCGATGAGCTATGGAGTGTATCTCTTAATAGTCCCCACAGACTCTCGAAAAGAGAGGTCGCATGAGTGACAATCATGCATGCAATGAAATGTACGAGACCCGATGTCGATCACCATATTATGGAGAAGTTCACTATGAGTCGCTGAAAACATCTTAAAGTGCTTAACCCAAGACTAAGGATGTGATCATATTCATGGTGGGTCTAAATTAAAACTAGAGGGCTTAATAGACTCAAGTTTTTCGTACACTAAGATGATGTAAAATCCACTTTAAGGTAAAGCGGTTACCTCGAATAAAGGTGCAAGTTGAATTGAAAGGTTCCAAACAAAGAAAGAGTTGTCGGTTTAGTGATAAAGACAAAGTATATAGCTATAAATGAAGTCGCAAGTTGATTGTTTGGATTAAAAGTTCATTACGTAACTAGAATAGTTCCTAAGTCTCATCTTCGATCTAAACATGTGTCAGGGCACTTTCATTTGATTATTAGAATCATCGAAAGATGGGAAATCACTATAGAGATAGTGGACTCTCAAGAACAACATTACATATCCATTAACTAAAGCTTATCCAACAAAGCAGGATAATCGCCACTTAGAGAAGAAGAGTATAAGATACCATGACGATCGGCTTTAGTGCAAGTGGGAGATTGAAAGTAGTATGCACACAAGCCAATCATGTTTGATGATAAAGCATATACTTTGTAACAATCTTATTCATTTATTAATAAAAGTATTAATTTATTAAAGGCTTTTAATTATCTACATGATGTTGTTTTATAATATGTGATAAACCCATAGTTTTAAGCAATGCTTTTAGAATAATGATGATGATCATTCTAATGAGATCTAAATTCTTAGAAAGCTTAAAACTAAAATAGTTCCCAATCATCGATTACTAAATTGGGGATTAGTGAATCCGGATAGATTGGTACATACGCTGTTTGCTCATCGATGAGGATGATTGATCTCATGATCATTTGTGTGGAGACACTAAAGCAAGTATGTAGGTGCTTATTAGAGAATAAGTTCACCGAACGTGGCTCGCTAAGGAATACCTAATGGAGTTTTACTCACCTCATCAATAGAATTCTCAGTAGTGATAGTAGTACAAGTGATCCTTGGACTTGAGATCATCATAGATATCTTGTGTATGATGAGTTATACTTTGACTTATTCCTTAAGACCCTTAGGGTATATCAAAGGGTATGCTTGGGTATAATAAGTCAGTATATGGAGATAATGTATGATCAATAAAGAATCTACCACTTCTAATAAAAGAAGAGAAATGTCCTATGTGATTCGATAAATGACAACCCAAAGAGTCCTCGTTGTTAAGCGTAATGAAATTAGAAAGGAGTTTCTAATTTGCATTATTTGAGTCAGTGCATTTAAGAGTCGAAATACATATAATTAAATAAAATAAGACTTGACAAGAATTCCATGTCTTATATTTAATCGGGACATCAGATGGTGGAAGGATTGAATTGTACGGTAACTATTTACTCAAAGGTTCTTTTATGATTAATGTTGAAATCTATATTATCCGGAAAGTCGTTGATCGCTAGGGGGCTTATCCCTATCAGAGAATAAATATTATTTATTTAAATAAATTAATTGTTTAATTTATTTATTTAAATAAGATTAGAATTGTTCTAATTGATTTATTCACAACCTATTTAATACGGAGAACCTAAAGGGTCACACCATAAAAGGAAGAATAATTATTTAAGAAGTTAATGGCATAATCGTAATAATATAGTTATGTATATTTAATTTAATCTATGGTGATAGAATAAATTAAATAGCTTAATATTTATTATTTAATATTTTAGAAATATTAAATATAAATTAATAAGAGGAGTCTTATTAATATTATTACAATTATTATTATTTTAATTTCTAAAAGAGTTTAGGAATTAATTTAATATAAGTACTTTCATTTATTCCTAATTGATTAGGAAGGAAAATTAGTTAAAGGAGTTTAATTAATTATCCCTAATAAGATTAGGGAGCTTAATTAATTAAAAGAATTTAATTAATTAAATAAAACCCAATTCCTTAATTGTTAAGGTGGGTTGCCCACATCTATAAATAAGAGGAGTCTTATTACGGTGGTGGGGTTGTCGACTTTTACAACAAAACGACATAATTCCAATTTGTTGGAGAGTACGCCTTTTCTATAGTAGATAGAAAAACTAGGGTTTAGCCAATACCCCATTCTTCTTGAATCTTTCTTTTTCCTCGGTGGATCACCTCTAGAGGCCAAACATTTGGGTGGCTAACGCCGATCAAAGGAAGGAACCAAACCCTGGATTCAAGTTGAACGCGAAAAGATTGGAGGTGAACTTGTACCGAGGAAGCTCGATCTTCAAGGGTATGATTCTTATTCATCTTTTTTCGCTTAATTAATAATTGTGCATAAAGGGTGATCCGGTATATGGTTTGTAAAATTTTTAAACTCGATTTTTACACGCTCAAGACTTTTTATGCAATTTGATTGCGCATATGAATATTACAAACCTAACACGATACGTGAAAAACGTTATGAACATGCGATATACTTGGTGTTAAAGCCAGTCTACAGGCCACAGTTCCTACTTGATCAAGAATTTCAAATGGGCCAATTAAATCGAGGGTTGAGATTTCCTCTCTTCATCGATTCTTGCTTCTAGAATAACGCCCTCTTGAACCTTCTTCTTCAGATTCATTAGCTCTGAGTATGTAGCTTGAGTGACTTTAACTTAATCAATTAAAGTCGATTCTACTCGTATATTAGCTATCTTCACGTGGGTCTCTAAAGTCTTTAACTCCATCTTCATCATTTGTAAGTTATACGAAATGGGTTTTTGTGTTAACAACATCGCACTCGTAAATGCATACAATCTTCTACTCAACGCATCAGCTACCACGTTCGCTCTTCTATAATGATATTGAATGGTATAGTCATAATCTTCAACAGCTCGAGCTAACATCTTTGGCGCATTATACGTTCGTTTTGGTTGAAGAAATATTTAAGAGTTTTAGAAATGGGTTTTGTACTGGGGTCAATACAAAATTCGATTTCATGCTCTAGGGGTAGGCTAAGAAGTCTTCAAGAATACGTCAGGAAATTTATTAACAATAGAAATATCATTCAAAACTGTGACTCTCATCCAAGACTTGGATATTATGTCACATCGATACCTATGAACTTGCCATCGTCATTCACAACGTCGCCTATAGAAAGTCTGGTTTCGGTGCATTACACTCAAGGAAGTGAACAACAGAAGGATCGGGACTCTTTACTTATGGCTTGATATAACAGTGATTAACTTTAGTGGTTTGGTTGCTTGAATTCGCATATCATGTTGGTTAGGAATATGAAAGCTAACAACCTTACGAAAAGCATGATGAGTAGTTAACCAATCGATTCCTAAAATTACATCAAAGGCAAGTATTTTCAAAGAGATAAGATCGACAAGTAACGTGAAAGTGTCGATTTGAATCAGGAAGATTTATAAATAGTGAAGGTAACGAAGGTTTCTTCTAACTGAGTTTCAACCAATAAGTTAAAGTCTAATTTCTCAGGAGTCAAATTTAAACGTTAAGCGCAAGCAAGAGAGATAAAAAAAAGGTAGAACCAGTATCGAATAAGGTATAGACTTCGTAAGCGTTTATGATTAACTTACCCGTGATTACTTCGTTCGGGTTCCTCGACAAATGCTCTCACTTAAACTACCGGCTTTGACTTGTCTGAGACATCCTTTGGCATCATTATCCCAGCTGGACTTGACTTCACTACACGACAAAATTGAGCTAGGTGACCATCTCTTCCGCAATTGAAACATGCTTTGGATTGTTGCGTACAGTTTGGACGGATGTGTCCCTCCTGTCCGCATTTGAAACATACGACCAGTGGTCGTTCTCGTTCCTTAACCACAGTTGATGGTGCTAACGTCTTTCCATCATCGTTAAATCTTCTCTTCTTGAAATTTCCACTCCTATTATCTTGGCCATGATTACCGCCGAAGTGGTTACCATTCTTGAAATTATAATTTCCCCCACGATGGTTATCATTGTTCCTATGGCCGTTGCCACCGGTACGATTATTATCGTGTTGTTGGTCGTTGCCTTTTGGTTGTGCTGACTCATTATCGCTCTCCAATAACTGAGTCCTATTCACAACATCTGAATATAAACAAAGTTTGTGAGAAATAAGGTATTGACGTATTTCGGGTTTCAAACCTCAGAGAAATATTTGCGTCATTCTCTCCTCATTATCTACCAAATGGGATGCAAATCGGGATAACTCTGCAAACTTAGCCTCGTACTGCGACACGGTCATATTATTTTGCTCCAACTTGATGAACTCCACCTCCTTCATGTGACGAATACTTTTGGGAAAGTACTTGTCGTTGAACAACTCTTGGAACTTCTGGCAAGACATCTTGAGTGCGTTAGGCTGGGTATATTTTACGGATTCCCACAAGTAATCTGCCTCTTCACGCAACATAAAGGTGGCAAAGGGAACCTTTTGCTACTCAGAGCATCCCAAGACATCAAATATCATGATCTGCTTTAACCACGTCTCCGCCTTAAGTGGTTCTGGCTTTCCCAAAAACTCCGGTGGTCCCAGCTCCTTGAACTGCTTAGCGGTGACTGACCGTGGGTTGCCATTATTTCCACCTATATTTTGAACAGGAGTCTCTCTTACCTGATGTTGCATGAATTGCATAAAGCCTTCGAACATTCCATCGTTCATCACTTGGTCAGTGTTGTCGTTTACCTGAGGATTATTGTCTTTCTGTTGCACTTCTTGGGTATTGATCGTTGGTGACTCAACGGTCTCATGTGCTTCATTGTTGATCTCAACATTTTCAGATGCCATTATCAAACACTGCCACAAAACAAGGGTTAATTGACATATCACATATTATCCCTATACTCTGACCGACAAATTAAATATCAAATTAACTTAGGTAGGTCATACTAGCGAAGGAATTCCAGTCTCTACCCTCCTAGTTCTTATCTCACATCTCAGCCAGGGATCATATCCCTAAGCTTTGATACCAACTTTGACGCCCCCAAAATAGGTATACATCACCTATTCTGAGTCGCCAAATATATGGTACAGAATACAAATACAATCTTAAATATACAACATGAGCTGTGAGTTTTAATACAAATATTATCTTCTAGACAGTATTCAAACTCAAAATAACACACTATTTCATAGAATAATGAGGACTACTAATGCTATCATCTGGACCGTCACTCCGTTCCCGACTAGTTCCTGCTACGTTCTCATTTCCGGAAGAGAATAATTAAAGTAAAAGGGTGAGCTCAACTAGCCCAATAAGAAATATTATGACTAAGATAATGCAGAATAAATTATCGTTAGCCTTCAACAGTGTTAAACTGATACAATATAACAAACATCAAGTTTAATTTAGCGGAAAAAGCAATCCATTAAAAGAGTCAAGTAGAGAATAAAATCTACTATCTTCTATGATTTAAAAGGTTTTACATCACTTTTATTACTGAGACTCAGCTTAATAAATAAACCATAAATTATTCATGCACTACGGGCCAAGGATATTTGTGTATTCATCAATGGTCATGATAATGCCAACAACTGTCCATCAATGCACTACGGGCCAATGAGGACTTTTACCACATCATTTGTAACATTACGATCATGATTACACCGAATAATCCCTGGTCATAATCATACCAAGTCCATCTATGCACTACAGGCCACAAATGACTTTCAATAAAATATAAACATGAGGATGATGACAATGATATAAGAATTCAATAAAATAAGTTCAAGAATTAATTTATCCAGGAACCAATAACGTCCAAATTGTCAACATGATACTGCTTTGTAGATTAAAATTCAAGAATGCTCAGAAGAATATTTCCATGAAAAGATACTGGATGAAGCGAAAATATCAAGGATATTCCACTAATTTCATGGAGTATAAAAGCCAAAACTTTAACCAACTGAGTATAATAAAGAATGGAATAACAAAAGAAATCACCAGGCATGCGATAGACCACACAGATAGGTTATTCCAACAGAATAATAATTAACGGAACCAAGTCATGCGTAAACCGCACATACAAGATATTCCAACAGAATAATAAAGAATAGAATAACAGAAGAATTTCACCATGTATGCGGTACTTCGCATAGACATGTTATTCCAACATAATAATAAGGAATGGAATAACAATAGCTCTCTTCACGAAGATGAAAGAAATAATACCCCTTACAAGTATTGAAAGAAAATAATTCTCTTCATGAATACAAACGAATTAATACCCCTTACCTTAGAAGAAACTGGATATAGGAGTAGTGAAGTAGCAGAATACTTTTCTTCTTTCTCTCTATAGTTTATCTCTCTAGAGTTTCAGTGAATTCGTAAGAAATAATGAAGGAATGAGCTTTTATTTATAGGAGAATGGACTGAATAGTAACTAATTCATGAACGGTCCAGATTGATTTACTTTTAAACGGACGGTCCATATTAATTTACTATGCAGTATTAATAAAATATTCTAATAAAACAAAATCTTTTAAATAAAATATAATATATTCTATTTATAATCTAATAAAATAAATAACTTTACAAAAGTATTCTATTTTATATAAAAAGATTTTACTATGTAAACACTATACAGGTACTATGCAAACACTATGCGTAATAGAATATTATATATTACATTTATAGTCTAATAAAACAAATAACTTTATAAAAGTATTATATTTTATATAAAAAGATTTTACTATGCAAATACTATGCAGGCACTATGCAAACACTATATGCATAATAGAATATTATATATTCTATTTATAATATAATAAAATAAATAACTTTATAAAAGTATTCTGCTTTTATATAAAAGATTTTACTATGCAAATACTATGCAGTGCTCTATGCAAAACACTATGCATAATAAAATATAATATATTCTATTTAAAATCTAATAAAACAAATAACTTTATAAAAGTATTTTGTTTTATATAAAAATTTTTTACTATGCAAACACTATAAATAATAAAATATAATATATTCTATTTATAATCAACTAAAACAAAACTTTATAAAAAAAATTCCGTTTTATATAAAAAGTTTTCTGTTTTATTACATTTATAATAATAATAAAACAAAACTTATCACCTTTATTATAATTCAAAATATTAATCGACCAGATCATTCCCAGGAAATAGGGGGCTTTCCAATAAGGATTTCTCCCTATTAGCGCACAATTAGGTGACCAAACCTCTCATTGACAGAACATCTAGACATCGTTAATATTGCAAATAATAATATTAATAACTTTGTTATCTCAATTATTGATTTAATAATATATAAAATATCGATAATAATTAAATCAAATAACGCGAGATACTATGCAACAATTACTGTAGCAATAATTAAACAAAACTGAGTGACTTCTTACGTAAGCATCAATAATCAATACCGCTCTTATACTACGCAACCACGCCAGACATAAAGATTTTTTACTACCAAGTAGTTCAATAGTTTTAACGGTAAAACATCCGCCGTTATTTTCATCAAAATATTTTATTTCGTTTTCTCAATCCGACAATAATTCCGTTGTGGGGTCCACCAATGATTGTACCGTCATACGGATATTTCCTGACAAAAAGAATATTTTCCAATCAATCAAAAATTATATAACAACTTGCATACTTTTCAAAATTTCTAAATATTACCCACAGCTATAACATTATCTCAAATCCACACCATAATTTTGAAAAATATATTTTGAGAAAATTAAATCTTTATTCGTAAAATTTGGGATTTTATACCCCTCTTTTCTAGGAACGACCTGGTCGATTAATATTGTGAATTATAATAAAGGTGATAAGTTTTGTTTTATTATTATTATAAATGTAATAAAATGTAATTTTTTTTATATAAAATGTAATACTTTTATAAAGTTATTCATTTTATTAGACTATAAATAGAATATATAATATTCTATTATGCATAGTGTTTGCATACCGCCTGCATAGTGTTTGCATAGTAAAATTTTTTATATAAAATAGAATACTTTTATAAATTATTCAATTTATTAGATTATAAATAGAATATATTATATTTTATTTAAAAGATTTTGTTTTATTACAATATTTTATTAATAATGCATAGTAAATCAATATGGATCGTCTGCTTAAAAGTAAATCAATCTGGACCGCTCATGAATTAGTTACTATTCACCCATTCTCCTATAAATAAAAGCTCATTCCTTCATTATTTCTTACGAATTCATCAAACTCTGAGAGAGAAACTATAGAGAGAAAGAAGAAAAGTATTCTCGCTACTTCACTACTCCTATATCCAGCTTTTCTAAGGTAAGGGTATTATTTCTTTCAGTATTCATGAAGAGAACTTCATTATTCCATTCTTTATTATTCTCATTGAATAACTCAGATATCGCAGTTTACCCTATACTTGGTGAAATTCTTCTATTATTCCATTCTTTATCATTATGTTGGAATAACCTGTCTATGAGAAGTACCGCATACATGGTGAAATTCTTCTGTTATTCCATTCTTTATTATTCTGTTGGAACATCCTTTCTGTGCGTTTATGCATGACCTGGTTTCATTATTTATTATTCTGTTGGAATATCCTGTCTGTGCGTTTACGCATGACCTGGTTCAATTATTTATTATTCTCATTAGAATATCTTGTCTGTATGCTTTCTGCACGACTCGGTTCCGTTATTTATTATTCTCGCTGGAATAACTCCGTGCAGTATGGTCTATCGCATGCCTGGTGATTTCTTTTATTATTCCATTCTTTATTATACTCAGTTGGTTAAAGTTTTGGCTTTTATACTCCATGAAATTAGTGGAATATCCTTGATATTTGCGCTTCATCCAGTATCTTTTCATGGAAATATTCTTTTGAGCATTCTTGAGTTTTACCCCACAAAGCAGTATCATGTTGACAATTTGGACGTTATTGGTTCCTGGATAAACTAATTCTTGAACTTGTTTTATTGAATTCTTATATCATTGTCATCATCCTCATGTTTATATTTTGTTGAAAGTCATCTGTGACCTGTAGTGCATAGATGGACTTGGTATGATTATGACCAGGGATTATTCGGTATAATCATGACCGTAATGTTACAAATGATGTGGTAAAAGTCCTCATTGGCCCGTATTGAATTGATGGACAGTTGTTAGCATGATCATGACCATTGATGAATACATGAATATCCTTGGCCTGTAGTGCATGGATAATTTGTGGTTGTGATACTAATGAATATCCTTGGCCGAAGTGCAGGGATGATGTGGATTATATATTAAGCTGAGTCCTAGTGATAAAAGTGTTGAAAAACCTTTTAAATCATAGAGGATAGTAGATTTTATTCTCTACTTGACTCTTTTAATGGATTGCATGTTCCGCTGCAGTTAAACTTGATGTTTGTTATATTGTATCAGTTTAACACTGTTAAAGGCTAATGATAATTTATTCTGCATTATCTTAGTCATAATATTTCTTACTGGGCTAGTTGAGCTCACCCTTTTGCTTTCATTGTTCTCTTCCGGAAATGAGAACGTATCAGGGACTAGTCGGGGAATGGAGTGACGGTTCAGATGATAGCATTAGTAGTCCTCACTATTCTATGAAATAGTGTGTTAATAAATGTATTGAGGGCTTATTTTGAGTTTGAATATTGTCTAGAAGATAATATTTGTATTAAAACTCACAGCTCATGTTGTATATTTAAGATTATATTTGTATTCTGTACCATGTATTTGGCGACTCAAAATAGGTGATGTATACCTATTTTGAGGGCCTCATAGAAAACACAAAACATGGAAATTAATAGTAAGGTATACCTTTAAACCTTGATTATATGTTAGCAAAAGATGGTGACAAGGTTTAGCAATCCTTCTCCTTCCTCTTGACAATCTCAGAGAATTCTCTCTCAAAACCATTGTGTTTTCTCTCACGCTCTGTGTTCTCTCTTAGCTTAGGATATAATACGCAAATGAATAAACTGATATAGGCATAACCCACGTACTCACGTATTTCAGTTTTAAAACCCAAACAGGCTGCATCAGTTCAAATAAGCTAAAGGCCACAAGGCCTTGTTTGACTAAATATAAACTCCCCATCTCTCAATTTATTTTTATAATCTTTATATTATATAGTCTTGTGTCACACTTTAATTTAGTTAATTTAAATAACTTACAATAATAATAATAATAATAATTTTCATTACAATTATACTTTATACTTAATAAATCATTATATATATCTAATTTAATTATTAAATTAGAGGATAACATCATTTTATTTAATTTAAATATTTTCTTAAATATTAAACACGCTTTGGATTGCTGCGTGCAGTTTGGACTGATGTGTCCCTCCCCTTCGTATTTATAGATACGACCGGTGGTCGTTCTCCTTCCTTAACAACAAGTGTTGGTGCCGACTTCTTTCCATCATTATTGAATCTCCTCTTCTAGAAATTTCCACTTCTATTTTCTTGGCCAGGATTACCACCGAAGTGGCTACCATTTCTGGCATGTTGACTTCCTCCACGTTTGTTGTCACCGCTTTGATGACTGCTACCACTTGTATTATCAGTTTGCTGAAAGTAGTATGCACACAAGCCAATCATGTTTGATGATAAAGCATATACTTTGTAACAATCTTATTCATTTATTAATAAAAAGTATTAATTTATTAAAGGCTTTTAATTATCTACATGATGCTGTTTTATAATATGTGATAAACCCATAGTTTTAAACTTTTAGAATAATGATGATGATCATTCTAATGAGATTTACATTCTTAGAAAGCTTAAAACTAAAATAGTTCCCAATCATTGGATTACTAAATTGGGGATTAGAGAATCCGGATAGATTGGTACATACGTTTCTTGCTCATTGGATGAGGATGATTGATCTCATGATCATTTGTGTGGAGACACTAAAGCAAGTATGTAGGTGCTTATTAGAGAATAAGTTCACTGAACGTGGCTCGCTAAGGAATACCTAATGGAGTTTTATTTGCTGTCGATAATAGGAATTCTCAGTAGTGATAGTAGTACAAGTGATCCTTGGACTTGAGATCATCATAGTATCTTGTGTATGATGAGTTATACTTTGACTTATTCCTTAAGACCCTTAGGGTATATCAAAGGGTATGCTTGGGTATAATAAGTTGTACATGGAGATAATGTATGATCAATAAAGAATCTACCACTTCTAATAAAAGAAGAGAATATCCTATGTGATTCGATAAATGACAACCCAAAGAGTCCTTGGCGGTGAGAATGAAATTAGAAAGGAGTTTCTAATTTGCATTATTTGGAGTTGTGCATTTAAAGATCGAAATACATATAATTAAATAAAATAAGACTTGACGAAATTCCATGTCTTATATTTAATTGGGACACATTGTATGGTGGAAGGATTGAATTGTATGGTAACTATTTACTCAAAGGTTCTTTAATGATTAATGTTGAAATCTATATTATCCGGAAAGTCGTTGATCGCTAGGAGGCTTATCCCTATTGTAGAATAAATATTATTTATTTAAATAAATTAATTATTTAATTTATTTATTTAAATAAGATTAGAATTGTTCTAATTGATTTATTCACAACCGGTTTAATATGGAGAACCTAAAGGGTCATACCATAAAAGGAAGAATAATTATTTAAGAAGTTAATGGCATAATCGTAATAATATGTTAAGTATATTTAATTTAATCTATGGTGATAGAATAAATTAAATAGCTTAATATTTATTATTTAATATTTTAGAAATATTAAATATAAATTAATAAGAGGAGTCTTATTAATATTATTACAATTATTATTATTTTAATTTTTAAAAGAGTTTAGGAATTAATTTAATATAAGTACTCTCATTTATTCCTAATTGGATTAGGAAGAAAAATTAGTTAAAGGAGTTTAATTAATAATCCCTAATAAGATTAGGGAGCTTAATTAATTAAAAGAATTTAATTAATTAAATAAAACCCAATTCCTTAATTGTTAAGATGGGTTGCCCACATCTATTAATAAGAGGAGTCTTATTATGGGTGAAGGGTTGTTGACTTTTTTTACTAATGCGTAATAATTCCAATTTGTTGGAGAGTACGCCATTTCTATAGAGATAGAAAACTAGGGTTAGCCATAACACCCATCTTCTTGAATCTTTATTTTTCCTTGGTGGATCACCTCTAGAGGCCAAACATATGGGTGGCTAACGTTGATCAAAGGAAGGAACAAAACCCCGGTGGATTCAAGTTGAGCGAAAAGGATTTGGAGGTGAACTTGTACCTGAGGAAGCTCGATCTTCAAGGGTATGATTTTATTCTTTATCTTTTCGTTTAATCAATAATTATGCATAAAGGGTGATCCGGGTATATGGTTTGTAAATTTTAAACTCTGATTTTTCCACGTTTCCGCTTATTTATGCAATTTGATTGCGTTCTTGAATATTACAAACCTAACAGTGGCATCAGAGCCAAATCTTTATGCGAATTATTAATTGTTTTAATTTGATATGTATATTGATATGTGTTTAGAACAATTTTTTTTGGGCATAATTTTATTGTATAAAATTATTTAAAAAAAAAATTAAATAAAAAAAAAATGAAAAAACCGGACTTGTTTCATGTAAAAATTGAAATTTTTTTTTTTTCAAGATTCAAGGCACGTTTTTCAATAAAAGATGCAAGGAAATCAAGGTTTCAATGTTTCAAAAGTTAACAGAAAGATAGATTTTATTATATATATATATATATATATAAACCTGGACGTTCCTAAAATAAATATAAAAAAAAGGAGATTCAATGTACTATATATATAATTGAAATAAAAAAGTTTATTTTAATTTTATAATTGAAATAAAAAGTTTATTTTAATTTTAAAATAAAAGTTTATTTTAATTTTAAAATAAAGATTTTATTTTAATTTTAAAATTAAATTTCATGCTAACTAATTAGAGTTGGAATTGGATTCCATGATAACTAATTGGAGTTGAAATTGGATTTTATTTTTCCTTAAATAAAGAAGTTTATTTAGATATGAAATAAGATTTCATATTATTCAAAATAAAAGAGTTTATTTGTGAATAGGAAAGTGAATCCATGTTTCCTTAAATAAAGGAGTTTATTTAGATATGAAATAGATTTCATATTATTCAAAATAAAAGGGTTTATTTATGAATAGGAAGAAAATCCGTGTTTCCTTAAATAAAGGAGTTTATTTAGATATGAAATAAGATTTCATATTATTCAAAATAAAGGAGTTTATTTGTGAATAGGAAAGAATCCTAATTTCCTTAAATAAAAGAGTTTATTTAAATATGGAATAAGATTTCATATTATTCAAAATAAAGGAGTTTATTTGTGAATAGGAAAGAATATCCGTGTTTCCTTTAATAAAAGATTTTTTTTTACATGGAATTGGATTCCATAATTAATTAAAATAAAAGAGTTTATTTTAATTAAAGATTTTTTTATACATGGAATTGGATTCCATAATTAATTAAAATAAAGGAGTTTATTTTGATTAAAGATTTTGATTAAAATAAAATAGTTTATTTTATTTAAAATTGGATAAATTAAAATAAAATAGTTTTATTTTGATTTAAATTTGGATTAAAATAAAGGAGTTTATTTTGATTCAAAATTAGATTTTATACTAACTAAATTTGCCCATTAAATGATATCAATATATATATTAAATGTTTATTATTCATAAGATGAATGTTATTTATTGATGCGTATGATGATGTGTATGATAATAAATGGGATTGATTATGGACTATTGACCAATGTGATTGGATTTTATTTTAGTTGGATGCATGAATGTATGGGTTTTATTAAATGGGTCTGCGTGCACTGCCTCTTCTCTAATTTTTCTTAATGTAAATTCTATCTCCCTCCTATGTACTTCCCCTTGACTGCTGATCAATGTTTCTATTTATTTTAAATAGTTTTGTAATAGGAATAGTTAGAATTAATTTTGAAAAAATTGGAGATCAAGGGACAAGAAGTGCTTGAAGACCCGTTTGTAATGGAGCCCTAGTTAAATGTAATAGTTATATTTAAATATTATTTCTTGCACCCCTAGGGTTTGACCTTTTGGTTCACTTGGTGGCTCTAGTGAACCAAACTAGAATAAAAGTCCATAATCAATCCGAGTAGAATATAGTATTCTATATGTGCATGCTTATACTATATATATTATATATTATGCAAACATGCTTCGCATGTTCATTAATATATTTATACGCGTATTTTATATATATATGTAATGCGCTAAACAAGATGAGACAAATTAATAACAAACCCCTCAATTTTTTTTTATATTAAGTCCTAAGCGTTCAAAGATATTTGGAATATCGAACGTTGCCTTCTAGCATGATAAAATTAATAGGGTATTAAATATTTAATATGAGTTTGTTGTGTCACCACAAGGCAAGTATTAAGTATTTAAGATGTTAATTTATCACATTTGATGCTTATAAAGAAAATTGAACAATATTGTTTTGTTGTGTCACCACAAGGATGATATTTTTCTTTTTTGAATATATGGAGTGCTAGGTCGGACTTAACTTGGATAATTTTGATTCGGATGTGCCACCACTTGATCAAAATAATCTAAGAGGAAAAATAAAAGGAGTTGCATAGTTAATGTAATTGACAAAAGTTGTCTACCTATTTATTTATATATAGTTTGTTGTGTCACCACAAGGCTATATACATTTGAAATGGGATCCTTATTCTCACCAAAGAAATCTTTAATTAGATTTTGTTTGAACTATATAAGTGAGGGTAATATAGTTTGAAGAAAATAGTGGGAGATACCAATTTAAAACAAGACCTAAATTATTTTGGTAATTAATAAAAGAATGTATGTTAAAATGTTGTTAATTACAAATTCATTTACTGAAATTTTACAATGTCTAAAATTACTATCATCACGAAGCATATTAGATGCTAAATTAACGGCCATCCAGAATTAAACGGATAAGTTAAGGAATTTGAGAATAGTTCTCATGGCTTTGAAAAGCTATCTTATGTCCTTAATACGCCTATCCTCGCTGCAATGATTGCGACATAATGCCTCGAGGAAGAGATTGCTACTTTTAGAAAGTGGCAAGATGATGCACAGATTAGCTCAATGCATCATGCTCACATCCATGAGTAACGAGTTTCACGTCGGATGAAACTATGGATGCTCCTACTATATTCCCCGCACATCAAGTAGTTGATGGTGAGGAAAGTAGGGCCGATAGATATCGAGATATCTAAGGAGCTCTTCCGATCTAGAATGGCCAATGGCACTATAAATGCAGAGACAAAAGTTCTTAACATAATCAATTTGATTGATCAATTAGGACAACTAGTTTTGTCATGGATGGAGAGTTGAGCCAAGATTTGATCTTGCACTCACTCCTTAGGACTCCTTTCACAATTGTTGTGAATTTTTCATATAAACAAGCTAGATATCGCTTAGTTGATTTGCTTAACATGTTGAAAAATGATGAGAGTCACTTTCCAACCAAGAAAGACCATGTCTTCTTGGTAGGGGCCAAAGGATCTTCTCGAAAAGAAGAATGATTCAAAGAAGGTAAATGCAGAAGGCGTAAACAAAGGATAATAAGAACAAAAGCGATCACGGATAACAAAGGAGTTTGCTTCCTTCGCTATAAGCACCGACAATTGGAAGAAATCTGCGAGAAGCATCTTGCGAGAGGCTAACAAAAGAAGCTTAGTGAAGTTTGATTTACAATACGCTTTTGTTCATGATTGAAATAAATTTTTCTTTAAGTCAAGGTTCTACTTGGGTATTGGATACCGACTTTGGTTATCATAAATATAGATTTATGAAGGGACCAAGCGAGAAGTGGAAAGCAAACAAATATAAGTAATCCTATGTGCGGGAAATGTAGCAAAGGTTGCCATATTAGCCATAGAAACTTATAGTTTAGCAATGCCTACGAGCAAATCTATTAAGTCAATAAGTTGTTATTGTATTCCAGTTCTTGTTAAAATATTATTTCCATTTTATTGTTGGACAATGAAATCTTTGGTATTATAATTAAGAACAATTGTTGTTCTATTTATAATAATAATGTTTTGTATAGAATCGAATATTACTTAATAAATTTTGTATACTTGACTTACATGAAAATAATTTTGCATATTGAACAAATTAGTATAAGAAAAGGAGATGATCATTCAAAGAGTTGAATGTGTGTATTTGTTGAAATACAAGTGTGAATTATTTGAAAGGTTCAAAGAATTGAAAATGAAACAAATTGACAAAGTATTAAGATTCTTTGATTAGATCAAGGAATAAATACTTGTGCAATAAGTTTCTAGATCATCTCAAATGGTTTTCTCATAATGGACACATCGATCACGCAATAATTGATTGATGTATCCGAAAGGAAAAATCGTACCTATTTGAACATGGTGCGATCCATAATGATTTTACCGACATTCCAAAGATCCTTCTGGATAATGTCCTAGAAATGGTCGCATATCTCTACGAAAATGGTAACCTCAAAATCCAAATTTCAAGACTCCATAAAAGTTATGGATGGGAGGATTCTAATCTTAAGTATGTTAAGATAAGGGGTTGTCCAACTTATGTGAAAAGGTTTCAAAGGATAAGCTTGGGACAAGATTTGACAAATGTCTGATTGTGGGACATCCTAAAGTAAGTTTAGGGTATATGTTCTATAATTCTACTTAGCAAAAGGTGTTTGTTACGGAACCACGCGCGCCTTCTAAGATAAAGGTGTTTATCATTGAAGGGCTAGTGGGAGGATAATAGATCTTGAAGAGTTCAAGAACCACAAAACACTATAAGTCAAATAAGAGGAACCTATAGATAGACCTATTGTACCACTGGCGAATCGTAAATGCGGAATAGTACAAAGATACCTAGGAGGTATGGATTCATCATGGATGATGATGATGAGGTACACATCATAGAAGATGATGATCCGAGTTACATTCGATGAGGTAAGACTTCTAGTGTGTCAAAAGGGACAAGATGGGAGCCGTCGTGACATTCCTAATATTATATGTTGATATACTACGGATAAGGAATGACATACCAATGCTACAATCGAAGAATGATAAAGTTGTCTAAACATTCCTCCATGAATGGTTTGGGAAGAGTATCTTAATTGGGAATAAAATCTATATAGATAGACTCAAGAGGATGCTCGACTTAACCCAAGGAACGATATTCATTTGATGCTAAAGTTGTTTAGCATGGCAAACTCCAGAGATGTCTCATGTCGATGAGCTATGGAGTGTCTCTCTTAATAGTCCCCACAGACTCCTAAAAGAGAGATCGCATGAGTGACTATCATGTATGCAATGAAATATACGAGACCTGATGTTGATCACCATATTCGGAGAAGTTCACTATGAGTTAGTGAAAACATCTTAAAGTGCTTAACCTAAGCACTAAGGATGTGATCATATTCATGGTGGGTCTAAATTAAAACTAGAGGGCTTAACAGACTCAAGTTTTTCGACGGAGATCAAGATTTACGTAAAAATCCACTTTAAGGTAAAGGTTAACTTGAGCAATGGTGCGATTGAATTGGAAAGGTTCCAAACAACAAAAGAGTTCTTTGGTTTAGTGATAAAGACAAAGTATATAGCTATAAATGAAGTCTGCAAGTTGATTGTTTGGATTAAAAGTTCATTACGAGAACTAGGAATAGTTCCTAAGTCTCGCCTCTTGGATCTAAACATGTGTTGTGGCACTTTCATTTGATTATTAGAATCATTGAAAGATAGGAAATCACTATAGAGATAGTGGACTCTCATGAACAACATTACATATCCATTAACTAAAGCTTATCTAATGAACAGGATAATCGTCACTTAGAGAAGAAGAGTATGAGATACCATGACGATTGGCTTTAGTGCAAGTGGGAGATTGAAAGTAGTATGCACACAAGCCAATCATGTTTGATGATAAAACATATACTTTGTAACAATCTTATTCATTTATTAATAAAAAGTATTAATTTATTAAAGGCTTTTAATTATCTACATGATCTTTGTTTTATAATATGTGATAAACCCATAGTTTTAAGCAATGCTTTTAGAATAATGATGATGATCATTCTAATGAGATTTAAATTCTTAGAAAGCTTAAAACTAAAATAGTTCCCAATCATTGGATTACTAAATTGGGGATTAGAGAATCCGGATAGATTGGTACATACGTTTCTTGCTCATTGGATGAGGATGATTGATCTCATGATCATTTGTGTGGAGACACTAAAGCAAGTATGTAGGTGCTTATTAGAGAATAAGTTCACTGAACGTGGCTCGCTAAGGAATACCTAATGGAGTTTTATTTGCTCGTCAATAGAAATTCTGTAGTGATAGTAGTATCTGAGTGATCCTTGGACTTGAGATCATCATAGTATCTTGTGTATGATGAATTATACTTTGACTTATTCCTTAAGACCCTTAGGGTATATCAAAGGGTATGCTTGGGTATAATAAGTTGTACATGGAGATAATGTATGATCAATAAAGAATCTACCACTTCTAATAAAAGAAGAGAAATGTCCTATGTGATTCGATAAATGACAACCCGAAAGAGTCCTTGGCGAAAGGAATGAAATTAGAAAGGAGTTTCTAATTTGCATTATTTGAGTTGTGCATTTAAGGATCGAAATACATATAATTAAATAAAATAAGACTTGACAGAAATTCCATGTCTTATATTTAATTGGGACATTGTATGGTGGAAGGATTGAATTGTACGGTAACTATTTACTCAAAGGTTCTTTAATGATTAATGTTGAAATCTATATTATCTGGAAAGTCGTTGATCGCTAGGGAGGCTTATCCTTATTGTAGAATAAATATTATTTATTTAAATAAATTAATTGTTTAATTTATTTATTTAAATAAGATTAGAATTGTTCTAATTGATTTATTCACAACCTGTTTAATATGGAGAACCTAAAGGGTCACACCATAAAAGGAAGAATAATTATTTAAGAAGTTAATGACATAATCGTAATAATATGTTAAGTATATTTAATTTAATCTATGGTGATAGAATAAATTAAATAGCTTAATATTTATTATTTAATATTTTAGAAATATTAAATATAAATTAATAAGAGGAGTCTTATTAATATTATTACAATTATTATTATTTTAATTTCTAAAAGAGTTTAGGAATTAATTTAATATAAGTACTCTCATTTATTCCTAATTGGATTAGGAAGGAACATTAGTTAAAGGAGTTTAATTAATAATCCCTAATAAGATTAGGGAGCTTAATTAATTAAAAGAATTTAATTAATTAAATAAAACCCAATTCCTTAATTGTTAAGATGGGTTGCCCACATCTATTAATAAGAGGAGTCTTATTATGGGTGAAGGGGTTGTTGACTTTTACTAGTACGTAATAATTCCAATTTGTTGGAGAGTACGCCCTTTCTATAGAGATAGAAAACTAGGGTTAGCCATAACACCCATCTTCTTGAATCTTTATTTTTCCTTGGTGGATCACCTCTAGAGGCCAAACATATGGGTGGCTAACGTTGATCAAAGGAAGGAACAAAACCCCGGTGGATTCAAGTTGAACGCGAAAGGATTTGGAGGTGAACTTGTACCTGAGGAAGCTCGATCTTCAAGGGTATGATTTTATTCTTTATCTTTTCGTTTAATTAATAATTATGCATAAAGGGTGATCCGGGTATATGGTTTGTAAATTTTAAACTCTGATTTTTCCACGTTTCCGCTTATTTATGCAATTTGATTGCGCTCTTGAATATTACAAACCTAACATTTGCTGGCTGCTATCTCTTGGTTGGGTTGACTCATTATCGCTCTACAATAACTGAGCCCTATTCACAATATCTGAATACAAGAAAAGTTTGTGAGAAATGAGGTATTGACATATTTTGAGTTTCAAACCTCGCAGAAACATTCGTGTCATACACTCCTCATTGTCTACCAAATGGGATGCAAACTAGGATAACTCGGCAAACTTAGTCTCGTACTGTGATACGGTCATATTGTTTTGTTCTGGCTTGATAAATTCTACATCCTTCTTGTAACGAATACTTTCAGGAAAGTACTTGTCGTTGAACAGTTCTTGGAACTTCTCCCAAGACATCTTTAGTGCGGCAGGTTGAGTACGTTTTGCAGATTCCCACCAATGATCTGCCTCTCAAGGGAACCTTTTGCTCCTCGGAGCATCCCAAGACATCAAATATTTTAGTGATCTAATTAGTCCACGTCTCTGCCTTAAGTGGTTCTGGCTTTCCCAAAAACTCCGGTGGTCCTAGCTCCTTGAATTTCTTTGCGATGACCATCTGAGAGTTGCCAGTGTTTCCACCTGCATTTTGAACAGGAGTCTCTCTCGCTTGGTGTTTCATGAATTGCAGAAAGATCCTAAACACCCCGTCGTTCATCATTTGGTCGGTGTTGTTGTTTACATGAGTATTGTTGCCTTCCTAATGCACATTATCCTTGTTATTGATCTGTGGTGACTCAACGATATCCTGTGCTCCATTGCTTATCTCAACATTTCCAGATGCCATTTTCAAATACTGCCACAAACTAAGGGTTAATTGACATACCACATATTATCCCTATATTTTGACCGACCTATTATATAACAAATAAACTTTAGTAGGTTACACTAGCGAAGGATTTACCCGTCTCTCCCATCCTAGTTCTAGTCTCAAATCTCAGCCAGGGATCATATCCCTAAGCTTTGATACCAACTGTGATGTCCCCAAAATAGGTATACATCACCCATTCTGAGTCTCCAAATACATGGTATAGAATTCAAATACAAACTTAATTATACAACTGTCGTGTAAAATGCGACAAAACATAGCTGGAAGTTTTAACATGAATATTGTCTTGTAGACAATATCCAAACTCAAATAAAGTCCTCATTACAATTATTATCACACTATTTCATAGAATAGTGAGGACTACTATAGCCACCATCTCGGACCATCACTCCGTTCCCCGCCTAGTCCAAGCTATATTCTCATTTCCTGAAGAGAACAATGAAAGCAAAGGGTGAGCTCAACTAGCCTAGTAAAGAATATTATAACTAAGATAATGCAGAATAAAATATCGTTAGCCTTCAACAGTGCTAAACTGATAGAATACAATAGGCAAAAAGTTTAATTGCAGCGGAACAAACAATCCATTAGAAGAGTCAAGTAGAACATGATATCTACTATCTTTTATTATTTAAAAGTTTATCATCAATATTTTATCGGTGAGACTCAACTCAATAAATAAACCACATCACTAAATTATCCATGTACTACGGGCCAAGGATATTCATTATTATCACAACCACGAATCATCCATGCACTACGGGCCAATGATATTCGTTATTATCACCAATTGTCATGATCATGCCAACAACTATCCATCAATGCACTACGGGCCAATGAGGACTTTTACTACATTATTTGTAACATTACAGGTCATGATTATACCGATACATAATTTTTGGTCATAATCATACTAATCAACAGTCCATCTATGTACTACGGGCCAAAGATGACTTTTATCACAATAAAAGCATGAGGATAATGACAATGATATAAGAATTCAATTAAGTGAGATCAAGGATAAATTTTAAAGTTTTATAATTCAATTTATCCAGAGTTTAAGAATGTCTAAATTGTCAACATGATAAATGCTTTGTGGAGTAAAATTCAAGAATAATATTCATGTATCAAAAATAATTTGGACAGAAAAGAAATCAATTTTTGTCATGATTAGTACCCCGGGTGAATAGTACCTGATTAAATAGTACCCTGTGAATAGTACTTTATGAATATTACCTAATGAATAGTATCGTATGTATAAATAGTAGCGTATGACGGGGATATTCTTGAAGAAAACTTGTACTGTTTTCTACACTCAAAGCTTCCTTAAACTCAAAAGAAATACGCTCAATATTATAGATGAAGAATTCTTTGATTCTGATGTGATTTTCATTTTTAAACTAAGCATCCTATTTATAAGAGAATGGAAGAATACTTTTTGAATATAATCACGGACGCACAGTAGGATTTCAAATGAATTTCACGGGCGCCGAATCTGAATTCTCATATTTTTTACTATTCATTACTGTGCAATAAAATATTCTAATAAAACAAAAAACTTTAAATAAAATATAATATATTTTATTGATAATCTAATAAAATAAAACTTTATATATATATATATATATAAACTGAGATAACTTTCTACCGACAGTTTTGAAAAACGGGTAATTGGGGGTCCAAATAATAAGCAAACTTTACAACAAATACTTCAATAAAAACCCCTCGATTTATCTCAACTCATTTGGCTTCACAAAACACATTTTTGACAAAATTTATTCATCATTAATATTATAACTTACACTATTAACAACCAGATCATTCCCAGGAAAGAGAGGCTTTCCAATAAGGATTTCTCTCTATTGACGCGCAATTAGTTGACCAAACCCCTTTCCTCGACAGAACTTTCTAGACATTGTCAATACTGTAAATAATAATATGAATAATTGTGATGTCTCAATTATTGATTTAATAATATAAAATATTGTGACAATAATTGAATCTATAACGTGATATACTATGCAGCAATTACTGTGGCAATAATTGAGTATAACTGAGTGACTTCTCACGTAAGCATCAATAATAAAAAATAATGTGTAATACTGTGTGCTACTATGCAACCAGGCGTATTACTGTACTTTTATCACCAGGTATTTCAATAGTTAACGGTAAAACTTTCGCTATTATTTTATAAAAAGATATTTCTGTCGTTTTCTAACTCTGATAGTAATTCTGTTGTGGGGTCCACCAATGATTGTGACGTCGTACGAATATTCCCCAACTAAACGAACATTTTATGATAACTTGCTTACTTTGCAAAATTTGTAAATATTACCCACAACTATAACAATATATCAAATCCACACCATAATATTCAAAATGATATTTAAGAAAATTAATCTTTATTCATAAAAGTTGGGGTCTTATATACTATACAAGACACCAATTATGATGTCTCTGTATTAGTTAGTATACGGGAAAGCGTGTCACCTTCTAGTGGAATTACAACATAAGGCATACTAGGCCATTCAGAAACTCAATTTTGATAAAGCAGCTGCAGGAGAGAAAAGGTTGCTCCAATTGAACGAACTTGACTAGTTTCGACTACAAGCGTATGAGAACTCAAAGTTGTATAAGGAAAAAGTGAAGAAGTGGCACGACCAAAAGATTATGAAGAGAAAGTTTGAATCGGGACAATCAATGTTATTGTTCAACTCACGACTACGGTTGTTCCCAGGAAAGCTCAAATAAAGATGGTCGGGGGCATTCACCATTAAGAAGGTTTTTCCACATGGCGCCGTTGAACTATATAGTAGGAATCCACTTGAGACATTTAAAGTCAATGGGCAACGGTTGAAGCACTACTAGGGTGGCGACATCGACAATGAAGCCACCACGATCACACTTGCTGATGCGCCATGAACAAGGAGTAGTCAGGCTGAAAGACTCAAAAACAAGCGCTAATTGGGAGGCAACCCAATTTTACTTTCATTTACAGTATTTTTATGTTTTGTTAGTTAATTTGTAGTTTAATATGTAACTCTAGTATCAAGTAAGTATTTTAGTTCATTAGGTAGTTAGATGAGTCATGATTTTTAGTAAAGTCGACCTTACGTGCTCAACTTTCATGATGATTATCTTATGTTAATGATTTAAATGTGTCTCAGGTACTTAGGAAGCATTTGGACAGGCATTTGATGAGAAGAAGTGGAAAGCAAAAACCCAGCTACAGAATACCCACCGTCGGGGCGCGGGTCTTAAGTCAGGAACAAAAGCACCCCCCGCCCAAGCGAGGGTACGGGAGCTTGAACGAATTCTATTCTGCAATTACACTAATTTGAACCCCCTTCTCCACTTCCTTGTCCCATAATCGAACCTCAACCCACTCTCTTCCCACAAACTACCACACATTCCCTACTTATCCACTACATTAGCCCACCAAATCCCTACACTATCTCCATTCTATAAATACAAACCCCAACTACATTAAATCTACATCATTCCATACAAATTTCAGTCATCACAAAGCTAATATTCCTCAAGTTAGGGTTTTTATAGCAACAGGAAAGGGGAAAAACAACAAAGTGTCACCACCAATTTGGAATTCATACTTTAACTCGACAATTACACTATGGGTAAGCAAATACTTGCAATTTTTCATCATTTAGCAACGTAGTTGAAGTTCAATTATCATATTTGGGGATATTGCGAGTCTCGCACACCACATGTTCGACAAATTGATCAAGAGAAAGATTGGGAGAATTTGTTATCGAATTAACTGCCATGGCTCCTAAGACACCATCAAAGAGACAGAGAGGCGAGGGCTCAGGGTCTACACCACCTTCACGGGCCTTTGACCGGTGGAAATTTGTGAGTGCCAACACCGCAGATAGATACGATTATTTAGTGTCCAGGGCACTAACTCCAAAGCGGGGCTTGGCACCAGACAATGTCGATGGGCAAATGAAGAGGCAGATATACGAGAAGGGTTGGGATAGGTTTATTGACGAGCCAGAACCAGCAATAGTCAATGTTGTGATAACCCAAAAATTTATAAAATCTTGAATGATTAGAATAAAGGTTAAAGAATAAAACCTAGATGAGAATTTGAGGATTTATTTAAAATTTTCAACTAAAACCTATATGGTTTGCTATTCGAATGAGAATAGAGAAAATATGGGTTATAAAATTCCTAAACCTTAGAAATGAATTAATATGTACTTGAAGGAATATCAAGAATAAGGTATTACGATACCTTTAAATTCAATGTGAACTGAATAGTCTAAGAAATGTTATATAAGTACATATGGAAATTTTCTTAAGGAGATAAGATTTCACATGAAGAGATGCTATGAGGTTAAACGAAGATGGGTATATGTATAGAAATATATATACTTCGTAAGGTGCTATATATATTTTAGCAAGAGGAATGATGAATTAAGTTAATGATATAAGGATCAAGATAAAACTATGTTAGTAATTATTATAGCTTGATCATTGGCCTTGACTGGCAAATAAGAATTTGAATAAGTATAAAGTCGTTAGTTAATATGATTAGCTATAAGAATGGAGTAATTTAAAACTTAAAATTTGAGTTAGAGATAGAATTTTGAATCATGGACTGCTCGGTTGCATCCGAAACATCAAGTTTAGTCATAATGGACAGTAAACACAAAATGTGTAAAGGTTGACTTTTGGTCAAAGTTAATAGTTAACTTTTTATCTAGAAAAGTCAAAATTAGTGTGAGAAGTGAAATATGTTATGATTATGTGAATTATGTGTATGATTAAATAAATATACATTATATAATGTGAATACATTTATTTTGTATATAAAAGTGAATTAAGAATTAGGTTATGTAACCTAATTTATATATTAGATGTGATAATTAAATAACCTAAGAGGTTATAATATGAGAGAATATTAGTATATAAATATATATACTAACACTAAGAGGTTTATTTTATATATCTCAAATAATTAATGTTATAACCAAAGTTTAATTGGGTTATGGAATTAAAGATATATGAGTAAGGAATTTATTTACAAAGGTGTAGTGGAACCCTAATTAAATGATAAGGGGTAGAATGGAATAGAATTAAAAGTAATGGACTATAATAAGGTCATAGCCCAAGAATTTAAAGAGAGTCCAAGAGAATTAGATTTAATGGGCTAAGGAGGTTATATTATTTTAAACAAGTCCAATTAATTAATTTAGCATATGACTTGTGGATAAAGTGATTAATGGCGATTAAATTGTTAATCTAGCCCAATATATTATGTGTGGGACAAGTATTATAATGGCCCAATTAAATTTTGGGTGGAAGCCTAGATTTGTTTTGTTAGTAAGCAAAATAATAAAAGTACAAGCCCAAAAGATTAAATAAATGACCCAATTCTAAAACCAATTAATGATGGGCATTTTGGACATTCAATAAAGTAAATAAAAAAAAAGATGTGGGAGATGAGAGGCCACATGACCGGTTGTATGAGTAGAGGAAAGGAGGAGATATGTACATTTTTTTTTTACATATCTTATATCTTATTTCTTCTTTCTCTCTCATCCCTTAATTCTTATTTTCCTTATTAGCTAACAAAAGAGAGAGAAAGCCGTGAGGGAGAAAGAGGAACGGGAAAAAAAACCAAGAGGGAGAGAAGGGGAAGAGGGCGGCATCCCTTGAAGGAGATGAAGAGGAGAGGGAAGGCCATCATTGGAAGAAGGAAGAAGGAAGAAGAAGAAGAAGGAAAAACAAATGTATAATTCTTCTAATTTATTTTTTGTAATTTGATGAAAGGGGGTTTTTGATTTGGAAGTTCAAACTCCTATAATCTATGTGTTTTTCATGGATTTACCCATATTGGGTGTTGATTTGGTTGGAAATCAAAAGAAAAGAAAATTAATTTTTCTAGTTTAGAAACCCAAATTTCTTTGTACTTTCTAAATCCACCGTTTTAAATCTATAACTCCTTTTTGCTATCCATCAAAAAGGGGTGCTAGATATGTAAGTTATGTAGTAAACCTAAGTGGTAGCACTCATAAAGGATGAGTTTACAAGTTGTAGTGACTGATTTTGCTAAAACAATATGATTTTTGGTAGAAGGAAACAAACTGTTTTGGGGCAGTTTCTAGTGGGGGCATTTTCATCATTTTCCCGACCTTCAAAAATTCTAAAAAAAATTGGGAAGATAATTTGATGAATTTTATAGATTGTGTCCAAAAATGGCGATTTTCAAATGTATAGATTGAGAGTTATGGATTTTATGAGAACAGACTATTTTAAAAGTAAACCCTTATAACTCCTTGTGGTTAACTCTAAAATTGGTGAAATTTTTATTGGGAGTACATGTATATAACAGGAGTATACCCTATAAATTTCGGAATTTTTTGACAAAAGTACAGTTTATGATAAATGTCTAAATATTCGGCAGTTTTGGCCATTTGAAAAATAGTAAATAAATTTTAAAAATTCCGGGAAAAATATATGTTCAATATGGGAATATATTCTGCTAAATTCTAGAAAAGTAAAAATTTTGGGACTGATTTGGTATTTTTCATATAAATGATGTTATATGGATAAATGAGTTTAATTAAATATGTGATGTCAAAAATATGGAAAATGAGGTTTTCCGACTTGAGACCCTTAAGCATGTTTTATGCAGATTTTTGGTGGAGATTTGGGTCGGGTGGTGAAGAGTTGATATGTGTATGGCATTTTAGAGTGCTTAAAAGAATTAATTAAGGATTAAAAAACAATTGAAACAAATTATTTATTTATGTGATTAATAACTTAAAATAAGTTTATGTGGCTAATGATATTGGACTAAGATATTATTAGTAATATTTAACTTAAATGTTATTAAAAGGTTAATAACCTTAGCTTGAAATACTATTAAATAATTAATAGTATTAAATGGGAAATTAAAATAGAGAATTAAGTTATTGTTAAATGTAGTTGTTAAATTTGGTATTCAATGAACTATATTATGTGTATAATCTGCAGAAAAAGGAATCAAGAGTACTGAATTTGATTTTAGGTTGCTGAAATTGAATTCAGTCTGCTAAACTGATTATGGTCTGCTGAAATAGTGATTTCAGGATACTGAAATGAAATCCGACTTACTAAAATGGTATTTCGGTTTAATTAAATGTTATATAATTTACTAAGATAACATATAAAAGGGAAAACTTATAAGTATAAGTTATGACATGATGAAAAGATTATCAAAGTATAATGATAATAATACTAAGGCTATAATGTAATGTCTAATACTTAACTAGGTTTAGACTTGAGTATATGTATAGTGTTAAGGTTATCTTATATTTGACTATGTGTTTAAATGTTAGATAGTTTACTTATAAGGTATGTTATGCTAATAGAAAGATCAATCTTATAACTGATAGGTCTTTTCAATAAGGATGTTAACTTAGATTGCATAGCGGTAATCAGTGGTACAGGCAAGTTTCCTTAACTTAAACTCGAGTTATATTACAAAGCATGTTAGTGAATGATTATTGATGATTATTCACGTCTAAACTGATTATTGATTCGCACTTAGTGCATATTGCATACGTTCATCAAGTATGAAAAGCCGATCATCTTCATTACCATAAGGTTCAGTTAAATTGTTCATGGTCATTGTTGACCTTCAAACATTATTGATTTAGTCACTCAATTATTGACACTTGATTCATGTTATTTCATAATTATGACATTGTTGAAAACTTGAAAGCTTATTCATTCTTTTTAATCATGATATATCCTTAATTAAATTTAAACTCGCTGGGAAAACTTATTGCTTACCCTTGCTATATCATGATAAAAATTTTCAGATTTAAGAGGAAAGCTTGAGTAAAGACAGAAGCAAAGGCAAAGTGCAAGATTTAGTTATGGTGCAGTTAGATCTATTAAATTTTCTGATGAAAATAGCATTGTAAACCTTTTTAGATATTGAAGGTATGTATTAAGTTAAGGTTGTAGACCTTGGGAATGATGTGTAAAAGTTTAATGCATAAACAATTTATGTTTATATCTTCCGCAATAGTTATAGAAATGATGTACCAGATTTGAGGTAAAAAGTACACTGATTTGGGGATGTCATAAATGTGGTGAAGGAGTTCAAGGCAAACGCTGAAGATAGAGCGCCGTTTATTGCATTCGTGAAGGGTAAATAGGTGCCCTTCAATTCTGAGGCTATCAACAATTATTACAGCCTGCGAGCACCTACGGTATGCCATTATGCATAATTGTGTGATAGTGGTCCCGATTATGATCATATTTTAACCGAAATAACTAAGCCAGGCACTACATGGGTTAAAGGACGAAAGGGTGGCACAAACTTCCTCAGTAAGGACTTGAGCCGCTATGGTAAAATATGGTACGCGTTCTTGTGCGCAAAGTTATTCCCGTCCACGCATACCACTGAGGTGACAAGGGAGAAAATGCTTTTGTTATATACAATTGTGCAAGACTTCCACATTGATGTGGGTGCCATTATCAACTTCTCAATACAGAGATGCCTGCGAAGGCCATTTTTTGGCGGCCTGCCACACCCATCCCTCATCTGTGGGTTGTGCAAGCAGGCTGGCGTTAGATGGTCGAGAGATGAGCCTACCCAGCAACCGCTCCAGCTTCTGGATGCCTGTATGATTGCACGCTACACGGTATGTCCTAGTGGGGAGACACACCCAAGAGGCGTCAGTTTTATATTCCCACCAGTTTCAGAGGAGGAGGAAGAGGCTAAAGACACATCTGAAGATGATGAGTTCCAGGCTGACGAGATTACTGGAGAGCAGGAGACTAAGGATAGTCGGTGGACCAGCAGATACATGTTCAGCTCTCAGTTTCGTAGCCTTTAGAAAAAAATTGATGGACACAATAAGGATAATAACAGGAAAATGGCCCGATTAGCAGGTAGGCAAGACCACATGTTCAACGCCATGAACACGTCTTTCACCTCATTGAACGCGACCCTCCAAAGTTTGAATCCAGCTGCTCAGTTCCAATACCAGCATCCTGTGCCTATGACACAATATCCTCCTTCAGACTCAGACACGGAGGAGCACTGAACGTATGTGCCACGACTACCACCACCGCCATCACCACCATCACATCAACCTTAGATGATTACATGGAAGTCCTCCTACATTTATTACTATATTTTTTTTACAATGAGGACATTGTAATTGTCAATTTTGGGGGAGTTTAGTTTAGTTTTATTGCATGTTTAGTTTAGTTTGTTATATTTTTGCATATGTTGTCATGTTTAGTTTTAGGTTTATTATATGTTACATTCATGTAGTATAATTACATAAAATTTTGCGTAGTAGTGTAGTATTGTAATTAGTTTTTATTAGATTCTATCTCTATTATTTTTATTCCATATTATATAAAAAAATAAAAATCTTAAAAAATTTTAGTTTGTACGGTGTTTATCTTACATTAGTCCATCTGTTAGATAGTACAGTCTATTTTGGCCAATGATGAGACTGACTTCGAGTAGACAAGTATAGTACTGATTATTAGAACTTTGATGTAATTTTTTGTTATGAATCGAATCTTTTTCTGTTTGAAACTGGTATAAAATTGATATATAATGGACTTCTAAAGGATAATGCTAGTTTGAATGAAAGAATGATAAGGAAAGTCAGTGAAGGCTAAAGTTAAGTAAGAACCTAAGTTTGGGGGAAAATTTGGGGTATATAAGCTTTATTTGAAAAAAACACTGTGGCTAGTCTAGTTTCGTGGCCTTTGTTACTTGAGTAAGTATGCCTGAGGGGATTGTCTTTACACCTAGCGTCCTAAGGCCTTAATGGTTTGGGAGTCGTTAGTCGAAAGCTCGATAGGGAAGCATTGAAAAGCCTAAGGGGATTAGACATTACACAACCATATATATAAAAAGAGAATAAAACGGGACATAAGAGTAAAAAGCCCCCGTCATTGAAAAGTAAAGCATAAGTACCCTATTTGGACCCTTGATGTTGGTAATTGTTTGATGTTAGTTGGATCTTGACTATTTTTAGATTTCTTGAGTTTACACTGTATGGTGCCTTCTAAGAGACCTATTATGTGTTAGATTTGATGATATAAAGTTGACATAGTTGTTGAGCACACACGCACTATATCAGTGATAACAATCTAAGATTTGATGAGTGATGAGGAATTTACTGATTGGTTTTGATATGAAGTATTGTCATGTTTGCTTGATTTCTCTGAGGGCAGTTGGACATAATTGTTTCTATCATTACTGCTGGATTTGTAGGCATGTAGATTAGTTGCATTTCATTACATTGAATTGCATAGCATTTTTGTTTTGTTTTGTGCTCGAGGACTAGCACGGGTTTAAGTTTGGGAGAGTTTGATGAGTGGGTTTTATGTGACGCCCCCAAAATAGGTCCATACAACCCATTCTGAGTCACCAAATACATGGTACAGAAAACCAAATATAAACTTTATTAATACAATTGTTGTGCAAAATACGATAACACATATTCTGTGAGTTTTAATACAATATTGTCTTGTAGACAATATCCAAACTCAAATAAAGTCCTCATTACAATTATTGATACACTATTTTACAAAATAGTGAGGACTGCTATAATAACTGCCTTGAACCATCAGTCCACACCCCGACTATCCCAGCTATATTCTCGCCTCCTAAGAAGAAAAATGGAACAAAAAGGAAAAGGATGAGCTCAACTAGCCCAGTAAAGAATATTATGACTAAGATAATGCAAAATAATTTATCCTTAGTCCTCAATAGGGAAAAAATCTGATAGAATACAATAGACAATAAGTTTTAGATCAACAACTGCAGTGGAAACAACAATCCATTAGAAGAGTCAAGTAGAGCATGATGTCTACTATCTTCCATGATTTAAAAGTCCATCATCAATATTTTATTCCTGTAATATCAATTAATAATTATTTCCAATCAATGAATTATCTATGCACTATGGGCCAAATATAATCGTTTGTATCACCAGTGGTCATGATCATGTCAAACACCTGTCCATCTTTGCACTACGAGCCAAAGATATCAATCAACAACTCATCTTTGCACTGCGGGCCAAAGATATTCGTCAATCAACAGTTCATCTTTGCACTACGGGCCAAAGATAACTTTCAACCTAATTTAAGTCTGAGAATTATGTTAATGATAATTAGAATGAATCAAGTGAGACCATAACATGGATTCAATTTCCAGAATAAGGGTCACAATAGATAACATGGTAAAGAAAAAAAATATTTTTGTGTGTGAATAGTACTCATGAATAGTATCGTATGTATGAAAAGTATCGTATGAATAGTGCCCATAAATAGTAACCAAACATGAAAAGTTTCAAATTTCATAAGAAAGTTCAGACCAATATTCTGGAGAAATGAGATTAGATGAAGTGCAAATTTCTAATCATTTCAGGAATTGTAGAAGCAATACTTACCATAGTAAGTTTAAATTTAGGAATACGAGATGAAATAATATTGCTTTCGTAATATGGAGTATGAAAGAATATGATATCCCTTACGAATATGGAAGGAAATAATATCATTTGCGAGTATTGAAAGAAAATAACCTCCTTTACGAAGAAAAAAATAATATCCTTTACCTTAGTAAAAACTAGATTTGACTGGAATATTCGATATTATTTTGAGACAAATTTCACCTACGGATGAATTAGCAGCACACCCATTTTGAAACCAAGTTTTTCAAAGCCAATATGCTTACTCCACCATTTAAAACAAGTTTTTGAAAATAAAATAATTCAATTTCAATTTCAAAACTAATTTAAATGTAATTTGATCATCTTTTCTCCATTTAATTCACATGCCCAAAAATACAATAATATTACCATTTAAATTATAAAAATTATACTATTATATTATCACATTATACTATTATAATGTAATATTATAATAATATATAAATATATTATCAGAGAAGATAATTATGGTTTCATAAAAAAAATAATAACTTTCGACAAATGTCTCATTCTGAAATTTCCCCATTTATATCAAAATTAAAGAAATATTTACTTACTAAATTCATCAATTATCTACAATTCTTCAATAATTATTTCTAATTAATATTATAGATTCACAATACTGATAACCAAATTGTTCTCAAGAAAGAGGGGGCTTTCCTATAAGAATTTCTTCTTATTGGTGCGCAATTAAATAACCTAACCCCTTTCCTCGACAGAACTTTATAGACATTATCAATAATGCTATCCAATAATATTATTTCAATAATATGAGTTACTATGTCGTGACAATTATTAAATCAATAATGTAAAATACTATTCAATTATCATTGTAGCAATTATTGCATCAATAATATGAAAGATTGCACAATTTTATTGTATCAATTATTGAGTAACTTCTTACGTAATCAATAATCAGAGATACTATGCAATACTGTGTGCCATTGTGCAATCACGCGTATTACTATACTTTTATCACCGAGCATATCAACCATTTTAACGGTAAAAGTTTTGCCGTTATTTTTATAAAAAGGTTATTTATGTCGCTTTCTATATCCGACAGTTATTCCATTATGTGGTCCACCAATGATTGTGCCGTCGTACGGATATTCCCAACAAAAAGAATATCCCCCGACCAAAACAAATATTCCCCGACAAAACGAATATTTTATGACCACTTGCTTACTTTGCAAAATTTGCACATTTCACCCATAACTACATCATTATATAAATCAACACCTTATTATTCAAAAATAATATTTAGAGAAGTTAAATCTTTATTCATAAAAAGTTGGGGTCTTACATTTTATACCTACGAATCGGCCTCTAATTCAAGCTTAAACTATGTTGATCCTATATATTTATGTTCGTTTTTACTTGTTTATGTTTATTTTATGTTTAGGTGGCATGGCTTAACATTCGTGGCATAAAGGTTGCATTGTGACAGGAAGTGGGATCAAAATGAGCAAAATTATGGATCTCGAATCACTTCGTAGTAAGGCGTAAATTATACAAGGAAAACCCTACGGGGTCAGGGTACTTGAAACAACTTCTGAATGACCCCCCCTCCAGGCCCGAGAGGGCCTCTATAGAACAAAAAATCTCCGCCGCGGTGGTGGTACATGGCAAGAACAAAAGTTATACTTCAATTGGAGTTCTACAGCAGCGTGAATGAAGCAAGTTGGCATGGCTTGGGACTTTGTTTTGGCGTCGGTTTATGGACTAATTACATGTCTTGTGCTAGATATAACATAATACAACAAGAGAATTAACGATAATCAATAAAGGAGCAATTTTGAGCCCTAATTGGAGTGAATGACATTTGGAGGAAAGAATTGAAGGTCAGAATCACGAAGATTATGAATTGGAACAAGAAGAAGGGTGGTTTTGTATCTATTCTACTTCTTTAATTCAGCTATTGTAATTAGGATGATGGACTCTTTTATGATTTAAGTTTTTATTTCATTTACGATGAACTTACTTTTTAGGCTTATGATGGATCTTTATTGTTGAACGATGATTATCATACCTTAAATTCAGTTTAATAATTTATCAATTCAGTTTATCTATTGTGATTCGTACTTAATTTATGAATTGCTTTATCATCAATTTTATGTGGATTTGTATGGATTCGAGAGATGATGTATGAATCTACACCTAGTCACAATAGCATGTGTTCTTGAATTCTGTGTTGTTATGGAATCTTTATTTATGTTAGGATAGCGATATACTTAGCATCGCATGTAATCGGGTAGAGAACTTGAATTTGAACCTTAATTGATTTTAATTCACATAGAGATCTAGTGAATTAGTTGATTAGGGTGTTTTGCTTAATTTTATCTAATTTATGGATTTAAGTTAATATGGCATTAGTGCATCGAGAGATGGCTAATTCTACCTAAGTGTTCTTGATTAATAAAATGAGATAATGAGTTAAACTAGAATAAGGTGTGATAATTGGAGTGAGACTTAAAGTGAAGTTGTAAGCCTCATTCTCCAATATTTTCTTGAAATTACGGTTTTTAAATTGTGTTGATTGATTGGTATTTTTAGTTCTTAGTTATTCTTATTTATAATCATTGTTTTGGTTAGTTTAATAAAATTTGGATTAATAGAAAGCCTGTAATTGTTAGGATTAATTTCATACTAATCTCTGTGGGAACGATACTTTTACTTATCATTATATTACTTGTTGACCACCTGCACTTGCGTGTGAGCGTAATTAGATTTCGACCAATAAGAGCTTTGCTCAATACAAAAGATAGAATTCAAGAACTTACGTAACTTATAAACAAGGTAAACTTGCATAATTGTAATCAAGGTAGGGCTTGCTCAAATTATAATCAGGATAGAGCAGGTGAACTTTCCTCGTGCGTAGGCTAAACGATCACTTCTCACGTTCACCACAAGTCCTACACAGATACCATATGTATTGACAACACTCATTAGTTACACTAATATTAACTTTATAAGTTTAGTTCCAACTTTTAGTATATCTTGTTAACTTAGTTTAAGTTTTGCTCACTACAATAAATCACACATTGCAAGACCAAAGTCTCAAATATTAAATTTAAACAACATTACATCTTCTCATGAGCATCACGTTTTAGCCAGAATTAGAATCTGCAGTTCGCGAAGAACACGGTAGAAAGCCAAATAGGCCTAAAAACTTCTTTCTAATAACAAATTTAACTTACCCAAGTTGTATAAACTTTAAAAAAACAATAACTAACGTTTTTAACATGTTTCCAACCATATAAACCACATAAACAACCAATTAAAACCTTTAAATTTCATTATTTTTGCTATTTCTTCACTCTTAAACATTCTTAGCGAAACTGATCATTGTGAATCCATTTTTTATCCAAAGCAATCCGTTTAACATACTTTATTCTTGTTTCTTCATGTATTTTCACAACCAACAATCAATTCACACATTAAAACATGAATTGAGTCATAAATTTTGATTCTAAAATAAGTCATATAACATATATATATACTATTGTATTTAACTGTAAACATGATTTCTTCATATATGTAAAGTTTTCATGGGTTAACCAACTCTAATTCAATCACAAATCAAATAAAATAGATTATTTGAACAAAAGGTTTAATCCATAGCTTCAACTAATTGTTCATGAAACTCAAACACAGAGAATTTTTCATAAAAACTTAAGAACATGAAAAGTAAAGATTATAACTTGAATTTTACCTTGATTGCTTGTTTAGACTAGGATAAGAATTCTTCTTTGTTTGATCAAATTCACAGAGAAATGCTTTCTTTCTCAAACTCTCTTTTTTATTCTCTTCTTCCTTTTCTCTGTATTTCTTCTTTAGAGTTAGGCTTATGCAGATACAACTTAACGTAAAACTTAACCGACATATACTTAATACAATATAATATGTATACTTAATATTTATCAGTTATAGAATTTTGAAAATCAAAAGCCACTAAGGCTTGTTTGGCAAAACAAGATTAAAAATAAGGGGAAAAAGCCTTAAGTCTTGTTTGGTAAAACCAAATTAAATCTCTTTTAATTTATTTTAATAACTCATTTACTACAATTTAATTATCACACTTTATTTAATTAAATTTCCACATTCAAATTCCATTAAATTAAAGCTAACAACAACTTATTAACTGCATAATCACATTGCCACAAAATTATAATTTTATTTAATAAATTAGTAAATTTCTAATTTAATTATTAAATTAAACTAGAATATCATTATAATTATTCAAAAACTCATTTAATTTAATTAACTCATTAAATTAACCTCAAACACAAAATTGACACATACCAACTTAATTAATATATTACAATTAAGTTATTTCACAACAACTCATGAATTATTTATTTAACTAATAAATAATCAAATCAATCAAATATTTATTTAGCAAGAAACTCATCAACTAAAATATTTATATAATTCTAAAATATTTATTTAATTCAATAAATATTTTAAATTATATATAAAAATTCTGGATCGTTACATCCTTCCCTCCTTACAAGGATTCTGTCACTAGAATCACAACTCAAACAATTCATTCGTCACATTATTCTTTTCTTACAAGGATTCTGTCCCCAAAATCGAAGACACGGATCAAACAAATAACTCAAGATAGCTTTCTATCATCTTATCTTCGAGTTCCCACGTAGCTTCCTTAGCACCGTGGTTCATACATATTACCTTCACAGAGGTATCACTTAATTCCTAAGCATTTGTTCTTTCCTGTCAACTATCTGAATAGGAATTTCTTCATAACATAAATCTTTATCAACTTGTAACGATTCGTACTCAATTACATGCTTGTAGTCTGTTTTCTATGGCCACAACATCGAAACATGAAAGACATTGTGAATGTGCTCCAACTCTGGAGGTAGCGCTACCTTATAAGCCACCTCACCAACTCTCCTTAGCACCTTAAAATGTCCAATAAACCTCGGACTTAGCTTCCCTTTTTTACCAAATCGAATCTTCCACTTCCAAGGAGAAACTTTTAGGAAAACAAAACTTCCAACGTTAAATTCTCGTTTCTGTCGGTGTTGATCAACATATTTTTTCTATCTGTCTTGAACAACTATCAATCTTGCCTTGATAATTTTGACAACTTCAGTGGTATGCTGTACCAGTTTCGGCCCTAACAGTTGACGTTCACTAACTTCATCCCAGCATAGGGGAGTTCTGCACTTTCTACCGTATAATGCTTCAGAAGGCGGCATGCTAATACTTGCGTGGTAATTATTATTGTAGGCGAATTCAGCCAATGGTAAATGATCATCCTAGTTCCCTTTGAAGTCCATAGTGCACTCTCTTAGCATATCTTTCAATGTCTGGATTATTCGTTCGCTTTAGCCGCCTGTTTGAGGATGGTATGCCGTACTCATTCTCAACTGTGTTCTCATGCATTCTTGTAGTCTCTTCAAGAAGTTTGACGTAAATCACGAATCTCTATCTAACACAATTGATAATGGAACCCCATGTCTCAAAACGATCTCCTTGGCATATAACTTTTCCACTTGATCCAGATTGAATCTGATCTTTATTAGCAACAAGTGTACTGATTTCGTCAGTCTGTCCACTATCACCCAAATTGCACCGTACCCTTTCTCAGAAGTTGGAAGACCTACCACAAAATCCATTGTGATATGTTCCCACTTCCATTCCGGTATTTCCAACGACTGTAATAACCCACTTGGCCTTTGATGTTCAGCTTTGACTTTTGGCATGTCAAGCATTTTGCGACACATTCTGCAACATCTCTTTTCATATTTGGCCACCAAAAATGTTGTTGTAGACCCTGATACATCTTTATACTCCCAAGGTGAATTGAATATTTTGAAATATGAGCCTTAGTCAAAATTTTGCCTTTAACTTCGGGTACTGACGGAACCCAAATTCTTCCCTTGAACCTTAGTAATCCTTCGGTATCGATCTTCAATTTCACCTCACTACCTTCAGACACTCTTTCCTTGATTTTCTCACATTCTTCATTTTGAAGTTGGGCGTTCTTTACCTTTTCTACTAAAGTTGAACTAGCTTCCATCTGGAACAATCTTTCATCCGATTTCTTCAAAAATTTAACTTCAAGTTCTAGTTTTGCCATTGCTGAAATGAGATCCTTCGGGGTAGTTAACAACATCAACTTCTCCCGACCTTTTCTACTCAAGGCATCAGCAACCACATTTGCTTTACCCGGATGGTAAAAGATTTCACAATCATAATCTTTTATCAGTTCTAACCATCGTCTCTGACGCATGTTTAGATCCTTCTATGTGAAAATATATTTTAGACTTTTATGGTCAGTATATATCTCACACTTCTCCCCAGAGAGATAGTGTCTCCATATCTTCAGAGCAAACGCCACCGGAGCTAACTCTAAATCATGAGTCGGGTATCCCTTTTCATAGTCCTTTAGTTGCCTTGAAACATACACAATGATTTTAATGTTTTGCATAAGCACACAACCTAGTCCCTTATACGATGCATCACTATACACCACAATGTTTCCTGAATTATCCGGTAATGATAACACAGGTGTCATGCTTAGCTTCTTTCTTAACTCCTGAAAACTCTCTTTGCATTTCTCCGTCCAAATAAATTTTATGGCTGTCCTTGTCAAGTTCGTTAATAGAGTGGTGATTTTGGAAAAATCTTGAATAAAGCGTCTATACCTGCTTGTAACGTCCCGAAATCCGGTCTATCTTCACACCCGAATTCCGTGCATCACGAGTACATCATTCTTCCAAACATACATCATTATATACTGAAATATAACAACATACATTCTCAATTCCCAGGTTCTAAAACCTTATAACCTCTTTCATTACAAATAATGATAATTACATTATTCTTTACATCTTACAAGAGTGACTTTTATCCGCCACCAATGATACATAACCGTTCATTAAACTAATCTATAGTTTAATTACATTACTCTTCATTACAAGTCTTCGCTTGATCTTCTCGCTCATTCACATTCTGAATGGCACTTTATCTGGATATCGTCAGCTTAATCTTTACGGGATCATTAAGTTCTTCTACTCGTACGCTGAAAATGTTTTTCATTTAAAGCAAGTGTGAGCATTCAATTGCCCAACAAGTCATAACAGTTGAACAAACAACTTCAAGAATTCAAACATTCCTTTAGAACTTTGATAACCGAACAAAGGTTATGAAGTAGCTTGAATAACAGGAATAATCTCGATTCCTATCATTTTAAAACATTATTCACTTTCACTTTGAAATACTTCCATTCTTCTACCTTTTTTATACACATTCTGTCTAGCTAGAATCATTAGCACCAACTTAACAATAACGGTTCATGTATAAATAGAACATACTCATATTGAACAGTTCAATCACAGAACAGTTCACGTCATTGAAACACCGAAGTGTTCACATTGTGGCATAAGGCCTCATACGTTCTACCACCTTGTACAAATATCGCACATTCGCACATAGACTGAACTTCTCAAGTCAAACATCTGAGAAGTTTAAGAAACTAGCATTTATTTAAAATATGAATGAAGTTATGAAACTTGCCTTACACATAGCTACAGCTTACGCTGAACTGCTCATTCCAATCCCTATAAAACACATACACCAATTAGTCACATACTTGACTTACACATTGGTTTACTTAGCTTTACTTCTTAGGGTTTGCATTTTTGCAATATAAGTTTACGCGACCAACTTTCATTACCAGTTTACGGCTTCATGACATACGGAGATGTCTTACTCAAAACGTTCATCATCTTTGATGATTTACATTCTTATCTTCTTCTTATAACTTCTCTAGGACTCAGCACACATCGCTTCTCTGCTAGTAGTCCATATGGTACTCTGAGTGGTTTCCCATAAACAACCAATAAACAAGTTCCCGTCTCGTCTACACTGCCATCACTATGAGTTAGATCGGTTGCCAGTTTTGTATATACCTTCGCTCTCTGAAGGAATTGTTTAGCCCAGATCACATATGTCAACCATTAAAGGTTACGATTGTACCACAACCTATACATATCTTAACTTATCCGAACCATTAAACTATAGCGTTTGTTAAGTTAATTTCTTATTCTTTTTGGCTTTCTAGCAACTAAATGTCATACCTCAGGATTCATTCTTTATCGTCTAAGTCATACAGTCTTTTGTATACTCAGAATAATCGTTTAAGTTGATCATTAACTCGGCTTCTTTACGTTAAACATCATTTTCTTTAATTTAGTTCTTCATTGTTCATGGTATAATCATTGGTCTTCATTATCTTACGGTCAAACCATACACGGGGTGTAGGTTCTATCCGCTTAGTATTTGTGTAAACTCAACCTTCACATCAGTTAAAGTGTTTGTCGCTTACATTTCATTCTATCATTTTCTATCTGAATCACGATCAGCTTCCATTAATCTTCTTACCGTTTGCTATGGCTTTATTAATATCATTCATTATTCTTCCTTAATGTCGAAGCCATACAGTTCGTTGTATGCTAAGACCGGTAGTTCATCGCAACCGCGTTGCATTCACAGAGTCTATATGCTTTACACTTATCTCTTACTACCATGACATAACATCGAAATGTTATTCATTACCATCGTCACTCAACGTCTAAGGAATCACAATCATAGCAATCCCCCACATTCGTTTATCGCGACTACGGTCCCCGGACATCAGTTCCATAACCTGCGTCTACATTCTTTGTCTTTTAATCTCGTTTAATCTTTCTATTTAAACTTTACTAAAGGTTTAAATCACTTGATTACGTATTACATTAGTTGAACATTATGTTCTTTATCTTCCCTTATGTTTCCCCTAAGAGCTGAGAAGTTAAAAGCTCTTCTCTGGCTTTTTCCTTACACTGGCGCTGCGGCGCCACTCTCTTTTCTATCTCTCACGCCACAACACGAGACTCCAGTGTCTGGCTCTCCGGTTTGGCGCTGCAGCACCACTATACAAGGCATGGCTGGCGCCTCTGCGCCAAACCCTAGTTCTTGAAAAAAAATTCTAAGTGTTAACTTGTTCTAAGACGCTTACTTCCCGCTTCCATAACTTATTTGTTATAACTCAGAACAAGGTCGTTCCAAAGCCATTCTCTTCCTTATCTTATGTACTTCAACCCCCCTTAGGTATATTTTTGTTCTGAATCCGTTAACGTGTCATTCGATTGGCTTAATCTTCATCCTTCGTTCATTTTTATGTTTTTAACGTTCTTCGTTCGTTCGTCCGTAATTCGGTCATCCGAACTCGGAACTCGTTCGTTCTTGAGACCACGACTCATGTTTTGTAAGTTATCTTACTTTCTTATGAAACCTTACACATTTGGGTTCATTTACTAACTTTCTAATTCTCGTTCATTTTTTACAAAATTTTTGTTATAACTTCGTTATAGCTCAGTTTTAATCCGTTCTTCATGAACGTTTCTACCGTTCCTAACCAAGCAATAAGCACCTAACTTATACGCAATGGTTTTAAACTTGTCCATCAACAACAATTATCCTACGATGGTTTTAAATTTGTCCATCAACAACGTTCTTCGTGTTCTTCGTTCGTTCTTCATTTTTAATCGATATTTTGATTATGATTTTACTTTTTCTTAGAATTTGATGTTATAAAACACCATTCCTTACTAATTTCACCGAATTGTTCATATGATACATTCGGATCGCTCAAATTCATTACGAATCTTATACTTCCTTAAGAAATTTATAAAATAAATTTATAATTCTTATTTCTTCTTTTCTTAATGATTTCAACCATATGAAATCATTCCTAACATCTTTTACCTCTTATTCTCATTAAGCTAAGTTTTAACATAGAAAACTTACAGAAAATTTATTAGAAGTTAGGTTTTCGAATTATCTCTCTTCTTTAATCTTCCTTCATTGGAGCGTGCACTCGGGCTAGCTTTTCCGCTTTCTCTCCCTCTTCATCTGAACTCTTTCTCTCTCTCAAGTGTTGGTGATTTTCAAAATCACCAACAAATAAATTAAGCTTCCTATTTATAGATTTTAAAGGTTAGGGGCGTTTTGGTCATTTGGCTAAACCACCTTACTATTCACACCTCCTTACTATTCCCACCTCCTTACTATTCACGTAGCTTCCATTGGAAGCTTCGTGATTTCGTCTTTTGGGTTTTGTCCGACAGTTTTAAAAACTGCGATTCTCGGAATCCAAATATTTTTGGATATTTCATCTTTCCTTTACCGATTAACTTTTACGTATTCTTCGGATCTCAGAAAAAATGAAAAACACTTTTCACCATTAAGCGTTTTCCTTCATGATTTCCCCTAACGTAGTTAAACGAGTGAAAAGTACATAACGGTGTTTTTCGTCTTTTTTATTTCGTCCGATACTTGCACGTTTTTTGAGAAAAACTTTTATCGACTTACTTAACTTTTCACGATATATTATCGCCAAATCTTTCGACGGAATGTCATTTTGACATACCGAATTCTCGAAAAGGCTTAGGTTATTCAAACCCTAACCCTTAGGATTTCGTCGGGTGAATAGTGTCTATTTCGTCTTTTTTAGCAGAAATATTTTGTTCCCGAATTTTTTTTTATTTTCGTCTTGAAAATTCTTATTCGTTTAATCTAGCTCGTAACCAGAATCCTCCCACATTCTAATCATTCTAGGTTTTACAACAATTAATTAACACATAGCACATAATATTATTAATAAAGATTCATTTTATTAATAACTAATTCTTTAAACTTAAATTCTGGACAACCCGAAAAATCGAATTGTCCGGATTAGTGAATCCGGACAATTGTCCAGACAATTCGATTTTTCGGGTTAATCGAGTTTATTAAAATAGTTTCCAATCGTTGGATTACTAAATTGGGATTAGTGAATCCGGATAGATTGGTACATACGTTGCTTGCTCATTGGATGAGGATGATTGATCTCATGATCATTTATGTGGAGACACTAAAGCAAGTATGTAGGTGCTTATTAGAGAATAAGTTCACTGAACGTGGCTCGCTAAGGAATACCTAATGGAGTTTTACTTTCCGTCAATAGGAATTCTCAGAGTGATAGTAAGTCAAGTGATCCTTGGACTTGAGATCATCATAGTATCTTGTGTATGATGAGTTATACTTTGACTTATTCCTTAAGACCCTTAGGGTATATCAAAGGGTATGCTTGGGTATAACAAGTTGTACATGGAGATAATATATGATCAATAAAGAATCTACCACTTCTAATAAAAGAAGAGAATGTCCTATGTGATTCGATAAATGACAACCCAAAGTAGTCCTTGGCAAAGGCGTAATGAAATTAGAAAGGACTTTCTAATTTGCATTATTTGAGTTGTGCATTTAAGGATCGAAATACATATAATTAAATAAAATAAGACTTGTGATAATTCCATGTCTTATATTTAATTGGGACATTGTATGGTGGAAGGATTGAATTATGCGGTAACTATTTACTCAAAGGTTCTTTAATGATTAATGTTGAAATCTATATTATCTGGAAAGTCGTTGATCGCTAGGAGGCTTATCCTATTGTAGAATAAATATTATTTATTTAAATTAATTAATTGTTTAATTTATTTATTTAAATAAGATTAGAATTGTTCTAATTGATTTATTCACAACCCATTTAATATGGAGAACCTAAAGGGTCACACCATAAAAGGAAGAATAATTATTTAAGAAGTTAATGACATAATCGTAATATATATGTTTTGTATATTTAATTTAATCTATGGTGATAGAATAAATTAAATAGCTTAATATTATTATTTAATATTTTAGAAATATTAAATATAAATTAATAAGAGGAGTCTTATTAATATTATTACAATTATTATTATTTTAATTTCTAAAGAGTTTAGGAATTAATTTAATATAAGTACTCTCATTTATTCCTAATAGGATTAGGAGGAAAATTAATTAAAGGAGTTTAATTAATTATCCCTAATAAGATTAGAGAGCCTTTAATTAAAAGGGTTTAATTAAATAATACCTTATTTTAATAGGGTTACTTGATATCTTTAGAAGAGGAGTCTTATATCAGATATCAAAAAAAACTACCTAATAATTCCAATGAGTTGGAGAGTACGCTCTTTTTCTATAGAGATAGAAAAATTAGGGTTTAGCCAACCACCCATCTTCTTTAATTCTTCTTCTTCCTTGGTGGATCACCTCTAGAGGCCAAACACTTGGGTGGCTAACGTTGATCAAAGGAAGGAACCAAACCCGGTGGATTCGAGTTGAACGCGAAAAGGATTGGAGGTGAACTTGTACCTGAGGAAGCTCGGATCTTCAAGGGTATGTTTCTTATTCATCTTTTTCGTTTAATTAATAATTGTGCATAAAGGGTGATCCGAGTATATGGTTTGTAAAATTTTTAAACTCTGATTTTACACGTTTCCGCTTATTTTTGCAATTTGATTGCGTTCATGAATATTACAAACCTAACAACTCCCCACCTCTGATGGTGTCTTAGGTTGTTCTCAATTTATTACTGGTTCGACCTTCGATGGTGTAAGGTTTTATGAAGATCAAAGTAGCAATCAAATTGCAAAAATAGCGGAAGCAAAGAAAAAAAATTAGATTTTAAAATTTTTCACAAACCAATTACCTGGATCATCCTTTATGTATATTATTAATTAAAATGAAGAACAAGAAGTTATGGAATCATACCCTTGTAGATACGAGTTTCCACAGGTACGAGTTCAACTCCTACTTCTCCGCGATCTCCTTGAATCTCCGGGTAGATTCCTTCCTTTGATCAATGTTTGCCACCCAAGTGTATGGCCTCTAGAGGTAATCCACCAAGGAAAAGAATATTTAATAAGAAGGGTGTATTAGCTAAAATCCTAGTTTTTCATATCTCTATAGAAAAAGGGGGTGTACTCTCCAACTTTTGGAATTACATATATCTGATATTTGATATAAGACTCCTCTTATAAAGATATCAGGTAACCCTATTTTATTAAAATAAGGTATTATTTATTTATTTAAACTCCTTTAATTAATTGGGCTCCCTAATCTTATTAGGGATAATTAATTAAACTCCTTTAACTAATTTTGTCTACTAATCCTATTAGAATAAATGAGAGTACTTATATTAAATTAATTGCTAAACTCTTTAGAAATTAAAATAATAATAATTGTAATAATATTAGTAAGACTCTCTTATTAATTTATATTTAATATTTCAAAATATTAAATAATAAATCTTAAGCTATTTAATTTATTCTATCACCACAGTATTAAATTAAATATACTTAACATATTATTACGATTATTATGCCATTAACTTCTTAAATAATTATTCTTCCTTTTTTTGGTGTGAACCTTTAGGTTCTCCGTATTAAACCTATTGAATAAATCAATTAGAACAATTATAATCTTAAATAAATAAATAAATAAATTAAACTATTAATATATTTAAATAGATAATATTTATTCTAGCGATCAACGACTTTTTAGATAATATAGATTTCAACATTAATCATAAAAGAACCTTTGAGTACGTACAATTCAATCCTTCCACCATACAATGTCCCAATTAAATATAAGACATGAAATTACTATAAGACCCCAACTTTTATGAATAAAAATTTAATTTTCTCTAAATATTATTTTGAATAATAAGGTGTGGATTTGATATAATGTTATAGTTGTGGGTAATGTTTACAAATTTTGCAAAGTATGCAAGTTATCATAAAATATTCGTTTGGTCGGGGAATATTCAATTTATCAGGGAATATCCGTACGACGGCACAAACATTGGTGAACCCCGTAACGGAATTACTGTCAGATATAGAAAGCGAAAGATATAACCTTTTTATAAAAATAACGGCAAAACTTTTACCGTTAACTGTTGAAATACCCGGTGATAAAAGTACAGTAATACGCGTGGTTGCATAGTAGCACACAGTATTGTACAATATCTTTGATTATTGATGCTTACGTGAGAAGTCAGTCAATTTTATTCAATAATTGCCACAGTAGTTGTTGCATAGTATCTCATATTATTGATTCAATTATTATCACAGTATCATCTGCATAATATTTTATATTATTAAATTAATAATTGAGATGACAAAGTTATTCATATTATTATTTGCATTATTGACAATGTTTAGAAATTGTGGAAGTATATATATATATATATATATATATATATATATATATATATATATATATATATATAGCAAGGATCAAGTGTATACCCCTCGTTTTACTCACACGTGCTCACCCCCTTTAATGACGGACCGGTGACGGTTTGAGCTTCATATATACGATCAGATATACTTTTAGCGAAGAGTATATACGATCGTTGTATAACCGAAACCGTCAGTCAAAATCGCTAAAGGGGGTGAGCTACGGTGAGTAAGATAAGGGTATGCACTGATCCTAATCCCATATATATATATATATATATATATATATATATATATATATATATATAATCCGATTTTGTTTTTTATGAAAAATAGAATATATTATGCATAGTGTCTGCATAGTGATTGCATAGTAAAATCATAAAAATTTTCAGAAGAAAGTTTGCGCCCGTGAAAAATCCAACTGTTGCGTCTGTGATTTTTTTAATAGTACCCCTTCCATTCTCCTATAAATAGGATGCTTAGTTTAGAATTGGAAATCACATTAGAATCAGAAAATTCTTCTATAATATTGAGCGTATTTCTTTGAAGTTTAAAGAAGCTTTGAACGTAGAAAACAGTATAAGTTTTCTTTAAGAATATCGCCGCTAGTCCAGTTGGAATACTCTCCTTTTTAAGGTAAGGGTTATTATTTTTTTTCAATATTCGTATGAAATAATATTTTCTTCAATACTCTGTAGTGTGTAAGTAATATTATTTCGTTTCATATTTTGAATTCTACACTCAATTTGTTAAAATATTGCTTCTATACTCCGTGAAATTAGTAGAATATCCTTGAAATTTACGTTTCATCTAGTATCTTTTCACGGAAATATTATTCTGAACATTCTTGATAATTTTTAATATTTTCATCCTGGGGTACTATTCCTGAAGTACTATTCACGGGGTACTATTCACTCAGGTACTATTCACCCGGGGTACTATTCATGATAAAAAATTGATTTCTTTTCGGTCCAAATCATTTTTGATACAATATTATTCTTGAATTTTACTCCACAAAGTAGTATCATATAGATAATTTGGACATTATTGAATTCTAGATAAATTAGATTATAAATCTTAAAAATTTTATCCTTTACTCTCATTTAATTGAATTCTTATATCATTGTCATCATCCTCATGCTTATATTATGATGAAAGTCATCTTTTGCCCGTAATGCATAGATGGACTGTTGATTGGTATGATTATGACCAGGGATTATTCAGTGTAATCATGACCCGTAATGATGTGGTAAAAGTCCTCATTGGCCCGTAGTGCATTGATGGACAGTTGTTGGCATGATCATGATCATTGGTGATTACACGGATATCATTGGCCTGTAGTACATGGATAATTCATGGACGTGATACTAATGAATATCTTTGGCCCGTAGCGTATGGATAATTCAGTGATGTAGATTATTTATTAAGCTGAGTCTCAGCGATAAAATTGATGATAAACTTTTTAAATCATAAAAGATAGTAGATGTGACGCCCCCAAATTCAGGTACTTGAAACCCGAATTCAGTGCTTCACGATACCATTTCTTTGAGCGAAATAATAATAATTTTGTCACAAATATCAAACTTAATTTACATATCAAAGTTGTCTAAATCCCAAGTACGCGACCTTATAACATTTCATTACATGATAGATAATAAATATCATCATCTTATTTAAGTCTAGCTATTACATAAGATAACACAACTTATTCGTCGACTTTTCCTTTCCCTTTGTTCTCGCGCAGCCCTCTCCTGTTGATCATACTTAATCGAAAACATTTAAATTAAGCAAGAATGAGCATTTGAGTGCCCAAAAGAAGTAATAACAAACAATAAACATTAAGCGAAAGGATTAAATATTTTCTTTGAGTGACACTTCTACAACGAAGCAATAGTTGTGAAGTAACTGAAACAATTCTAATCAATATACCAATTCTATTTCAAATTTTTGAAACTACGTCTCGACTATAAATGGAGATCGATTGACGGACTATGAACATTGTTTTCTATTTTCGAAAAGGTTTAATAGAACTTCATCTGTAAACCGTCATAACTTACGAGCACGGGGGGTGATCAGCCCGTTATACCCTGTATTCATCAATACTACATACCAGAACGATATTCTCGTTCATCATAACTGCCTTGGGCGCACAAAAGTTTCCCAAATTCGGGATATTCATACTTAGCCTGAATCCGAACCAAAATAATTTGGTTGGATATCATTAGGGTTCTATCATGTTCAACGATATTCTTAAATCTGTGTCTAGCCGAGTCAAATAGCTTAGACGACTTTTAATTAAGGTATACATACTAAAAATCAACAAGTATGTATCAACATGTACAATAATTATCCAAGTGAGGACACTTGTATAACCATACTTAGAATTTAACGACCAGAATATATATCTGAATCTTATAGTAATACGGTACTGATAAACAATGAACGAATAAAGTTTGGGAACTTGTATGAATATAAATGATTGGATACATAATCAATAACAATAGAGTTTAATAATCTGGCATAATGATAATATAATTCTGAAACTTTCTTACTAATGTCCATTGCATAAAGGAAATGCAAAGGTTAGGATACTTGCACAATGTAAAAGATAATTCAGATACTTGCCTATACGTGTCCATTGTGCAAGGGTAAAGATACTTGCTTGGTCTATTTCTTACACAACCTAATTCTATCTTTAATTCAACGACCTATCATTTATAAGGTTGTTCTGTTGATTAGAATAACATATCATAAAACATCATACTATTATTTACAGTCAATACATAACCTAATCACATTGTCACATAGTTATATCAGTCATTAAGACACAAACAAACACTTATACAGTCAAACTATATAGGTTTGGATCAATTTCGATAACATTTCGGTGTACTGACGGCTTTATCGGGTAATTATCGAGTTTATTTGTTAATAAAACTCTATTCTGTATCTTAAAGATTATCCTGGATAATTTAAACATCAAGCATATTATTTCTAACTGATTTATAATAATTTATAATTAATTATTATAATTTATCATAATTTTTTAAACTCTGGAATCATTATTAAATGATTTTAATATTAAATAATTATATTATCATTAATATTTAAATAATATCCAAATATTAATGAAACCATTAAAGTAATTTTATAATAACTCAAAATATTTTTAAAGTATTAATATTACCTTTAATGATTTTTAAAACATTAAAATTATTTTAAACAATTACCATTAATATTTAAATATCAAGGTATCATTTATCAAAATATTAAAAGTCATTAATTATAAGTTGAAATATTTTTAATTCATTTATAGCCTTTTAAATGATTTTAAATCAATAAAACCATTTTTAAACTATTTATTTAATATTATTATTAAATAAATCTAATATCATTAATATTAAATAATTAATGAAATTTACCTTAAAATATTAAAAGTTATATTTTATAACTTAGAATATCTTTAAATTCTTTATTTTCATTTCAAATGGTTTTAATAATATTAAAATCATTTTAAAACTAATTTATTTAATATTATTATTAAATAAATTTAATATCATTAATATTAAATAATTAATGAAATTTGTTTTAAAATATTAAAAGTTATATTTTATAACTTAAAATATTTTTAAATACCTTATTATCATTTAAAATGATTTTTAATATAATAAAATTATTTTTAGTTAATTTATTTAATGCATTTATTAAATAAATTAAATATCAATATAGGGGTATTATGTGGTATGTTAATTAACCCTTATTTTGTGGCAGTATTTGAAAATGGCATCTATAAATGTTGAGATAAGCAATGGAGCACAGGAGACCGTTGAGTCACCACAGATCAATAACTAGGATAATGTGCAGCAGAAAGGCAACAATCCTCATGTAAACAACAACATCGACCAAATGATGAACGATGGGATGTTCAGAGGCTTTCTGCAATTCATGAAACATCAGGCGAGAGAGACTCATGTGCAAAATATAGGTGGAAACACTGGCAACTCTCGAATGGTCACCGCTAAGCAGTTTAAGGAGCTGGGACCACCTGAGTTTTTGGGAAAGCCATAACCACTTAAGGCGGAGACATGGATAAAGCAGATCACTAAGATATTTGATGTCTTGGGATGCTCCGAGGAGCAAAAGGTTCCCTTTGCCACCTTCATGTTGCGAGGAGAGGTAGATTACTGGTGGAAATCTGTAAAGCGTACTCAACTTGCCGCACTGAAGATGTCTTCAAAGAAGTTCTAAGAATTTTTCAACGATAAGTACTTTCCCCAAAGTATTCGTCACATGAAGGAAGTGGAATTTATCAAGCTGGAATAAAACAATATGACTGTGTCGCAGTACGAGGCTAAGTTTGCCGTGTTGTCCCGGTTTGCATCCCATTTGTTTGATAATGAGGAGAGAATGACGTGAATGTTTCTACGAGGTTTAAAACCCGAAATACGTCAATACCTCATTTCTCACAAACTGTGTTTGTATTCAGATGTTGTAAATAGGGCTCAGTTTATTAGAGTGCGATAATGAGTCAACCCAACCAAAAGAGAGGAGCCGGAAAAATGATAATACTAGTGGTAGCAGTCATCGAAGCGGTGACAACAAATGTGGAGGGAATCAACATGCCAGAAATGGTAACCACTTCGGTGGTAATCATGGCCAAAAAAATAGAAGTGGAAATTTCATGAAGAGGATATTCAACAATGATGGAAAGATGTCAGCACTAGCACCCGTTCTTAAAGAAGGAGAACGATCACCGATCGTATGCTTCAAATGTGGAGGGGAGGGACATATCAATCCAAACTGTACGCAGTAGTCCAAAGCATGTTATAATTATGGAAGAAAAGGTCACCTATCCTAATTTTTTCGTGCAGTGAAGCCAAGTCCAGTTGGGATGGTGACACCAAATGCCGTCCCAAAGAAGTCAAAGCCGGTAGTTCAAGGGAGAGCGTTTGTCGTAACCTCCCAAAAAGTGAGGAACCCAAACGAGGTCATCACAGGTAAGCTAATCATAAACTTTTGTGAAGTCTATGCCTTGTTTGATACCGGTTCTACCCATTCTTTTATTTCTCCTACTTGCGCTAAACGTTTAAATTTGACTCCGGAGAAATTTGAATTTGACTTATCTGTTGAAACTCCGTTGGGAGAAACCTTCATTACATCCATTATTTATAAGTCTTGCTTGATTCAAATCCGCAACCGCACGTTACCTGTCGATCTTATCTCTTTGAAACTACTTCTATTTAATGTGATTTTAGGAATTGATTGGTTAACTACTCATCATGCTAAAACTGATTGTTTTCGTAAGGTTGTTAGCTTTCATATTCTTAACCAACCTATTAGTCCTCACTATTCTATGAAATAGTGTGATAATAAATGTAATGAGGACACCATTTGAGTTTGGATATTGTCTGGAAGAAAATATTCGTGTAAAAACTCTCAGCTACATTTTTTCGTATTGTATAAAAGAAGTTTGTATTTAAATTATGTACCATGTATTTGGCGACTCATAATGGGTGATGTATACCTATTTTGGGGGCATCACAATTGTATTCTATCAGTTTTTATACTGTTGAAGACTAAGGATAATTTATTCTACATTATCTTAGTCATAATATTTTTTACTGGGCTAGTTGAGCTCACCCTTTTCTTTCATTGTTCTCTTTAGGAAATGAGAATATAGTTGGGACTTGTCGGGGAATGGAGTGATGGTCCAAGATAGTTGTTATAGTAGTCCTCACTATTCTATGAAATAGTGCGATAATATATGTAATGAGGACTTCATTTGAGTTTGGATATTGTCTGCAAGTCAATATTTGTGTTAAAACTCTCAGCTTACGTTTGTCGTATTGTATAAATTACGTTTGTATTTGAATTATGTAACATGTATTTGGCGACTCAGAATGAGTTGTATGGACCTATTTGGGGGGGGGGGTCACAATTTGTATCAAAGCTTAGGGATATGATCCCTGGCTGAGATTTGAGGCTAGAACTAGGAGGGGAGAGATGGGTAAATCATGATTTTTGACATACATTCTAGTTGAGCAATATGAAGATTGAGATAGCGGAGTTTATCTCAAGGTGTTTATCTTGTCAACGTGTCAAGGCGGAGCATCAAGTACCAAAAGGTCCATTGCAACCACTTAAAATTCTAGAATGGAAGTGGGAGCACATTAACATGGATTTCTTTACTGGTCTTCCCAAGGTTTCTCAAGGCATAGATGCAATTTGGGTCATTGTCGATAGATTATCAAAGTATGCTCATTTCTCACATATAAGAGAAATATATTCACTTGAACGTCTTGCTCGTATATACATAAATGAGATTGTAAGACTGCATGGTATTCCAGTATCCATAGTTTCTGATCGAGACCCAAGATTCACTTCACGATTTTAGGTTAGTTTGCAGAAAGTTATGGGCACAGATTTACGATTCAGTTTGGCATATCATCCTTAGACGGAAGGGGCAGTCGGAGTGGACTACTTAAACTCTTGAAGATCTATTAAGACTCTATGTCCTAGACTTCAAAAGAAGTTGGGCCAAATACTTGTTGTGAGACCCCAAATTTTATGAAATAAAAGTGTTCAATTTTTCTATTTTGGTGAATAGTTAAATTAATAAAAGTTTAAAGTTAAGGGTCATATTTGAAAATTTTTCAAAGTAGATAAGTTGTCATAAAATACACTGCACTTATTCACGAAGTTACTATTCACTAAGTTACTATTCAATCAAAATTACTATTAACTCTAGTATTGTTCACTCTAGTATTTGGGACACTTTTTGTGTCGGAGTTACTATTCACGAGTTACTATTCACCGAAATTACTATTCACTCTAGTATTGTTCACTCGAGTATTTAGGCACTTTTTGTGTCGTAGTACTATTCACGAGTTACTATTCACGAATTACTATTCATGAGTTACTATTCACCCTCAACAAAATATTTTATGAAAATAACGGCGGAAGTTTTACTGGTTGATAATCTTTGTTGAACTACTCTCAGTAGTAAAAGTACGATGAATACGTGTGGTTGCATAGTAGCACACCAGTATTGATTATCGATGCTTATGTGAGAAGTCACTCATTTTGATTCCATTATTGTCGATTAATAATATGAATTATTATATTGATATAATGATGTTTTGTTTTATTCATTATTAACGTAATAAAATGTAAACATCTTTTATATATAAAATGTAATACTTTATTAAAGTTATTCTATAAATAGAATATATTATATTTTATTATGCATAGTGTTGCATAGTGTTTTGCATAGTGTTGCATAGTGTTTGCATAGTAAAATGTTTTTTATATAAATAGAATATATGATATTTTATTTAAAAGATTTTGCTTTAAATATGGACCGTCGATTAAAGTAAATCAATCTGGACCGCTCATGGATTAATTACTATGCATTCTATTTTCCTATAAATAAAGCTCATTCCTTCATTATTTTCTTACGAATTCACTTTGAAACTCTGAGAGAGAAATTATAGAGAAAAGCTATAGAGAGAAAATCTATAGAGAGAGAAGAAGAAGAGTATTCGGTACTTCACTACTTTGATATCCAAAGTGTCTTTTTACGGTAAGGGGTATTATTTGTTTGTGTACCTAAAAGGCGTTTTATTCTTTCTTATTCATGAAGAGAACTTCATTATTCCATTCATTATTATTCTCATTGAATAACTTTTGTAAAGTGGTATACCCTATACATAACTTGTGTATATGCAGATACCCTATACTTGGTGAAATCCTTATGTTATTCCATTCTTATTTATTCATTGGAATAACTTTGTATACGCTGAATCCCTTATACTTGGTGATCTTCTTACATTATTCCATTCTTTATTATTCTATTGGAATATCTTATCTGCATGTGTTTTACACCTTTACCAGTTCCATTGTTTATTATTCCGCATTTATTATTACATTTGGAATATCCTCATCGTGTGTTTTACACCGGACCGGTTCCATTGTTTATTATTCAAAGAATTATTATTCTGTTTGGATCATCCTGCTTGTGAATTTCACCGACTGGTTTTGTTATTATTATTCTCATTGAATAACCTATCTATCTAAGTACCGCATGCATGGTGATTTCTTTTGTTATTCCATTCTTTATTATACCCAATTGGTTAAAACATCGACTTCTATACTCCATGAAATTAGTAGAATATCCTTGATATTTGCATTTCATCCAATATCTTTCATGGAAATATTCTTCCGATCATTCTTGAATTTTACTCTACAAAACAAAGATCTTGTTGACAATTTGGGCGTTATTAATTCTCGGATAAAATAATTCTTGAACTTGTTTTATTGAATTATTATGTCATTGTCATCATCCTCATGATATATTATGTTATCTTTGGCTTACGTGCATAGATGAACTTAGTATGATTATGACCGAGGATCATTCGGTATAATCATGGCTTGTTATAAATGATGTGATAAAAGTCCTCGGTGGCACCTGTAATGCGATGGATAGTTTTTGTATGATTATGACCGAGGTGATTCGATATAGTCATGACCATTGATAATTTGATGAAAATCCTTGACCGTGGTACAGGGATGATTAGATATTGTGGTTTATTCATTAAGCTGAGTCTCAGTGATAAAAATTGATGAAAACCTTTTAAATTATAAAAGATAGTAGACTTTATTCTCTACTTGACTCTTTTAATGGATTGCATATTCACCGCAGCTTAAACCGTTGTTTATTGTATTTTATCGGTTTAACATCATTGTTGAAGGCTAATGATAATTTATTCGCATTATCTTAGTCATAATATTTCTTCTTTGGGCTAGTTGAGCTCACCCTTTCTTTCACTCACTTCTCTTCTTCGTGAAATGAGAACATAGCCGGGACGAGTCGGGGAACAGAGTAATGGTCCAGAGGATAGCATTAGTAGTCCTCACTATTCGTGAAATAGTGTGATAATAGTTGTAATGAGGACTCCTTTTGAGTTTGTATAATATCTAGTATACAATATTTGTATTCAAACTCACGCTTTATGTCGTATTGTATACCAGACAGTTATATTAGTAAGTTGTATTTGAATTTATGCACCGTGTAAGTGGCGACCCAAGATGGGTGACGATATACCTAATTTTGGGGCGCCACGGTTGGTATCGAGCTTAGGGATATGATCCTGGCTAAAGATGTGAGAATAGTACTAGGAGGAGAGAGATTCGAATACCTTCGCTAGTATGACCTACCTAAGTTTATTTGGTATTTGATTGGTCGGTCGAGTATAGTGATAATATGTCGCATGTCAATTAACCCTTATTTTGTGTCGTTGTTTGTATTCGGATGTTGTGAATAGGGCTCAATTATTGAACGCGATAATGAGTCAAATAAACAAAAGGTAACGACCAACAACACGATAATAATCATATCGGTGGGCAACGGCTATCGAAACAATGATAACCATCGTGGGGAAATTACCATGCCAAGAATGGTAACCACTTGATTGGTAATCATGGCCAAGATAATAGAAGTGAAAATTTCAAGAAGAGAGGTCATTTAGCTCGATTTTGTCGTATAGTGAAGTCAAGTCCAATTTTGGGATAGTGGCACCAAAGGCGGATACGGACAAAACAAAGTCGGTGGTTTCGGGAAGAGCGTTTTTCGTGACTTCTCAAAAGTGGGTAACCCGACGAAGTTAGCACGGGTTAGTTAATTATAAATTCTTGCGAAGTCTATACCTTATTAGATCTGGGTTCTACCCATTCTTTTATCTCTCTTTACTTGCGTTCAACGTTTAAATTTGACTCGGAGAAATTAGACTTTGATTTATCTATTGAAACTTCGTTGGGAGAAACCTTCGTTACCTCCACCGCTATTAATCTTGTTGTTTCAAATAAACACTTTCACGTTACCTGTCGATCTTATCTCTTTGAAAATACTTGCCTTTGAGGTAATTTTTGAAAATGATTGGTTAACTACTCATCATGCTTTTTGTAAGGTTGTTAGCTTTTATATTCATAACCAACTTGTTGTGCGAATTCATGTAACCAAACTACTAAAGTCAATTATTGTCATATCAAGCCATAAGTAAAGAGCCCCAACCTTTTGTTGTTGACTTCCTTGTGTGGAATGCACCGGGCTTTACTTTTCTTTACATAAGCGACATCGTGAATGAAGATGGCAAGTTTATAGGTATCATTGTGAGGTGCTATCTAGGTTAAGGATAGAAGTCACATTGGTATCAATGTGACGTACTATCCAAGTCTTGGATGAGAGTCACAGTTTTGAATGATATTTCTATTATTAATAAATTTCCTGGCGTATTCTTGAAGACTTCTTAGCCTACTTAGAGCGTGAAATCGAATTTTGTATTGACCCCAAAGACAAACCCATTTCTTAAACCTCAAATATTTCTTCAACTAAAATGAACAGTTTACGTGGTTTATGATGAAAGTCATAATAAAAGCATTGGACTAATGAAAATCATGGGTATTCGTGGTATTAGTAAGTGTTATGATGAGTTATGTTGGTTATTATGTGAAAACATGAAACTTTCTTAGAAATCACAAAGAGTTGAAAATTAGATTTTGGTGAAAAACGTAACATGAAATTCAATTGACCATATCTCCTATTATATTTTGAATTTTTGAGTGTGGTCAAGTCCTAGAGTTAGATCTATGAGTGACCTAACTAATCCAAGTGGAATTACTGGAAAAGGTGTTGTAGATTTTTGTGTAGACTGATTTTAGCAAAGGAGTGCAAAGCTGCAAAAACCAAAAAAGTCACGCTTGCCATGATTTTAGAGACTCAATTTTTTTGACCACTTAAATTATGAGAAAAATTCTCGCCTTTTGGGACATGAAGGTAGTATATAAAGTACCTCTGTCCAAAAATGAGCTCATTCGACTTAAAATGAGCAAGTTATGACTATTTCAATATTTAGGTTTTTCCGATGAAAAATCGCTATAATCGAGTTCTATAACTCCGATGACCATGAAGTTTAAATCGAGGCTCACATTAACATGTGTAAGGTCCCGCCAAGATTTGGGAATTTTGGAGTTAAACTTGAGGTAGCTAATTTCTTAAGGAATTAATTAGAAATTGATTTTTGAAAAATAGTAAATGAATTTTAAAATTCCGAAAAAATATATTTTCATTATGGGACTATATTATGCTAAATCCCGGAAAGAAATATTTTGGGACTGATTTGGTATTTTCATGAAAATAGTTTAGTTACAAACATATGAGTTAAATATGTTATGTGAAGTAACAAAGTTGAAAATAGGATTTTATGGCTAGAGAATCCTATATAGAGTATATGCATATTTTTTGATGAGGGATTTGATCATTGGTGATGATATCTTATGAGTATGGCATTTTGAATGATTAAATGCATTATATGGTAAAGCGTAAACAATTGAGATAAATTGTTTATAAATTTAAGAAGTGATTAAAATATTGTTATAATATTAATGATATTAGATTATGAGATTATTAAGTGATTGATAACATGGGGATATTCTTGAATCTCGGATAAATTATATTATAAATGTTTAATATTTATCCTTTATCTCATTTAATTGATTCTTTATATCATTATCCTCGTGTTTATATTATGTTGAAAGTCATCTCATGGCACTCAGAGTGCATAGATGGACTTGGTATGATTATGACCACGGATTGTTATTGGTATAATCATAACCGTAATTGAAAACACGATAATCTTTGGTCAGTAATGCATGGATAATTTGTGGTCGTGATACTAATGAATACACGATTATCTTTGGTAGTAGTGCATGGATAATTTGTGGTCGTGATACTAATGAATACACGATTATCTTTGTCAGTAGTAGTGCATGGATAATTTGTGGTCATGATACTAATGAATACACGATTATCTTTAGCCGTAGTAGTGCATGGATAATTAATTGGGTCGTGATACTAATGAATATCCTCGGCACGTAGTGAAGGGGATGATTCGATGATATGGATTAATTATTGAAATGAGTCTCAAAGAATGAAATATTAATTCATGGATGTGGTAAAACTCATCTTTGGTCAGTAGTGCATTGATAGACTTGGTATGATTATGACTAGGGATTATTCAAAGATAATCATGATCAGAGTAATTGAAAACACGAATATCCTTGGCCAATTAGTGCATGGATAATTCGTGGTCGTGATACTATTAAGTCGCTGTCTCAAAGATTATTGGTTTTACGATTGTATATCTTTGGCTCAGTAGTGCAAAGATGAATTGTTAATGAATATCTTTAAATGGGATTGCAAAGATGAATTTAATATTTTCAACGATAAAGGTATTCAAGGTATCCTCACCTCTTTATTATACCAGGTACGTACCCTAATTTCGAGGGCGAAATTCCATAAGGAGGGGAGATTGTGAGACCCCAAATTTTATGAAATAAAAGTGCTCAATTTTTCTATTTTGGTGAATAGTTAAATTGATAAAAGTTTAAAGTTAAGGGTCATATTTGAAAATTTTTCAAAGTAGACAAGTTGTCATAAAATACCCTTGTTATTATTCACGAGTTACTATTCACGAATTACTATTCATGAGTTACTATTCACTTCGAACAAAATATTTTATGAAAATAACTACGGAAGTTTTACTGGTTGATCTTGTTGAACTACTTTCGGTAGTAAAAGAAAAGAATACGTGTGGTTGCATAGCGTTATTACGATATTGATTATCGATGCTTATGTGAGAAGTCACTCAGGTTGATTCCATTATTGTCGATTAATAATATGAATTATTATAAATGATAATGACGCTTTTATTTTATTCGTATTATTAACGTAATAAAATAGAAACATCTTTTATATAAAAATGTAATACTTTATTAAAGTTATTCTATAAATAGAATATATTATATTTTATTATGCATAGCGTTGCATAGTATTTTTGCATAGTGTTGCATAGTGTTTTGCATAGTAAAATATTTTTATATAAATAGAATATATGATATTTTATTTAAAAGATTTTGCTTTAAATATGGACCGTCGATTAAAGTAAATCAATCTGACCGTTCATGGATTAATTACTATGCATTCTATTTTCCTATAAATAGAAGCTCATTCCTTCATTATTTTCTTCTGAATTAATTCACCGAAACTCTAGAGAGAGAAATTATAGAGAGAAGCTATAGAGAGAAAATCTATAGAGAGAAAGAAGAAGAGTATTCTGGTACTTCACTACTTTGATATCTAGTGTCTTTTACGGTAAGGGGTATTATTTGTTGTACCCGTAAGGGGTGTTATTCTTTCTTATTCATGAAGAGAACTTCTGTTATTCCATTCATTATTATTCTGTTGGAATAACCTGTAAAAGTGGTATACCCTATACATAACCTGTATATGCGGCATACCCTATACTTGGTGAAATCCTTATGTTATTCCATTCTTATTTATTCTGTTGGAATAACCTGTATACGCGGAATCCCCTATACTTGGTGATCTTCTTCTGTTATTCCATTCTTTATTATTCTGTTGGAATATCCTGTCTGTGTGTTTTACACCGGACCTGGTTCCATTGTTTATTATTTCGCATTTATTATTCTGTTGGAATATCCTGTCTGTGTGTTTTACACCGGACCTGGTTCCATTATTTATTATTCAGCATTTATTATTCTGTTGGATCATCCTGTCGGTGTGAATTTCACCTGACCTGGTTTCGTTATTATTATTCTGTTGGAATAACCTGTCTATGCGAAGTACCGCATGCATGGTGATTTCTTTTGTTATTCCATTCTTTATTATACCCAGTTGGTTAAAACTTTGACTTCTATACTCCATGAAATTAGTAGAATATCCTTGATATTTGCGTTTCATCCAGTATCTTTTCATGGAAATATTCTTCTGATCATTCTTGAATTTTACTCTCACAAAACAAAGATCTTGTTGACAATTTGGACGTTATTAATTCCTGGATAAAATAATTCTTGAACTTGTTTTATTAAATTATTATGTCATTGTCATCATCCTCATGATATATTATGTTATCTTTGGCTTACGTGCATAGATGAACTTAGTATGATTATGACCAGGGATCATTCGGTATAATCATGGCTTGTTATAAATGATGTGATAAAAGTCCTCGTTGGCACAGAATGCGTTGATGGATAGTTTTTGGTATGATTATGACCAGGGGTGATTCGGTATAGTCATGACCATTGATAATTTGATGAAAATCCTTGACCGTGGTACAGGGATGATTAGATATTGTGGTTTATTCATTAAGCTGAGTCTCAGTGATAAAAATTGATGAAAACCTTTTAAATTATAAAAGATAGTAGACTTTATTCTCTACTTGACTCTTTTAATGGATTGCATATTCCGCTGCAGTTAAACTGGTTGTCTATTGTATTTTATCAGTTTAACACTGTTGAAGGCTAATGATAATTTATTCTGCATTATCTTAGTCATAATATTTCTTACTGGGCTAGTTGAGCTCACCTTTCTTTTCACTTTATTTCTTCTTGAAAATGAGAACATAGCCGGGACGAACAGTCGGGGAACGGAGTAATGGTCCGAGGGATAGCATTAGTAGTCCTCACTATTATGTGAAATAGTGTGATAATAGTTGTAATCAGGACTCCTTTTGAGTTTGTATAATATCTAGTAGACAATATTTGTATTCAAACTCACAGTTTATGTCGTATTGTACACGACAGTTATATTAGTAAGTTGTATTTGAATTTATGTACCCTGTAAGTGGCGACCCAAGCTGGGTGACATATACCTAATTTTGGGGGCGTCAACCTTGTCATTAGTGGAATTCTCCTATAACAACAATTATCAAACAAGTATAGGCATTGCTGCATTCAAGGAGTTGTATGGACGGAAGTGTCATTCTCCAGTATGCTAAGACGAGGTGGGTGAAGCAACGTTGTTGGGACCAAAATTGGTATGTATGACTATGGAAAAGATTCAAATGATCTGGCAACGTATAAAAACCTCACAAGATCGATAAAAGAGTTATGTTGATCTTCATCGAAGGGACGTTGAATTCCATGTTGGAGATCATGTATTGTTACGTGTTGCTCCATGAAAAGGAGTTACGAGATTTGAAAAGAGAGGAAAGCTCAACCCTCGATTCATTGGTCCATTTGAAATCCTCGACCGAGTAGGAATTGTGGCCTATAGACTCGCCTTACCGCCAAGTATATCTCGTGTTCATAATGTTTTTCACATATCTATGTTATGTAAATATGTAGAAGACCCGAACCACATTATTGAATTAGAAGCAGGCGAGATAGCAAAAGATTTAACGTATGAAAAGGTACCTGTTAAAATCTTGGATAAGAAAGAACATATTCTACGCTCAAAGGTTATACCTCAAGTCAAAGTTTTATGGAGAAACCACTATATTGAGGAAATGACCTGAGAGTTAGAATCTGAAATGAAAACAAGGTATCCTCACCTTTTCAACATACTAGCTACGTACATCAATTTGAAGTATGAAATTTCATAAGAAGGGGAGGATGTAAGACCCCAACTTTTATGAATAAAGATTTAATTTTCTCTAAATGTTATTTTGAATAATAAGGTGTAGATTTGATATAATGTTATAGTTGTGGGTAATGTTTACAAATTTTGCAAAGTATGCAAGTTGTCATAAAATTTTGCAAAGTATGCAATTTGTCATAAAATATTGGTTTGTCGGGGAATATTCGTTTTATCAAGGAATATCTGAACGACGGCACAATCATTGGTGGACCCGGTGATAAAAGTACAGTAATACACGTGGTTGCATAGTAGCACACGGTATTGTACACTATCTTTGATTATTGATGCTTACGTGAGAAGTCACTTAGTTATATTCAATAATTGCCACAGTAGTTGTTGCATAGTATCTCATATTATTGATTCAATTATTGTCACAGTATCATCTGCACAATATTTTATATTATTAAATCAATAATTGAGACTACAAAGTTATTCATATTATAATTTGCATTATTGACAATGTCTAGTAAGTTCTGTCGGGGAAAGGGGTTTGGTTATCTAATTGCGCACCAATAAGCAGAAGACCTTATCAGAAAGCCCCCTCTTTCCTGGGAATGAACTGGTTGTTAATATTGTGAGTTATATATTAATGATGAATAATTGTTGAAAGATTAAAAATGTGTTAAGTGAAGTCAAGTGATTTGATATAAATAAATGGGTTTGTCATGAAGTATTTGTTGTAAATTTGGTTTATTACATGGACCCCCACTTACTCATTTTTCAAAATCGTCGGTAGAAAGTTATCTCAGTTTTTGTTTTATAGTAATAAAACAGAATTTTTTATATATAAAACAGAATAATTTTTATAAATAGAATATATTATATTTTTTTTATTGCATAGTACTGCATCGTACTGCATAGTGTTGTATAGTGCTACATAGTGAAAATCAGAAATTTAGCCGATTTTGTCCGTGATAATGTTACTGTTCACCCGTGATTTTCTTTTTAAATAGTAACCTGCCATTCTCCTATAAAAAGGATGCTTAGTTTAGAAATGAAAATCACACCAGAATTAGAGAATTCTTCTTCTATAATATTAAGCGTATTTCTTTTGAGTTTAAGGAAGCTTTGAGTGTAGAAAACAGTACAAGTTTTTTTCAAGAATATCTCCGCCATACCAATCAGAAATACTCTCCTTTTAAGGTAAGGGATATTTTTTTTCAATATTCGTAAGAAATAATATTTTCTTCCATACTTTGTAGTATGTAAGTAATATTATTTCGTTTCATATTCCTAATTCTACATTTATGTTGATAAGTATTGCTTCTATACTCCTTGAAATTAGTAGAATATCATTGAAATTTGTGCTTCATCTAGTATCGTTTCACTAAAATATTTTTCTGGACATTCTTGTTAAATTTTAATTTTTTCATGCCGAAGTACTATACATGGGTACTATTCATACATACATCACTATTCATATATACGGTACTATTTGTACATACGATACTATTCATTAGGTAATATTCACAAAGTACTATTCATAGGGCACTATTCAATCAGGTACTATTCACCCGGGGTACTAATCACGACAAAAATTGATTTCTTTTCTGTCCAAATTATTTTTGATACATGAATATTATTCTTGAATTTTACTCCACAAAGCAGTTATCATGTTGACAATTTAGACATTCTTAAACTCTGGATAAATTGAATTATAAATCTTTAAAATTTATCATTGATCTCACTTAATTGAATTCTTATATCATTGTCATTATCCTCATGCTTATATTGTGATAAAAGTCATCTTTGGCCCGTAGTGCATAGATGGACAGTTGATTGGTATGATTATGACCATGAATTATATATCGGTATAATCATGACCTGTAATGTTACAAATGATGTGGTAAAAGTCCTCATTGGCCCGTCGTGCATTGATGGACAATTGTTTGGCATGATCATGACCACTAGTGATAATAACGAATATCCTTGGCCCGTAGTGCATGGATAATTCATGGATGTGATACTACTGAATATCATTGACTTGTAGTGCATGGATAATTCGATGATGTGGATTATTTATTGAGTTGTGTTACAAAGATAAAATATTGATGATGAACTTTTAAATCATAGAAGACAGTGGACATCATGCTCTACTTGACTCTTCTAATAGATTGTTTGTTCCGCTGTAGCTAAACTTGTTGTCTATTATATTCTATTAGTTTTAATACTGTTGAAGACTAAGGATAATTTATTCTACATTATCTTAGTCATAATATTCTTTACTAGGCTAGTTGAGCTCACCCTTTTCTTTCATTGTTCTCTTTAGGAAATGAGAATATAGCTGAGACTAGTCGGGGAATGGAGTGATGGTCTAAGATGGTGGCTATAGTAGTCCTCACTATTCTATGAAATAGTGTGATAATAAATTTAATGAGGACTTTATTTGAGTTTGGAAATTGTCTACAAGATAATATTCGTGTTAAAACTCTTAGCTTACGTTTGTCGTATTGTATAAATTAAGTTTGTATTTGAATTATGTAACATGTATTTTGGCGACTCAAAATGGGTTGTATGGACCTATTTTGGGGGTGTCAGAATTACTGTCAAGTCTTATTTTATTTAATTATATGTATTTTGATTCCCAAATTCACAACTCTGAATAAATGCAAATTAGAAACTACTTTCTAATTTCATTTCACCTTGGCAAAGGATTCCTGGGTTGTCATTTATCGAATCACATAGGACATTTGTCTTCTTTTACTAGAAGTGGTAGATTCTATATTGATCATTCATTATCTCCATATATAACTTTTGACACCCAAGCATACCCTTTGATATACCCTAAGGGTCTTAAAGAGTAAGTCAAATTGTAATTTATTATACATAAGATACTATGATGATCTCAAGTCTAAGGATCATTTATACTACTATCACTTCAGGAATTCATATTGACAGACAAGTAAAACTCCATTAGGTATTCCTTAGCGAGTCACGTTCAGTGAACTTATTCTCCAATAAGCACCTACATACTTGCTTTAGTGTCTCCACATAAATGATCATTAGATCAATCATCCTCATCCAATGAGCAAGCAATGTATGTACCAATCTATCCAGATTCACTAATCCCCATTTTAGTAATACATTGATTGAGAACATTTTTGTTTTAAGCTATCTAAGAATTTAGATCTCGTTAGCATGATCTCATCACGATTCTAAAAGCATTGCTTAAAACTATGGGTTTATCACATATTATTAAAACAACACCATGTATATAATAAATGCCTTTAATAATTAATTCTTTTATTAATAAATAAATAAGATTAATTACAAAGTATATGCTTTATCATCGTACATGATTTGATTGTATGCATACTACTTTCAAATGGATCTACTGAGATTCTATCTTTTCAATCACATGCCCATGAAATTGCACACGTTCTAGCTAGAATTCACATTTAGAGAATTCCGCGTACAACTTTTCTCTTTTTAGTGTCTCCAACATCAAACGTAAATGCTCTAAGTGTTCCTCTTGAGTTTTGGAGTACACTAGGATATCATTGATGAATACTACCACAAACTTATCTAAGAATGATTTAAACACCATGTTTGTCAAATCCGTGAATGTTGCTGGACCATTGGTTAAAGCAAAAGATATTACCAAAAACTCGTAATATCTATACCGAGTTCTGAATGTCGTCTTCGGTAGATCCTCCTTTCTTACCTTTAGCTGATGATACCCACTTCTAAGATCTATCTTCAAGAAGTATCTAGCTCTTTTCAGCTGATCAAACAAGTCATCTATTCTTGGAAACGGATACTTATTTTTAATAGTGACTTTGTTTAACTCCCTGTAATCAATACAAAGATGTATTGACCTATCCTTCTTCTTCACGATTAACATCGGTGCTCCCCACGGCGATACACTCGGCTAAATGTATTTCTTGTTTAGCAGCTCCTGCAGTTATACCATTAATTCTTTCATCTCCACCGAGGCCATATGATACAGACCCTTGATATTAGAGCAGTCCCTGGTGCTAAGTTGATAACAAACTCAATTTCCCTATCTTTCGGGAGTCCTGGAAAATAATCCGAAAATACGTCCACAAAATTCCTAACTACTAGTATCTCCTCCAATTTCGCACCTTTCTTTTGAGTATCGATTATATAAGCTAAATATCTTACACAGCCTTGCCTCAATAACTTCTTGGCTTGCATCATCATCAGACAACTTACTTGTCTAGGCGACTTGCTACCATAGAAAACTACCTTTGACGGAGTTATAAGGTTTACACATTTCTTTTGGTAATCAATTATCGCTCCATAATTGAATAGCCAATCCATCCTTAATATAACATCAAATTCCCCAAGTTTAATCGGGATTAAATCTACTGCCATTACATTCCCTTTAATATTCACCCTACAGTTCTTATATATGAATCTAACAGGAATAACCTCCATATTCACAATTTCTATGTTCAAAGGGAAATTTAACTCTTCACTAGGCAACCCCAAATTCTTAGCAAAATCATCAGATATAAATGAGCAAGTGGCACCCGAATCAAACAATACATATGCATTTATATCATTGATTGGAATGATACCTGACACCACATCTTTTGACTACACAGTATCCTGCATGGTTATGTTGAAGGTTCTGACTGTGGGTCTGTTCGTTGACGTTGGTCCTGCAATTGCCAAAGTACCTCCACTGTCACTTCCCTTGTTTTCACTTGTACCTCCAGCTGCCTTTTTAGGGCATTTGCAAGCTAAATGATCCTTCGTACCACATATGAAATAAGCACTCTTCTTCTATTTAGAACAATTTGGAGCTATGTGACCCTCTTGGCCACAGTTAAAGCACACCCACTTACCTCTCAAGCACACGCCAGTGTGATTTTTCCCACAAGTAGTACACACTTCAAATTTCTTCTTCTGCTGGCTACTTTGCTGAATTCCAACACCTGCACTCTTATTCCACTTTCTCTTCGGGTTACTGCTCCCACCACTATTACCACAAGCCTTACTTGCATTGTAATTCTTCCTTTTCCTCTTTTCCTGATTGTATTTTTGTTGAGGCATCGCTTCCCCCTTCGGCGATAATTGCCTTTTCCAGTACCGCCACAAATATCTTCACCTGAAACATAAAGACTCTAATGTATAACTAGAGCTTCAATCTCTGTTCAAATTTTCTTGCCTTACGCTCATCTACGTTAACCTAATATGGCGCAAACCTCACCAACTCATTAAATCTTGCCGCATACTCCGACACTGTCATTGCACCCTGCTTCAGCTCTAAAAATTGGATCTACATCTGATTCTGTGAGCTCTCTGGAAAACAAGTCTAAAAAAATATTTCCTTAAGCCTATTCCATGCCATCACTCCATATCCCCCGCGTGTTTTGTTCGCCTGCCACCAATAGTTGGCATCCATTTTCAGCATGAATGTTGTAAAAGCAGTCTTCTGGTCTTCACCAACTCTAGCAATGTCGAATACCTTCTCTATTTCAATGATCTAGGTCTGTGCCTCCACTGGATTCATGGACCCATGAAACTCTGGCGATCCAACCACTTTGAAATCCTTAAAGGTCACAGCTTGATTATGCGGCTGATTTTGCAGTCCTCCCATCAGTAAAGTCACCAACTGTTGAACTGGGTTAGCATCAACGTGTAAGGTTTTGTAAAAAATAAAGTAGCAATCAAATTGAAAAATTAGCGGAAGCGAAATAAAATCAGATTTTAAAATTTTTCACAAACCAATTACCCGGATCATCCTTTATGCATATTATTAATTAAACGAAGAATAAGAAATTATGAAATCATACCCTTGTAGAAACGTGCTTCCTCGATGACGAGTTCACCTCCTATTCTCTCATGATCTCCTTGAATCTCCTGTAGATTCCTTCCTTTGATCAATGTAAGCCACCCAAGTGTATGGCCTCTAGAGGTGATCCACCAAAGAAGAAGAATTTTCAAGAAGAAGGGGGTATTGGCTCAAACTCTAGTTTTTCCTATCTGTATAGAAAAAGGGGGCGTACTCTCCAACTCTAGAAATTACGTATATTAGATATCTGATATAAGACTCCTCTTATAAAGATATCATGTAACCCTATTTTAATTAAAATAAGGTATTATTTATTTAATAAAACTCTTTTTAATTAAATGGGCTCCCTAATCCTATTAGGGGTAATTAATTAAACTCCTTTAACTAATTTTCTTTCCTAAACCAATTAGGAATAAATGAGAGTACTTATATTAAATTAATTCATAAACCTTTTTAGAAATTAAAATAATAATAATTGTAATAATATTAATAAGACTCCTCTTATTAATTTATATTTAATATTTCTAAAATATTAAATAATAAATATTAAGTTATTTAATTTATTCTATCACCATAGATTAAATTAAATATACTTAACATATTATTACAATTATGCCATTAACTTCTTAAATAATTATTCTTCCTTTTATGGTGTGACCCTTTAGGTTCTCCATATTAAACCTATTGTGAATAAATCAATTAGAACAATTCTAATCTTATTTAAATAAATAAATTAAACAAATAATTTATTTAAATAAATAATATTTATTCTACAATAGGGATAAGCCTCCCTAGCGATCAACGACTTTCCAGATAATATAGATTTCAACATTAATCATAAAAGAACCTTTGAGTAAATAGTTACCGTACAATTCAATCCTTCCACCATACAATGTCCCAATTAAATATAAGACATGGAATTACTTTATCAAGTCTTATTTTATTTAATTATATGTATTTCGATTCTAAATGCATGAACTCCTAATGAATGCAAATTAGAAACTACTTTCTAATTTCATTCCACCTTAACCAAGGATTCTCCTGGGTTGTCATTTATCGAATCACATAGGACATTTCCATTTTTTTACTAAGTGGTAGATTCTTTATTGATCATTCATTATCTTCATATATAACTTATTACACCCAAGCATACCCTTTGATATACTCTAAGAGTCTTAAGGAATAAGTCAAAGTGTAATTCATTATATATAAGATACTATGATGATCTCAAGTCTAAGGATCATTTGTACTACTATCACTACAAGAATTCCTATTGACAGGTAAGTAAAACTCCATTAGGTATTCCTTAGCGAGTCACGTTCAGTGAACTTATTCTCTAATAAGCACCTACATACTTGCTTTAGTGTCTCCACACAAATGATCATGAGATCAATCATCCTCATCCAATGAGCAAACAACGTACGTACCAATCTATCCGGATTCATTAATCCCCTTTTTAGTAATCCATTGATTGGGAACATTTTAGTTTTAAGCTATCTAAGAATTTAGATCTCATTATCATGATCTTATCATGATTCTAAAAGCATTGCTTAAAACTATGGGTTTATCACATATTATTAAAACAGCACCATGTAGATAATAAATGCATTTAATAAATAATTCTTTTATTAGTAAATAAATAAGATTGATTACACATATTATATGCTTTATCATCATACATGATTGGCTTGTATCCATAATACTTTCAATCTCCCACTTGCACTAAAAGCCAATCGCCGTGTATCTCATACCCATCTTCTCTAGTGACGATCAAACTGCTGTTGTGTTAATGCTTTAGTAAATGGATCTGCAATATTGTCTTGAGAGTCCACACGCTCCAGGGTGACGTCTCCTCTTTCAATGATCTCTCTGATCAAATGAAATCGTCGCAACACGTGTTTGGATTTCGATGAGACACAGGTTCCTTAGCTTGCAATGTACCCAAAGTTGTCCGCACGAATAAAAGGCACCGGTCCTTTAATGCTAGAAACCACACCAAGTTCCTAGAATGAACTTCTTCATCCAAACAGCTTCCTTTGCGCCTTCACTTTCGGCCATGTACTCCTCATCATTTGAATCGAAGAATCGTCATTTGCTTTGCTCGGAACTTTTCCAACTCAACTCGCCACCGCTTAAGGTAAACACATACCCCAAAACGGATTTATCATCATCTTGGTCTGCTTAAAAACTTGAGTCTGTGAAGCCCTCTAGTTTTAATTCGGACCACCACCGAGACAAGAAATACATCCTTAGTTCTTCTTAAGTACTTTAGGATATTTTTCACTGCCTTCCAGTGTTCTTCTCTTGGATTCGACTGATATTTGCTTGTTACACTAAGTGCATGAACGACATCTGGTCTAGTACATATCATACCGTACATGATAGATCCTATTGCTGAAGCATAAGGAATCTTATTCATACGGTTTCTCTCCTCAGGTGTCTTTGGGGCTTGTTTCTTGGAGAGATGTATTCCATGGCTCATCGGCATGAGACCACTTTTGGAATCTTCCATGCTAAACCTTTTTAGCATCGAGTCAATGTACGTTCCTTGGGACAAGCCAAGCATCCTTTTAGATCTATCTCTATAGATCTTTATCTCCAAAATATAGGATGCTTCTCCCAAGTCCTTCATGGAGAAGTGTTTAGATAACCAGATTTTAATTGATTGTAGCATAGGAATATTATTCCCTATCAGTAATATATCATCAATATATAATACAAGGAATGAAACAGCGCTCCCACTAACCTTCTTGTACACACATGGTTCATCCTCATTTTTGATAAAATCAAACTCTTTGATTGTCTCATCAAAACGGATGCTCCACCTACGAGAAGCTTGTTTTAATCCATAAATGGATCGTTGTAGCTTACAGACTTGATTTGTTCCAACCTTTGAAACAAATCCCTCTGGTTGTGTCATATACACATCCTCCCCAAGTTTCCCATTGAGGAAGGCCGTTTTCACGTCCATCTCGCCAGATTTCGTAGTCATGGTAAGTGCGATCGCAAGCAAAATCCGAATGGACTTGAGCATTGCTATCGGTGAGAAGGTTTCATCATAGTCAACTCCTTGTCTTTGTTTGAAACCTTTTGCAACCAAATCGGGGCCTTATAGGTCTCTACCTTGCCATCTGCTCCAGTCTTTCTTTTAAAGACCCATTTACATCCAATAGGCTTAATGCCTTCAGGTGGTGAGACCAAAGTCCATACTTGGTTCTCATACATGGAGTCCATCTCGGATTTCATGGCTTCTTGCCACTTCTCTCCGAGTCTTTACTACTCATAGCCCTGCTCGTAATTCAATGGATCATCATCATCTATGATGCGTACCTCATTGTCATCTTCTATGACAAGTCCATACCTGTCTGGTATCTTTGGTACTCTTCCAGATTTACGAATAGGGTGTGGTACAGAAGGAATCTTTACTTGGTTAGGTACCTCACTTTGATTTGTAGTATTTTGTGGTTCTTGAACCTCTTCAAGATATATCTTACTCCCACTGACCCCTTCAAGGATAAACTCCTTTTCCAAGAAGGCAGCATATTTCGCAACAAACACCTTTTGATCAGTTGGATGATAGAAATAATACCCTGATGTTTCTTTAAGATATCCCACAAATCTACATTTGTCAGATCTTGTCTGCAGCTTATTGTTTTCAAACCTTTTGACATAAGCTGGACAACCCCAAGTCTTAACATGCTTAAGATTTGGTTTCCTCCCTGTCCATAACTCATATGGGGTCTTGGGGACGGATTTTGTAGGTACTTTGTTAAGTAGGTATGCAAAATGATTCTAGGGCATATCCCGTAAGAAACCGGAAGGTCGGTAAAAGCTTCATCATAGATCGAACCATGTCCAACAATGTTCGATTTTTCCTTTCGAGATACACCATTCATCCGTGGTGTCCTGGTGGAGTCCATTGTGAGATTATACCATTTTCTTTGAGACAATTGTGAAACTCACCACTTAAGTATTCTCCTCCTCGATCGATTGAAGAATCTTAATACTCTTACAAGTTTGCTTCTCAACTTCACTTCGAACTCTTTGAACTTTTCAAATGATTCATTTGTATTTCATTAAATACACATATCCAAATCTTGAGTGGTCGTGTCAAGGAATGTAATAAAATAAGAATACCCTCCTCGTGCGATTAGTTGTCATAGGTCCACATACATCTACGTGTGTACCAACGCTAACAACTCAGTAACTCTTTCTCCTTTTCCACTAAAAAGAAGATTTAGTCATTTTACCCATGAGACAAGATTCACAGTTTGGATATGATTCATAATCGATAGCTCTAGGAGCCCATCTTTATGCAACTTGGATAATCTTGTTTCATTAATACGACCGAGTCTACAAAGTACATGAAGGTATAATTAACATCATCTCTTTTCCTTTTCTTAGTTTGTTCAATTTGAAATATATTTTCATGCAAGTAAAGTATATAAAGTCCATTTCGCAAATTACCAACACCATATAAAACATTATCATTATAAATAGAACAACTTTTGTTCTTTATTATAATATTAAAACCATCCATATCCAATACGAGAGATAGAAATAATGTTTCTAATGATATTTGGAACAAAATAACAATTATTTAAATTGATGAACTTGCCGTAGCGGTGCTAAACAATAAGTCCCTACACAACTAATGCAAAGAACCTTTGCTCCATTTCCCACTCGTAGGGCGACCTCATCCTTTCTCGACTTTCTACTTCCGACGACCACCCTCAGATATTATTACATATGTGAGAACCACATCCCAGATCCAATACCCAAGTAGAAGATTGACTTTCGAAAAATTAATTTCAATCATAAACAAACCTTGATTAGGATTCAAGCTTCTCCAAGCTTCTTCGCTTTTGTTCTGCGAGATAATCCTTGCGCCTCTTTCAATGACCCACTTATTGCAATGGAAGCAAATTCCTTTGCTAGTCGGATCAGTTTCTTTTGATCCTTCACTTTCGCCTTTCCCTTAGCCTTCTTGGATTTCGTCTTTTCGAAGATACCTTGGGCCTCTTCCTTTTCTTGGAAGAATCATACACCAAGAAGACATGGTTCTTCTTGGATGGGAAGTGACCTTGACAGATTTTCAACATGTTAAGTAATTCGTGCAAGTGACATCCAACTTATTCATCCGAAAATTCACAACAAATTGTGAGAAGGTGTCAGGGAGTGACTGCAAGACTAAATCTTGACTCAACTCCCCATCCATGATTTAACCCAAGTCATCCCAAGACGTTCAATCAGATTGATCATCTTTAGGACATGAGTCTCAACAGTAGTGCCCTCGGTCATCCGAGATCGGAAGAGCTCCTTAGATATTTCATATCTAGCAGGTCCTACTTTACTCACCATACAACTCTCGAAGGTGCAAGATAGCATAGTAGGAGCATCCATGTTTTCATCTTGTGACACTGAAGCTCGTTACTCATGGATGCGAGCATGATGCATTGAGCCACAGATGCATCATCTTGCCACCGCTTAAAAGTAGCAATCTCTTCCTCGGAGGTCATCTTTGCAACTTTTTGCGATGCAGGCGAATTTAGGACATAAGAAATCTTTTCAAAGAAGAGAGACAATTCTCGATTCCTTAACCAAATCCAGTGTAGTTCGGTCCGGTCAATTTGTTAGCATCAAGTATGCTTCGCGGTGAAATTAGTGAATGTGACATTTTCAAAATTCATATGTAAAAAGACAATATTTTAGCAAACATTCATTTATTAATTACCAAAATAAATTAGGTCTTATTTTATATTGGTATCTCCCACTATTTTCTTCAAACTATATTACCCTCATTTATATAGTTCTTAAAATCTAATTAAAGTTTTTGCTAGTGAGAATAAGGATCCCATTTCAAATATATATTGCCTTGTGGTGACACAACAAACTATATATAAATAAATAGGTAGACAACTCCTTGTAAATTACATCAACATGTAACTCCTTATGTTTTGCCTCTTGGATTATTTTGATCAAGTGGTGGCACATCCGAATCAAAATTAACTAAGTTAAGTCCAACCTAGCACTTCCATATATTCAAAAAAGAAAAATATCGCCCTTGTGGTGACACAACAAAACAATATTGTTCAATTTTCTTTATAAGCATCAAATGTGATAAATTAACATCTTAAATACTTAATACTTGCCTTGTGGTGACACAACAAACTCATATTAAATATTTAATACTCTATTAATTTTATCATGCTAGAAGGCGACGTTCGATATTCTAAATATCTTTGAACGCTTAAGACTTAATATAAAAAAAAACTTTGAGGGATTTGTTATTATTTGTCTCATCTTGTTTAGCGCGCATGCAAATATATATATAAAATACGCGTCATATTATTAAACATGCGAAGCATGTTTGCATAATATATAATATATAATATATATAATACTAGCATGCACATATAGAATACTATATTCTACCCGGATTGATTATGGACTTTTATTCTAGTTTGGTTCACTAGAGCCACCAAGTGAACCAAAAGGTCAAACCCTAGGGTGCAAGAATAAACATTTAAATATAACTATTACATTTAAACCCGGGCTCCATTATAAACGGGTCTTCAAGCGCTCCTTGCTCCTTGATCTCCGGTTCTTCAAAAAAAAATTCTAACTAATCCTATTACATTAAACTATTTAATTTAAATAGAAACCTTGATCGTGATCGAGGGAAGAACATAGGAGAGAGATAGAATTTACATCAAGAAGAAAACCGTAAAAGACGAAGTCACGCAGAATTCCATTTAATAAAACCCATTCATTCAAACATCCAACTAAAATAAATCCAATCATATTGGTCAATTGTCCATAATCAATCCCATTTATTATCATACATATCACCATATGTATCAATAAATAAAATCATTTCATATATATATATGAGTATCATTTAATGGGCAATTTTATGTTGCATGAAATCCAATTTCAAGATTAAAATAAACTATTTATTTTAATTATAAAATTATTAAGATTAATATATATAACAATTATATATATATATATAATAAAAGTCCTACCCCATATTAAACCGGCAGGACCTTGCTTACAAATCTGATTCACGCAAAAAAAAGGAATAGCAGGTATTACGGTTGTTATTTATTTTTTATTTTTTTTTCGCGGGCCCGTGGCTGTTATATATATATGTATAATAATATATACCTGCAACCATAAAACATGATAGCCTTTTTCTTTTATATATAATAATATATACCTGCAACCATAAAACATGATAGCCTTTTGCTTTTATAATAACGCCACACGGATTCCTTGTTTTAAAAAAAAAAAAAAAAAAAACAACCGCCTGCAACAGGAGTCACGTGGACAGCAGGTCACTAGATTCCCTTGTAAGACATGACATGCACGGATCCGAAAAAAAAAATATTTTGTAAAAATAGTTTTCGGCAAAATTAAAATTTTTTTTCTTCATAAAATAATAATTTTATACAACAAATTATGCCCAATAAATAATTCTAAATTCATACCCATACATATATGGAATCAAAATAATTAATAATTTGCATAAAGTTTGGCTCATGATACCACTGTAAGGTTTTGTAAAAAATAAAGTAGCAATCAAATTGAAAAATTAGCGGAAGCGAAATAAAATTAGATTTTAAAATTTTTCACAAACCAATTACCCGGATCATCCTTTATGCATATTATTAATTAAACGAAGAATAAGAAATTATGAAATCATACCCTTGTAGAAACGTGCTTCCTCGTGTGCGAGTTCACCTCCTACTTCTCCTCGATCTCCTTGAATCTCCGGGTAGATTCCTTCCTTTGATCAATGTAAGCCACCCAAGTGTATGGCCTCTAGAGGTGATCCACCAAAGAAGAAGAATTTTCAAGAAGAAGGGGTATTGGCTCAAACCCTAGTTTTTCCTATCTCAGATAGAAAAGGGGCGACTCTCCAACTCCGTGAATTACGTTATATTAGATATCCGATATAAGACTCCTCTTCTAAAGATATCATGTAACCCTATTTTAATTAAAATAAGGTATTATTTATTTAATTATACTCTTTTTTAATTAAATGGGCTCCTAATCCTATTAGGGGTAATTAATTAAACTCCTTTAACTAATTTTCTTTCCTAATCCAATTAGGAATAAATGAGAACTTATATTAAATTAATTCCTAAACCTTTTAGAAATTAAAATAATAATAATTGTAATAATATTAATAAGACTCCTCTTATTAATTTATATTTAATATTTCTAAAATATTAAATAATAAATATTAAGCTATTTAATTTATTCTATCACCATAGATTAAATTAAATATACTTAACATATTATTACAATTATGCCATTAACTTCTTAAATAATTATTCTTCCTTTTATGGTGTGACCCTTTAGGTTCTCCATATTAAACCCAGGTTGTGAATAAATCAATTAGAAACAATTCTAATCTCATTTAAATAAATAAATTAAACAAATAATTTATTTAAATAAATAATATTTATTCTACAATAGGGATAAGCCTCCCTAGCGATCAAATCGACTTTCCGGATAATATAGATTTCAACATTAATCATAAAAGAACCTTTGAGTAAATAGTTACTGTGATGAATTCAATCCTTCCACTATACTGATATCCAAATTAAATATAAGACATGGAATTCTTCACAAGTCTTATTTTATTTAATTATATGTACTTCGATTCCTAAATGCATTAACACCTAATGAATGCAAATTAGAAACTACTTTCTAATTTCATTCCACCTTAACCAAGGATTCTTGGGTTGTCATTTATCGAATCACATAGACATTTCCTTTTTTTTTACTAAGTGGTAGATTCTTTATTGATCATTCATTATCTTCATATATAACTTATTACACCCAAGCATACCCTTTGATATACTCTCTAAGAGTCTTAAGGAATAAGTCAAAGTGTAATTCATTATATATAAGATACTATGATGATCTCAAATCTAAGGATCATTTGTACTACTATCACTACAGAATTCCTATCGACAGTAAAGTAAAACTCCATTAGGTATTCCTTAGCGAGTCACGCTTCGATGAACTTATTCTCTAATAAGCACCTACATACTTGCTTTAGTGTCTCGACACAAATGATCATGAGATCAATCATCCTCATCCAATGAGCAAAACAACGTACGTACCAATCTATCCGGATTCATTAATCCCTTTTAGTAATCCATTGATTGGGAACATTTTAGTCTTAAGCTATCTAAGAATTTAGATCTCATTATCATGATCTTATCATGATTCTAAAAGCATTGCTTAAAACTATGGGTTTATCACATATTATTAAAACAGCACCATGTAGATAATAAATGCCTTTAATAAATAATTCTTTTATTAATAAATAAATAAGATTGATTACACAGTATATGCTTTATCATCATACATGATTGGCTTGTATGCATAATACTTTCACAACGTTGTTATTATTTGTAGACCCCTCAGGACTTCGTTGTCATGGTTGACATCTTCTTGAAGGCATTTTCTGTTAAAATGTCCACTCATCAGATCATTACTTAATTTCTTATATATTTTCTACTAAACTTGAACATTTTATAATCACGTAACACATAACAACTTAAATAAATATTAACATTTTATTCATTCATACTCTTTTAAAGACATGAAAATGATAACATCACTTCTATTTACATCACTTTTCTGAACTTGTAAAGTTTCAGGATAACATCATCTGCCATTGGTCACATAACGCTTCGAATTTACATCTTATTTATTATATATTTATTCACATATAATTTTACTTTCTATTAAGGCCTATTGAGACGTTGCACAGCCTTACTGCGCTCCTCTTCCATGATACGAAACATCGTTCTATGATCTAACAGATACCACGATAATTCCTCGAATTGAGTCGGATAGTATATGACTCGGTCTTGAGCTCTATTCATCGTAGTGTGAAAAATGCAATCCATCTCTCATATCTTGGCCTTCTTTGCATGTACCTCTTCCTCAGCTACATCTGCAAGTTGGGAAGCCTTCTTGTAAGCATCTTCAGCCCTTTCTCTCTTAGCGGACTCTTCTTTCAGGTAATCCTTCAGCTTCGCAACCTCTTCCATCAGCTGCTCGTTGACACCCTCTATATGAACCAGCTTCCACCACTCCACGTTACTGAGACGTTCGTCAAGATCCTGGATCTCATCGTTCTTCTGCACCAGAATAGGTCCATATAACCCATTCTGAGTTGCCAAATACATGGTACAGAATTCAAATACAAATTTTATTTATACAACTATTAATTGTCGTGTAAAATATGATAAAACATACGCTGTGAGTTTTAATATAAATATTGTCTCGTAGACAATATCCAAACTCAAATAAAATTGTCATTACAATTATTATCACGGTATTTTACAAAATAATGAGGATTACTAAAATAACCATCTTGAACCATTACTCCACTCCCCGACTAGTCCCAGCTACATTCTCGCCTCCTGAGAAGAACAATGGAACAAAATGGAAAAGAGTGAGCTCAACTAGCCCAATAAATAATATTATGACTAAGATAATGTAGAAAAAATTATCTTTAGTCCTCAACAAGGAAAAATTTGATAGAATACAATAGACAACAAGTTTTAGATCAATAACTGCAACGAAAATAGCAATCGATTAGAAGAGTCGAGTAGAACATGATGTCTGTAATCTTCTATGATTTAAGAGTCCATCATCAATATTTTATCCCTGTAACACCAATCAATAAACATTTCACATCAACAAATTATCCATGTACTACGGGCCAAGGATATTCGTTAGTATCATCAGTGGTCATGGTCATGCCAAACAACTGTCCATCTATGCACTACGGGCCAAAGTGGACTTTTACCACATCATTTGTCTATAACATTACATGTCATGATTATACCAATACACAATTCCTGGTCATAATCATACCAATCAACAGTCCATCTATGCACTGCGGGCCAAAGATGACTTTCACCACAATATAAGCATGAGAATGATGACACTGATATAACAAATCAATCAAGTGAGATCAAGGATAATTATTACAGATTTATAATTCAATTTATCTAGAGTTCAAGAATGTCCAAATTGTCAACATGATAATTAATCGTGGAGTAAAATTTAAGAATGATATTCATGTAGCAAATATAATTTGGACAGAAAAGAAATCACTTTTGTCGTGAATAGTACCCCATAAATAGTACCCGAATGAATAGTACCCCATCATGCAAAGTACCCAGAATAAATAGTACGCTGAGTAAATAGTACCTGAGTGAATATTACCTGCGTGAATAGTACCTCGTTAATAGTACCCCGAATGAAAATATTAAAATTTAATAAGAAAGTTCAAACCAATATTCCAATGAAACGATACTAGATGAAGCGCAAAACTCAAGGATATTCTACTAATTTCACGGATTATAGGAGTAATACTTACCATAGTAAGTTTAGATTTAAGAATATGAAAAGAAATAATATACGAAACTACACATGGATTTTCACCCGACATGCGGTAATTCGCGTAGACAGATCTTTTCCACAAATAAAGAATGAATACGAAGGGTTATTTACCATGCATGCGGTAATCCGCGTAGACAGGTTATTCCCCCAGATTAAAGAATGAATACGAAAAATAATATCACTTACCTTAGTAGGAGATTGGATACTGCAATAGTGAAGTAGCAAAATATTCTTCTTCTTTCTCTCTATAGTTTCTCTTGTGAGTCTTAGTGAATTGGTGAGAATGAAAGAAGAAATAAGCTTCTATTTATAGGAGAATGTACTAAATAGTAATTGATTCATGGATGGTCCAGATTGATTTACTATTAAAATGGTCGGTCCATATTGATTTACGATTAAAACCTCAACCGACGGTTTTAAAAATTAGCACATCTCCCCATGGAATAATAAAACAAACTTACAACAAACGCCTCATGACAAACCCCTCTATTTACATCAAAAATTGAATAAATATTTTCCACAAATCACATATCTTCAATAAACACATTTTTAATCTTTCAATAATTATTCATCATTAATATTATAACTCACAATATTGACAACCAGATCGTTCCCATCAAAGAGGGGCTTTCCGATAAGAATTTCTCCTTAATAGCACACAATTAAATAACCAAACCCTTTTCCTCTACAGAACTTTCTAGACATTGTCAATAATGCAAATAATAATATGAATAATTGTGTCGTCTCAATTATTGATTTAATAATATAAAATATTGTGCAGATGATACTGTGACAATAATTGAATCAATAATATGAGATATTATGTAGCAACTACTGTTGCAATAATTGAATAAAACTGAGTAACTTCTTACGTAAGCATCAATACTCAGAGATACTATGTAATACCGTGTGCTACTATGCAACAACATGTATTACTGTACTTTTATCACCAGTTATTTAAATAGTTTAACGGTAAAAGTTTTGCCGTTATTTTTATAAAAAGTTTATTTCTGTCGCTTTCTATATCCGACAGTTATTCCGTTGTGGGATTCTAATGATTGTGTCGTCATACGGATATTCCCCGACAAAAAGAATATTCCCCAACCAAACAAATATTTTATGGCAACTTGCTTACTTTGTAAAATTTGTATATATCACCCATAACTATAGCATTATATCAAATCAACACCTTATTATTCAAAATAATATTTAGAGAAAATTAAATCTTTATTTATAAAAAGTTGGGGTCTTACAACCTCCCCTTCTTATGAAATTTTGTCCTCGAAATTGATGTACGTACCTGGTATATCGAAGAGGTCAGGATACCATGTTTTTATTTCAGATTCTAACTCTCAGTTCATTTCCTCAATATCGTGTTTTTCCATAAAACATTAAATTGAGGTATAACCTTTGAGCGTAGAATATGTTCCTTCTTATCCAAGATCTTGACAGGTACCTCTTCATACATTAAATCTTCTGCTATCTCTTCTGGTTCTAATTCAATAATGTGGTTCAGGTCATCCACATATTTATGTAACATAGATATGTGAAAAATATTATGAACACGAGACATACTTGGCGGTAAAGCGAGTCTGATACAATGGACTGTACACAACAAAAAACAAGATTGCTCAACTCTGATACCCCCGCTGGGGCGGGGTTTTATTTTGAGGAAAGAGCCCACCGGGGCGGGCTTACCCCATAATTAGATTATGCAGTTCGCGAAGAACACAGTAGAAAGCCTATGGCCTAAAAACTTTTTTCTAATAACAAATTTAACTTACCCAAGTTGTATAAACTTTACAAAAATAGTAAATAACATTTCTAACATGTTTCCAACCATGTAAACCACATAAACAACTAATTAAAACCTTTAAATTTCATTATTTTCACTATTTCTTCACTCTTAAACATTCTTAGCGAAAATTGATCACTGTGAATTCATTATTCAACCAAAGCAATCCGTTTAACGTACTTTATTTTTGTTTCTTCACGTATTTTCACAATCAACAATCAATTTACATATTAAAACATGAATTGAGTCATAAATTTTGATTTTAAAATAAGTCATATCACATATATACTTTTGTATTTTACTGTAAACATGATTTCTTTATATATTTAATGTTTTCATGGGTTATAACCAACTCTAATTCATTCACAAATCACATAAAACAGATTATATGAACAAATAACAGGTTTAATCCATAACTTCAACTAATTGTTCATGAAACTCAAACTAGAGAATTTTTCATAAAAACTTAAGAACATGAAAAGTAAAGATTAAAACTTGAATTTTACCTTGGATGCTTGTTTAGACTAGGATAAGAATTCTTCTTTGTTTGCTCAAATTCACAGAGAAAATCTTTCTTTCTCAAACTCTATAGAGCTCTTTTTTGTTCTCTTCTTCCTTCTCTCTATTTATTTTTCTTTAGAGTTAGGCTTAGGCTGATACAACTTAACGTAAATTTTAACCGACATATACTTAATACAATATAATACTATACTTAATATTTATCAGTTATAGAATTTTGAAAATCAAAAGCCACTAAGGCTTGTTTGGCAAAACAAGATAAAAAATAAGGGGTAAAAGCCTTAAGTCTTGTTTGATAAAACCAAATTAAATATCTTTTAATTTATTTTAATAACTCATTTACTTCATAGTTTAATTGTCACACTTTATTTAATTAAATTCCCACATTCAAATTCAATTAAATTAAAGCTAACAACAACTTATTAACTTCATAATCACATTGCCATAAAATTATAATTTTCATTATAATTTTAATTAATAAATTAGTAAATTCCTAATTTAATTATTAAATTAAACTAGAATACCATTATAATTATTCAACAACTCATTTTATTTAATTAACTCATTAAATTAACTTCAAACACAAAATTGACACATACCAACTTAATTAATATATTACACTTAATTAAGTTATTTCACAACAACTCATAAATTATTTATTTAACTAATAAATAATCAAATCAATCAAATATTTATTTAGCAAGAAACACATCAACTAAAATATTCATCTAATTCTAAAATATTTATTTAATTCAATAAATATTTTAAATTACATATAAAAATTCTGGATCGTTACATTATATATACCCACCCCGCCTCGCCTCGCCTCAGCCCACGCCCACGCCCACGCCCAGCTATTAGCCCCCCCCCTGATTTTACTAATTCTAAAATATTTATTTAATTGTATACAACTCAATTTATAATAATATTTACTGATTATATATACACCGCCACTCGCCCATCCCCCACCCGCCACTCGCCCACCCCTTCACCCCCCCAAAAAATAATATTCAATGATTATGTATACACCCCACCTACACCCACACCCACACACTCCCTCCCAAGAAATATAATTTTCAGTGATTATAATATATACATCTCACCCCACCCCCCCCCCAAAAAAAAAAAAAAAAATAATCTTTTGTTTTTGTACCAATAAGATTTAAGTTGCCAATAATAATAACATAAATTGTAGGATATGATGGTCATTTTAGAAAAAGATTAAGGTTAACTTTGTCTAGAAATTTTTAATCCCAAATGCAAGGGATTAAAATACTAGGTAGAACATGGTATTAAATATCTCTCATATTAAGCTATTTTATCCCAAACTCAAATTTAAAAATAAATAAGACACTTGAGATTAATAGTCATATCTCAAGTGTAATCTTTGCAAACAAACATAGCTCAAGAGAATTAAAATAGGATTAGATTTTATCTTTCATTCTTTAAATATAAGGAAATAATATACAAGTTATACTCTAATTGACTAATGTTAACGTCAAGATCCTTCCATAAGTCCCAATCACGTAAGACACGTCCGATCCTGCACAGTAAACACGACAACACCAAAAGCTTGACGGCTTCGACCGTCGGGGGATAGCTCCGGCGTGAGAGTCAGTACAGGCGATCACAAGGTTAACAATGGAGGAAAATAATATCTAGTGTATAGAGAGAGAGAAAAATATTAATTACCTTTCTTTTGTGATGCCCTTGCTAACATATACTCTTACACCCAGTTTACCATACCACCCACTACCATCTGACACCACCCCCACTACTGGTGATCTCAGCCGACTACCAACAGCTCACCTGTTCCATCCCATCACTGTTCTCCACCGCCGGCCGACTAGATCCCATCCACATTAATGCATGACAGAGATAACAGTCAACTGTTATCTCTCCCATCTTTACCGGTCAAAGCCTAAAAATATATATATTTAATTATCTGATGGGTTGGTCCAAAAATTCGGCCCAAGACTTTCAAAACCCAATCAAAGATAACCCATTGACTTGGCCCAACTAGTCAAGCCCAATGGAAATGACCCAACAGATTCACCAAAGAATTCGGCCCAGACAGTTCGGCCCACTATATAAAATATCAGGGCCCAACATTGCCCCCAGTATTTTATTAAACAGAATGTTTAATGAAAGACTAAAAAGGCCCATTCAATAAATCACATGCAACAATGTGAATTAAAACCGAAAATCCAATTGAGAGGCCCAACCCGGTTAATACTTGAGATTTAAATCAGACGCTACCAATTCGAATTCCTTATCATTACCAACATTAAATCAACCGCCCTCGAGCTCTGTGAAACTGTCAGTATAAAAAGTAATTTTCCCCAAATTTGACAGTTTTACCTGTCAATTTGAATTTCAGACGCCTCTTGCTCTTTCCTTCTCTCTCGAATCCTTCTCTTCTCTACAAATCTTCATCAATGGCCTCCCAAGATTCCTATTAGAGTACTCCCATCCTTGTAACTCCTATTAGCTCTGTTCCACCTAACCCAAGCCCTAACAAAGCGGCTTCAAGCTCCAATCCCAAAGTTGCTACTCCAAGAAAAAATCCACCTTTGAAACCCTCGCCGAAACCCTCTGATTTTTTCAAGAATAAGGAGAAATTCCCACATGCCAACACTCCATCTGCTGTTACTGAAACTGAATTATAAAGGATTCGGATTCGCTACCAAATCCCTGACACCCACCTGGTGAGAGTTCCTAAGTCCGATGAGCGAATGTACCAACGGCCGGAACGTTAGATGGTTGTTCCAGTGACTCTTCTTGAGAAGGGGGTTCAATTCCCTCTTCATGTTTTCCTTGTCACCCTCCCTGGGTTCATTGGTGTTGGGTTTGCCCAATTAGTTCCGAACTCATATATTCACATCCTTGCCTTCATCGCATTTTGCCACGAAGTAGGCGTTTAACCTACTCTTGAATTCTTTTTTGCCGTTTATAAAATCGGTCAATCCCGAGAAAAGGGATTTAAAGCTATGAGCAAAAAGTCACCGAAGGCAAGTGAAAAATTTGAAAGACGTTCTTTGGTCTCCACCCCCTCCAGCAACAAAGGATGGCACAAAGGATGGTTCTTTATCAAGGGACCAAAAATTGCTTCCTTGCCGAACTGGGTCACTCATGAAAAAGTTTCTGCAGACTTCGGTGATATCCTTAAAGACGCGTGAATGAAATGATAGAACATTTTGATAACTTCCCGAAGGAGGAGTGGAACTACGGACTCCTCACCAAGCAAGCGTGGCTGTACAACCACAAATGTAAGTTTTGAACTATATTTTGCATGATTTCTTAGAATTTTTGATAATATCAATTTTGAATTATTTATTGTATATCCCTTGCAGTGTCTTTGATGAAACTGACTTCCTCAGATATAAGAGATCTGGAAGACTTTCTATATGGAAAGTCTTCAGAAGTAAATGTTAAACCTCCACTATTGGAAGCCCCACCTGTTGATACCTCAACCGCTGAAATACCAACTATCGAACCTCAAACCATTGATCCACAAGCTGACGATCCCCCTCCACCCGAAGAGTCCACTCAACCACGCCAAAAAAAGAGAGCCACTCGAAAACCCAGATCCACTCCCATAGAAATAGACCCTGAACCTACCCCAGATCCTGTACCGACCACCCATCCTGCACCAACCAAAGGGAGTCTACATGACATGCCCCTTAATGAACGGACCAGAGTCCTTCGCGTTAAGAAGCTAAGAACCAAGATTACCCCTCTTTCTGTCGATGCCCTTCGGGTACCTTCTTTTACAGCCAATCACCCCCCAACAATCCATGTGGTGATTCAAGCTTCTGATGATGATGAACAAGTTGAGCCCATCCCTTCATTATCTCGCAAAAGAAAATAACCTTTTGACAGCCAGCCAAACTCAGCATTTGTTCCTTCGCCTCCACGTGAACATAAACATAAACACTGACCCATTACCAACTCCTGAACGATCCACACATTCTCCCTTGACACCCACCTCTTCTGAATTTCAAAATGAAGCCCTGGCATTGCCGACCTTATGGCCTGAGTTCAATGCCAACTTCCCTTTCAAGCTTTATGATGCCTTCATCCGGGACACTGACGACCATTGATTTGGCAACAGCTCGATCATGGATCTAATAGACGAAGGAATGAGATTTCAGGGGAAGGTAATTTATTGATATCTTTTCCATATAAACTTCTGTTCACATATAAAATTATTTGACTAACACTGAGTATATGCAGGCGAACGCCATCTTCGGACGGTTACGTCCAAAGTACAAAGAAGCCGAAGCCGCAGAAGAGGCTGCAAGAAAAGAGAACGCCATATTGCAGTCAGCTTTGGTGAAGGAAAGACATGATCGTGACATTGCGCTCTTCAACAATGAATGTCTTCGGAAAGAGTTGGATCAAACCAAGGAAGATCTGAAGACTGTCAAGGCCAACCATCATGAAATCGTTAATATGAACGTCGATCTAGTCCAAAGGAACAAAATTATGATGGCGAAGAACGAAGATCTGGTTAAAACCAACAAGAGCCTGGCCAGACTAGTCGAGAAGCTCGAGATCAAAGAAGCACGCCATCTGAAGAGGCGTCAAAAATTTGAAGAAAAACTTCAGGAGATCCGGGCCCTTTGAGACCTAGGTCCTCCTCTAACCGAAGAACTTCGTAAGCAAATTCAGGACGAGTATCGGAAGTTGAATGAGCTAAACTAGGAGATCGTTCACATGTATTCTGAAGGCTATGAAATCTGCCGTAGCCGAGGCGAAGCCAAGCTAGTCGCGGCCAAGGTAGATCCAGCTCTTCTGGACTCTTCAGACGGCGAAGATAATGCCTGAAGATGATATTGCTTCTTCCTATTGTTATGATTTTTGTAAAAAAAATTCTATCTTTTAATGTAATTAGTTAACATCAATGAAATATCAACTTTTATTCCTTATAACTTTTGTGTAATTCATTTCTTGTCAATAATTCAGCATCAATTAACTTGAAAACTGTACAAGCTTCTTTTGAACTTAATTTAAACTGTTAATCAAGTAAATCATATAACAGTTAAGATAAAGAATAACACAAACCAAACTCAACACTTGAACAAAATAAAGTAATGCATACTTATCGTTACCGAAGTGTGAGACAGATCATGTACAGGGTTAATCCAGTCGATCCTCCTTGCACCATCTGGAATTTGTTTACCACACAGGGTTTTAACAAATTTTTAGGATATTTGTTTACCACACCGGGTTTTAACAAATTTATAAGGACTACCCGCCGAAAAGGCTGCCATCAAATGGTCAGCGAGTCCACCCGAACCTCCTTTCAACCATGAAATTTGTTTACCACTCGGGGCCTAACAAATTCATAAGGACCACCTGCCGAATAGGCTACCATCGAATGGTCAGCGAGTCCACCCGAACCTCCTCTCAACCATGAAATTTGTTTACCACTCGGGGCCTAACAAATTCATAACGACCACCTGCCGAAAAGGCTACCATCGAATGGTCAGCGAGTCCACCCGAACCTCCTTTCAACCATGAAATTTGTTTACCACTCGGGGCTTAACAAATTCATAAGGACCACCTGCCGAATAAGCTACCGTCGAATGGTCAGCGAGTCCATCCAAACCTCCTTTCAACCATGAAATTTGTGCCAATGAAGAGAAGATCAATTGGGAAAAAGAATCTTTTATTGATGATGATTCAAATATTTACATACTCCGGTAAACTGACTCTATCTTTACTAAAAATACTTCCGAAGTCTACCAGCATGCTAAGTATTCTTGATTTCAGGTCCATCTAATGCCCTTAACTGATAAGTCCCTGACTTCGGTACTTCATTGACTTCATAAGGACCTTCCCAGTTCGGCATTAGCTTTCCCAAATTCTGAGGCATAGATACTTCAACTTATCTGAGGATGAAATCTCCTACTTCAAATCTTCGAAGCTTTACCCCTTTATTGTAATGGCTACTCCTCGTTGATAGGCTGCCATCTTTATCAAAGCTACCTCCCTGACTTCTTCCAGTAAGTCCATGTTGATCTTCAGCCCTTCATCATTGTAGATCTCTTTAAACTGACTAACTCGAAGACTGGTAGATCCGATTTCAACAGGGACTAAGGCATCAGTACCATAAGCCAACCTGAAAGGTGAATCTCCCGTAGTAGTCCTCGTTGTAGTCCGATAAGCCCATAATACACTGTGCAGCTCTTTGGGCCATCTTCTTTTAGCTTTATCCAATCTGCGCTTGATCCCATTCAGAAGCATCCTGTTGGTTACTTTGACCTGTCCGTTAGACTGTGGATGAGCTACTGAAGTCTTTCTATGCTGAACCCCTAGCTCCTTCAAAAATGCTTCAAATTTTGATCCCACAAACTGGCGTCCATTATCTGATATTACCACCTTCGAAATGCTGAAACGAAACACTACAGATTCCTTCAGAAACTTTAAACACTCCTATTCCGTTATCAGTCTAAGTGGCTTTTCTTCTACCCATTTGGTCATATAATCAATGGCAACTATAACAAAGCTGACCTGGCCTTTAGCTTTCGACAATGGACCCAGTATATCTACTCCCCAGACAACAAAGGGTATAGGAGATAGAATCGAGTATAACTCTTCTGGTGGCTGATGTGGGATAGGACTATTTAACTGACACTTTGGACACTTCTTTATGTACTCGGTAGCTTCCTTAAAGATGGCAGGCCAATAGAACCCCTACCGAAGTACTTTGTATGCTAACGACTTAGCAGCCATATGGTCACCACAAATACCTTCGTGAATCTCTCAAAGAGCATATTCAGCTTCAGATGGAACCAGACACTTCAACAATGGAGACAAAAAAGCCCTTCGATAAAGATCCCTATCAATAAGAACAAAATTGCCACTCTTGTATTTAACTTTCTTGGCCAATATTTGATCCGAAGGAAGGACGTCATCTGCCAGATATTCCAGATAAGGAGTCAACCAACAGTTAGAACGCTCAAAACACATCACCAATTCATGTTGGATACTAGGCTGCTGCAGAATCTCCAAATAAACTGATCCATCAAAAATTTTAGCATTCGTAGTAGCCAGCTTCGATAATGCATCAACAATAGAATTATCATTACTCTCAACGCCTTGAAACTTATAGGAGATGAAATATTAAAGCTGATCCTTTAACTCAGTTCGGGGATGATATTCTATGAAAAATTGAGACAACTCCATTGTCCAAGAAGCAAGTCTCCCCGAAACTTCAGGCTTGATCATAACCTTCTTCAGAGGCTGATTCGTGTAAACCACTAAGAGTCGACCTTGAAAATATTGCCTGAGCTTTCGACTAGCTATAATCAAAGCAAAGGAAAACTTCTCAATATTTGGATACCTTGTCTCAGCATCCCTAAGGACATGACTTAGATAGTAAACTGGATGCTGCTTTCCCCCAGCTTCTCGAACCAACACCACGACCACTGCCAACAAACTAGCTGCTAGATATAAGTATAGTGGCTAAGCAGGAACTGGCTTCACCAGCAAAGGTGCCGAAGACAAATACGTCTTTATTCCCTAGAAGGCATCTTCACACTCCGAAGTCTACTGAAACGTCTTTGCATTCTTCTGTCCTTTCAACGTGTCAAAGAAAGGCAAACATCTTTCTGCCGATTTGGACATGAATCTCCTCAAAGTTGCGATTCTCCCTGTTAGACGCTGAACATCTTTGAATGATTGAGGAGTCTTCATGTTCAGAATAGCATGGATCTTCTCTGGATTGGCTTCAATGCCCCTCTAACTGACCAGATAGCCCAGGAACTTCCCTGCACCAAGCCCAAAGGTGCACTTGGTTGGATTTAGCCTCAAGTTGTGATGACGGACCGTCTGAAAGCATTCCTCTAAATTGTCCAAGTGCTTCTGAACGATCATGCTCTTCACTATCATGTCATCAACATATACTTCCATGTTCCTCCCCAACTGCTTCTGGAAGATGAAATTCATCATCCTTTGATAGGTGGCTCCAGCATTTATCAAGCCAAATTTCATCTTCTTATAGGCATACACGGAACGGTGTGTAATGAATGTCGTCTTCAGTATATCTTCTTTGCACATAGAGATTTGGTGATAACCTGAGAAAGCATCTATAAAACTAAGTAATGCATACCCCGAAGTCGCATTTATGAGATGATCGATGTGAGGTAGAGGATAGAAGTCCTTCGGGCAAGCTTTATTCAAGTCCGTATAGTCAATACAAACTCGTCATTTCCCATTTTGTTTCTGGACTAGCACCACATTAGCCATCCACTCTAGATAATCTATTTCAAAGATGAAATCTACAGCCAGCAACTTCGCAATTTCTTCATCAATGATCCTCTATCGTTCTAGGCCAAAGATTCATATTTTAGGCCGAACTGGCCTCTTTGATGGGTCCACATCCAGCTTGTGTTCTGCTATCCTTCGGCTCACTCCGGGCATATCCTTAAGCTCCCATGCGAAGATGTCCGCATAACATCGAAGTAGTTTTATAAGGTTTGTCAGGAGAGGTTCCGACAGACCCAAACCTATCTTCATAGTTTTATCCTTCTTGCCAAGAATCAGCTCGAACTCCTCCGTTTCTCCTGCTAGCATGACCAATGGCTCTGAACTGCTTTCAGTAAAGGGCTCGATCTCTATCGCCATAGTCTTCTTCTGTTTGCTAACCCCTACTCTCGAAGCAATCACAACATTTTTGTAGCAACGTCGAGCCAGATCCAAATCCCCTGCCACCTCACCAACCCCATGTGCCGTTGGGAACTTGATCTTAAAGTGAGGAATTGATGTAACAGCTTGCAGAGCAGTCAAAGTAGGTCTACCCAGTATGGTGTTGTAAGCCGAATCTACATACACAACATAAAATTTACACATTATTTCTACTTGCTGAGGAGTTGTGCCGAAGATAACTGGTAGTTCGATAGTGCCTGCAACTTTGACTGGATCATTGCTAAAACCATATAAAGGAGCCTCCTGCCCAACCTCCATCTTTCGCCCATCCAGATGCATCCTCTAATAAGCATGGGCATAGAGAATATCAACAGAAGACCCATTGTCAATCATCATTCGCTTCATGTCCACTGAACCTAGTTGTGCAGTTATCACCAATTCTCCTTCATGAGGTTCGATGGGCTCTGAAGGGTAATCTTCATCTGTAAAGGATATGACCATCCCTGGATATGGTCTGTCTGTAAGACCCCAACTTATTATTAATGAAATTTAATTTTCTCTATTTATTATTTTAAAATAGTAAGGGTTGATTTGATTAATGTGGATAATTAAGGGTAAAATACGCAAATACTTCAAAATAAGCAAGTGGTTATAAAATATTTATTGTTGTCGGGGAATATTCGTTTGGTCGTGGAATATTCGTATCGCTTGTGGGAATATTCGTAATGCGGCGGTAGCGACCATGTGTGGGCCCCATAACTTGAAAGCGATTGGATGAAGAAAACGACAAATATAAGTGGTTTAAAAATAATCAGCGTAGTTTTTACCGTTAATCTTGTTTAAATACCCGTTGGTTAAAACACAAGAGATTACGGTATTGCACCAATTATTGATTCTTACGTGAAGAAGACACTACTCAATAATGGTTACGATAATTACTTGCTCAAGATTTTATTGAGTTAATAATTGTTGCGTTGATATTTTATATTCTTTGTTGTTTCAATAATTGTCATTATACGATTTTTCATTATCGAAGCAATAATTCATATTATCCGAATAATATTATTAGATAACATTATTGGCAATGTCTAGAAAGTTCTCATACAAGGAGAGGTTTGGTCACCTAATTGCGCGCCAAGAAGGAGAAATTCTTATTGAAAGCCCCTTTTCCAGAACCGCCCGGTTGTCAATATTGTGATTCTGTAATATTATTTGTGAATAATTAATTATTGATTCATATGATGAGGAAAATATTAATTTTATGTGGATATAGATGGAGAAAATTTTTAATGTGACAATTGTTGAAAATTGAAATTTTATCTTTTTCTGATAAAATAATTCATTTGAATATATTATTATATTTTAATAATATAATAATAGTGATATTTTTACAACGAATGTGGGATATATGAGTATACGAGGAGGAAGAGTATTTTTGTTGCAATAAATGTTTAAAACATGTTAAACATGTCGGTGGACCCCATTTATTGACTGAAATTTGATTATAGCCTATAAAATTGCCCGTTTGTGGATTTCGGTCAATTTACATTTGGAATTCGGAAACACTTTCTTCTCGCAAAGTTGTAGAGAATTGAATTTCCTATAAAAAGCTGGCGAGATTCGAATTTTCGATGAAAGGGATATTTATTATGAATTATTGAAGTTCAAGTTCAAAATAATTGATTTTTGGAAGTTTTAAATATTTATATTCACAAAAACGTTTTTTGTGTTTGGTGGGCATCTTTAACACATGTCATGTTGCTGAATTCAGATGCTTGATGCGTGGGAGGATGTAGAAAAAAATTATAATATCAATTTATTAAATTTTTACGCTTTGGTGTTCTAAGCAATTTCCTATAAATAGGTGCTTAGGTTAGAATTGAAAATCACACCGAAACTCAAGTTTTCTCTCTATATTATCGGCGTATTCTTGTGAGTATTTTGAGTATACTTTGAGTATTGTTAGATTGCAAGTTCCTTCAAACTATACCCGTATTCCATTTAGAAGTACTAATCTTTCGAGGTAAGGGATGTTATTTTCTTCTCAAATGATATTATTTCTTCAATATCATTATCTTTGAAATATTGGTTGGAACTTTTATCAAATTTGGAACTTTTTCATGTCGGGTTACTATTCATGAGTTACTATTCATGAGTTACTATTCATGAGTTACTATTCACGAAGTTACTATTCATGAGTTATTATTCACGAGTTACTATTCACGAGTACTATTCATGAAGCGTGAAGATGTTTTTGTGGAATTTCTATCTTTTGGTGTTGAGTTACTATTCACGTGTACTGCACTTTATTCACGATATCTGGCACTATTCACCTAAAAATAAAATTTTCTTTTTGTCCAAAATATCTATTCGGATACTAGCTTTGATTGTATCCATGTTTTGATCATTCTTGAATTTTACACCACTACGATTATTTTTGAGGTATTTTTTTTTGAACATGGATAAAACAAAAGTACGAATCCTTAATCCTTAATCCTTGTCATTTTGTTTCAATTTGGATTCGTTTCTTTAAAAATATTTTCATCATCTTCATCTTAAATGATGATATTATTGAATATCTTTGGCTTTGTAGTGCAAAGATGAATGATTTCGATGAATATCTTTGGTACAGTAGTGCAAAGATGAACAGTGTTTAGATGAACACTTGACCAATCGATGAATATCTTTGGCTCAGTAGTGCAAAGATGAATATTTGATTCCGATGTATATTGATTGATGTTACGAGGATAAAAGATGAGGCGATGAACTTTTAAATTCATACATGAAGATAGTAGTTTGCATTCTCTACTTAACTCTTCTAATGAATTATTATTTCATTACGAATATTGATTTAAAATTTGTTGTCTATTATATTATATTAGATTTTTACCGTTGAAGACTAACGATAATTTGTTGTATATTATCTTTGTCATAATATTCTTTATTGAGCTAGTTGAGCTCACCCTTTTCCTTTTTGTTCCATTTTTCTTCTCAGGAGGTGAGAATATAAGCGAGTATGAGTCGGGGTATGGAATGAAGGTTTTAGAAAGAATTGTTTAGTAGTCCTCACCATTTTTGTAAAATAATGTATCAATAAATGTGATGAGGATTTATTTGAGTATAGATATTGTCTGAAGATAATATTTGTATTTAAACTCACAGCTTTCTTGTTGTAATAATAAAGTTGTAGTTGTTTACGTACCATGTATTGACAACTCGTAATAAGTGATGTATACCTATTTTGGGGCGCGCACGGTTGGTATCGAGCTTAGGGATATGATCTCTGGCGGAGATCGGGAATAAAACTAGGAGGAGAGACGAGTAAATCCTTCGCTAGTGTGTCCTACCTAAGCTTAAATTTTTAGTTGGTCAGTATATAGAGATATTATGTGATATATTGATTTCCTTAATTAACCCTTGTTTTATGACAATATTTGAGAATGTCGATCGAGAATATTAACAATGGAAATGAGACCGTGGAGACGTCAGACTCACCAACGAGGAGAAACGTGCAACAGTCAGTGGCAATGTTCCTCCCGTGAACAACACCACCGAAAGCGATGATGAACGAGGGATGTTTAGAAGCTTTTTGCGCTTCATGCAAAATTAGACGAGGAGACTCGTGTTCAAAATACGAGGAGGAAATGATAGCAATTCACGGGTTGTCACAAACCAAGCGCTTCAAAGAGTTGGGACCACCAGAATTTAAGGGAAAGCCAGATCCGATCATGGCGGAAACATGGGTTAAACAAATTACCAAGATATTCGATGTCTTGGGATGCACGGAGGAACAGAAGGTTCCATTCGCCACCTTTATGTTCCGTGGCGAGGCAGACTACTGGTGGGAGTCTGTGAAGCGTACCCCATCCAAACAAGCTTCAAAGCATGTCTTGGGAAACGCGTTTGAAACTATTTAATGACAAATACTTTCCTGAAAGTGTTCGTCGTATGAAGGAAGTGGAGTTCATCGATTAGAGCAAAACAACATGATGGTGTCTCAATGACGAGGCAAAGTTTGCGAGTTATCCGTGTTTGCACCTCATTTGGTGGAGAATGAGGAACATATATGACGCGGATGTTTCTTAGAGGTTTGAAACCCAAGATACGTCGATATCTCATTTCTCATAAACTTTCTCTCTATCGGATGTTGTAAATGAGGCTCAATTATTAGAGTGAGATAACGAAGTACGGTCAACCGAGGACCACAACCAGATCGTACTGGAGATAGCGATCAATGTAATAATGATAACCGGGGAGAAAAGAAATGAATTTTGACAAAAAATGGTAACTACTCGTGGTAATCATGGCCATGAAAGTAGAAGAAGCGAAGTCGAGGAGATTTTAAAAGAGGAGATTTAACAACGACCATATGAAGACGACAGCGGTCTTACGACAAAGAATCGGGTTCTAAGGGAGGAGAACGACCACCCATTATATGCTATAAATGCGGAAAAGAGGGACATATCGATCAAACCGTCCACAATAGTTCAAGGTATGCTATAATTGTGGAAAGGAAGGACATATCGCCGAGATTATGCTGATGTAGCGAAACCTAGTTCAATGGGACGGTGACTCAAAAGATCGTCCCCGTAAAAGTCAAAGTCAACGATTCCGGAAGAGCGTTTGTTGTGATCGGTCATAATGTGAGGAACCCAAACGAGGTGATCACGGGTAAGCTATTTATAAATTCTTGCGAAGTTTATACCTTACTTGATCTGGGTGCTACCCATTCATTTATCTCTCCCGCATGTGCTCAACGCTTAAACTTGACTCGGAGAAATTAGACTTTGACCTATCTGTGGAAACTCCGTTAGAGAAACTTTCATCACATCCACTGCTTATAAATCTTGTTTGATTCAAGTTGGCACCATCACCTTACCGTTGACCTTATCTCTTTAAAGATACTTGCTTTTGATGTGATTTTAGGGATTGATTGGTTAACTACTCATCATGCCAAAATTGATTGTTTTCGTAAGGTTGTTAGTTTTCATATTCCTAACCAACCCGTTGTATGCAATTCAAGCAACTAAACCATTAAAATCAATCATCGCTCATATCTAATCATAAAGCTATTCGTTTATTGAAAAACGGATGTCAAGCTTTCTTAGCTCATGTTATGGATTTGAATAAAGACACGTCAAATTTGAATAATATTCCTGTTGTTATTGACTTTCCGACGTATTTCAGAAGAACTTCCCTGGTCTACCCCCGTAACGTGAAGTTGAATTCTTTATTGATCTTGAACTCGCACAAAGCCCATTTCTAAAACCCCATATCGAATGGCTCTATTGAACTTCGTGGAGTTAAAGGTCTAACTACAGAATTGTTGGACATCCGTTTCATTCATCCTAGTACATCTCCTTGGGGTGCTCTGCTTTATTTGTAAAGAAGAAAGACGGGAGTATGCGACTTTGTATTGACTATCGGGGATTGAACCATGTCACCATCAAGAATAGGTATCCTCTACCTCGTATTGATGACTTGTTTGACCAATTGCAAAGGGGCACAATTCTTTTCAAAAATCTATCTTCGCTTACGGATATCATCAATGAAGATTAGAATCGAGGATATTCCAAAGACGCCTTCGTAACTCGGTATGGGCATTATGAATTCTTAGTCATGTCTTTTTCGGACTAACTAATGCTCCTGCGGCTTTCATGGATATGATGAACCGAGTATTCAAGGAATATTTGGATCGGTTCGTTGTTGTCTTTATTGATGACATCCTTATATATTCCAAAAGTCGTGAAGATCATGAGCACCATTTGAAGCCGGTACTCCAAAGGCTTCGTGAAAACAAACTATATGCCAAATTAAAGAAATGCGAGTTACGGCTTGAGGAAGTAGCATTCCTTGGGCACGTGGTGTCGAAACATGGAGTATCTGTTGATTCGCCAAGATTGAAGCAATACAAAGTTGGGAGCAACCAAGTCGGTGGATCAAGTACGTAGCTTTTTGGGCTTAATTGGTTATTATCGGAGATTCGTGGAAGGGTTTTCTCGAATCGCTACTCCATTAACTCAAATAACTCGGAAGGATACAAAATTCGTTTGGAGCGAAGAATGCGAAAAAGTTTCCAAGAGCTTAAGAGGAGACTTATTTCGGACTGTTTCTAACAATACCATCCGGTTCGGATGGATTTGTTATCTATAAGCGATGCTTCAGCAAAAGGTTAGGATGTGTTCTCATGCAACGTGGGAAAGTCATAGCCTATGCCTCGCGATAACTTAAAGAGTATGAGAGGAATTATCCTACTCATGATCTAGAGTTGGCAGCAGTCGTTTTCGCGCTAAAGATATGGAGGCACTATCTATATGGGGAGAACGTGGAGATATATTCAGATCATAAAAGCCTTAAATATTTCTTCACTCAAAAAGAACTCAACATGCGGCAGCGACGTTGGCTCGAACTATTGAAAGACTACGACCACACTATTCAATACCATCCTGGTAAAGCGAACGTGGTAGCTGACTCGTTGAGTAGAAGATCATATGCAGAAACGAGTGCGATGATGTCAAGTATACGCATAGATCCAACTTTAATAGAAAAAGTTAAGGTTGCTCAAGCCACCGACCCGGAGCTGATGCGTATGAAGAAGAAAGTATAAGAAGGAGCTATTCCGGAAGCGAGAATTGATGAAGAAGGAATACTTCGAGTCCACTCTAGACTTTGTGTTCCTAACGACTCTGATTTGAAGTACAAGATTATGATGGAGGCACACAATACACCATTTGCAATCCATCCTGGAAGTACTAAAATGTATCGTGATCTTCGACATACATTTTGGTGGAACAATATGAAGAGAGAGATTGCAAAGTTTATCTCGATGTGTTTAACTTGTCAACGTGTGAAGGCGGAGCATCTAGTACCTAAGGGTCCGTTGCAACCACTTGAGATTCCGAAATGGAAGTGGGAACATATTACCATGGATTTCGTTCACGGGTCTTCCTACGGTTTCTCAAGGCATCAATGCTATTTGGGTTATTGTTGATAGATTAACCAAGTCCGCTTTCATTTCTTGCCGATACGGAGACTTATTCCTTGAACGCCTTGCTAGTATGTACGTGAATGAAATTGTGAGGTTGCATGGCATGCCCAGTATCCATAGTTTCGGATCGTGACCCAAGATTCACTTCAAGATTTTGGGTTAACTTGCAAAAAGCTATGGGCACGGATTTGCGATTTAGTTCGGCATACCATCCCCAAACGGACGGACAATCAGAGAGGACTATTCAAACTCTTGAAGATTTATTAAGACTCTCATTCCTGAGACTTCAAGGGCGCTTGGGATAAGTATTTACCATTGGTGGAATTCTCCTACAACAACAAGTTATCGTGCAAGTATAGGTGTGGCTCCATTCAAGCATTATATGGACGAAAATGTCGCTTCTCCAATATGTTGGGATGAGGTGGGTGAAGCAACATTGTTGGGACCCGAGTTAAATACGTATGACTCACCGAAAAGATCCAAATGATTCGACAACGTATACAAACGGCACAAGATCGACAAAAGAGTTATGCGGATCTTCATCGAAAGGACGTGGAATTTAGTGTAGGGGATCATGTATTGTTGCGAGTTGCTCCATGGAAGGGAGTTACAAGATTTGGGAAGAGAGAAAAGCTCAATCCACGATTTATTGGTCCATTTCAAATTCTTGACCAAGTAGGAAATGTAGCCTATAGACTCGCGTTACCTCCGAGTATGTCTCGTGTTCATAATGTGTTTCACATATCTGTACTTCGTAAATATGTGAAAGACCCGAATCACGTTATAGAGTTAGAACCGGACGAGATAGCCTAATGCTTAACGTATGAGGAAGTACCTGTCAAGATTTTGGATTGGAAGGAGCATGTCCTACGCGCAAAGGTCATACCACAAGTTAAAGTTTTGTGGAGGAATCATGCTATAGAGGAAATGACCTGGGAATTGGAAACGGAAATGAAAGCGAGGTATCCTCACCTTTTCAAAACACCAGTACGTCACGTCAATTCGAGGACGAAAATTTCATAAGGAGGGAGGTTGTAAGACCCCAACTTATTATTAATGAAATTTAATTTTCTCTTTTATTATTTTAAAATAGTAAGGGTTGATTTGATTAATGTGGATAGTTAGGGGTAAAATACGCAAATACTTCAAAATAAGCAAGTGGTTATAAAATATTCATTGTTGTCGGAATATTCGTTTGGTCGTGGAATATTCAATGCTTTTTCGGGAATATTCGTAAATACGGCCAAAGCATGACCATGTGTGGGCCCATAACGAAAAGCGATTGGATGAAGAAAATAACAAATATAAGTGGTTTAAAAATAACTACAGTATAGTTATTCACCAAGTATCTTGTTTAAATACCCGGTGGTTAAAACACAAGAGTAGCACACACGAGATTGCACCAATTATTGATTCTTACGTAAGAAGGCACTACTCAATAATGGTTACGAGAATTACCTGTTCGATATTTTATTGAGTTAATAATTGCTTTGCGTTGATATTTTATATTCTTTGTTGTTTCAATAATTGTCATTATACAAGATTATTTTCATTATCGAAGCAATAATTCATATTATCCTAATAATATTATTAGATAACATTATTGGCAATGTCTAGAAAGTTCATCTAAGGAGAGGTTTGGTCACCTAATTGCGGCGCCAAGAAGGAGAAATTCTTATTGAAAGCCCTCTTTTCTGAGAACCGCACGGTTGTCAATATTGTGATTCTGTAATATTATTTGTGAATAATTAATTATTGATTCATATGATGAGGAAAATATTAATTTTATGTGGATATAGATGGAGAAAATTTTTAATGTGACAATTGTTGAAAATTGAAATTTTATCTTTTTCGATAAAATAATTCATTTAAATATATTATTATATTTTAATAATATAATAATGGTGATATTTTTACAACGAATGTGGGATATATGAGTATACGAGGAGGAAGAGTATTTTTGTTGCAATAAATGTTTAAAACATGTTAAACATGCTCTGGTGGACCCCATTTATTGATTGAAATTTGATTATAGCACATATAAAATTGCCCGTTTGTGGATTTCTTTCAATTTCATTTGGAATTCGAAAAACTTTCTTCCGCAAAGTTGTAGAGAATTGAATTTCCTATAAAATTTGGCGAGATTCAATTTTCTGATGAAAGGACTATTTATTATGAATTATTGAAGTTCAAGTTCAAAAATAATTGATTTTTGGAAGTTTTAAATATTTATATTCACAAAACGTTTTTTGTGTTTGGTGGGCATCTTTAACACATGTCATGTTGCTGAATTCAGATGCTTGATTAAGTAGGAGGATGTAGAAAAAATTATAATATTAATTTATTAAATTTTCGCTTTGGTGTTCTAAGCAATTTCCTATAAATAGGTGCTTAGGTTAGAATTGAAAATCACACCGTAAATCAAGTTTTCTCTCTATATTATCGAGCGTATTCTTGTGAGTATTTTGAGTATACTTTGAGTATTCTTAGACGGTGCAAATTCCCTTCAGCACTATACCCGGAATTCCAACTAGAAGTACTAATCGTTTGAGGTAAGGGATGTTATTTTCTTCTCAAATGATATTATTTCTTCAATATTATTATGCTGAAATATTGGTTGGAACTTTTTATCAAATTTGGAACTTTTTCATGTCGGGGTTACTATTCATGAGTTACTATTCACGAGTTACTATTCATGAGTTACTATTCACGAGTTACTATTCATGAGTTACTATTCACGAGTTACTATTCACGAGTACTATTCATGAAGCGTGAAGATGTTTTTGTGGAATTTCTATCTTTTGGTGTCTGAGTTACTATTCACGTATACAAGACTATTCACGATACTGCACTATTCAATTCATAAAAATAAAATTTCTTCTTTTGTCCAAAATATCTATTCGGATACTAGCTTTGATTGTATCCATGTTTTGATCATTCTTGAATTTTACACCACTACGATTATTTTTGAGGTATTTTTTTGAACATGGATAAAACAAAAGTACTAATCCTTAATCCTTAATCCTTGTCATTTTGTTTCAATTGGATTCGCTTTTTTAAAAATATTTTTCATCATCTTCAGTCTTAAATGATGATATTATTGAATATCTTTGGCACATGGTGCAAAGATGAATGATTTCTCAAGAATATCTTCGGTAGTAGTAGTGCAAAGATGAACAGTGTTTAGATGAACATGACCAATCGATGAATATCTTTGGCTCAGTAGTGCAAAGATGAATATTTGATTCGAGATGTATATTGATTGATGTTACTGAGGATAAAAGATGAGACGATGAACTTTTAAATTCATACATAGAAGATAGTAGTTTGCATTCTCTACTTAACTCTTCTAATGAATTATTATTTCCGCTCATGAATATTGATTTAAAATTTGTTGTCTATTGTATTCTATTAGATTTTTCCTGTTGAAGACTAACGATAATTTTTATATATTATCTTAGTCATAATATTCTTTTTGAGCTAGTTGAGCTCACCCTTTTCTTTTTGTTCCATTTTTTTTTTCTCGAGGCGAGAATATAAGCGAGTAGCAGTTAGGGGTATGGAATGAAGGTTTTAGAAAGAATTGTTTAGTAGTCCTCACCATTTTTGTAAAATAATGTATCAATAAATGTGATGAGGATTTATTTGAGTATAGATATTATCGAGAAGATAATATTTGTATTTAAACTCACAGTTTTACTGTTGTAATAATAAAGTTGTAGTTGTTTCTGTACCATGTATTGATAACTCAGAATAGGTGATGTATACCTATTTTGGGGGCATCACACTGTCGGTCTTCGGGAGAACACCCGCCATAGACATAACCGAATCCAAATATCCCTGTCTCTTCTTCCCTGCCAACTTTTCTGTTGTCCCCTCGGTAATTACATCAACGACGTGCCTTGGTGGCTGATTAGGAGCAGGTTGCATAGGTTGAACTGGTTGAACTACTTGAACAGTCCGATCATCGTTCGTCTATTCCTACTGATGATCCCTTCCGGCCACATACTGGACCAACACACCACTCTGAACCTTCCTTTCCACAAATTCCTTCAGACTACAACATTTTTTTTTTGCTAAGTAACTACAACATTCATTCGTGTCGTGGCCCATTGCCTGATGATAACCATAAAATTTTAGAGTATTGCCCGCTCCAGGCTTAATGTTGTCATGAGGTGGTTCAAAGTAAGGCTGGTTCCTAATCTGATCCAATATAACAGCCTTATCCGTATTCAGTTTGGTGTATACCTTATTCACCTTCTAGGTGGGAGCATGTGGACGATTGCCTCCTTGACGCCAGTTGTTATTGTACTTCTTCGAACTGCCTTCTGGCCGATCATTATTCACTCCACCCTTCCTCTGATCGCCTTCAGCCTTATTAGTGTCTACCTCTTTCAACCTGTCCGAAGAAGGACGCTTTAAGCTATTTATAGCTTCCTCTACCACAATATAACCCTCAGCTTTATCAAAAGCTTCAGCCAGACTCTTCGGATGGTGAAACATCAACTTCTTCACCAGCTTCTCTGACTTCACCAGATCTAAACCGTTCTGAAACAACCTAACAGCCTGAAGATCATTGAGATCAGTCACCTGGCCAACTGCTTCCCTAAAGCGTGTCACATACTGACCCAGGGACTCATTTGAATACTGTTGAACTTGAGCCAATGAATCGGTAGGCTTTCCTCTTCTTCTGTTGCTCCCGAAACGAGCATGAAATTTGTTACACAACTCTGTCCATGACGAGACTGAATCTGAAGGCAAAGTACCCATCCACTGCCTTGCATCTTTCCTGAGCGTCATCACAAATGTATGACACTTAGCCGTATCGGTAAAGTCATAATAATCCATCAGTCTATCAAATGCCTGGCTATGGTCATAGGGATCTCCAGATCCATCATAACTCTACATGTGGGGTAGCTTCTTGGTAGGATCAGGCTTCTCCTTAAGAATATCCGAGGAAAAAGGAGACGCCTTGTGACGCCCCCAAAATAGGTATACATGACCCATCTTGAGTCGCCAAATACATGGTACAAAATTCAAATACAACTTAATTATACAACAGTCGTGTAAAATACGACAAAACATAATCTAAGAGTTTCAATAAGAATATTGTCATCTAGACAATATCCACACTCAATGGAGTTCTCATTACATTTATTGTCACACTATTTTATAGAATAGTGTGGACTACTAAAACAACCATCTGGACCGTCAATCCGTTCCCCGACTCGTCCCACCTATATTCTCATTTTCTGAAGAGAATAGTGAAAGAAATGGTGAGCTCAACTAGCCCAGTAGTAAATATTATGACTAAGATAATGCAGAATAAATTATCTTTAGCCTTCAACAGTATAACAACTGATAGAATATAATTGACAACAAGTTTTAGATCAACAACTGTAGCGGAATAAGTAATCCACCAGAAGAGTCAAGTAGAGCATAAAATCTACTATCTTCTATGATTTAAAAAGTTTTTCATCAACTTTATCGCTAAGACTCAGCTTAATAAATAAAATTGAATCATCCCTGCATCACGACCAAGGATATTCATGTAATCATCAATGGTCATGATTATACCGAATAATCCCTGGTCATAATCATACCAACAATTGTCCAACAGGCCAATGAGGACTTTCACCACATCATTCATCACATTACGGTCATGATTATACCGAATAATCCTTGGTCATAATCATACTAAGTCCAACTATGCACATAAGTCAAAGATGACTTTCATCACAATATAAGCATGAGGATGATGACAATGACATAATAATTCAATAAAACAAGTTCAAGGATAGATTTTAAAGATTTATAATTTAATTTATCCAGAAATCAATAACGTCCAAATTGTCAACATGATACTGCTTTGTGGAGTAAAATTCAAGAATGCTCAGAAGAATATTTCCATGAAAAGATACTGGATGAAGCGCAAATATCTAGGATATTCTACTAATTTCATGGAGTATAGAAGCCAAAACTTTAACCAACTGAGTATAATAGAATATATAAAACTGCAAATGGATTTTTGCCCGCCATACGATAATCCACATAGACAGATCATTTCCATAATTTAATAAGGAATGAATATGAAGGATCATTCACCATGGATGCGGTAATCCACATAGACAGGTTATTCTAATAGAATAATAAAGAATAGAATAACAGAAGAATTCACCATGCATGCGGTAGTCGCGTGGCAGAGTTTATTCCAATGAATAATAAAGAATGGAATAATGAAAGAATTCACCGGACGCGATAGACCGCATGCATGTGTTATTCCAACAGAATAATTAAGAATGGTATAACAACCCTTACGAATATTGAAAGAAATAACTCTCTTCATGAATACGAAAGAAATAATACCCCTTACCTTAGAATAAAACTGGATACTGGAATAGAGAGGTAGCAAACTTCTCTTCTTCTTTCTCTCTATAATTTCTCTCTATAATAATTTCTCTATAGTTTTAGTGAATTGGTGAGAAATGAAGGAAGAATGAGCTTCTATTTATAGAAAAATATAGTTTCAATAATTGCACATTTTGGGGCTCGAAATATTATAGTATAATGCCTTCCTCTTTTTCTTCATTTTTAATTTAGTCCTGCAAGTATTATCAAACTCGCACCACCTCCCCTAATAGTAAATCATGTTAATCAATAGTAAATCATGTGACTCAATAGTTCTAAACATGTGAAAAAAATTAATTATAGTATAGTACTTTCATCTATACCTCCATTTTTAACTTAGTCATGCAAGTATTATCAATCTTGCACCAACTCCCCTAATAGTAAATCATGTGAATCAATAGTACTCATATGTGAACACATAGTTATAAGCATGTGAATTAATAGCAATTAATTGTTCATTTATCCGGTGAATTACCCGATTGATCAATATAACTTCCAGACATCAATTATTATCGAAATAAATGTCAAAGTCCACTAACACTAATAATTCTAACACAATGGAACTATCAATTTCATCTTTAATCAACACGAACTTATTCATCATTAATATTATAACTCATAATATTTAACAACCAGGTCGTTCCAAGGAAAGAGGGGGCTTTCCAATTAGGATTTCTCCCTATTGGCGTGCAATTAGATTATCTAACCTCTCCTTGATAGAACTTCTAGACATTGTCAATATTTTAAATAATAATATGAATAACTTTGTCGTCTCAATTATTGATTTAATAATATAACATATTATACAGATGATACTGTGACAATAATTGAATCAATAATATGAGAGGTATGATGCAGCAATTACTGTAGTAATAATTGAGTATAACTGAGTGACTTCTTACTTAAGCATCAATAATCAATCTTGTGTGCTACGCAACCACGCCAGCGTATTCTTACTTTTACTACTAGGGTAGTTCAATGCTTTTAACCGTAACACTTTCGTAGTTATTTTTATAAAAGATAATTACGTCATTTTCTAAATACGACAATACTTCCATTGTGGGGTCCACCAATGATTGTGCCATCGTACGGATATTCCCTGACAAAAAGAATATTCCCTGACCAAACGAATATTTTATAACCACTTGCTTACTTTGCAAAAAATTTCACATATCATCCTTAACTTTAACCTTTTATCAATTTAACCATTTACGAAATAAAATAATAATTATAAGAAAATTGAATACTTTTATTTCATAAAATTCGGGGTCTTACACGCCTTCTTTCCCGAGGTATCCTTCACCTACTGAACTTCGGCCAACTACTTTCGAAGCTCTTTTAACTCTTTAACCAGAAACTCTACTCCTTCTGGCTGCGACGAGATTTCTTTCTCCGGAGAGAACCTCTTCTTGTGAGTAGATCGACCTCTTCCATCAGAACCCACTACTCTCAATGGACTTCTCTGTTGACGAGTATCCCCTAAGTGGTGTGCCTTAAGTGGATTCTCAGGAGTATGACTTCTAGATCTACTTCGGCGTGGGGCCCTGCCATCTTGTTGAAGATACTCAAGATGGAGTGCTTTCTTTGTAGTCTCTGGTGTGTATTCCCTGGACCTGCTTCTTCGTCTGCTGCCACCATGAGGTGCTCTCCTTGATACCTCAAGAGTTCGACTTCTTGACCTCCTTCGATCCTGAGGTCGGCCTCGAGATACATGACCAGAGTGTACAGGCTCCTTTCCTTCTCGTGGTTGTCCATCTCTGGGTTTGCTATGCCTTTCGGGTTGAATATAACTTGACGCCTTGTCCTTCAGTTTGGCCATACGAAGCATCTGCTCAGCTATATCCTCCCTATGATTCAGAAGAACCTCCAAAGCTTTATCTTCCTCATCTGCCATCTTCGCCAGCTTGGAAGCCTTATCATCCTGATCACTTCGATGTCGAGTTCTAGGCGGTGTGCCTTCTACCCGTTTTCGATCATGGTCACGTCCTTTGTCAAGCAGCAAAAACCAGTCTTCTTCTAGCTTCACCATGGGCTCTCGAACAAGAACCTTCTGAGTTATGTTTGGAAGCCGTGCTATCATGAGCACTCTTTGAAGGACCCAAACGATCCTTGACAGAAATACGTTATATGGACGAACTCACAACCATCAGCTGTCCTTCTGGTGTAACCGTTCTACTCCTCACCATAACTTCCGATGTAGAACAACTGAAAAGATTGTGATTCAAAACTCAAGAACACTAGAAAACGGCCCTCCTTCTAGCGCCAATGTTAACGTCAAGATCCTTCCACAAGTCCCAATCACGTAAGACACGTCCGATCCTGCACAGTAAACACGACAACACCAAAATCTTGACGGCTTCGACCGTCAGGGGATAACTCCAGCGTGAGAGTCAGTACAGGTGATCACAAGGTTAACAATGGAGGAAAAGAATATCTAGTGTATATAGAGAGAGAAAAATATCAGTTACCTTTCTTTTGTGATGCCCTTGCTAACATATACTCTTACACCCGGTTTACCGTGCCACCCACTACCATCTGACACCACCCCCACTCTTCACGATCTCAAATGGACTACAACAACTCACCCGCTCCATCCCATCACCGTTTCTCCACCACCGCCGACTAGATCCCATCCACATTATCGTGATGAGAGAGATAACGAACAACATTATATCTCTCTCATCATTACAGGTCAAAGCCCAAAAATATAGATATTTAATTATCTGATGGGTTGGTCCAACAATTTGGCCCAAGACTTTCAAAACCCAATCAATGATAACCCATTGATTTGGCCCAACTGGTCAAGCCCAATGGAAATGACCCAACGGATTCACCAAAGAATTCGGCCCAGACAGTCCAGTCCACTATATAAAATATTAGGGCCCAACAACTACTTAATTTCAATTAGTTAATTACCTACTAAAAAAATTTGTCTTTACAAAAAGAACAGTGAAAAAATATATAAAATAGTACTTGCCTTTTTAATTCAATTGTACTTTTTTTTTTAAAAAAATATTGGATAATTACATTGTTATTTGTTTGTTGTTATCAACCTTATTTAGAAAATGACATTTGTTAAAATCTCATATTCCGCTGCAACTGTGATTAATCGATTAACATGAAATTAAAATGAAAACTTGAATATCTAATCAGCCCCCTTCTGGATCCACTTTCCATTCCCAGACCTCAAACATTTAATACTTTTATTTGTAGTTTTTATTTTGGTTGTGTTTTCTATATATTTTATTAGAAGCTTTTATAGTTTAGGGTGTTAGACAACTTTTTTTTGAAAAAACGGGGGTGCAAATTTTACTTCAATGTCATTATTATAGGTTGGATTAATAATATATATGTCCCTTTTTACCCCTCATTTTAATGATAAATGAACGAAAATTGAGTGGAGGGTACAAATTATTTTTTCACTTAAAGTTTGGGAGTGCTTTAATTTAAAATAAAGTTTGGGTTGCAAATCAATTTTGAGCGTAAACTATAGCATCAAATTGTAATTTATTCTAAAACAAATCAAAACAAAACAAAACATACCAGAAAAACTAAAACATACTTTACAAGAGAAACCAATTACACTTCAGAGTTTAAATGAAAATCCCACATTCTTTCTAATCACTTCATCTATTTTTTTTTAATATCAAATTCAAGAAAAATCCCTCAAAATATTTGCATGCAGGCATTACATTTTTCCCAAAACATCATATCCTCACAAAAAAGATACTAAGTTCAGGACCACTATTCCCGTCAGGATTCATCATGTAGTAAGTCTCCGAGTCCTTGGATCCGGTCACCCGTTCAAAGTAAGCACGCATATACGTCAGCTCACCTTCCGGGGAATCAATAGTCTCGCTCGGCAGCACACCTGCACCAATCGACATAGCATGCAACATCTGCATGGCATTTAAGTCATCATCTGTTGCCTCTCTTTTCACACCATATCCCATTTTTCGCCCATTACAATACAAACTCCATATCGGCTCATCCATAAGCTTTGTCTTAGCTGCCTGGTTTTTCTCACACTCCAACGCGATTCTAACGAGTCCTATCCCCATATCTTGTAAAAGCTTTCCGGTACAAATGGAGAGCTCGAGTATAAGCAAAGGAACGCACCTGGGGTTTTCTTGAATAGCTAGGTTAATCCTCGACTTGCGGCACCCAAAAAGAGTCCCGGTCATCTTTGTTCCGCCGTGAATGTGGTTGTCGTGGAGGTAGTTTCCGTGTAGCGAGACGGGGAATTTACAAGCTGCTGGGGTTATGATTGGAAATGACCGGAAAACGGATCGGACACGGCGGAAGAATTTTGTGGATTTTGAGGGATTTTTTTTGTGTGATGGTTGCTCCAGGGAGACATGGCGCCGCGTATTTGGTGAACGAGAATGAGGTGATGGCACTGATGGGGGAGGTGGTGGTTGGGGTTTTTGGATTGCCATTAGTGACTTTGCACAGATTGAATATATGGTGGACAAGCTTATGAGATTTGTGTTGAAATTTGTTGGGTGTATTCGAATATAATGTGTTGCAATTTTGGTAGTGGTGGTGAATGGTGATATATGTAAAGGAGGTTATGGGATGCACGTTTGGTTTAAGTGTTTAGTGTTTGACTTAGGTAGTCTTCAATATGCGTGTATATATAATATTTGTGGTATATCTTAATAGAATAAAGTAGTGGTTAGTGTCAATGGTAAGCTAACACTTCTACGTTCTGTTAAGGGAGAGAGTATTCAGTGTTGTTTCTTCATTTATCGTGCTAAAGAAATACTATTTAAAAATTGACAAAAATTAAGAAGATGATGTTGGAAATCTAGCAATATTAACAAGATGAACAAAACAATAAAGTTGGAACAATTTATTTGGTAAACGAATAAAACTGAGACGTAGTAAAGTTACTGTCCTAAAAAATTATTCCGCCCCAAAAGTCGTAACCTCAGGTACAGATGAGCTCCTAGCGTTCACCCTCCAGAATTCAACAGTAAAACCACTAATTGTGTGTACTCATAGAAAGAGGTTTTGAACTTATCTATGTGGATTGGCCCCGACTCAAAGAATAACAGCAGTAGAGTATTTTTGAAGAAAAGAAGAAGTGTATGTTGATGTGTATTATTCGGTGGTTTTATAGAAGAAATGGGTGTTAGTGGTGAACGTTGGAGAAAACAGAACTTTGTTGGCGTTTGTTGCGGCTTAATGAAGAACTTGAACAGTTTTGAACGGTGTACTTAGTTTGTGGCTTAAACAAAATAGAAAATGTGATTGTGCCCTAGAAATAAGGCAAAAAATGACTTAGGAATTTTAGCAAAACTGTGGGCTACCTCGTTGCACCCGCAAGGCCAATTGGACTAGGATTTGCCCCCCAAAAGCGGGTGTAATAGGCACACACACGCATTAAGGTTTTTGGTTAGAAGTCCAAATTCTAAGTTTGGCTCACCTGTAAGGATCACAAAGATCGAATATCCTTGTAAATAGGATTTGTAAGAAATTATTTAATAAAATGATATTTTATTGATAATTTGTGTTTTATGTGACTTATGATCGCGCTACGAATTATGTGCGTATTTTTGAGTGTTTAGAGGTTAAATGTGAAAAATAATTTTTTCCTAAAAAAAAGACGTAAAAACACTATTCACGCTAAAAATGCAAACTCATTTTTTTTTTGAATTTTTGAATTACAGCATAACGTTTTTTTGAAAAAAGGGGGATCGATGGCGAAATCAATTTTTTTTAAAATTGAAAGACGATTTTGGCTAACCGAGCGGATTACGAAAAGTAAATGAAAAAGTTAGGAAACCTAACTGGATAAGAAAAAGTTTAAGTAGAATTAGTTTGACTAACTAAGACTAAGGATTTGGAGGATTGACTAAGAAATTTGGAATTGGTTAGCTTTGAGCCAATGAATGAGCCTAGGGTCGAGCCTAGGATTTGAGAGACTTGGCTATGGTTGAACCAAGGGTAAACCCTGGGGTTTACGGCGGTTTGGCTTAAGGTTGAGCCATTGCTCAAGTCTTAGGATTAAAAACTAACTTGAAGCCAATGCATGTTTGTTAAATGATTATTCCACATGTGATAATGTTGTAGTGACTCATCTAGCAAGGTGGCAAGATGAGGGGCAAAGAAGGCTAAGAGTGGCCGGATTTTAGGAGCAAGGGGGAGGTTTTGGTGAGTCATCTAGCATGATTCACCACACCTAAGACATATTCAATAATGGAGGACGTTTCATTAAGTGATTTTGGCCATTAAGTGGTTATTAAGTGCCTTGAGTTAGTTTAAATTGTAGTAAGTTATTAAACATGATGGGGAAGACCTTGTGTGATTTAAGTTGGGTGACCAGTAAGAAGTAGAAAATAGCTTTTATATAGGCAAATCAAAGTATCATCTCTTTCACTTTCACCAAAATTGGCTAAGTGTTAGAGAGAAAGTAAGAGAAAATCTAGAGAGTTAGAGAGATGGAAGTGGGCGGATAAAAGGGAAGAAGAGGAGGAACAAGATCAAAGCTAGGAAGGAGAAAAAGAATAAGAAGCTATAAGTGGTAAACCTTAAACCATCATCTCTTCATTTCTTTTATTTTCTTTGAGTTTGATAGTTGTTGCTGGTTGGTTATAAGTGAAGATCATGATGGATCTTGAAGTTATAAGGTAGTTTTGAAAGAGTTAATCTCATTAAACTACCCTAAAGATGCATGACAAGTGAATTAAATTATAAAACTTAAGCCCAAGCATAAGGATGGAAGAACAAGATGATTAGTGGACTTTAAATGGACCTAGATATGTGTTTCTTATATTTTGAGATATGATTTCAAAAGATGAAATCATAGCTATGTAAGTTATGAAATTATGCCTAGTGGAACGGAAGAAAAATACCCTATAACGAAGTTATGTCGAAATTTTTCGTAAAAAGGTGTCAAATAAGGAAGCCTTAACTTGTTATTTCGTTTGAACCCAGTTTACGGGTAATTGATGTTTCCAGAAATTATTTCTTTCTCGGAGATATGTGGTTAGGTAAATATGTGAGTTGTGTGCTCAAGAATGAGTTCAATCCAACTTCAGATGAACAAGTTATAACCTTTAAAAAATTCGACATTTAAAACGTCTTTTAGTGAAAATGACTCCCATAAGGGTTTTGTGCATAATTCCCAACAAGTTATAGAATTGTGAAAAAATTTCTATCCAGGGGGATTTAAAGAATTTTTACAACGAAGAAATAGACGCGAGAACGAGTTCATTCCATTATCGAATGAGCAAGTTATGATGTGTCGAATTGAGGGCATTGAAACTGTGCAAATCTGAAAATTGAGCAAAGCTTATCAAAGTTTCTGTAGGGTGGGCACGGCCCGCGCCACCTATAGTTTAAAAATGGCGCGCCTCGCGCCAGACATGCAGTAGGGTTTGATAGTATAGACGTCCTTTAGTAAATTAAATATAACTCTTTTATCCGAACTCTGATTGAGGTGATTCAAGATGCCCCGGAAAGCTATGGAGTAGACCTACAACTTTTGTGATGCCCCCAAAATAAGTATACACCACCCATCTTGGGTCTCCAAATACATGGTATAAAATTCAAATACAAACTTAATTATACAATATGACCAAAAGCGTAGCTAAGAGTTTTTACACGAATATTATCTTCTAGGCAATATCCAAACTAGCTCAAATTCAATCTCATTACAATTACTATCACACTATTTCACAGAATAGTGAGGACTACTAATGCAAATATTTGGACCGTCACTCCATTCCCCGACTAGTCCCAGCTATATTCTCATTTCTTGAAGAGAACAATGAAAGCAAAGGGTGAGCTCAGCTAGCCCAGTAAGATATATTATGACTACAATAATTTAGAATAAATTATCGTTAGCCTTCAACAGTGTTAAACTGATAAAATACAATAAACATCAAGTTTAACTGCAGCGGAACAAACAATCCATTAGAAGAGTCAAGTTGTAACGCCCTGAAATCTGGTCTATCTCACACCCAGATTCTGTACGTCACGAGTACATCATTCATTCCAACATACATCATTATATACTGAAATATAACAACATACATTCTCAAATCCCAGTTTCTAATACCTTATAACCTTGTTCATTACAAATAATGTTAAATACATTATTCTTTACATCTTACACGAGTGACTTTCATCCGCCACCAAGGATACATAACTGTTCATTAAACTAATCTATAGTTCAATTAAACTATTCTACATTACAAGTCTTCACATGATCTTCACGCTCATCCATAAACTGAATGGCACTTCTCCTGGATACCAATAAGCTTGATCTTTACTGGATCCTTAAGTTCTTCTAACATCGTACGCTGAAAATGATTTTCATTTAAAGCAAGTGTGAGCATTCAATTGCCCAGCAAGTCATAACGGTTGAACAAACAACTTCAAGAATTCAAACATTCCTTTAAAACTTCAATAACCGAACAAAGGTTATGAAGCAGCTTAAATAATAGGAATAATCTCGATTCCTATCATTTTAAAACATTATTCACATTCACTTTGAAATACTTTCACTCTTCTACCTTTTTCATACACATCCTGCCTGGCTAGAATCATTAGCACAGACTTAACAATAACGACCAATTAGTCATATACTTGACTTACGCATTGGTTTACTCAACTTTACTTCTCAAGGTTTGCGTTCTTGCAACCTAAGTTTACACGACCAACTTTCATTACCGGTTTACGGCTTCATTACATAAGGAGATGTCTTAATCATACGTTCATCATCTTTGATGATTTACATTCTTATCTTCTTCTTATAACTTCTCTAGGACTCAGCACACATCGCTTCTCTACTAGTATTCCATATGGTACTCTGAGTGGTTTCCCACAAACAACCAACAAATAAGTTCCCGTCTCGTCTACACTGCTATCATAGTGAGTTAGATCAGCTACAAGTTTCGTATATACCTTCGCTCTCTAAAGGAGTTGTTTAGCCCAGCTCCCATATGTTAACCATCAAAGGTTATGATTGTACCACAACCTAACTTATATTAACTTATCCGAACCATTAAACTATAACGTTTGATAAGTTAATTTCTTATTCCTTATGTCTTTCTGGCAAATAAATGCCATACCTCAGGATTCATTCTTTATTGTCCAAGTCATACTATAACACCCCCTTTCCGAAATAGAAAGAGAGGTTACGCACAAAACATAACAAAATGATGAATATATAGCAAAACTCTAATCCACAAAAGAATAATCTCAAACTGATTAAATGTCTTAGAACAAACCATAATAAATGCCACACTAGCTCAAACCACAGTCTGAAATAACTATTACAACTCTAAATAAATCAATGTATCATAGCCTAACAAAATATATTAAAATTATTGGATAGAAGGGAGCTCTCGTCACACTTGCCCTTGATTCCCCTGATTACCTGCCGGAAGAAAAACACAGCATGAGCCAAATGCCCAGTACGGATATAGAATACAAATAATAAACTGAAATAACTAACTCAATGAAATGAAATGAAGCGAAACGAACTGAAATGAAACGAAACGAACAAAACTGACACAACGAAATAATAGGATGAATCAAATGGCTGGGTGTTATTTCATACTGAGCTCAGAACAACACAGAAATATACCTTGCCACACAGGCAAGTCAAATAATGCCACACATGTAAATCAAAATAATGCCACACAGGCATAACATACATCGGACCGGCTGGATACAGATGCATGCAAATTGGAAGGCGTGTTTGGTGCAAACATCACCAATCCGCAGAACAGAACAGAACAGAAAACTAGGGTCGACCCATACGCCTCCCACAACAAAATACCAAATGGCCAACTCCCACCGAAGCACAAAACGGAGACGCCGTGGACTGATCACACCGCCACGGAAGGTGTCATGCCTCGATGCCAAGAAGACATATCTGTGGTACCCCCACGGGTGGTTATAGCTCAGGTATACCCTACGGTATTCTAACAAAATATAATATCACAACACATGCAACAAAATATCAATACAAAAGGGGTTCTAAAGTGTACATGTTAAATCGAACGAATCCTCAACACAAGCCTCTAAAAATATAATAACATGCACATCACTATAACTATCAATATAAAATTTAGACATGATACACTAGCCTAAAGAGTACAAATATGAGTTCTAAATATCAATGCCCCAAAACGAAACTGTCACATGGATTTGAGAAGGAACAAACATGCGAAACAATAACTAACTTCTAAACGAAAACAAAACGAACAAATCAAAATTAAAAGATTATAGCTGAAGGAGTACGGAATCCGTACCTGGATTAAGTAATGCAATACCCAAAATTATTATCCCAATATAGTTCGTTAAATTCCTTCCGTCCGATCTAATAAATAAATAATAAAATAAAATTTATTACAAATCTAGCCATTACAAACATACTATTATTTAATTTATTATTAAGTAAATTTATAATTTTATCATTAGAATTAATTAATTAGTATACAAAATTTTCAATTTAATTTATAAATAACATAAGTTAGTTAATATAATATAAACAATAATATATATATATACACCGCCGGAGCGTTAGTCAACCCAAATGGCATCACCAGAAACTCGTAATGCCCATATTGAGTGCGAAAAGTTATCTTAGGGATATCCTCATCCCTTACCCTCAACTGATGATAACCTGATCTCAAGTCTATCTTCGAAAATACTTCGCCCCTTGAAGTTGGTCAAACAAGTCATCAATCCTCAGTAATGGGTACCGATTCCTGATGGTAATCTTGTTCAACTCCCTGTAGTCTATGAAAAACCTCATAGACCCATATTTCTTCTTCACAAATAAGACCGGAGCACCCCACGGTGAAACACTCGGGCGAATCACACCACGATCTAACAACTCCTGCAACTGTTCCTTTAACTCCTGCAACTCCAACGGTGCCATTCGATAAGGCGCCTTAGAGATAGGCTCCTCACCGGGAACAAGCTCAATCGCAAACTCTACTTCCCGTTGTGGTGGCAACCTTGACAATTCCTCAGGAAACATATCAGAAAAGTCACAAACAATTGGAACATCTTCAATACGAGACTCACCCTTAAAGGTATCTTTCATAAACACCAAATACCCCTCACAACCCTTTGCTACCAACTTCCCAGCCTTCAAAGCTGAAATCAACTTCAACACCCTACTAGGCTGTGAACCCTGAAACACGAACTCTAGAGACTTCACATCTCCAAATATAACCTTCTTCACCTGACAATCATTAGTGGCCTGGTGCTTATCCAGCCAGTCCATCCCAAGAATGACATCGAAATCATGCATACTCATCGGAAGAAGATTAGATCTACGAATCTTATCTCCAAAACTGATCGCGCATCCTCGATACAAATCAGAAATAACAACAAAAGTTTGCATCGGGGTAGCAATATACATAAAAGAATCTAAAGACTGAGATGGCATACCCAGGTGCCGAACAAAAGACTGAGCAACAACAGAATGAGTAGAACCCGTATCAAACAAAAGAGACACCTCACGATTGCCAACTAAAAGAGTGCCAGAAACAGTACCTAGTGCACCTGCTGCCTGATTATACGTCAAGGCAAACACTTGACCACCTTGACGCTGACCTCCATTACCACCATTATCACCACCTCCACCATTACCACGTGGCCTGGTACAATCCCTAGCAATATGACCCGTCTGTCCACACTAGAAGCATGCACCTGTGAGTCTGTGGCACTGCCTCCCCAGATGATTAGCCCCACAAGTAGCACAAGGAGCTATCGGAATAAGATTTGGGTTACCCCCACCAGCTGGTCCTAGATAACGACCCTGATTCTGCCCTTGTTGACGATTCTGCCACGGTTGATGATTCTGACTATGCTAAGGTAGTTGAAGCTGAAGATTCTGCCCTTGCTAAGGCATCTGCTGATAACCCCTGTTTTGATTCTAGCCACGCAACTGCCCCTGCTGGCCACCACGGTTTGACCCTGATTCTTCCAATGCTAACCCAAAGTTTGACCCTGCTGGTCATCTCTATCCCTCTTTCGACTCCCTTCCAGTTTAGAAGACAGAAAGTCTTGTCTCTCCATCTCAATATTCTTGGCAGCATTGGCCACTATTGACACATCTGCAAACTTGGTGTTAATGAGATGTTGCCGATACCTGTAATGGATCCTTTACCTAAACTTCTCTGCCTGTTCTGCTGCAGCCCCTGCTGAGGTTCCCGAAAAGCCTTTCAACCTAGTAAACCTCGTCATAAAGTCCGTGATGGACTCATCATCTTTATGTCGAATCGACAGATACTCTCTAGCATAGGCCTCTTTATCAGTAGTAGGAAAATACTGCTGATAAAAGACCTCACAAAATTTTGCCCAGCTAAGTGTCCCAATCCATCACCCTTTGTTACTTTCACCGCCTTCCACCACCTTTGTGCATCCCCTTCCAGCTTGTAAGCCGCAAGTAACACTTTCTGATTATCCGAACACCCCAACACATCAAAAATCTTCTCTAAGTGGGAAATCAAATTCTCTGCATCAATTGGAGTTGGAGTTGAACTGAATGTCTATGGTTTCTGCTTCTGGAACCTCTCCAACCACACATACATTGGAACCACCTGCTGATCAATGCCATCTGCATTCCCTTCCTCTTCGTTTGCCTGTGGACTATTATTTCCCGGGTTCTCCGCCAGAATTTCGGTGGCCAATTTCATTGCATTGCTGTGTCTAACCTGTGTCACCAACTGAGGTAACGCCTGATTCACAGCCTGATTCACCAAGGTAGCCAATTGAGTATTTATTTGATTATTAGGTTGCTCATTGGGCTGACCCTCACCTCTTCCCCTATTGTTGCCTCGCCTCCCAGCAACTCTGGTGGATCTACGAGCCATCTAACAAAGAGATCATCGAATAGATAACAAAGCAGATTAGAGACAGATTCGAATATAGCTGATATGATAGTGAACAAAAAATCAAATGTAACAAAACCTAACCTGTAAGTCTACCCATAACTCATGTGTCAAACCTAAATAGGTTTTCTCACAGAAAGAACACAGCTCGATACTAACTCAGAACACCCCTTTCCGAAATAGAAAGAGAGGTTATGCAGAAAACATAACAAAATGATGAATATATAGCAAAACTCTAATCCACAAAAGAATAATCTCAAACTGATTAAATGTCTTAGAAAAAACCATAATAAATGCCACACTAGCTCAAACCACAGTCTGAAATAACTATTAAAACTCTAAATAAATCAATGTATCATAGCCTAACAAAATATATCAAAATTATTGGATAGAAGGGAGCTCTCGTCACACTTGCCCTTGATTCCCCTGATTACCTGCCGGAAGAAAAACACAACATGAGCCAAATGCCCAGTACGGATATAGAATACAAATAATAAACCGAAATAACTAACTCAATGAAATGAAATGAAATGAAACGAACTGAAATGAAACGAAATGAACAAATTTGACACAACGAAATAATAGGCTGAATCAAATGGTTGGGTGTTATTTCATACTGAGCTCAAAATAAAATAGAAATATATCTTGCCACACAGGCAAGTCAAATAATGCCACACAGGCAAATCAAAATAATGCCACACAGGCATAACATACATCGGACCGACCAGATCCAGATGCATGCAAATCAGAAGGCGTGTTTTGCACAAACATCACCAATCCGCATAACAGAACAGAATAGAAAACTAGGGTCGATCCATACGCCTCCCACAACAAAACACCAAATGGCCAACTCCCACCGGAGCACAAAACAGAGACTTCGTGGACTGATCACACTGCCACAGAAGGTGTCATGCCTCGGTGCCAAGAGGACATGCCTGTGGTACCCCCACAGGTGGTTATAGCTCAGATATACCCTATGGTATTCTAACAAAATATAATGTCACAACACATGCGACAAAATATCAATACAAAGGGGTTCTAATGTATACATGTTAAATCGAACGAATCCTCAACACAAGCCTCTAAAAATATAATAACATGCACATCACTATAACTATCAAAATAAAATTTAGACATGATACACTAGCCTAAAGAGTACAAATATGAGTTCTAAATATCAATGCCCCAAAACGAAACTATCACATGGATTTGAGAAGGAACTAACATGCGAAACAATAACTAACTTCTAAACAAAAACAAAACCAACAAATCAAAATTAAAAGGATTATCGCTAAAGGAGTACGGAATCCGTACCTGGATTAAGTAATGCAATACCCAAAATTATTATCCCAATATAGTTCGTTAAATTCCTTCCGTCCGATCTAATAAATAAATAATAAAATAAAATTTATTACAAATCTAGCCATTATAAACATAATATTATTTAATTTATTATTAAGTAAATTTATAATTTTATCATTAGAATTAATTAATTAGTATACAAAATTTTTAATTTAATTTATAAATAACATAAGTTAGTTAATATAATATAAACAATATAATATATATATATATATATATATATATATATATATATATATATATATAACCGTACCATATCAATATATATATATACCGACAAACAAGAAACCACTAATTTATAATATATATATATATAGTACCTATATATATATATATATATATATATATATATATATAATTACACCATCATAGTCATTATGAATCACTATTATCGCTAGCTCAAGCAACTATCACCATATTTAATTAATTAATAAAATAACTTACTACACAAGACCAACTTCCTTGATTACAAGTTGCAAACCGACTTCGTAGCAAAATTAAATGGAATAATTACCTTTTTTTCCTTCTGCAAAGAACCTTCTATTGGTCGGATCGTTTCTTTTTTTAGCAAAGGCCCTCTTTTTATTATATTAGATGAATGATGTTCTTAATACATTATAGGGTTTATATTTTAATAATTGAAATACATTTTTTTTAAACTCCAAATTTTAATAGAATTTTAAAAATTACACAATTATAAATTTGATCCACTTAATTTAAAGCCCAATTTTACCAATTTATTTATCCATCACTTATTAATACATTAGCCCACATAAATTAAATAACTAGTTGACCCAAATAAAAGACGAAGTCCAATTAGAAAAATTAAAATATGCATTTAAATGTTATTTATTTATTTATTTATTATTTTACTGGGTATTACACATAAAATCTTTTGTATACTCAGAGTGATCATTCAAGTTAATCATTAACTCAGCTTCGTTATGTTAACGTCATTTTCTTTAATTCAGTTCTTTACCATTCATGGTTTAATCATTGATCTTCATTATTTTACGGTCAAACCATACACGAGGTGCAGGTTTGATCCATTTAGTATTTGCGTACCCTCAACCTTCACATCAGTTAAAGTGTTTAACACTTACATTTCATTCTAACATTCTCCATCTGAATCACTATCAGCTTCCATTAATCTTATTATCGTTCATTACGGCTTTCTTGATACCATTCATATCTTACTTAATACTTTCGTTATCCATTACATGAATCCCATGTTCATTACTCATTCTTAATGTCGAAGCCATACCGTTCGTTGTATGCTAAAACCGGTCGTTCATTGCAGCTGCGTTGCGTTCACAGTGTCTATACGCTTTACACTTATCTCTTATTACCACTACATAACATCAAAATGTTATTCATTACCCTCGTCACTCAATGTCTAAGGAATCACAATCATAGCAATCCCCCACGTTCGTTTATCACGACTACGGTCCCCGGATATCGGTTCCGTAACCCGCGTCTACATTCTTTGTTGTTTAATCTCGTTTAATCTTTCCGTTTAACCTTTACTAAAGGTTTAAATCACTTGATTAAGTGTTACATTGGTTGAACATTATGTTCTTTAGCTTTCGTTCACTACAAGAAATCACACATTTTATGACAAATTTTTTGCCACACACAAAATTTTGTCACAATTTGTTAATTAATAATTACGAAATTCATAATCGTCACTAAAACTTTTGCTTTTGTGACACCCTTTAATTTTGTTACTATTAATTGTTTATATCATCGCTAATTTACACATTTGATGACGATTAACAAAATTTCGTCACAAGTTATTTTGGAGGTAGAATTTCGTACCAACATTTTGGAGGGAAACCTTTTAGTGACATTTTGTAATAATTGATGGCAGTATTTATTGTCACACAATATTTCTTTCGATGACAATATAAAAGTTTGTCATTAATTATTTGTAAAATTTAGTGATAATGTACTTTCGTCACTAATGTTCACATTTAGTGACGCCAAATACAAATTCATCACAATTTTATTTGGAGGTAAAAAAAATTTGAAAAATTTTTTGGGGGAAATTTTTTAAAGACGGAAAACTTATAATTTATGACAATTTGTATTGTCATAAATACCAATTTTATACGACGAGATATAATAGTTTGTCACTAATTAGATGAGTGTATAAGTGACAAAAATGGTTCGTCATAAATTCTTATATTTAGTGACAAAGTACGTAATATCGTCACAATTTTATTTGAAGGCAAAATTTTTCTGAAAAATTTTAGAGGGAAATTTTTTAAAGACGAAAAAATAATAATTTATGACAATTTGTATTGTCACAGATACCAATTTTATATGATGAGATAATAGTGCGTCACTAATTAGATGCGTGGATAAGTGACAAAAATGGTTCATCATAAATTATTATATTTATTGACAAAGTACGTAATATCGTCACAATTTGATTTGAAGGCAAAAAAAATTAAAAACATTTGGAGGCAAATTTTGTAAAGACGAAAAATTAATAAAATATAACAATTTTTATTATCACAAATACTAATTTTATATGATGAGATAATAGTGCGTCACTAATTAGATGAGTGGATAGAATCATGTATAGAATAAATGTGATACACTAATGGTAGAGACATCTTTAGGATACTAGGTTTTAGGTTCTAGGTTCTAGGTTTAAAAATAGTCAATATAATTATAAAAGTTAAAATTTGTCAAATAAAATACTACGTTGAGTGAATTAAAACAAAAATCGCTTAAATTATTTACAAAGTTTAGTGATACATTTTATTCTGATTTATCAATAAATTTGGTTTAATTTTATTGAATGACTTAATAATATACTATTATTTAAATGAACGAGATTTCTTAGTAAAAAAATATGAATAGATCACATTTAGTGAATAATAATAATAATAATAATAATAATAATAATAATAATAATAATAATAATAATAATAATAAAATATATATCTAAATATGGACTAAAATATTATTGTAATAGATTTTTTCCTATGAGTCTATGACAACACTCCCAATATGAATAGGATTTCTCATTGTCCTCCCTTTTAAATTACTCTAAATACAAACAAAATCCTCATTATCGCAATTCCCCAAATAATAGTTTCGGCGAAAAAATCTCTCATAGCATTTAGAATCAATCCAGAAGAAAATTATCTTAAATTAGGGTTGTGGTTGATTGTAATTGTAAGACCCTGAATTTTTTTAAAATAAAATGAAATTTCCTTTATTTATTATTTTGAAATAGTAAGGGTTTATTTGATTAATGTGGTTAGTTATGGGTAAAATGCGCAAATATTTTAAATAAGCAAATGGTTATAAAATATTCATTGTTGTCGGGAAATATTCGTTTGGTCGTAGAATATTCTTACTGTCGGGAAATATTCGTACAACGCCGTAGCTTTGTATGGGCCCCATAACGGAAAGCGATTGGATGAAGAAAACGACAAGTATAAGTTGTTTATAAATAACGGCGTAGTTGTTATCGTTAATACTGTTGGAATACTCGGTGGTTAAAACACAGTAGCTCACGGTATTGCACCAATTATTGATTCTTACGTAAGAAGGCACTACTCAATAATTGTTACAGTAATTACTGTTTAATATTTTATTTTATTGATTCAGTAATTGCTATGTTGATATTTTATATTATTATTGTTTCAATAATTGTCACTACACAATATTTTTCATTATCAGATCAATAATTCATATTATTTGAATAATATTATTAGATAGCATTATTGACAATGTCTAGAAAGTTCTGTCTAAGGAGAGGTTTGGTCACCTAATTACGCCACCAAAGAAGAGAAATCCTTATTGAAAGCCCCTCTTTCTCAGGAGCAGTCTACCTAGTTATCGGGTTTGTGATTCTGTAATATTATTTGTGAATAATTAATTATTAATTTATATGATAAGAAAAATATTTATTTTATGTGGATATAGCTAGAGAAAATTTTTAATGTGATAATTGTTGAAAATTGATATTTTATCTTTTTCTGATAAAATAATTCATTTAAATATATTATTATATTTTAATAATATAATAATGGTGATATTTTTACAATGAAAGTGTGATATATGAATAAATGAGGAGGAAGAATATTTTTGTTATAATAAATATTAAAAACATATTTTTCATGTTTGTGGACCCCATTTCTTGACTGAAATTTGATTATAGCCTGTAAAATCATCAGTATGTCGATTCTGGTCAATTTTTGCTTGGAATTTGGAAAAACTTTCTTCTACAAAGTTGTAGAGAATTAAATTTCCTATGGAATGGACATAAGATTTGAATTTTTTTTGATAAAAGGGCTATTTATTATGAATTATTAAAATTTTAGAATATTGAGTCTGAATTGATTTTGTTACAAAAATTGTTTTAAACATTTTTTTCATTTTTTGTGTGGTAAATGTGTTTTTGATGTGGTGGGCTAAGGAAAATTTGATTATAAATATATTATTTTATTAAATTTTATGCATTGGTGTTCTAAGCATTTTCCTATAAATAGGGTGCTTAGGTTAGAATTGAAAATCACACCAGAAACTGAAGTTTTCTCTCTCTATATTATCGAGCGTATTTTTGTGGGTATTTAGATATCTTGAGTATTGCTATACGGTGCAAGTTGCCTTCAGCTTTATATCTGATATTCCAGCCAGAAGTACTATTCTTTTTAGGTAAGGGATGTTATTTTTTTAAGAAATGATATTATTTCTTTCAATATCATTATGCCAGAATATTGGTAAGATTTTTCTTGTGAAATTCTGATCTTTTCATGTCGGAGTTACTATTCACGAGTTACTATTCATGAGTTACTATTCACGAGTTACTATTTATGAGTTACTATTCAGGAGTTACTATTCACGAGTACTATTCACGAAGCATGATGATTTTTCTTGTGAAATTTCTACCTTTTAATGTCGGAGTTACTATTCACGTATATGGTACTATTCACGTATACGACACTATTCACAGAAAAATTAAAATTTTCTTTTCTGTGTCCAAGATTGTCTGTTATGGTTCCTATCTTTGATTAGATCTATGTTTTGATCTTCATTTTTGAATTCTGCTCCACAATAGTTTATTATGGAGTATTTTTAAACTTGGATTGTCTAAAATATGAATCCTTAATATTTGTTCTTTTGTCTCACTGGATTCATTTTCTTTAAAATATATTTTTCATCATCCTCAGTCCTAAATGATGATATAACTGAATATCTTTGGCCTGTAGTGCAAAGATGAATGATTTTTTGATGAATATCGTTGGCCCGTAGTGCAAAGATGAACAGGTGTTGAGATGAACATGACCGACTGATGAATATCTTTGGCCTATAGTGCAAAGATGAATATTTGATTCAAGATGAATATTGATTGATGTTAGAGGGATAAAATATTGATGATGGACTTTTAAATTCATAGAAAATAGTAGATTTCATTCTCTACGTAACTCTTCTATGAATTGTTATTTCCGCTGCGAATATTGATCTGAAACTTGTTGTCTATTATATTCTATCAAATTTTCCCTGTTGAAGACTAACGATAATTTTTTCTATATTATCTTAGTCATAATATTATTTACTGGGCTAGTTGTGCTCAACCTTTTCCTTTTTGTTCCATTTTTCTTCTCAGGAAGCGAGATTATAGCAGGAACTAGTCGGGGTGTGGAGTGATGGTTCAAGATAGTTGTTTTAATAGTCCTCACTATTTTGTAAAATAGTGTATCAATATTTGTAATGAAGACTTTATTTGAGTGTGGATATTGTCTAGATGACAATATTTGTATTTAAACTCACAGTATATGTGTTGTCATAGTTTGCACGACAATTGTATCAATAAAGTTATAGATGTTTCTATACCATGTATTTGGCGACTCGGAATGGGTTGGATGGAATGGACCTATTTTGGGGGCGTCATAGTTGGTATCAGAGCTTAGGGATATGATCTCTGGCGGAGATCGGGGAATAGAACTAGGAGGGGAGAGACGAGTAAATCCTTCGATAGTGTGTCCTACCTAAGCTTATTTGTGGGTTGGTCAGAATATAGGGATATTATGTGATATGTTAATTTTTTTAATTAACCCTTGTTTTATGGCAACTGAGAATGTTAACAGTGGAGTAAATGAGACCGTGGAGACACCTTTGCTCACCAATGAGGAGAACGTGCAACAGACCGATAATGTTCCTCTTGTGAACAACACCACTGAGCAGACGATGAACGATGGGATGTTTAGAAACTTTTTGCAGTTCATGCAAAATCAGACGAGGGAGACCCGTGTACAAAATACAGGTCAAAATGATAGCAACACACGGTTTGTCACAGCCAAGTAGTTCAAAGAGTTGGGACCACTAAAATTCTGGGGAAAGCCGGATCCGATTAAGGCAGAGACGTGGGTCAAGCAAATTACCAAGATATTCGATGTCTTGGGATGCACGGAGAAATGTAGGTTCTATTCGCCACTTTTATGTTCAATGAGGCGAGATTCTTCGGTGGGAATCTATGAAGCATACCAAATTTCCCACTCAACATGTCTTGGGAAATGTTTGAATCGTTCAATGACAAGTACTTTCCGAAAGTATTCGGTATGAAGGAGGTAGAGTTTATTAGACTAGAATGAACAACAACATACGACGGTGTCCCAAAGACGAGGCTTAAGTTCGCGGAGTTATCTAGGTTTGCACCTCATTTAGTAGAGAATGAGGAACGTATGACGCGGATGTTTCTGAGAGGTTAGAAACTCAAAATTCGTCAATACCTCATTTCTCATAAATTTTCTCTATATTCAGATGTTGTGAACAGGGCTCAATTATTAGAGCGAGATAATGAGTCTGTTTAACTGGGCGACCAATAACTCGATGATAATCGTGAAAGTAATATGCACACAAGCCAATCATGTTTGATGATAAAGCATATACTTTATATAATATTATTCATTTATTAATAAAAGTATTAATTTATTAAAGGCTTTTAATTATCTACACGATCTTTGTTTTATAATATGTGATAAACCCATAGTTTTAAGCAATGCTTTTAGAATAATGATGATGATCATTCTAATGAGATCTAAATTCTTAGAAAGCTTAAAACTAAAATAGTTCCCAATCATTGGATTACTAAATTAGGGATTAGTGAATCCGGATAGATTGGTACATACGTTGTTTGCTTTCATTGGATGAGGATGATTGATCTCATGATCATTTGTGTGGAGACACTAAAGCAAGTATGTAGGTGCTTATTAGAGAATAAGTTTATTCGACGTGGCTCGCTAAAGAAATACCTAATGGAGTTTTACTTGCCTGTCAATAGGAATTCTTGTAGTGATAGTAGTACAAGTGATCCTTGGACCTGAGATCATCATAGTATCTTGTGTATGATGAGTTATACTTTGACTTATTCCTTAAGACCCTTAGGGTATATCAAAGGGTATGCTTGGGTATAATAAGTTGTATATGGAGATAATGTATGATCAATAAAGAATCTACCACTTCTATTAAAAAAAGAGAAATGTCCTATGTGATTCGATAAATGATAACCCAGTAGTCCTTGGCAATGCGTAATGAAATTAGAAAGGAGTTTCTAATTTGCATTATTTGAGTTGTGCATTTAAGAGTCGAAATACATATAATTAAATAAAATAAGACTTGACAAAGAATTCCATGTCTTATATTTAATTGGGACATTGTATGGTGGAAGGATTGAATTGTCATTTAAGAACTATTTACTCAAAGGTTCTTTTATGATTAATGTTGAAATCTATATTATCTGGAAAGTCGCTTGATCGCTAGGGAGGGCTTATCCTATTGTAGAATAAATATTATTTATTTAAATAAATTAATTATTTAATTTATTTATTTAAATAAGATTAGAATTGTTCTAATTGATTTATTCACAACCCAAGTTTAATATGGAGAACCTAAAGGGTCACACCATAAAAGGAAGAATAATTATTTAAGAAGTTAATGGCATAATCGTAATAATATATTTATGTATATTTAATTTAATCTACATGGTGATAGAATAAATTAAATAGCTTAATATTTATTATTTAATATTTTAGAAATATTAAATATAAATTAATAAGAGGAGTCTTATTAATATTATTACAATTATTATTATTATTTTAATTTCTAAAGAGTTTAGAAATTAATTTAATATAAGTACTTTCATTTATTCCTAATAGGATTAGGAGGAAAATTAGTTAAAAGAGTTTAATTAATTATCCTAATAAGATTAGGGAGCCCATTTAATTAAAAGAGTTTAATTAAATAATACCTTATTTTATTAAATAAGGTTACACGATATCTTTATAAGAAGAGTCTTATATCGATATCAAAATATACGTAATTCCAATGGTTTGGAGAGTACGTTCTTTTCTATAGAGATAGAAAAACTAGGGTTTAGCCAACCACCCATCTTCTTAAATCCTTCTTCTTCCTTGGTGGATCACCTCTAGAGGCCAAACACTTGGGTGGCTAACGCCGATCAAAGGAAGGAACAAAACCCGGTGGATTCAAGTTGAACGCGAAAAGGATTGAGGTGAACTTGTACTGAGGAAGCTCGGATCTTCAAGGGTATGTTTCTTATTCATCTTTTTCGCTTAATTAATAATTGTGCATAAAGGGTGATCCCGTATATGGTTTGTAAATTTTTAAAACTCGATTTTACACATTTCGCATTATTTTTTACAATTTTATCAAGGCTTATGAATATTACAAACCTAACAGTGGCATCAGAGCAAAACCTTTATGCAAATTATTAATTATTTTAATTTAATATGTATATTGATATGTGTTTAGAACAATTTAATTGGGCATAATTTTATTGTATAAAATTTATTTATAAAAACAAAAAAAAAAGAGCCACGAAATCAGTTGCCGTTTTTTTTTGTTTTCTGTTCGCTAATCCGTGGGTTATTCATGATTCATGGATATTCGACGTGGGTCAAGCAAATTACCAAGATATTCGATGTCTTGGGATGCACGGAGGAACAGAAGGTTCTATTCGCCACTTTTATGTTCCGTAATGAGGCAGATTACTGGTGGGAATCTATGAAGCATACCAGCCAGCCCCACTCAACATGTCTTGGGAAATGTTTCAGAAACTGTTCAATGACAAGTACTTTCCTGAAAGTATTCGTCATATGAAGGAGGTAGAGTTTATTAGACTAGAACAGAACAACATGACGGTATCCCAGTACGAGGCGAAGTTCGCGTAGTTATCTAGGTTTGTACCTCATTTAGTAGAGAATGAGGAACGTATGACGCGGATGTTTCTGAGAGGTTAGAAACTCAAAATTCGTCAATACCTCATTTCTCATAAATTTTCTCTATATTCAGATGTTGTGAACAGGGCTCAATTATTAGAGCGAGATAATGAGTCTGTTTAACTGGGCGACCAATAACTCGATGATAATCGTGAAAGTAATATGCACACAAGCCAATCATGTTTGATGATAAAGCATATACTTTGTAACAATATTATTCATTTATTAATAAAAAGTATTAATTTATTAAAGGCTTTTAATTATCTACATGATGTTGTTTTATAATATGTGATAAACCCATAGTTTTAAGCAATGCTTTTAGAATAATGATGATGATCATTCTAATGAGATCTAAATTCTTAGAAAGCTTAAAACTAAAATAGTTCCCAATCATTGGATTACTAAATTAGGGATTAGTGAATCCGGATAGATTGGTACATACGTTAACGCTCATTGGATGAGGATGATTGATCTCATGATCATTTGTGTGGAGACACTAAAAGCAAGTATGTAGGTGTTTATTAGAGAATAAGTTTCTTTGAACGTGGCTCGCTAAGAAATACCTAATGGAGTTTTACTTACTGTCAATAGGAATTCTTGTAGTGATAGTAGTACAAGTGATCCTTGGACCCGAGATCATCATAGTATCTTGTGTATGATGAGTTATACTTTGACTTATTCCTTAAGACCCTTAGGGTATATCAAAGGTATGCTTGGGTATAATAAGTTGTACATGGAGATAATGTATGATCAATAAAGAATCTACCACTTCTATTAAAAAGAAGAGAAATGTCCTATGTGATTCGATAAATGACAACCCAGTAGTCCTTGGCGGCGGCGAATGAAATTAGAAAGGAGTTTCTAATTTGCATTATTTGAGTTAGTGCATTTAAGAGTCGAAATACATATAATTAAATAAAATAAGACTTGACGAAGAATTCCATGTCTTATATTTAATTGGGACATTGTATGGTGGAAGGATTGAATTGTCGGTAACTATTTACTCAAAGGTTCTTTTATGATTAATGTTGAAATCTATATTATCTGGAAAGTCGTTGATCGCTAGGAGGCTTATCCTATTGTAGAATAAATATTATTTATTTAAATAAATTAATTATTTAATTTATTTATTTAAATAAGATTAGAATTGTTCTAATTGATTTATTCACAACCGGTTTAATATGGAGAACCTAAAGGATCACACCATAAAAGGAAGAATAATTATTTAAGAAGTTAATGGCATAATCGTAATAATATGTTATGTATATTTAATTTAATCTATGGTGATAGAATAAATTAAATAGCTTAATATTTATTATTTAATATTTTAGAAATATTAAATATAAATTAATAAGAGGAGTCTTATTAATATTATTACAATTATTATTATTATTTTAATTTCTAAAAGAGTTTAGAAATTAATTTAATATAAGTACTCTCATTTATTCCTAATAGGATTAGGAGGGAAAATTAGTTAAAAGAGTTTAATTAATTATCCCTAATAAGATTAGGGAGCCCATTTAATTAAAAGAGTTTAATTAAATAATATCTTATTTTATTAAATAAGGTTACCTGATATCTTTATAAGAGGAGTCTTATATCAGATATCAAAATATACGTAATTCCAATGGTTGGAGAGTACGTTCTTTTCTATAGAGATAGAAAAACTAGGGTTTAGCCAACCACCCATCTTCTTAAATCCTTCTTCTTCCTTGGTGGATCACCTCTAAAGGCCAAACACTTGGGTGGCTAACGTTGATCAAAGGAAGGAACAAAACCCGGTGGATTCAAGTTGAACGCGAAAAGGATTGGAGGTGAACTTGTACCTGAGGAAGCTCGGATCTTCAAGGGTATGTTTCTTATTCATCTTTTTCGTTTAATTAATAATTGTGCATAAAGGGTGATTCGGGTATATGGTTTGTAAATTTTTTAAAAACTCTGATTTTACACATTTCCGCATTATTTTTTACAATTTTATTGCGTTCATGAATATTACAAACCTAACAGTGGCATCAGAGCAAAACCTTTATGCAAATTATTAATTATTTTAATTTAATATGTATATTGATATGTGTTTAGAACAATTTAATTGGGCATAATTTTATTGTATAAAATTTATTTATAAAAACAAAAAAAAAAAGAGCCACGAAATCAGTTGCCGTTTTTTTTTGTTTTCTGTTCGCTAATCCGTGGGTTATTCATGATTCATGGATATGATTTTTTTTTTAAAACATTGTCCCACGTGGCCCATTAAAAGAAACATGGAGTCTGGAATCATATGTATCAGAATATATTATATATATAAGAACGGTTTTATTATATATATATAATAACGGTTTTATTATATATATATAATAACGGTTTTGTTTTATTATTATTATTATATATATATATATATAATATTCTTAATAATTTTATTATTAAAATAAAAAATTTATTTTAATATTAAAATAAATTTTTTTTATTTTAATATTAAAATATAAAGTATATTTTAATTTTAAAATTAAATTTCATGCTAACTAATTAGAGTTGGAATTGGATTCCATGATAACTAATTGGAGTTGAAATTGGATTATATGTTTCCTTAAATAAAGGAGTTTATTTAGATATGAAATAAGATTTCATATTATTCAAAATAAAAGAGTTTATTTGTGAATAGGAAAGAAATCCTAATTTCCTTAAATAAAGGAGTTTATTTAGATATAGAATAAGATTTCATATTGTTCAAAATAAAAGAGTTTATTTGTGAATAGAAAAGAGAATATGTGTTTCATTA